>OZ005744.1:80744320-81973133 GCA_963930735.1 Dioctria linearis
AAAACCAAGAATTCCTAAATTATATCTATGTGTTTCGCCAATGACTCGCCATTTCGACGGAAGAGCTGAAAAGGGGAATCAAGTGTAGGGAAGTGTTTGCGTGTGCAAGGAGGAATATTTTTGAACTAGTGTGTTCCTCCCCATATGATGTATCTAAAAGGAAGAACAAATTTTTTTTGTGTACCGTGATCGCTGATGTGTGCGGTGCTTTATTTTTTTTTAATTTTATTCTTCTACTGTCTCTGTTAAGTTGTAAAATTCGTAGGTCCCTCTCGGGATCGCTGAAATTACTTGGTCACACAATTTATCCTGATTCCTTTTGAAAAGCAAACTATCCAAACAAAAAAAAATTTTATATATATATATCAAGTAGCACTAATCAACTTCTTAAATCGTGTGCTGTACATATAAAGGAGACAAAGTTTTAGTTTAAAGGTATTGTTCGTATAGACCTGGCAGGATAACCCTTCATTAACATTTTAATAATATATATATATATATATATATATATATATATATGAAAACTATTATGGTACTCTTCTCGTACCCTGATGAAATCATACGGTATGAAGTAGGGTTTCAGAAGTAAGACAGTCCTTATAGAGTCCACCAACAACATTATTCATGTAATCACTCCTTTTATAAAACAAAACAAATAGCAGCAGTAAATACATCTGGATATTATTTCAATTAGTGTAGAATGTGTATTGACTCCTAGTAACATGGGGACAGTCAGAAGGATATTATCAAATATACTTGAAAGTGAACCAAACTCTTTTTACTAGGTTATATTGATTATAAAATTATTGTCTGCTGAGTCACAATATAAATAACTAAAATATTAAACGTAACTTTGACTAGTCACTTGAACACGTTCAACATTGATTGGCAGCGTACCGTGGGAACTATTTACTTGCTGAAACCGAACACCAGTAATTGCATGGAAGCCAAAAGCAATACATGACGTTATATTGGGTGGGAATCCCATCAAGTCTATAAGATTTAGTATAAACGTAATTGACCAAGGATTAAAGGTACAGAATATTATCTTTGTTTCAAGTCGTTGTCGGTATGAGACCAATGGGAGCTCCATATTATCCTTGTACAATTATAAAATCATTCTAATTGCCAATTATTTAAAAAAAGAGAGGTACATATATGAATATAGCAACATTTTCGTTGAGCTGGTTGAAAATATCTTATTGGCTCGTAAAGCTACAGTGCGCTTTTTAAGCGTAGTAATCAAATTTAACCGAAAAATCAGTTTCGTAAACTCGTAAGAAAACTTCTACAAAATTCTAACTCGAAACCGGAAGATTGTTGTGGATTTGTACGAAGAATTGCCTTTCCACAACATGACCGAGGAATCTAACCCAAATTCCTCAGAAATGAAACTACGCATATCAGACGTGCATAATCTAATCCCCACATTTAACGGCGACCCAGGGGAGCTAACCAAATTTATAGCTTGCGGAAACGTATTATTTTCCTCCTCGAAGTCGGATGCAGAGCAGAAGCTCTTTTTAGAAATTGTAAAAACTCGACTGCAAGGACCGGCCTTTGAGTTAGTCCAGTATATGTCTTGCGCTAAGTGGAATGACCTAGCACAAGAATTGCAGTCTCAATTTCAAGAGAAAAAATCTAGAACCTCATTCCAAAATGAAATTCGTTCTACTAAACAGAACCACAGAGAGACGGTTAAGGAGCTCGGCGAGAAGCTATGCCAACTCCTAACATCGCTCAATTCAGGTACGTACCAAGGCTCAGAGGAGCGGCTAACCATCCAGGCTTTCGAAGACGGTTTGAGAAACAGTAGCTTAAGGCTGCTAGTAAGGGCTCGCGGAGAAACAGACTTAAAGACGGCAATTTCATATGCTATAGAACAGGCCTCCCGACTCGAAAGGGAAGAGCCAACTTTCTCAAACCATGCGAAGAACTTTCCTAAACGCATGCTCAATTGCCAAATATGTCACAAGGAAGGAAATACAAAAGAATTTTGTTTTAAAAACACAAACGTGCCGAATTTCGCTCCCAGGGAATCTAAAAGAGAAGTCCAGTTCTTGACTTGTTCTTACTGCAGGAAGCCAAACCATTTGGCAAGGGATTGTCGATTGCGATTATCGCAAAACTTCCCAAGGGCCCCAACGGGTAACGGCAACTGGCCCAACCGAGGTCGAAACGTACAGAACAATTTTCCCCAGTACAGCAATACACACAATTCACCTACGAATTTACCGATAGAGCCTAAAAGGAGACAACGGCAGTTTAACTCAAACAACCCAAACGTTAACTACGTGCCGAGACAAAATCATAAACACGCGAACCCAAATACGATAAGGGAGTGGTCGCATTCAGAAAACTTGGGAGGAATAATGGAAGATTCGGGAAACGGCATTCCTCAGATGGAAGCAGTTGGCGTCCCATCTCGAGTCGCATACATAGCCGACATCCACGAAATGTAGACCGCATGGTAGAAAATGACGTCGACCATAAACCCGCAAAATTCAGGATATCCCTAAATAACTCAAAAATTGAGCCGACTATCTGCGTCCCCTTTGAACCAAATAAAAAAAACCATTCGACATTTCTTATCGATAGCGGCGCAGACGTAAGCCTAGTAAAATCTGACATAAATTATAGAATAACAGGAAAACCTCCTGGTGGCTGTACCCTATCAACGATTTCAGGCGAGTCAGGACCAACATACGGAATACTTACTGGCATAATTAAATTGGAAACTTCAAGCGGAAGTTTTTTCTTTAAGCACTCCTTTCATTTGCTACACCAGCAAACTAACTTTAAATATGACGGAATTATAGGTAATGATTTCCTGCGTAAACATAATTGTACACTAGATTACGAATGAAACGTTTTGGAAATTAAATATCCCCGAATTTCTACAGAAGTGCAAGATACCGGGAGCCTTGAGGGAACAAAAGCTCAGTTCCAAAACTCTAAGGAAAACTCCAAACTGCAAGAAATCGGAAACCTCAAGGGGACTGTCAGGGAAAATCTTCGGTTTTTAAATCCTCGGGCCCAAAACTGTGAACAAAATTCCAAAACAAATTTGAAAGACACCTTTCGTCGACCACCTGATCTCCAGAGTGGCAGTACAGGTACCATACGGGTACAGAGAGAAATGAACCCTCGAAATCTTATAAATAAATCTAGTATTGGAAATACTGTCGAGATTAGAGACCAAGTTGAGAAAATGAAATCGCAGAAAGTAGCCACAGATAGAACTAATATAATCATTCTACCAGCTAGAAGTAAGAAAGTTGTTGAAATCTCCTTTAAACATAATAAGGACATAGTTGTCAAGAAAAAGGAAATAAAACCAGGTGTTTATATAGGGAATGCTCTCGCGATACCAAGAAGCAATCATGTCAAATTAGTAATGTTAAATTCTAACGAAAGCGAAGTGAAATTGCATCTGAATCAAATAAACCTGGACTGGGATGACTTCGAAATTCGACGTTATCAGAGCCAATTCAGATAAAGATCCAGTTACGAATCGACTGAAGAAATTAGAAACCCTACTAAGCTTAGATCATTGCAATTCAGAGGAAAAAGCCACAATACTAGAGATCTGCAGAGCTTATAATGATTTATTTTATCTGGAGGGAGGGAGCTTGACCAACACTGACGTGATCACGCATATAATTGTGACACAGAGCGATAAACCACCTATCTACGTACGACCGTATTGGTTGGCGGAATCGCATCGAGAAGAAATTCATAAACAGGTCAATGAAATGCTACAAAACGTTATTGTGACGCCAAGCTCCAGTCCATGGAACTCACCTCTACTCCTCGTGCCAAAAAAGCTGATAGCTCTGGCAACAAACGATGGAGAGTTGTGGTGGACTTTCGTAAGCTAAACGATATTACTATTGGAGATGCATATCTATTGCCCAATATAACCGATATATTGGACCAACTGGGCAAATCCACGTATTTCCGTACACTAGACCTTGCCAGTGGATCTCACCAAATACTCGTCGATGAGAAGGACAGAGCAAAAACAGCTTTCAGCACTCCATTTGGACATTATGAATATAATAGAATGCCATTCGGACTGCGGAACGCACCAGCCATATTCCAACGCCTTATGAATAACGTGCTGATGGGGTTGCAGGGAATTGAGTGCTTTGTCTATGTCGACGACATAGTTATCTATGGATATGATTTACGAGATCACAACTTAAAATTGGTAAATGTCCTAGATCGCCTTAGGGAACACAGGCTTAAGCTCCAGCCAGATAAGTGCAATTTCATAAAACGAGAACTCATCTATCTCGGCCATGAAATTTCCGAAAATGGTCTTAGACCAGATCCAATGAAGATCCAGGTAGTAAAAACTTATCCCAGACCAAAAGGGCTAAAGACTTAAAATCCTTTTTGGGTTTTGCCGGATATTACCGGCGATTTATACCAAATTTTGCAAACATTTCCAAACCCCTAACAAAACTCTTAAAGAAAAACATTATTTTCAAATGGGACTCATTTTGTGACGAAGCTTTCTGCAATCTCAAGGAAAAATTAATTAACTCTCCTGTGCTCGCGTATCCAAATTTTGATAAAGAGTTCCTAGTAACAACTGACGCTAGCGACGTGGCGATAGGGGCAGTTCTATCCCAGGGTAATATCGGTGAGGATCGACCAATATCCTTCACAAGCCGAACACTTAATTCCGCAGAAACAAGATATACCACAACTGAAAAGGAATTATTGGCAATTGTATTTGCCGTCAAACAGTTCCGCCCGTATATCTACGGGAAACATTTCACTATAGTAACCGATCATAAGCCACTTCAATGGTTGATGAATCTGAAAGAGCCAACTTCCAGATTGGCTAGGTGGAGAATATTGCTCGAGGAATATGAGTATAAAATTCTCTATAAGCCTGGAAAATATGACGCCAATGCAGATGCTTTGAGTAGAATCACCAACCAAGAAAACAGTGGCTTGAAAAGGAACGATGTAAACAACGTGGGTATAGTGACTAGGAGCCAAGTAAAACAAGCGCATGAGAAAACTAAGAATAGAACAAATAGCGCCGTTAAAGAAGGTGAACCGGTTAAACTCTCGAATCAGTGTAACCTTAACAAAACTTACAACTCAAGATATATAGCCAAAATGACGCAAGTAAATTTTTTTTTGTACCGCCAATAGAAACAATAGATGACTACACAAGTCCTGGTTTGGGTGAACTTAAAGTTTTAAATCACGATTCAACTGTTACCAAATACATCGTTGCTAAAACCATATTACCCCTAAGAACAGAAAACGATAGCAAAATGTTGGTTAGCGTTATAAAAAAGGTCTATGATCATTGCGTAAAACACCAGTTGAAATGTATAGGCATATCTGTACCCTCCTTCAACGAATTTACACTAAAAGAGATAGAGCTAAATCTTGTGAATGTTTTTAAGGACATAAATATTGCCATAAACTTATTTGTAAATAAAAAGATACACTTAGTTGATGAGAAAGATGTCTCTAAAATTTTAAAAGAATATCACAATACTCCTCTAGGTGGACACCAGGGAGTATCCCGTACACTAAAGCGACTGAAATTAAGCTATTTTTGGCCAACAATGCTTAAGGACGTAGTCGGTTTCACCCGCAGATGTGAATCTTGTCAGAAGAACAAACTTCTAAAAAAATGTTCCATTCCTATGAAAATAACAGCAACTAGCACCAAGCCATTCGAAAGAATAGCTTTGGATATCGTTGGCGCTTTGCCTGTGAGCTATGAAGGCAATAAATACTTATTAACGTGTCAGGATGACTTAACCAAATTTTCCCAAGCCTTACCCATGGCTAATGCCGAGGCAATTACCGTTGCTAGGGCCTTAGTCGAGGGTATCGTCTGTCAACATGGCATCCCAGAGTCAATTTTAACAGACCAAGGAACAAATTTCCTAAGCAACCTGTTCAAAGAAATGTACAAATTGTTAAAAATCAAGAAGATTAATACGACTCCATATCATCCACAAACAAATGGCGCTTTGGAACGGAGCCACCGAACACTAGCAGAGTACCTTCGACACTACGTCAACCAGGATCCACTCACTTGGGACACCTGGATACCCTATGCTATGTTCGTGTACAACACTACACCACATAGCAGCACGAATTATAGCCCACACGAGCTTTTATATGGCTATCCGGCTGATATTCCCAACAGTTTAGAACAAAGGCCGCAAGTTTCATACAATTATGAAAATTATGTGAATGAATGAATGGCCATCAAATTGCAAGGAAACCTTGCAACAGAGGAGAACACAGGCTAACAAATACTACGATAGAAATACCCAAGAAAAAAACTTCAACATAGGTGACAAGGTGCTTATTAAAAACCATACTCGGAAAAATAAATTGTCCTCGCTTTGGGAGGGACCTTTCGTGGTTGTGAAGGTCATATCAAAAGAAAACTCAGTAATAAAAATACGCAATAAACTCAAAACAATGCACAACAATGATCTTAAGCTCTTCATAGAATAATGCACCGAAGCAATTACCATATTAATATAAAATGTATAAGTTATGCTGTTGAACTTGGGTGATTTGTCAACTTCAACTTTCACGCGAAAACTAGGTTATGATATAATAATAAAGTTTCGATTCTCAAACATTTAACTATGAATACCTTTATCAAATTTGAGACGCAAGTAGGATATGCAACTGAATTTCCATCTGAACACCAAGCCGGAGAACCTCCGATCTTACGAAATAACAAGAAAAGGGAGCCTGAACTAAGCGCTACTACACTCTCTAATCATAGCAACTCTCAATGCTCCTCGATGAGCATCGTTTGCTAAATCATCTTCAGTTAAACGTCTTCCGACAAATTATTTGACCATTATACGAAGCCCTTTACTTTTCTCCAAGGGCATTTCATATTGCTTTCCACCCTCCACAATCGAGTTGTTTTGACATCATTTCACCCTCGAAATCACGGATTAAAATATCCTTGGCTAATCACGTGAACAACCAATTACAGAGATAAATAATGAACTGCAGGCATAACCCTGTCTCGAGACACGAATGGAACTTCCAACGGAAGACCTGCTCAAAATAAGACACCGGGGAATCGCCGACACGAACTACACGCACAAGGGAGGGGGGCCTCCAGTAGGCACCACTATAACATAGATAACTAATAGATTGACCCCCCCCCCCCCCGCCACACTACAAAACGTACAATACACACCAATGACACACACAAATTAAAAACTAATCCTTTCAGGCCATGGGATACCCCACATACTTCATATTAATCTTGGGCCTCATAAGCGGCATCTACGGAAGTAATATTAATATCACGACTATCAATCAAAGCCCTGGAATCTATTTTGAAGAATTGGGTAGAGTAGAACTATTTTCAAACGAATGGAAAGTGGCAATCTTCTACGATCTTAGAACTTTGGAGACCTCCATAAGGCATATCACGAGGTATACAGCAGAAATAAATACACTGTGCGAAGCACTAAGGGGTAATATTGGATTTGGGACTATCTGCAACAGTACTGTAACTGAATTAAATCACCTACTGGCGGATATGGGACATAAGTATAGCCTATTACAGAATACTAACAGAAAAAAACAGCTCCTTCTGATGTCATAGGAATGGTAAGCAAGGCGCTGTTTGGAACCCTCAACCAGGAAGATGCGAAGTATTATGACAGCCAAATAGAAAAAAATACGTTATAACGAAAACCATTTGTTATCCCTCATTAAAAAACAAACGATTATAGTAGAAACAACCGCTAACGTCTTTAACAAGTCTCAAAAAAAAATTAATAATCAAATGATGGCACTAAATGCCAGGATCCTTAAAATCAAAGATATTGTCGACGAAGCTGCTAATGCCAGTCACATTCAACGAGCAATTTTTGAAATGGAATCACTCACTTCCTTAACTATTCTGGTCACGATACGTTACCAAAATATTCTTAACGATATCATTGACATGGTTACTGACGTTCGCCATGGCAAACCTCACCCGGCAATCATAACACCAGCGCAGCTGGAAACTATTCTAAGCACTTTACGTAGAGAAATCTCAAGCGACATCAAACTTCCTACTGGTGTCAAAGACGAAAACTTTTTAACACTGTACCATGTAAGCCAAATGAGTGCCTCAATCCAAAGGGAAAGGATAATTTTCGAGCTTAAAATACCATTACCCTACATAGAAAATTACTAGTTATATAAGGTGATACCCCTGCCCACAGCATTCCAGCATAAATTTGTTTTCATACAACCGACAATAAATTTCCTAAACATCGACTATAACAGGGAGCATTATTATGATCTCACTTCAGAGGAATTGGCAAGTTGCATCACCGAGAATCACGATCAGTACTTGTGCCAAATGATGCATCCCATCTTTAATATTGACCCGAAACACAGCGTGTATGAGTTACAACTCATAAAAAGGGGTAAACAATTGCCCGCGTCTTACAACATTAGAGAATCTAACCACACCACCGTATGGATTCAATTGTCGCAAGCCAATAAGTGGCTGCATTCCACCCAAGAGCGTTTAACCATAGACGAAATTTGTCAAGATACAATAGAACCCCATACCATCTTTGGCGTTGGAATAATCGAACTTTCAGGCAACTGCTATCTGCGAACTCCTAACCTAACCATAAGGAGTTATACCACTAGAATAACGCAAATGAAAAATGCATTTATACCTGTCGTAAATTTAGCAGAAGCATTATCGAAATTTGAGAAATCGAAAAAAGACTCTACGAGCCCCACACAAAACATGGTGCTCATAAAATATGCTGCATACGGCGATCTTGCATTACTGTCCAAGCAAATAAGCTCCTTAAAGGAAGAGGAACAAAAGAACCTGGAACCCGTGGACGCCCACAACATACACCATTATACACTTGGATATGTAATATTCTCAATCATGCTCCTGGTCGGCATCTACAAAATATACAAGCATTGTACTACAAAAACCGGCAAAATCAATCAAGCGGCTACAACTATTAAAATAAAAGAAAATGAGGATCAAAATGACCCAACCATAGTGTTCACATGTTAGCAATTAACTTAACTAGATTTCGCATTGTTTCCGCCACCGTGCACGTTTCTCTGGAATACTTCTTCCTATTTCCAAGCTCTTCCGTCAGAAATTGCACACAATAGATTCCAATAGTTATATAAATTTACACACATTTAAAAATATTAAAAACAAAAAAAAAACAAATTTTTTTTTGAAAATTTTTTCTAAATAGGTAATTATAGAAATAATAAAAATATATTTTTTTAACGAAAAATAAATAAAACAAAGATAATTTTTTCATTTACTATTATTATATATATATCACATAATTATTCTAATTAGATATAAAAATCTTTTCAATAAGATATGTAGATAACAATAATGTATGAATCATGCTCATTCTGGATAAAAATTAAATAAGTATGTAGACAATAGTTAAATATGTATAAGAAATTAAGCATTCCTAAAAATAAAAAAAAATAAAAAAAAAACAAGGAATTTCTTAAATAATTTTACAAAAAAGATAACATAATGAAATGTAATTTTTGTTTAGAATAACTAAAAGAGAGTAATAATTAGATGAATAAAAAAAAAATAACTAAGTTTGTAAGTAATCATTTATACTTACCATAAAACTTTTAAACTTTTTGTAATCCCAGAACCAACGACGACGCATTCTAAAAGAAAATTCATCACCTCTTCAAGGAATGAATTTCCTTTTTCATAGGGGGATGGTGTTATGATATATCTACATATCATAACCCGCGTTCAATTTTGCATTCATGCATTCCAGGTGCATACGTTTTTTACTTGCCCTATTTCAAGATTTCGATTTCATTTCAGATTTCTTGAAATGAAATCTCTAACTTCCACTTAGGTTTGTCAGCACAAATTTTGATTTCTTAATCATTTAAATATGCACACGCTTCATTTTTTATAAACACAAAGTACCTAAATTGTAACTTTGTTGCAATATATTTCCTCTTGAACACTTGCATATGCACACGCCACAAGTGGCGTATCAAATAACATGCCTCGCTTATCAACAGAAAAATGCACCATGTGATCGATGCGATCATGGGAAGTTTTTGCTGACGGCGCGAGCGTAATATAAAGAAATAAAGAAATGATAGCAGCCAGTCTTGGAAAAAGTCGCGAGATTAAAACATCGAAGTTGGTTCTGGGGAGGTAAAATAAATTGAACAACCTAATTTTTTCCGAAATTAAAAGTGGTTTAATAATTGAATTTTGAGTTTTTTTAATAAAAGATCCTAAGAGGTTTAATAATTGAATTTCGAGTTTTTTATAAAAGACCCTAAGAACCAACTCCAAGACTCCGCTGTGCTCTCTTCTCCCGGCAAGCGGGAAAGCACGGAGTACGCGCGTAACAATACCATAGTCGAAAAACTACACCAGCTCAAGAGAAATACACGAGCTATGTGCTTGAAATTCTTGCTATAGTGTCGGCTTTACAAAAGATGAGAGTCTACCTGCTGGGAATTAAATTTAAGATGGTCACGGACTGCGCAGAGTTTAAGATGACCATGGAAAAGGATGATCCCCTCCACGAATAGCCAGGTGGGCTATCTATCTCCAGGACTTTGATTATGATTTAGAGCATCGCCCCGGTCATCGAGTGAGACACGTAGATGCGCTAAGCCGCTGCCCTATTGCTATGACTGTCACTAATGAATTGGTAGATAGAATAAAAGCAGCTCAGATGAAAGATGAAAACTTAAGAGTAATCGCAATGCTCTTGGAAGCTAGTCAATTTGAAGACTATTTGTCAGAAAAAGGAATTTTGTACAAAGAAAGAGATGGAGTTAAATTACTATGTGTCCCCAGTGGTATGCAGAGAGAAATTATTAAAAGCGTGCATGACCAAGGCCATTACGGTCAACGTAAAATGGAAGAACTTCTCACGAGGGAATACAGCATCCCAAAGATAAAGGAAAATATTGAAAACTGCAGAAGAAATTGCATCCCTTGTATCGCTGATAGGAAATCAGGCAAACATGGTTTGTTGCACCCACTGCCAAAAGAAGAGTATCCTCTAGTATGTTATCATATTGACCACCTCGGTCCTCTCACGGCCACGAAGGAGAACTACCGGTATATTTTTACCGTAATCGATGCATTTAGCAAATTCACGTGGATTTATCCAGTTAAATCACTAACGACAAACGAAGTAGTTAACAAACTCGAGTTTCAGAAGGGATTTTTTGGTAGTCCTAAGCACAAAATCTCGGATAGAGGGACAGCGTTTACTTCCAACGACTTCAAAGGACATTGCAAGCAGGAGAAGGTTCATCACACTTTAGTAACTACTGGAGTGCCCAGAGGCAATGGGCAGGTTGAAAGAATCAACAAGGTGATAGTATCAGTACTGAGCACACTTTCAGTGCAAATGGAAATGTTCAACGTCATTTGAACTCCACATTTCAAAGAAGTATTGGCAGATCACCTTTCGAAGTAATGTTCGGAACTACGATGAGAAACCCTGAAGACGCTCGTATCCTAGAAGCTATACAGGAAGAAACTCTAGATTTATTTGATGAAGAACGGCGAGAACTGCGTCAACAGGCCAAGGCAAAAATACTTGAATTCCAAGAAGAAAACATCAAAAGTTTTAACAAGAAAAGGCGAAAGCCAGTGAAGTACCAGATTGGAGATCTTGTAGCAGTGAAGCGCACTCAATTCGGTAATGTCCTTTTAGGCCTTTACAGGGTAGCAAGAATTGGCAGAAATGACAGGTATAACGTGGAGAACGTTGGAAAGCACGAGGGACCGAAGCAAACCACATGCAGTTGTGACAACATGAAGCTCTGGAGTACCTACGAGGAGAACTACAGTAGCTCTGAAGACGATCAAGATGACCAAGTAGAAGACGTTTTTAAAGTACACAGCGACTCCCAAGTAGAGGGCGCTGCTGAGGCGCGCCAATAAAACATATCCCAGGAGAAGACGATAAAAACCAATACGATGCCAAAGACGATTTCAGACGTTTTACGAAGTTTGATTCCAACAAAGATGATAAAAACCAATACGATGCCAAAGACGATTTTAGACGTTTTACGAAGTTTGATTCCAACAAAGATGATAAAAACCAATACGATGCCAAAGACTATTTCAGACGTTTTACGAAGTTTGATACCAACAAAGACGATTAAAACCAATACGATGCCGAAGATGATCTCAGACGTGTAACGAAACAAATCCCGATAAAGACGATAAGATAAATGAACACTAGATTCTTCAAGATGACGCATCCTAAATGTTTTACTGCAACGAATCCCGGCAACGAATCCCGATGAAGATGATATCCCAGACGAACGCTTTACCCAGAGAAGACATCACCGAGAAAATATATGTAATATGTGAGACGAATCTAGATGATGAGCTATGGCATGACTATTCACGTGTTCGAGGCGAACACCTATCAGGAGGGCCGAGTTGTAGGGACTGAACGCAGCCCACATAGTATGAACGCAACCGATCCACTGAACTGACGGCTACGGAATAAAAGATGACAGAAGAGAATCAGCTGCGAGCAATCATCGAGAGAGGGGACACCATCCATCGAGAGGAAAAATCCAAAATCATCCGCAACAATCAACAGAGTATCAATTCAAATCATTTTATTAAGTTGTTAATGTTTAATTCAAATTAAATAAATGCAATTGAATTTATCACGAAGATCGCGTTTTTCGATTCCTACTTGTATTTATCTTGAGTAGGTGGATTACTGAGCACATCGATAACCGTAATAATAACCTCGACTGGAAGGGCGGATAACACGTATGAGTATATCACATTATCGCTCTTCACGCTTTTTACATTAAATTGAGCCTCGACCGCAATAAACCATGCCGCGTGAGCCTTTTCCCAAAATGTAGGTAATCGCACAATATTAAAAATTTCGTGAGTCTCGTTCTGATTACCAAAAACTGTATTAATCTCATCGTTTGCACCGTCCTTATTCTCATGCGAAGTTTTGGGAATGTCCCCATTTTTCTCCGTCATTTCCCAGCACGATTACTTGAAAGGGAAAGGACATAAACACTTCAACTTTTCTAATAAAAACAAGGGATATTTCTCGTCACGTCAAGATGCTGACACTATAATTAATTAGGCATTCGAATTTTATGAAAGCTGCAAGTGTATGCTAGCTGAAATATTTATATGCGGAGAATAAATTTATGTGGAAAATTTAATATAATTTAATTTTATTTTAGAAAATTTTAAATAAAATTAGAAAATACATGCATACAAACGATATTATCATAGAATAGAAACTACTCAAAAAAAGAAGGAATTCTAATTTGTAACCTAAAATTTATAAATTACCACCTCAGTACCACAGGACGTGAGAGCTTTCGTTTTGTTTTGACGTTTTCAATTTCTTCGTATTCTGCTCAGCTGTTCAGCAATTCATCGATTCAGCATTCGAACAATAGAAGGAACGATAGAACTTAATTGCTTTGACTGGAGAAGGTTCCGAGAGTGAATACTGCGGTTTATGCTCTGGCTTCAGGTTGGTTGTAGGCTGTGTTTTATTGTAAGCGCAACGCGCAGTGAAAATTGTAGCCACCGGTTCAAGTACTTCTCTTCGTGTATCGCTGTATGTGAGTGAGCTTTCGAATGGTGCGATGTCGTGCGAAGATCGATCAGTGTATGTGTGATTTACGATTTACAGCAAGCACGTAGTATATGTGTGTTGTGAGCACCGTTATGTTTAATCCAGAAGATGAAAAATTGCAAATTTTGGAATTTTTAATATTTTCACCAAGAAATGCAAATTTTAAAATATTTCACACTTCCACCAATTGTCGGGGTCACCAGTGTGGGGTATGCTCGCTATTGAAGCATCCACCAGCGTGGATTGTGATGATGGTCTGCTGGTGTTTTCTATTGTGGTGCGGACGGAAGAATTTCTAATTAAAAGCGCGCACTTTCTTCATATAAAACTTTATTCACAAATTACTCCTAACTTACTTACTATACTACTTGACAATTTTACTACGATTTCTGAATTTACTTAATCGCTTCCGCTCCTGACGAGAGGAGAAAAACATCTGACTCGTGGGTCTGTTTCAATTCTCAATTTTCCTTTCCCTTCCTGTCGTGTCATCGTGCAGGGTTGAAACGCATTCATGGTTTCATGTATTTAATGTTGCATAAAGATCAGTACAATCTCATTTCGAAGCCCGAATTCAAGGCTTCAACTATTTTTAATGAAAACTTAGTAGCTATTGAACTTAACAAGACCGAGATTTATTTCAATAAACCAATCTATGTAGGGCATGTGCATTTTAGTTTTAGCAAAAACAACCATTTATAAATTCCATTATGATTATATGAATCTCCGTTTGGTTCGAATTGTGCTGTTTGTTATACGGATACAGACAGCCTAATTTATGAAATTACCTGTCCCGACTTATACAATATTATTAAACCCGATTGCTATACTCATTTCGATACAAGTGACTATCCTTCCAATAATATTTGGGCCATCCCCCTCGTTAATATAAAAGTGCCGGGTTTAATGAAGGATGAAAGCAATGACCACATAATGACTGAGTTTGTTGGCCTAAGATCTAAATTTATGCACTGAGGGTAGATGGTAAAGATAAATCAAAAAAGTGCAAAGGTATAAAAAGAAATTTTATAAAAAATATAATAACTTTTGATGATTATATAGAATGTTTAAACAATAATATTGAAAAAGTAGTTTCCCAAAATTTAATTCAAAGTCAAAAACATTACGTATGCACCATCAGTCAGTTGAAAATTGCTTTAAGTTCGCATGATAATAAGCGCCATTTATTAAAAAACAGTTATGAGACGTTACCATGGGGTCATTATAGCATAATGGACGTGGATTAATGCGCTTTAAATAAATATAACATATTAGTTTATATGAAGATGTTGTAAAATAGCTTAATATATTAAATAAATAATGTTTATGACGTGTTGAAATCTGTGTTTTATTTCAAATTATATAATAAACCCCTTTTTAAATCACATTTAAATATTGATAAAAGTACATATACTATCGCTTTTATGAACTTTTTCTGATTGTAGGTAAAACACACTCGGCCTAGTTCGCTTCTCCATTATCTTGTTATTCCCAGAGATGCGATTACGAATTTTTGTATTATGAAGATTTCTTATGCAATTTTTATGTTTTTTTCCAATTATGCTTGCAAATTTTTGCTATTTGTAGGCAATTTTTACGTTATCCCTCATTAAAAACAAACGATTATAGTAGAAACAACCGCTAACGTCTTTAACAAGTCTCAAAAAAAAATTAATAATCAAATGATGGCACTAAATGCCAGGATCCTTAAAATCAAAGATATTGTCGACGAAGCTGCTAATGCCAGTCACATTCAACGAGCAATTTTTGAAATGGAATCACTCACTTCCTTAACTATTCTGGTCACGATACGTTACCAAAATATTCTTAACGATATCATTGACATGGTTACTGACGTTCGCCATGGCAAACCTCACCCGGCAATCATAACACCAGCGCAGCTGGAAACTATTCTAAGCACTTTACGTAGAGAAATCTCAAGCGACATCAAACTTCCTACTGGTGTCAAAGACGAAAACTTTTTAACACTGTACCATGTAAGCCAAATGAGTGCCTCAATCCAAAGGGAAAGGATAATTTTCGAGCTTAAAATACCATTACCCTACATAGAAAATTACTAGTTATATAAGGTGATACCCCTGCCCACAGCATTCCAGCATAAATTTGTTTTCATACAACCGACAATAAATTTCCTAAACATCGACTATAACAGGGAGCATTATTATGATCTCACTTCAGAGGAATTGGCAAGTTGCATCACCGAGAATCACGATCAGTACTTGTGCCAAATGATGCATCCCATCTTTAATATTGACCCGAAACACAGCGTGTATGAGTTACAACTCATAAAAAGGGGTAAACAATTGCCCGCGTCTTACAACATTAGAGAATCTAACCACACCACCGTATGGATTCAATTGTCGCAAGCCAATAAGTGGCTGCATTCCACCCAAGAGCGTTTAACCATAGACGAAATTTGTCAAGATACAATAGAACCCCATACCATCTTTGGCGTTGGAATAATCGAACTTTCAGGCAACTGCTATCTGCGAACTCCTAACCTAACCATAAGGAGTTATACCACTAGAATAACGCAAATGAAAAATGCATTTATACCTGTCGTAAATTTAGCAGAAGCATTATCGAAATTTGAGAAATCGAAAAAAGACTCTACGAGCCCCACACAAAACATGGTGCTCATAAAATATGCTGCATACGGCGATCTTGCATTACTGTCCCAAGCAAATAAGCTCCTTAAAGGAAGAGGAACAAAAGAACCTGGAACCCGTGGACGCCCACAACATACACCATTATACACTTGGATATGTAATATTCTCAATCATGCTCCTGGTCGGCATCTACAAAATATACAAGCATTGTACTACAAAAACCGGCAAAATCAATCAAGCGGCTACAACTATTAAAATAAAAGAAAATGAGGATCAAAATGACCCAACCATAGTGTTCACATGTTAGCAATTAACTTAACTAGATTTCGCATTGTTTCCGCCACCGTGCACGTTTCTCTGGAATACTTCTTCCTATTTCCAAGCTCTTCCGTCAGAAATTGCACACAATAGATTCCAATAGTTATATAAATTTACACACATTTAAAAATATTAAAAACAAAAAAAAAAACAAATTTTTTTTTGAAAATTTTTTCTAAATAGGTAATTATAGAAATAATAAAAATATATTTTTTTAACGAAAAATAAATAAAACAAAGATAATTTTTTCATTTACTATTATTATATATATATCACATAATTATTCTAATTAGATATAAAAATCTTTTCAATAAGATATGTAGATAACAATAATGTATGAATCATGCTCATTCTGGATAAAAATTAAATAAGTATGTAGACAATAGTTAAATATGTATAAGAAATTAAGCATTCCTAAAAATAAAAAAAAATAAAAAAAAAACAAGGAATTTCTTAAATAATTTTACAAAAAAGATAACATAATGAAATGTAATTTTTGTTTAGAATAACTAAAAGAGAGTAATAATTAGATGAATAAAAAAAAATAACTAAGTTTGTAAGTAATCATTTATACTTACCATAAAACTTTTAAACTTTTTGTAATCCCAGAACCAACGACGACGCATTCTAAAAGAAAATTCATCACCTCTTCAAGGAATGAATTTCCTTTTTCATAGGGGGATGGTGTTATGATATATCTACATATCATAACCCGCGTTCAATTTTGCATTCATGCATTCCAGGTGCATACGTTTTTTACTTGCCCTATTTCAAGATTTCGATTTCATTTCAGATTTCTTGAAATGAAATCTCTAACTTCCACTTAGGTTTGTCAGCACAAATTTTGATTTCTTAATCATTTAAATATGCACACGCTTCATTTTTTATAAACACAAAGTACCTAAATTGTAACTTTGTTGCAATATATTTCCTCTTGAACACTTGCATATGCACACGCCACAAGTGGCGTATCAAATAACATGCCTCGCTTATCAACAGAAAAATGCACCATGTGATCGATGCGATCATGGGAAGTTTTTGCTGACGGCGCGAGCGTAATATAAAGAAATAAAGAAATGATAGCAGCCAGTCTTGGAAAAAGTCGCGAGATTAAAACATCGAAGTTGGTTCTGGGGAGGTAAAATAAATTGAACAACCTAATTTTTTCCGAAATTAAAAGTGGTTTAATAATTGAATTTTGAGTTTTTTTTAATAAAAGATCCTAAGAGGTTTAATAATTGAATTTCGAGTTTTTTATAAAAGACCCTAAGAACCAACTCCAAGACTCCGCTGTGCTCTCTTCTCCCGGCAAGCGGGAAAGCACGGAGTACGCGCGTAACAATACCATAGTCGAAAAACTACACCAGCTCAAGAGAAATACACGAGCTATGTGCTTGAAATTCTTGCTATAGTGTCGGCTTTACAAAAGATGAGAGTCTACCTGCTGGGAATTAAATTTAAGATGGTCACGGACTGCGCAGAGTTTAAGATGACCATGGAAAAGGATGATCCCCTCCACGAATAGCCAGGTGGGCTATCTATCTCCAGGACTTTGATTATGATTTAGAGCATCGCCCCGGTCATCGAGTGAGACACGTAGATGCGCTAAGCCGCTGCCCTATTGCTATGACTGTCACTAATGAATTGGTAGATAGAATAAAAGCAGCTCAGATGAAAGATGAAAACTTAAGAGTAATCGCAATGCTCTTGGAAGCTAGTCAATTTGAAGACTATTTGTCAGAAAAAGGAATTTTGTACAAAGAAAGAGATGGAGTTAAATTACTATGTGTCCCCAGTGGTATGCAGAGAGAAATTATTAAAAGCGTGCATGACCAAGGCCATTACGGTCAACGTAAAATGGAAGAACTTCTCACGAGGGAATACAGCATCCCAAAGATAAAGGAAAATATTGAAAACTGCAGAAGAAATTGCATCCCTTGTATCGCTGATAGGAAATCAGGCAAACATGGTTTGTTGCACCCACTGCCAAAAGAAGAGTATCCTCTAGTATGTTATCATATTGACCACCTCGGTCCTCTCACGGCCACGAAGGAGAACTACCGGTATATTTTTACCGTAATCGATGCATTTAGCAAATTCACGTGGATTTATCCAGTTAAATCACTAACGACAAACGAAGTAGTTAACAAACTCGAGTTTCAGAAGGGATTTTTTGGTAGTCCTAAGCACAAAATCTCGGATAGAGGGACAGCGTTTACTTCCAACGACTTCAAAGGACATTGCAAGCAGGAGAAGGTTCATCACACTTTAGTAACTACTGGAGTGCCCAGAGGCAATGGGCAGGTTGAAAGAATCAACAAGGTGATAGTATCAGTACTGAGCACACTTTCAGTGCAAATGGAAATGTTCAACGTCATTTGAACTCCACATTTCAAAGAAGTATTGGCAGATCACCTTTCGAAGTAATGTTCGGAACTACGATGAGAAACCCTGAAGACGCTCGTATCCTAGAAGCTATACAGGAAGAAACTCTAGATTTATTTGATGAAGAACGGCGAGAACTGCGTCAACAGGCCAAGGCAAAAATACTTGAATTCCAAGAAGAAAACATCAAAAGTTTTAACAAGAAAAGGCGAAAGCCAGTGAAGTACCAGATTGGAGATCTTGTAGCAGTGAAGCGCACTCAATTCGGTAATGTCCTTTTAGGCCTTTACAGGGTAGCAAGAATTGGCAGAAATGACAGGTATAACGTGGAGAACGTTGGAAAGCACGAGGGACCGAAGCAAACCACATGCAGTTGTGACAACATGAAGCTCTGGAGTACCTACGAGGAGAACTACAGTAGCTCTGAAGACGATCAAGATGACCAAGTAGAAGACGTTTTTAAAGTACACAGCGACTCCCAAGTAGAGGGCGCTGCTGAGGCGCGCCAATAAAACATATCCCAGGAGAAGACGATAAAAACCAATACGATGCCAAAGACGATTTCAGACGTTTTACGAAGTTTGATTCCAACAAAGATGATAAAAACCAATACGATGCCAAAGACGATTTTAGACGTTTTACGAAGTTTGATTCCAACAAAGATGATAAAAACCAATACGATGCCAAAGACTATTTCAGACGTTTTACGAAGTTTGATACCAACAAAGACGATTAAAACCAATACGATGCCGAAGATGATCTCAGACGTGTAACGAAACAAATCCCGATAAAGACGATAAGATAAATGAACACTAGATTCTTCAAGATGACGCATCCTAAATGTTTTACTGCAACGAATCCCGATGAAGATGATATCCCAGACGAACGCTTTACCCAGAGAAGACATCACCGAGAAAATATATGTAATATGTGAGACGAATCTAGATGATGAGCTATGGCATGACTATTCACGTGTTCGAGGCGAACACCTATCAGGAGGGCCGAGTTGTAGGGACTGAACGCAGCCCACATAGTATGAACGCAACCGATCCACTGAACTGACGGCTACGGAATAAAAGATGACAGAAGAGAATCAGCTGCGAGCAATCATCGAGAGAGGGGACACCATCCATCGAGAGGAAAAATCCAAAATCATCCGCAACAATCAACAGAGTATCAATTCAAATCATTTTATTAAGTTGTTAATGTTTAATTCAAATTAAATAAATGCAATTGAATTTATCACGAAGATCGCGTTTTTCGATTCCTACTTGTATTTATCTTGAGTAGGTGGATTACTGAGCACATCGATAACCGTAATAATAACCTCGACTGGAAGGGCGGATAACACGTATGAGTATATCACATTATCGCTCTTCACGCTTTTTACATTAAATTGAGCCTCGACCGCAATAAACCATGCCGCGTGAGCCTTTTCCCAAAATGTAGGTAATCGCACAATATTAAAAATTTCGTGAGTCTCGTTCTGATTACCAAAAACTGTATTAATCTCATCGTTTGCACCGTCCTTATTCTCATGCGAAGTTTTGGGAATGTCCCCATTTTTCTCCGTCATTTCCCAGCACGATTACTTGAAAGGGAAAGGACATAAACACTTCAACTTTTCTAATAAAAACAAGGGATATTTCTCGTCACGTCAAGATGCTGACACTATAATTAATTAGGCATTCGAATTTTATGAAAGCTGCAAGTGTATGCTAGCTGAAATATTTATATGCGGAGAATAAATTTATGTGGAAAATTTAATATAATTTAATTTTATTTTAGAAAATTTTAAATAAAATTAGAAAATACATGCATACAAACGATATTATCATAGAATAGAAACTACTCAAAAAAAGAAGGAATTCTAATTTGTAACCTAAAATTTATAAATTACCACCTCAGTACCACAGGACGTGAGAGCTTTCGTTTTGTTTTGACGTTTTCAATTCTTCGTATTCTGCTCAGCTGTTCAGCAATTCATCGATTCAGCATTCGAACAATAGAAGGAACGATAGAACTTAATTGCTTTGACTGGAGAAGGTTCCGAGAGTGAATACTGCGGTTTATGCTCTGGCTTCAGGTTGGTTGTAGGCTGTGTTTTATTGTAAGCGCAACGCGCAGTGAAAATTGTAGCCACCGGTTTCAAGTACTTCTCTTCGTGTATCGCTGTATGTGAGTGAGCTTTGGAATGGTGCGATGTCGTGCGAAGATCGATCAGTGTATGTGTGATTTACGATTTACAGCAAGCACGTAGTATATGTGTGTTGTGAGCACCGTTATGTTTAATCCAGAAGATGAAAAATTGCAAATTTTGGAATTTTTAATATTTTCACCAAGAAATGCAAATTTTAAAATATTTCACACTTCCACCAATTGTCGGGGTCACCAGTGTGGGGTATGCTCGCTATTGAAGCATCCACCAGCGTGGATTGTGATGATGGTCTGCTGGTGTTTTCTATTGTGGTGCGGACGGAAGAATTTCTAATTAAAAGCGCGCACTTTCTTCATATAAAACTTTATTCACAAATTACTCCTAACTTACTTACTATACTACTTGACAATTTTACTACGATTTCTGAATTTACTTAATCGCTTCCGCTCCTGACGAGAGGAGAAAAACATCTGACTCGTGGGTCTGTTTCAATTCTCAATTTTCCTTTCCCTTCCTGTCGTGTCATCGTGCAGGGTTGAAACGCATTCATGGTTTTCATGTATTTAATGTTGCATAAAGATCAGTACAATCTCATTTCGAAGCCCGAATTCAAGGCTTCAACTATTTTTAATGAAAACTTAGTAGCTATTGAACTTAACAAGACCGAGATTTATTTCAATAAACTAATCTATGTAGGCATGTGCATTTTAGTTTTAGCAAAAACAACCATTTATAAATTCCATTATGATTATATGAATCTCCGTTTGGTTCGAATTGTGCTGTTTGTTATACGGATACAGACAGCCTAATTTATGAAATTACCTGTCCCCGACTTATACAATATTATTAAACCCGATTGCTATACTCATTTCGATACAAGTGACTATCCTTCCAATAATATTTGGGCCATCCCCCTCGTTAATATAAAAGTGCCGGGTTTAATGAAGGATGAAAGCACTGACCACATAATGACTGAGTTGTTGGCCTAAGATCTAAATTTATGCACTGAGGGTAGATGGTAAAGATAAATCAAAAAAGTGCAAAGGTATAAAAAGAAATTTTATAAAAAATATAATAACTTTTGATGATTATATAGAATGTTTAAACAATAATATTGAAAAAGTAGTTTCCCAAAATTTAATTCAAAGTCAAAAACATTACGTATGCACCATCAGTCAGTTGAAAATTGCTTTAAGTTCGCATGATAATAAGCGCCATTTATTAAAAAACAGTTATGAGACGTTACCATGGGGTCATTATAGCATAATGGACGTGGATTAATGCGCTTTAAATAAATATAACATATTAGTTTATATGAAGATGTTGTAAAATAGCTTAATATATTAAATAAATAATGTTTATGACGTGTTGAAATCTGTGTTTTATTTCAAATTATATAATAAACCCCTTTTTAAATCACATTTAAATATTGATAAAAGTACATATACTATCGCTTTTATGAACTTTTCTGATTGTAGGTAAAACACACTCGGCCTAGTTCGCTTCTCCATTATCTTGTTATTCCCAGAGATGCGATTACGAATTATTTTGTATTATGAAGATTTCTTATGCAATTTTTATGTTTTTTTTCCAATTATGCTTGCAAATTTTTGCTATTTGTAGGCAATTTTTACGACGAGTTTTTGCAATTTTAAGGATTTGTTACAATTTTTATAAGCTTTTGAAATATTTGCGTTTTTTAGGGATTTATACGAATTTTATTGCAATTTTTACGATTTTTTTTCTGCTTTTACGATTTATTATTATTATTTTTTGCAATTTATACGAATTGTTTGTAATTATACATTTTTTTTGCGCTTTTTAAAATTTCTTTATGATATCTTTGCAGTTTTTTTGTTAAATTATTGGTGGTGAAGCATAAAATTATCGCACTCAAAAGGTAAATCTTCATCAATAAACTACATTTCATTTTTTTATTTAACGCGTTTTCAGCTCACAGTTCAACTTCACCAAATCATGCTTTTATCGGCTTAGAAGATGGTAGTTCAGTATGGATTCAAAAGACATTGTTTATAAAATAAGCTTTTAAGAAAAATACAACTATTCATTTAATTATTTTTAATCTTTATTTAAGCCATAATACATACATTAGAACTCCTTAGAGTTAACTTAATATAATTAATTTACATATGTCTAGTCTATAGCGGGGTATATCTTCTTCTTTTGTACCGATAAATCTTAAGTTGCAAAGTTTTTTCATCCATCTCGTACTCTGAATGACTTATCCGTACAGTTTGAGCAGCTGGTTGTGGTTCTAGCTGATGGTTTTTTTTATATCAAGTCGAACTTCTTATGTACAATTAAATTATTGTAGACTTTTTTATGAAATACCTTTGCATTGCATTGCAAATCTAATTTTTGATGCAATGAATTTCGATTACAAATAATTAATGCAGTAAAGTGCATTTAAAAACCCGATTTATGGCTTTTAACTCTGAAATAATCTTTTTAAAACGTGGGCTTATTAACTTGGACACATGTTTGTAGGCTTTTTTTAGATTTAAAACCAGAATTGTCACAAGTAGGTGATATCATTTTAAATGTAAATCATAGAAGCAATGTGTTTATGAAAAGATTTAAATAAAATTTATATAAAGTTAATAAGTTAATGCTCTTTAATTCTCCACATATATACAAATGCATACAACATTTACAAATACTTTTTTAAACAAAAGTAAATCATCTGTTATTCCAGATTATTTAATGCTTTTACAATGCAGCAGCCTCATCACAGCTGAGCTTTTTATTTTTAATCTACAAAACGTTTCTGAAAGCAAATTAAATCTTGATAGGCGACTTTTCATTCCAAGATAATCGTTTTGAAAAGTGAGCAGTACGCCTTATTTATTTAAGTTTTTTACAATTAATGCTGACCTTTTTATTTGTAATCTGCGAGAGGAGGTCCAAAAATAAAATATTTCAAATTAATATGACATACATTTCACGTTTTTTGAGTTCATCCGTGCGTTCAGGTGTACACACCGATGTCCTTTTCAGCACATCGATGCGCACATCACATCATTGAAAAAGTAGGGATAGCACCTGAATGGTTGCTGTGCACTTCGATTCGAAATGTCAATTTTGAAAGTTCTTTAAGACAAAACTACGCTAAACGTCAAAACTACAAAGCGCACCGGGACACTACGCTACCAGACCGTAGCGTAAAATGTGCACATCGATGTGCTGGGGAAATGACAACACTTCGGTCGCCTGAACGATATGGTGTGTAAAAATGTGACATTATGTGACATTCTGCGTGCACCTGAACGCACGGCATGTCACCAAATCATCAACCTGTTTTTAGCGGCACAAGCCCCGGCAATCTGATTCAGCTTTTTTTTCGTTTTTATTGCAACTCATGCTTTTTTGTTTACGCTACCTTCCTACTTCCGAAATTGATGTCATTTTGTTAGGAAAATATGATAATGTGATTTGAACAAGATCAATGGTATTATGCAAATATTTTGCATTTCATATAAAAATTATGCGAAGCAAGAGTAGCAATTAAGTAACAGGAGCACATAATAGATGAATGCGTAATTGCGCACATATTCGCAGAAAGATGTGACGTGCTGTTCTTTTATTCTTGTTTTGCGCTAAATCAGGTTTACGTTGTCAACGAAGTCTGAAACAGCGAGAGTGAATAACGTTTGTTTTCTTTTTAATGATAGCTTTTGCATATTGTACAGTATTATCAACCTGTAAACATGAGTCATAAGCAAAGCTTTGTGGAAACGTCTGAGGGGGCCGGTGACACTAACCTACGCTTGTCTACGTTAACGAAGAGCTTTTGAAACAATTTCGTCATTCACAGGTTCCCCTTTAGAAATACACAGGAAATTGGGCTCGAACTCTAAGCTTTTGAAACAATTTTGTCAATTCACAGGTCTCCCTTTAAAAATACATAGGAAATTGCGCTCGAACTCTAAGCTTTTGAAACAATTTTGTCAATTCAGAGGCCCCTTTAAAAATAGACAGGAAATTGCGCTCGGACCCGCATAGCTTATCTACTTTCCTCGCTAATAAAAGAAAACAAGGCATGCTGGTAGTACCGACTAATGCCACTGGGGATCTTTACTCAAGAAATGGCATTATGTAGTACCGGCTCATGCCGCTAGGGAACCTTACTCAAGAAACGGTGTTTGCACTCGAAAGATCAATACACGCACCCCCTAAACCCAATGATAATAATTTCCTAAGAAAACATCACACAAAGGTGAAATACAAATGATGCTGATATCTACAACTTCTCCGCTAATAAATCTTATTTAGTTGCGGCACCTGTAAACAGAAAGAACCAAGATGACGTCATACGTGATATCTACAACTTCTATCTCTAATAAAAGAAAACAGCAAAACCAAGGGGTGCTGGTAGTACCGACTAATGCCACTAGGGAACCTTACTCAAGAAATGGTATTTGCACTCGAATCCTGTAAAAGCCTAGGCGTATGCTGATATCTACAACTTCTCCGTTAATAAAAGAAAACAGCAAAAGCAAGGCATGCTGGTAGTACCGGCTAATGTCGCTAGGGAACTTTACTCAAGGAATGGCCTTTGCACGTGAATCCAAATAATGGAATATGCTAAATTGTATCAGGGCCTAGGCGCAACATTTAATGTTTGACACCCAGAACCCCCGCTGACACTTTCTAGAATCAGTTCATGACGATGTCATGTTGTGAAATTCTAATGATGCTACAACATCCCTGCTAAGAAAACTTATTTAGGTGCAGCACTTGAAAACAGCAATACCAAGATGACGTCATGCTGATATCTGGAACTACCTGCTAAGAAAAGAAAACAGCAAAACCAAGGCATGCTGGTAGTTCCGGCTGATGCCGCTACGTTACCTTACTCAAGAAATGGTGAGCCCGTTGAGGATTTCTGATGTAAATGTTGTCCCCCCCCCCTCCCACCCCACACCGCCTAGAATATGCCAAATAACTTGAATTATTAACACGCTAATATCTCGAAAACCAAAGCCCGTAGAGGATTTCTGATGAAAATTTCATCCATCCATTGGCATGAACAAACATTTCCTACTTTAATTATTACTAATATTAATTCAAAACCAAAGCCTACATTTAGGCGTAGCACTTGACAACAACAAAAGCCTACATTTAGGCGCACCACACATCCAAGAAACATTTTGCAGCTTCGTGTGGGCACAAGTGAGGCAAAAAACTTCATACATCCAAAAAAACCGTAACATGCTGCTACGTGTGGGCACAGAAAACCGTAGCATGATGCCACGAGTGGGCAGAAGTTAAGCAAAAAACTTCCTAAACCATAGCATGCTGCTGCGTGTGGGACAAAAGTGAAGCAAAATACTTCACACATCCAAGACAACCGTACCACACATCCAAGAAAGCCGTAGTGCCGGAGCATGCTGGTAGTATCGGCTAATGCTGCTAGGGCGCGAGATGAAAAATGTTGATGTCAACTTAGAGGCTATAAGTCTGAGATGAAAAATAAGCGTACTCCCGAAACAAAATCGAAATCCTATGCTATTTCCCTATGCTAGAGAGTGCTGAAAGTGGTCACGTATCCCCAAGACTCGAGATGAAAAATAAGCGAACTTCAGAAACAAAATCGAAATACTATGCTATTTCTCTATGCTGGAGGGTGCTAAAAGTGGTCTTCTATCCCCAAAGTGGTCTCGTATCCCCAAGATTCGAGATGAAAAATAAGCAAATTTCAGAAACAAAATCGAAATCCTATGCTATTTCCCTATGCTGGAGAGTGCTAAATGTGGTCTCATATCCCCAACATCCAAGACATAAACCAGTACAACCAAGACACAAACCGACATTTAGTATGGACTCAAACCACCTGGCGATGGTGGAGCCATCTATGGCGAAATCCTGGAAGCTAAAACAGTGCTCCAAGATCCGCATAGAACAACTACTAATTTTTATAAAGAAGAAGCAAAAAATTCTTGTCTGATATTTCAGAACAGTTATTCTATTTTTCTAGGAGATATGAGTTTAGGATGAAATCTTCCTTGCCTGAATCTGTTAGAAGAGCCATTAGTTCCGACTGGGTATTTTGATATCTAAATGCCATTAATTAGACGAGTGAGATTAGGGATTCAATTTCAATGGATGTTTTGTTATCCAATGTTCTGTTTGATGCAGCTGTCTGTATTAAAGTTAGTTTTCCATGCATAGCTAGGAATTCCTTAAGGCCTTAGTTTTTGTTAAAAATGTTTGCGGTTGCTTCAACTATTGCAGTTTGCTCGTCATATAGCTTGGCATCATCTTCGTCAAATGTGTTTGTCTCATATTTTGAGTTGCAAGTAACATATTTTTGTATTCTATGTTAGCTAATATTATATAAAATTAATTTCTAGCAACGTACCGTTACAGCTACGGAGCATTGCTGAATTTTTATTAAGTTTCTGGCAGGTTGTAGTAATTTTTTGTGTGATGAATTTCATGTTCCTGAATTCGGACTTGAAATTTTCCAGGTTTTAATAGGTTATTATTTTCCACTCGTTGGTGTAGAGGTTGACTCCGCCAATTTCCTCAAAATAAATGCCTCCATTGGCATTTAGCTGATTGACTTCTATTCCTGAGCCGTGGATGAAAGGGATGAAAATCAAAATAAATGCTATGTGCATAATTTTGGAAACCTGGAAGATGATGCTGTATTAATTATTTGGAATACTTTTTGGGGAGGATTAATTCATTTTTTGTTTAATTACAAAATGAAATAATGAGGTGATGATGTGTAGAAATTTATTTATTATTGTAGAATAACAATTTTTTTTATGATATATGTGTAGAATGGTGCAGCTGAGTTTTTAAGTTAGCAAGTAGTTAGTGAATTGAGTTGGGATTGGAAGCGAGGTTTTAAAATTCGTAGATATAATAAGTAATAGCGGAAAAACGGAAAAATACGTGGGGAAACATAAGCGGCAGTGTTTTCAAAAAAAGTTATTGGTTTGTGATTTAATATTAAGATAAGTAACCGCGTTAAGCAGTGCAGCAAATTTGATTAGTAATAATATATAATATGATATACATATGATATACATATTTATGTACGTAATAATATTTAATATAAAATCAAAGTTAACAACAACAAATTAAGAAAGTATCTGTGTAAAATTTCTGACTGCATTATTGAATTGGTGTTATATACATTGGTGAAAAGTGAGAGCAACCGTGAGAACGTTACATTGGTGCAGCCGGTAGGATCGGGGAAGCCAGTTTTTGTCTGTGTGTCTTTGGAAGCCCTCGATTCTCAACTAAGAACAAAAAAAAATAAAAATAAATAAAAGGGGTAGACAGCTGGAAACATCCCAGAAGAATTAAGAAAAAAAAAGTAGGAAAAGTAAGCTATTGAATATTAAATAATTATAATTAAGTAGAGAACACATTTTTTTTTATACATATATTATATATATTTTATTTTACATCAGTCAGTGAAATAATTTATTTATTGTTATTACCATAATTAAAAAAAAATAGTAAGTCTCAAGTCTCAGTGAAAAATTTTTTTTCCCTCTCCGTACTATAAATATGTACATACAAATATAAATCTGAAGTTCGTGTGATTGATAACCAAAAATTTTGTTAAAAACTGGATAGTTTTCCACAATTTTTAAGTTTTTCGTACTCTTTGTTCCCCCAAGAACTCTTTCTTTTTTGGAACTGCTGAAACGTTTTTTCGAAGTGGGTAATGTTGTATCAAAATCTTCTGTTGTCAACTATTCTTCTCTCTTTCCTCTTCAGCTGTCAACTGTTTTCATTGTAAATTACCAAAAAAAATTCTATGGTTTTGCTTACTCGACGTTCTTCTTGCTCCGATTTTGAAATGGCACTAAATTCTCTATCTTTTGAAAATACAAGCCCTCCAGGCAACCCGAGAACGGAGCAAAATTTACATTGTAGTAGACCATGCACAAATTGGTATCGCGAACACCGTTCAGGTAAACGTTTCCAACGACTTAGTTTTGGTTAGGTTTCTTACAAAAACTAGAAGTTTACCCACTTTGGTATCCTCAAAGGCCCGAACTAAGTTAGTTTGAAAAAAATTGTTCATTACAAATTATAATAACGACTCTCTGGAATACAACGGAAAATGCTACTAAATTATAAAAAGGTAGTTAAACTAACTACGCAAATGGTACCCTTATTCTCAGGTGAGGCTCGTCCAAACATGTAAGAGAGCTGCAGACTTTCATTGGATGTTGTAGACAAGTTCACCTATGCCTAGAAGATGAAGAAAAATCTGCATTTTTACGCATTCTCCAAACAAGATTGCGAGGGAATGCATCCTTGCTTGTTTCCTCCAGCGCTTTTTCAAATTTTGAAGATGTGAAGTAATTACTTTGTTCAAACCAAATCGGTTCGAATATATTTTGGTTTTACCGATTACTTTAAAAGGAAAATATCCTGAAAACAAGGCATCAAATTTTTAGGAAAATTAAATCAAATTTGATTACTCGTAATCCAAAGAAAGGTACACAACCTGACAAAGCCATGTATTTGTCATCTACATAACACATTGCACACATACAATACAACAATATAGCCTCATTGAGCAGATCAAATTAAAATTCTTATCATATGATTGAAGCAATTAGATTCGTGCTAAAAAACAATTGCTGAAAAAGAACATATGCAAAAATACCGTGCTAAAATTGAGTTCTAAAAACAAAACAAATTCAATCTAATTACAAATTTTCCCAAAAAATAGGTACAGCATCTAACCAAAGCATGTGTTGTCATGTAGCATACAATGCATGGCACAAATACAATCAGATCATGCAAATCAATTTGCAACTCTATCATCATTATAAATACTATCGAGCGGGAATTTCTTCTCTACTTGATAGAGATAACATTTTTTTGCAAATATACAGAATTCAATTTAACACAGCAGCATGGGTTGCTTTAAATTTCTTGTTACTATGCATTTTTGTTCGGTGCTATGCATATTTTATCTCTAGTACCGTAAAATTACAGAATCACGGCCAATTCTTGTGATCATGCGCCTCTGCTACTCCATCATTGGTGTCGTGTGCAAGCAAGGGCTATATAAACAGCAGTTTGACTTGATTCGCTCTCTTTTGTGATTTAGCAGTGCAGTGATTAACTTGACGATTTTATTCCTTTGTGTTCTTTCCTAGTGATTTTTCCTAGTGTGTATTTTATTACTAAATTAAATACTTGGTTTAATTGACAGCTAAAATAAAATATGCTTATTCTGGGTACCGACTGGATTAAGGAGTTTGTTTTAGATAGCGATTAAATTAAAGATTTTTTTTTATTGTGGGTAGCGACTGCAATAAAAAATATTACTAACAATACACTTTATTTCTGGTCTCGACGGAAATAAAGAATCGTTCTTCGGGTCTCGACTGAAGTTAAGATATATACTAACATTCATTTCAAGTCGGGTCTCGACTGACTTAAAGAATATTATCTCGGGTCTCGACTGAGATAATATATTACTAACAAACAACTTTATTGCGGGTCTCGACTGTAATAAAGTTTCTTATTGCGGGTCTCGACTGTAATAAGACATCTACTAACTCACACCACTTTATTGCGGGTCTCGACTGTAATAAAGAGTCTTATTGCGGGTCTCGACTGTAATAAGACAATTACTAACAAAACCACTTTATTGCGGGTATCGACTGTAATAAAGAGTCTTACTGCGGGTATGGAATGTAGTAAGACATTTACTAACACAAACACTTTATTGCGGGTCTCGATTGTAATAAAGAGTCTTATTGCGGGTCTCGACTGTAATAAGACAATTACTAACAAATCCACTTTATTGCGGGTATCGACTGCAATAAAGAGTCTTACTGCGGGTCTCGATTGTAGTAAGAAAATCACTAACACAAAACACTTTATTGCGGGTATCGACTGTAATAAAGAGTCTTATTGCGGGTTTCGACTGTAATAAGACAATTCCTAACAAATCCACTTTATTGCGGGTATCGAGTGCAATAAAGAATATCCTCATCCCACACCTCAGTCGAATGAAAGGTCAAGTAAATCAGCTGCTATATATTGATCAGGTGAGTGCAAGTCAATTGCTACAGTTGTGTAAATCAAATTGATATATTAATCATTTAATAAACATTGCTTTCAGCTTTTTATATTATAACATATATATATATATCTTCAGCTCTCAAGTTTTAGCATTTATTGAACTTGAAACATTTAGTGCAGTGAATAAACAAATAAAAACCACTAGCTTTATACCAGTGGCATAAATTTCACTACACCTTTCATTTATTGCATGTACGCTCTGAGTACGGGCAGTACAACTTAATCAATCCTATTTACCACAGGAAACATACCGGGAGTTAATAAATAAGCTGATTACATGTAAACAGTACCCCCATGGAATCGCTCACAGCTTTCGCAAACCGTATCAAACAGCTTCTAACGTAATGCAAGGGAACTGCAGAATACAAGTATGGTGCGACAGGCCTCCAAGCTGTGCCTACACAACTAGAAGATTTTGCCACAAATTCCCTAAAATGCGGTGTAACCAATCCACTTCTCAATACACATCTTCTGTTATTAAGTGAGGCAACCTTAAACAGCCTAATAGACAAATGTTTGAATATGGAAAGACTAGTTCAGGGAAATTCCCACATGCAGCAAGGACACCCATATTTATATAACTTCCTAGTTCATATATGGGTATGCAGGGTAATAACCATTCAGTGCAACGCACTGATGATTTCTCTATTTTATTAATACAAACTCCATCTAATGCCATCCCAGTAGCTGGTCATATAACCCATCAAGTCCACTGCATACACCCCAAATACTTCACTCAATTCCGCAACGTACATCACTTATTTCGACATACCATTCTCCATCTAATAATCATGAAATTTCTAGCTATCTACCACACCCCTATGATAAAAGTGCATCTATTGCTGCCGCATGAACTGAACAATTCTCACCAAAAAACCATTCAAAAAAGCTACCACATAGACATAATGACCAGCTCAAATCCGCATTATCTAGAGTTTCATGTTCATATTGTAATTTTAAGGGGCATACTTATGATGACTGCCTAAAGCGTAAGAATACCCCATATTGCGTGAAATGCAAAATAGGTGGACATGATGCTAAAAACTGTAGAAACAGTAATAATTATCAACCCGAGAATCCACAAACGCATCGTGCCCATGACACAACCCGAGGTAGCCCGAGGGCTTATCATGTGCAACTAAAATGCGATTTCTGTGGAAGCTGAGGATATTCCATATCTGAGTGCATGCAGAAACAAAGATGGGAAGCCAGAACTTCGGAAAACGCGCGACAAAAATTCCCCCGCTCGACTTTAAACTCTCATTCTCAATCACGCCTTCCAGTAGCAACGAAAATATATCACTGGCTCACTTACCTTTAGATATAGGCAAAAATAATTCGGTTCGGCTAGTAGGGGATAGTAGTTGCCACGGTAAATTTTCTTTTAAAAGCAAAATGCCATGTAATTTTCAAGTTGTGAAAATCAGCACACCGATCTCGCACGACGGGTTGCTAGGAAACGACTTTCTTTCAAAAAATTGTAACATTGAGGGCCCTAATTGAACTCTCAGATTTCCTCGCACGGAAATCAATTCAACAGAGTTCACAATACCACTTTTGCCCGCAATTAATGAGAAACATGCTTGCGATACTGGTAAGAAAAGAGCGAGTCAAAAGAAAAACATGGAAACTATTCAAACCACCCACTATGTCGAAATCCAAGTAGACGACAGTGCCACCAAACGAGTAAAGAAGCCTGAAGAAAGTATGAAGAAAAATCCAAATTTGAAGGAAATTTACCTCATTGACAATATCAGGCAGTGTACTATTGAATTCCCAGTACACATATGTACCTACGCGGTAGCACGTTATAGTTAAAGCACCGTTGACATTAGACCAATAAATGCTTTGTCAAGCCCAAGAAGTGGAAGCAGGAGTTTTTTAGATAATAGTTTGCTAAGCTCCGAAAACAAAGGGAACTTAATTGGTGTACTTAACGTTAATAGTCAAAGCATTACATTAAAAAAACTCACACTTGCACCGGAGCCCAATAGTAATTACTATACCTACAACTTGCAGCCAAGTAGCGATGGCGGCTGTATTCTATATTCAAAAGTGAACCGTAATTTCACTAACACTAATAGTCCAAAAAACGAGACTTCACCAATAAAATTAATTAATCCCACATGTTTACTCAAGCAGACTCAAACAAACTTTCAAACAGACTCTCCGGCGTGATACTGCTTAGTACGACTAGAACAAGAATTAATATTATATAAAATTCTTTCCGAAGATGAAAAATTTTCTATATTGAATATTTGCCACCATTACAATGACATATTTCATATGGTTGGCGACAAGCTCACTTATGTATACCAATGCCGCATAACATCCCAATAGTTTCTGACCAACCTCCAGTTAATCAAAAAATGTATCGACTTCCAGAGACGCAAAGAGAAGTTATAAATCAACAGCTCACAGAAATGCTAGAAAGTGAAATGGGTAAACCTAGCAAAAGCCCTTGGAACTCACCGCTTGTAGTAGTTCCAAAGAAAGCTTGGCCAAATGGCGAAAAACGATGGAGGGTTGTGGTCGATTTTAAGAAATTAAATGATAAAACAATAGGTGACGCTTTTCCATTGCTCAGGATTGAAGATATCCTGGACCAACTAGGTCATTAGTACAGCTTATGGGTATTATAAATTTCGGCACAAGCCTTTCGGATTGAAAAGAGCACCAGCTACATTCCAACGGTTGATGAATTATGTTCTCACAGGTCTTCAAAGTCTAGAATGTTTCGTTTACCTAGATGACATAGTTATCTATGGGAAAAACCTTGAAGATCATAACAGTAAATTGATAAAAGATAATAATTTAAAGTTACAGCCAAAGAAATGCCAGTTCCTAAGGCGCGAAGTCATATATCTGAGACACAAATGCTCCAGTGAAGAAGCCCTCCCAGCTCCCTCAAAACCAGAATGCGTTCACAACTTTCCCGTCCCGCGTACTGTTAGAAAATACAGGAAACTTATACCCAATTTCTCCAAGATTGTTCGTCCTATGACTAATTTATTGCGAAAAGATGTGTTAAATTTGCGTGGACTGAAAACTTCCAGAATGCTTTTAACGAGAGACTACCGCATACCCAAAAATTTGGTTACCGACCAGGGCACCAATTTCTTAAGTGATCTATTCAAAAAGGCCTGTAAACTTCTCAAAAGAAATAAGTTGCAGACATCCGCGTACCACCCTCAATCAAATGACTCTTTAGAAAGAACTCATAGATCATTAGTAAAGTATCTTAGGACCATTCTAGATGAGAATCCAAGGTTAAGAACTGCAGCCTTTGTATATGATAGTAGCAAACTTACCCCAACGGAATGTTTATTCGACTTCACTGCTGATGTTCCCTGAAATTTGAAAAGAGAACCGGAGCCTGTATACAAGTTATTACCATCTTCTGAAATACAAACTACAGAAGACATATGCCTTTGCTCTCATAAACCTCGCTCCAAATAACTTTATGATAAGCATTCACGGCCAATAACTTTTCATGTCGGAGATAAAGTACTACTGAAAAACGCAGCCAAAAAACACAAACTATCCCAGGTATGGCTAGGACCATATCAGGAGATTGAAGTTCTCAATTCAGAGAATACTAAAATCCAAATTGGTAAAAGGAAAGTCGTAATCCATAATAATAGATTAAAACCTTTCTATGAATAAAGTCTAAAACAAAATATGAATATATATTTCCCCAGACATGGCACGACTATTAATAGGGTTCTATTGCATCAGCATTTCTATTTCTTTGGGAGCTACCCGACCCTTCGAAGTCCAGCATCTAACAAATACGGGGATTATGTTTGAAGATTTGGGAGAGATTTTGTTTTTCCACGACACATGGAATCTATTTACCCAAATCAATATAACTAACCTTGAGACGGAAACTGTGTTGGTGGAGCATACAGAATTTCTCGTAAGCGAACTGTGCGAAAAGCATAAAAATACAATTGTTTGCACCGAACAGAGTAGTCAAATCCACAACATAATAGGAGCGATCAAAAAGCGTGCCGCTGTTATCAAGGAACTAACAACAACCCGACGTCACAGTCAGTAGATCACTGGCTGATGGAATAGAAAAAGTTTTCATTTCCTATTTTGCACAATGGATAGCGATAATGAAAAGGAGATATATAGTCGGATTTCCAACCTCAAAATGTACACAAATGCATTATTAGACTTGGAGAAACATCAGAGTACGCTTTTCAAATCAACGTACGAACAACAAAAGAAGTCTGTACAGAAGCTGGAGTCGAACCAACGCGAAATCGTAAGAACGGTAAATGATCTGCTCGAGAAGGTGACAGAGGAGATAAGTACCCGTCAACGGATTCAAGAGGTAATGACAACAATCAGTTTGCATATTATAGACATAGAGTTAAGACAACAAACACTACTTGAAATATTAACAATGGTAAAAAATAATCAAATCCACCCCTTGCTAATTTGCTAATATCTCCATCTACTCTGCTGGAAGCCTATTACAAGGCAAACCCAAAAGAGCCTAGCGAACAAAAGGACTTGGCTTTATTATCCGAAACGCTAGAAGTAGAATCGCAGGTCGTAAGGGGTAATTTAGTAATAAGAATTTTCCCATTCTCAATCTCCCGGCTTTCAAGCTCCAGCAAATACATCTATTCCCCATCAAGACACCTAACAACCACTCATTACTTCTGAATTTGGAACACTTCTATGTAACTAGTCACCTAACCACCCAAGAATTTGTATTACTTCGACAAGCAGAATTTAAAGTGTACAAAAAGCTATTAATTAATCCCGATCAAAACACCTACGTTGGTCCTTTACTAAATGCACTTTTTAAGGTCAAACTATAAAAGAATACCCCATAAACTTCATATTTAACCCCTTCAATGAGTCGAATCATTACGAATATTTGGCTCAAGCTTATGCACCACAACTTCTGGTGAAAATAACCCGTAAAAATGCCTGGTTCTTCTCTTTCTCTTCCCAACAAAAGATCACGATGTCCCGCAATAGCAGACTGCATAGTTCTAGTCTCAAGGATCACGGAGAACTAATGCTCAACGAACCGTGTCAATTTCAAATTGACGATCAAGTGATATTTTATGAAAATGAAGATCATCATGACATAAAATTATCACATCAAGAACACATACAACCCCAAACTTTGAATTTAAATGAAACTGTTCTGAGCTTACTGAAAAAATTGAGTAACTCGGTAGTTCCAACCGAACTATCTTTCTACGGGGCGAAAGCTCTAACCAAATTCTAAGCGAGAACACCTACTCTCTAGATGAATTAGAGCAAGAAATATACAATTTATAGACCCAACGTCGTGAAAGAAATAAAACACAAGCCATTCAACTAAGTTCGCTAAGCTTGAGCTCCTTGGCTATCTTATTATTTACTATAATAGGGATTATTAAGGTAATCAAGTTAGTAAAAAGAAAGAGAAATCGGACACCTGGTAAAAATGTAGAAATAGTACCTCAAGTTGAGAAAAAGGCATTGAATAAACAATACAAACCATCCATACTGACAAAAAAACAAAACTACAGGACGTTGATTCACCAACCCCAATTGCGGAAATTGAAACACATGCGACTCAATTGCAACAATTCAAACCACCTCCACCACCAGCATTACCATCTGAAAATGCTATTAACATCCAACTCAAACGGTTAAGATCACCTTCCTCTTTAAATGTTCCCACTGAAACTACAAAAAATGAGAACATCCACCTAAGGAAAACAAATACTGCACCCCATAACCGTCACGTTTAAGTTATCTGATCCACGCGACATAACTGATCAAAAATAAAGAAAAAATGTAAAAGTGAAGAGAGTGGAAGAAATTCTATTAATATTTTTAGAAAAAATAAGTAAGTATAGGAATTATATGGTAAATAAATTGGAATTAAGAATATACATATCTGAATAATAGGTATCATTCAATATGCATTAACTAATGTATTTAGAAATATTATTAAGAACATTTACTTCTTTGTGCCTTTATAAAAATCTTTTTAGAATACTCATATACATATTTTCAAGTATAACTATATCAAAAAAGATGTATAACCCATAATTAGATTACTGTGGATAAGTAAATAAAACTAACATCTCCTTACCTCTTTATGATCAGATTATGAAGTATGTTATTCTTCTTCAAAGAATATCACAATTTTTTTTAAGGGGGGAGATATTGTTACGGTCTTGCTTCACATGGTCATCATCATAACATCACAAAACCATATAACACCATTTTACTTTTGTGACATAATAAATCTGACCTGCATTAATAACTTTGCAAAATGTAAGTCGGATCAAATGTTGCAACATATCGACACCAGAAGTGGTTCAAAGGGAAATATGGCAAATGATGATTAATTCATTTTTTGTTTAATTACAAAATGAATTAATGAGGTGATGATGTGTAGCAATTCATTTATTTTTGTAGAATAAGATTTTTTTTATGATATATGTGTAGAATGGTGCAGCTGAGTTTTAAAGTTAGCAAGTAGTTAGTGAATTGAGTTGGGATTGGAAGCAAGGTTTTAAAATTCGTAGATATAATAATAGCCGAAAAACTGAAAAATACGTGGGGAAACAGGAGCGGCAGTGTTTTCAAAAAAAATTATTGGTAGTGATTTAATATTAAGATAACTAACCGCGTTAATCAGTGCAGCAAATTTGATTAGTAATAATATATAATATAATATACATATGATATATATTGCTCAGTCCTCACACAAATATGTGGACATCACATGATGAATTTTCTGCTGTCAGTTTTTATGCAGGAAATATAATACTAATCCCTCGATGTACTCCCAGCTTCACGCTCAATCTACCTAAAATATACAAAAAAGGAACACAAAGTATCTAGATTCAAATAATTAAATTACATAATACATATCTAAAACTTCCTGTTGATCCAATCAACGATTTGCTGCTGGCAGTGTAGTACAAAAGTTCACCCACGGCATTAAAATATGTTGTTATAAACCACAAAAACTCCACAAATTCTAGTAACAGCCGAATGTTGCAGCTGTGAGATGTCGGATTTTATAAATATAGTCTCTAAAAATATAAGGAAGACTAATAAACAATCAAAATAAATAAATCAATATAAAAATGCAGCAAAGCATACTTACCTCCTAATATTTACATTTTGTGATGACAGCAAATGACATTACGTCAGCCAGCTGTCTGTGGTACATTCAGACATCGCATCAATCGTTGCTAGGGCAACACCACGAGGCGAAACAGACATAACTGGTTACAGCGGCTATATAAAGCCGATGAATTTCAGTAGATGGCACCATTCTTTTGGCAGAGTTGATCTGTATCAGAGCTAATCTGAGTAAAAAGAATTGTGCTTCCTACCTTATTACAGAAGATAATTCTGGTCAGGGATAACTTGAATTTCCTTTCCCATTACACAGAAGATAATTCTAGTCAGGGATAACCTGAATTTCCTTTCCCATTACACAGAAGATAATTCTGATCAGGGATAAGCTGAGCGCCTTATTACTACAGAAGATAATTCTGATCAGGGATAACCTGAGCGCCTTATTACTACAGAAGATAATTCTGATCAGGGATAACCTGAGTGTCTCAACTTTCCATAAAATCATTTACTTCTGTGTGCCCTCACGCATCACCACAGAAGATAATTCTGATCAGGGATAACCTGAGTGCTTGAACTCTCTAGAAGCTTTTTACTTCCGTGTGCTTAGACGTAGCACCCCTTTGAAATTTATTTCAGAAAATTTTAATTTATTCATAGAAGATTAACATTTTGCTTCTTCTTCTTTTTCAGAATAAGTAATTCAAGGGTGGCGAACTGCGGAGTTGTTTTTGAATTATAGAATTTATTTTTATATTTTGAATTTTTATTATTGAATTTCATATTAGTTTGTAGGGTAGTTTTAGATTGATTTTATTGAATTATTGTGATAAATTCTTGTGATATTTAGGTTAAGCAAATTGAAGTATTAAATAAAGTTTTATATTTGAATTTTAAAACTGAGTTGTCCATCAGAAACCGGCACTCCCTTCCTTACGTTCGAGACTAGATCTCACATTGGTCCTTCAAAGCCGGTTAACTCAGTCGAATCAAATATAAAATTGAATACATTGCTTAATACTATCACGTGATTCAAGCCTCTCTATACAAAATGCCTACGATGATGAAGGCAGTATATCTGACGTCGGGGACGAAACCATTAGCTCAGTATTAGAGTTGGTTGAGTCTCAAAAAGAGGTCAAAGACTTAATGGAAGACCTCTTTAAAAGGCAACAAAGAGACGGTAAAAAGAAAACTGTCAACTCGACAGAAAAACGCCTACAAACGCTCACCGAAAATTGGAAAGAATTCCAAACGCGGCATAGGGTAATTCAAAACAGAGCGACAAAGGAAGATCGCAAATTAGAATATTTCACGAAAGAGACATTTAGTGATGTACAGGAGTATTATATTGAAAAAGCAGCAAGCATGGAAGAGGATATAGACAAACTAACACCAACGCCTGTCAACAATCCTCCTCAGACTCAGACATCACATGCTAGCACAAATTCATGTAATAATGAAAGATTCCGCAGAATTAAACTTCCCACCTTCAATGGAGAATACTCCACGTGGAATTCATTCCACGATTTATTTAATTCGGTTATACATAACAACAATAATTTAAGAAACGTTGACAAATTATACTTTCTAAAGACAAATCTAATAGGAGAGGCTGAAAAATTGCTCAGGCATTATGAAATATGCGACGCAAATTATAAACCAGCTTGGCAACTCCTAAAGGAACGCTACTCAAATAAGCGAATCCTAGTCAACGTACAACTGAAAAAATTATTGTCTCTCCCAACCACAAAACATGATACTGCCGAAAGTATCAAAAGACTACTAGACAACATAACAGAAGCACTATTAGCATTACAAAATTTAGGTATAGAAACAAATAACTGGGATCCAATAATAATATATTTAACGGTGCAAAAATTGCACCCAGACACTCATCAACTATGCGAAAAGAGCTTACATAATAGCACTGACTTACCAGAATTAAAAATACTCACAAAATTCCTAAAGTCTCGCTTCAGAACTCTAGAAATGATAGGAAACAAAAATATGCCGTCAAATACGACACAGAGAAAACCATTCTCACCAAAACCAACTTATGGATTCTTGAATAGAAGCCAAAGTTCAATACCAAAGCACCCACCTACAAAAAGGTCTTCTTGCAGCCATTGCAAGGGTGACCATATCATATTTCACTGCCCAACCTTTAGGAATATGAACACCCGACAACGACATGAAGTTGTCACAAATAAGCATTTATGCAAAAATTGCTTATCACCCAATCACCTAACCTTAAATTGCACAAGCAATAAAAGGTGTTACCACTGTAACAAAAGTCACAATACTCTGCTCCATTATGAGCAAAACAATTCAGTGACAAATTCAACAAATGAATCCACCCAAAATTCCAATATGGATATTGAACCAAACACACCCTTAGCTTGTAGAAATGATGAACAACAAGTTCGAAATTTTCTAACTGCCAATATGAAAAGAGCTCTCCTCTCTACAGCTCTAATAAACGTCACCTCACCATCTGAAAGCACAATGACATTTCGAACATTAATAGACTCTGGATCTCAAGTGTCCATTATGACCGAAAAGTCCTTTAAACTATTACAGCTTAAAGGATATCAAACTACCCAAGAATTAATTGGACTTGGCACAACTCCCACCAATACAGCCGTTCAGCAAGCCACAGTCACAATTAATTCTCTACACAACAATTTTAAAATAACAAGCAACATGCTCGTGATAGGAAAAATCACAGACTTGCTGCCTACCAATACGATTAAAGTGTCAAACTGGAAACACATTAAAAATCTCCCATTAGCAGATCCCACCTTCTCGATTCCAGGAGAAGTTGACATTCTTTTTGGAGCAGAGGTTTACGCCGCCATTATTAAAAATGGAATTAGAAGAGGATCTAGCAATACACCCACAGCCCAAAACACTGAACTAGTCTGGATTCTGGTCGGAGGAGTACCAGAAATAAAGAGCACGACTATGACCGTGCTATCTACCTATACTACAACAAACCCCAAGTTGAACAAAAAATTAAAACGAATTTGGAATCACAATACCGCGCCAACATTCACACCGAAAGATCAGCTCTGCAAGGGATCAAGACAACGCTTGCTGCCCGAAAAATATGAATATGTATCCATCAAGACGCATAATACACCTAAACACCACAGTTCTCAGGAAAAACTCTGGAAAAGTACACCAAGTGAAGCAAGGAAGTACTGCACTTTAACAACTCTTTCCACCATTAACACAAAATGTAAAAATATAACAAAAGTATCGCCATCGCGTTCAGCGTCCACACAAACTGAACCCAATCATACAGAGATTAAAACTCTCACCACAAGATGGCATCAATATAGTCTAAAATCTACTTCTCACCGTGGACCAGTAATACTAAAGAATGATATTTGCCCAATGACACAATCTGGAGTAAATTATGTCAGACCTTTTATTCCTCTGTCAGAAAATGCAACAAAATATTCTCACTCGTCCACTCTCTAAAATCTGTCCTCTCCCATTCACAAACATTTCCTGACAATCAAATATCCCCACCAAAATCTATTGCTATTGTTAAATTCAAATATAAACGATTCCAAAATCCGCCAAAAGTCACTTCAAGTTTGAAAGTTGACAAGTGCGCGCAGTGGTTTTTTCTTTTTGAGTTCGTTTACATTTTTTATTTTTTCATTTTTTTATTTTTTTACTTTTCTTCTACCATGGATGAGTTATTGGAGATTTTTAACTCGGAATCCTTGGATTCTGTGGATGCTGGTCTATCTCCAACTCCACCAGAATTATTGGCTCCCTTCAAGCCAATCAGGCCTATCAGCCCTCTACCTCCAACACCCAAGAAGGAACGGAAGATGAAATCAGTCGTCATACGACCATCACCCGTACATTCCTCACCCATCAAGCGAAAGGTAAGGCCATTTGAGGCACAAGAAGCATCTTTTTCAGTGAAGGCCTTACGAGGAATACCTATGCCCAACAAAACGTTGAAATTTGGGCCTGAACCGATTGCGAATCACCCCGTGATTCGAAAGACAACAACGCCAAAACCTCCTCCTACTAAACAAAAGGCTATGCTACCTAGTCTACCGATTCTGCACGAAGTGGTATTCACAGAGGTTAGTAGATCAACCCAGCAATCTCCCAGCACGCAACCTCATAAGGCAAAACCTGCAGAATGCGCTAATCACAGATCTAATGCAGAAAAGAGATCAACCAAAGTGAATAAACCACCTAGTACTGCTCTACTGTCGGAGTAGTACTAAACGCAGTAGAGAAAACGATCTCTCAACATCCACCGAATACACAGGCACCTCATTCAGCAAAGGGCAAATCTGAAAGGGGCACTCAACATAAAACATCACCGAGGAATATAGAGGAACAATATATGAATGTCCCGATTACTCCTCCAAAGGAATTCCAGGATCATCCGGCACCCAGTAGTAAGCAAACACCAGAGAGATCAGAGCCAGGGATTCCAAAAGATCTAATTAGCAGAATTATTGCCACGCCAATTATCGTCAAACTGCTGGAAACAACAAATACTCTTTGGAACGTCATCAGGGAAGCAAAGACGTTCTGCAAATGGTCTCTGCCTGGAAATGTAACCATGAAAATGAAAAAGAAAAGGGATAAATTACATATCTTCCATCAACAAAACGTAAGTTTATTCATAAAACAAAAAATATTTTTTTTTCTTTTTCGAGGCGGGAGGATGTTCAGTCCTCACACAAATATGTGGACATCACATGATGAATTTTCTGCTGTCAGTTTTTATGCAGCAAATATAATACTAATCCCTCGATGTACTCCCAGCTTCACGCGCAATGTACCTAAAATATACAAAAAAGGAACACAAAGTATCTAGATTCAAATAATTAAATTACATAATACATATCTAAAACTTCCTGTTGATCCAATCAACGATTTGCTGCTGGCAGTGTAGTACAAAAGTTCACCCACGGCATTAAAATATGTTGTGATAAACCACAAAAACTCCACAAATTCTAGTAACAGCCGAATGTTGCAGCTGTGAGATGTCGGATTTTATAAATATAGTCTCTAAAAATATAAAGAAGACTAATAAACAATCAAAATAAATAAATCAATATACAAATGCAGCAAAGCATACTTACCTCCTAATATTTACATTTTGTGATGACAGCAAATGACATTACGTCAGCAAGCTGTCTGTGGTACATTCAGACATCGCATCAATCGTTGCTAGGGCAACACCACGAGGCGAAACAGACATAACTGGTTACAGCGGCTATATAAAGCCGATGAATTTCAGTAGATGGCACCATTCTTTTGGCAGAGTTGATCTGTATCAGAGCTAATCTGAGTAAAAAGAATTGTGCTTCCTACCTTATTACAGAAGATAATTCTGGTCAGGGATAACTTGAATTTCCTTTCCCATTACACAGAAGATAATTCTGGTCAGGGATAACCTGAATTTCCTTTCCCATTACACAGAAGATAATTCTGATCAGGGATAACCTTAGCGCCTTATTATTACAGAAGATAGTTCTGATCAGGGATAACCTGAGCGCCTTATTACTACAGAAGATAATTCTGATCAGGGATAACCTGAGTGTCTCAACTTTCCATAAAATCATTTAATTCTGTGTGCCCTCACGCATCACCACAGAAGATAATTCTGATCAGGGATAACCTGAGTGCTTGAACTCTATAGAAGCTTTTTACTTCCGTGTGCTTAGACGTAGCACCCCTTTGAAATTTATTTCAGAAAATTTTAATTTATTCATAGAAGATTAACATTTTGCTTCTTCTTCTTTTTCAGAATAAGTAATTCAAGGGTGGCGAACTGCGGAGTTGTTTTTGAATTATAGAATTTATTTTTATATTTTGAATTTTTATTATTGAATTTCATATTAGTTTGTAGGGTAGTTTTAGATTGATTTTATTGAATTATTGTGATGAATTCTTGTGATATTTAGGTTAAGCAAATTGAAGTATTAAATAAAGTTTTATATTTGAATTTTAAAACAGAGTTGTCCATCAGAAACCGGCACTCCCTTCCTTACGTTCGAGACTAGATCTCACATATATATTTATGTACGTAATGATATTTAATATAAAATCAAAGTTAACAACAACTGACTGCATTATTGAATTGTTGTTATACATATTGGTGAAAAGGAAGACCAACCGTGAGAACGTTGCACCCTGATCTATTAGGATACTTTCTGGAAACGATGTCGACAAACTATTGTTGTCGTGAAAGCTTCATTGGAATTTTAGGGCTTTTGGATATTTTGTTTACTTGACAAAGTATACATTTCCTTACGTACTTTACGATATCGTCTGACATGCCGGCCAGTAGATTGATTCGCTTGATTGTACGGGAAACACCTTGCTGGCCTCCCGTCGGTAATGGATGGAAATCTTTAAAAGTTTGCTCGATCCCAATTTAATCGGAAAAATATTTTATGGCATCTTGATGGAGCTTTATGGTTATTTGCTTATTAGCGAAGAGCTTGGTTAAAATATTTTTCATGATTAAATGGTCTTGGGAACAAGATATTTAATTGCTTCAACTGATTTGCTTCCGTGATCTCAGTTAAAATTGGTTCAAGGTCTCTTTGGGATCGACAAGGTAAATTATTTCGGAGTCCTTTTTTCTGAACAAGTTCAGTCCATTTTCTAAGGATGGGGATTTATTTGAAAATTTTTGGCTTTGAATCCAACACTCTTTCAAGCTCTGTATCTTGCATAGGTGAGATGAAAAATTTAGGATTCGTACGTTTAGTTAGTAGGAGTGGAAAATGACTGTCAGTTATTATGCCTGAGGAATTGTTTACAGGTCATGGAATAGGGTTTGGAGTAGTTAAACTTGCGTTGGGTGTAGTTATATTCGCCTGAGCACTAGCTTGATTTCTTCTTACCAGATTTACGCAGGTGGTAGGTTCAGCAAAATATTCGCAACTACCTGGAATAGCTGTACTGAGAGCGTCTGCATTGGTGTTGAGCTTGCCTGATTTAGGACGTATACTCCATCTTTCAGATTCATGAGCCATACTAATGATTTATGGTCAGTTATAATTGTAAACTGCCTGCCATAAACATATGGTCTGAATTGCTCAACTGAGAAAGTTATTTCCAAGTGCTCTTTCTCTAATGTTGAGTGACAAGTCTCTGCACCTTTGAGAACTCGACTTGCATAGCCGTTTGGATAATCTCCTTGATCATCAACGTGTGATAAAACTGCTCCGATGGCTTAGTCACTGGCATCGGAGGTGACAAAAAATTCTTTGTCAAAATCGGAATAAGATAGAATTGGTCCTGAAATTAATTTATTCCTCAATTCGCAAAATGCTTCATCAGAAATTGCGTCGAATTTGAAAGGGATATCTTTTTTCAAAAGATTGCTAAGGGTTTAACCCCGGTTAAGCTTAAAGTCTTAATAATTTTTCGAGTTTTTGAATTGCTTTTCATTCCCGCTGGCCTTCAGCCATGGCCGAAAAGGAAGGAAAGAGCGTTAGAGGATGAAAGTGATGCTGTATACCTTCAGTAATCAAAAGCTGCGTACTGCTAACTGCCTGGCTAAAGAGTCTCTAGGAACATTCTCAGTCCTTGACATCTCTAACCCGACTTATCTAAGATTCCGGTGAGAACTCAATTTTTCATGCACACATCCACACCGCTTGCCTGTGCTTATCTTTGACTTATGACCTGATTTTTAAGAGTGGACCTGGAAGACTTTTTTCTTGAGATTGGCTCTTGGAGAGAGAAGGAGAAAAGAATTTTTGATTATTTGGCCTTTGAGAAATTTTGAGTTTAGCTCAACGTTTTGATTTTTATAGTAGTTTGAGCTTGATTCTTCGTATGTTCTGCGTAGTATTGTACTTTTGAACAGATTGTAAGGGGTGGTCCCTACAAATGGTGGCTTAAGTAGGCTTAGACTTTAAACGTATCTCGCAATGTTTCACATAATCAGCAACATCTTTCGCCATTTCCGGCCAAAAATATCGTCCTAGCACTCGAATCATGGCATTCTTTTAAAATATCTTTCCGTGCAGATTCAGGAACGACTCTTTCCCAACGATTTTCATAACCTCGAACTGATTCTATATTTGGTTTAATATATAGTGCTAATCCGTCAAGCTTCCAATTTTTCATTCTATTTGGTTGGTTTTTCACTCGTTCACACATTCGCAGGTACCAGACATCGCTTTCGTCTGGGAGGCATTGAATCAGACTAATTTGGGGGACTCTAGATAACGCGTCTGGAACGACATTGTTTTTACCTTTTACGAATTGTATATCAAAATCGAACTGAAGGCGTAAAAACGTATAAAACGTCCTAGCTCCGTGGAGTTTTTAGGACGCGGGTAGTCCAACATGACCTGTATTTTCTCGGGGTCAGTTCGTAATCCTTGCTTGTCTACAATGTAGCCTAGATACTTGAGGTTGCTTCTTACGAATTGGCATTTTTCAATATTAATCGTAAGATTTGCATTCCGCAATTTATCGGCCAATCTTTCCAAGGTATGGATATGATCGTCAAATGAATCTGATGCGATGATTAAGTCATCTAAGTACATGAATATAGTTTCCTCTGTGGGACCAAGAAGTCTATCCATTAGCCTTTGCTGGGTTGCTGGGCTATTGGTTAGACTGAACGGCATTACTTTAAATTGCCATAAGCCATGACCTGGTACTGAGAAGGCAGTTTTCTCTTTTGAGCTTTCGGTTAAGGGAACCTGCCAGAAGGCATCTTTTAGGTGAATCGAAGACAGATATTTGGCTTTATTTAGTCTGCTCAATATTGCAGAAATTCGTGGAAGGGGATAGGCACATTTTTTGGTGACTGAATTTAATTTTCGGCTATCAATACAGAGCCGATCTCTTCCATTAGATTTTTTGACTAATATTACCGGAGAGCACCAGGGGCTTACTGATGGTTCTATGACTCCTAGTTGCTTCATTCTATTAAGCTCATTACCTAATCTTTCTTGCACTTTTGGAGATACTTCATAACCCAGCTGCACTATGGGTGGTGAGTCTCCCGTATCTATGTCATGAGCTATTAGGTGGGTTTTGCCTAACTGTTTTTTGTTTAATTTTTCGAATATTTAACGCACAATTTCTAGTCGACCCATTTCCTCCTCATTTAGTGACATGACATCTAAAATTTTGTTTTGGTTGGGGTTAGTAACTGGAATACTATAACAGGCCCACGTTTGTGCTTTACGTAGAAGACTAATTTCGAAGGCATTCCAGAGGTCTATGTCCCATATTATGGTTTGATTTAAGGTTTCTACTGCTAAAACGGGTATTACCGTGAGTTGACTTTGAAATTCTATAGGTACGTGGAATGTGCCTGTTACGCTGTGGCTTGAATTATCAGCTGTCCTGACTGCAGGAGTATTTGCGTTTTGTTGTTTTAAACCCAGGAAGCTTAACATTTGTATGCCTAATTTACCTGCTACAGAACAATGTGCTCCACTGCCTAATAACCCAGTTATTTCAATCCCCAATACTTTAACAGTTAAATATGGTCTACTGTCCGATATATTGTTCAAGATTACTAAACTCCTGTGATTCGAGGTGTTTGTGGAACTCTTTTATACGAAGCCGCGTCGGTCCACCGCGAAGAGGCTTCGGGCTAGTTTTCCGAATCTAATTCAGCGAGGTTAAAAGGTACCGTCTGGGAAGGGTTAGACAGATAGACATCTGACGCAAGCTAGAGGCCTGAGGTTGTGAATTGTTTGCTTGGCCCCTTGAAATTATGGGTGGGTCTTTGTTTGATATGTAGCTGACCTTTACATTTGGTCGAGGTGTGCTAATTCTATTAAAATTATCTCTTTGAAAATGACTACTGGCATTGGGATTTGAATTATTAATTTTTCCCCTGTTATTATTGGCATATCTTGATTCCCAAGACTTTAATGAAGGGCCTCGAAGATTGCTATTGCTTACAACATTCTGTGTATTTGTAATGTTTGCGCTGTTCGCAAAAACCCTGTTATTGTTGAATCTCAACCAATTCGGATTGGGATCGGCCATACTTTGATTTTGATTTCTAGCTTGATTAGAATTATATTTTCTTGCAGAAGGAAAGTTTTTAGTATTAGGGCAACTCGCAAATGAATTCAATGTGCTCCTTGTGTGGGCACTAAGGACACCATTTGCCTCCGCTTGAGCTTCGCTAAATTCAATTCTCCTGCATGTCTGCTCGAGTTGATCGACAGAAGAAAAATTAAGAAGAGCGGTGGCTCGAATGTATTGTGGGAATAGGTTATTTCTGATAATTTTTAATCTTGTATTTTCATTTGGTATATGCTGCAACCGGAAGAACTGGTCTTCCATATATGAAATATATTGGACTATGTTTTCCGTTTCAAACTGTTTACGACCTCTAAGATAGTCAAGAAGTCTTTCAGATTGAGATGTTGGTTCGAGTGCATTTAAGAAATATTCGACACATTGTTGGTATGATGAAAATTCATCTCTTTTACGTCTATACCATCTTATCATCTTATAGCTGAACCTTCTAATAGGTCAGTCATGCCCAATAAAACTTCTTGCTCTGTTACTTGACGTGAACGAGAGTTATCAGCAACTCGCTGTAAAAATTCGGATGCTGACGCTTTATCGTCACCGGAATATTTTATTCCCCATTTATACAAGGTCGGGGTCTTTTTTGATAAGTTAAGATCTCTATCTTCCCTACAATGTGATGACGAGCTGTTTTGACCTAACAATTTGTTTTGATCGTGAATAATGCTTGGGTTTTTTGGTTGTAGTTCAATATTATCTACATCATTTGACGTTAAGTTTACTTGTTCTAGCCTTTCCTCGAATCCTAGCTTTATGTTGTTATCCTCCTTAATGGAGTGTTTCATTTTTTCAGCTTTCCACAGCTTATACTGTCTATTTTCTAATTGTTCTGTTAGGTTTAAACACTTTGACAGTAACTCAGTCTTAGATTGCTCGAGTTCTGCTGTAGCATTAATTCTATTTAAACGTATCTTCAAGAATCCTAAGCGAACATTATAATCTCTGAGAGGCTGTCCTCGTCGAGGTCACTCTCGAATTCGTTCAAAATGAGTGCACATTGCTCAAGATCTATGGAGGGTTCTAAATGTGATTTCATTTGAGAGTTATTTATGTCGATATAAGTTTTTTTTTCAGTTGTTTTGCCCACCAAGTTTTTCGTGATTCAACGGTATACACCTCTGGGGATACATTTCTGCATCTCATTTCATATTTTATGTCCAAGTCTGAGCACAGTGCGGGCACTTCTTCGAAGGACATCGTTCTATATGTGTATATGTCTAAGGTATAATGTGTATTTGGAAATAATTACTGGAAATCTGTGAGTAGAACAAAATTTAACTTTCAAATTGGCAGAGGTTAGATTAGATGTGCTAATGAATCTATAATGTGCAATGATTGTTTTCAGAACCATGTGGAATAATACCAAGGAACGTTGAACACAACCATTCAAAATTGCCGAACGAAGAATATTTTGATATTACCTTTACAAGTAGGTTCTTGCTATAATCACTGTGTGACAAGAACTGGAATGATTTGAATAATTTCAATATAGTAATTTATAAATGTATTGTAACAACATCAACTCCGCTAGAAATAGTTTCAATTAGATTGTCTATTAGATCTGAAAGTGTTTCTTCAGTATAGTATGTAGATTGAAAAAAAAATTTTATATATGGTTGTAATAACCGTGTTGTATATGTGAAAAGACATATACACATATGCATATCCTAAAACATAAAACTTAGTACAAGATTCTCAAATAGCTAACCATACTTAAAACATGGTAAGCTTATCTTTTAAAAAAGTGAAAAAAATTGCATCAGCAATTTTCTTCACATGCCACAAAATTTAACCATATTATTCCCATGGCAAGTTTTGCCTTCAGCAAGATTTGCCATGAAAATATTTTAAATATAAAAAAAAAGAAAAAAACCAAAAGACAAATCTTACCTCCAGTAAGATTTGTCAAGAAAAATACAATATGTAGGTACATACGTACATACATATTGCACAAAAAGCTTTCGTCGTGAGAAATGCGCGCCGCCGAAATACATTGTATGTAGTATATGCGCGGCGCGATTTCAGAACGACAGGACGGTGGCTGGTGTTGACAAAAGCGTCAAATTACATTTTTAGGCCACCATTCGATGAAAAATATTCTGGACTTGTTGAAACAAGTCCAGAACCAAATAATTTTTAACAATTTTCTCAGGGTAGAAAATGCAATTAAGCATTTTCTACTCTGAACAACGAAGCTTGATGACAGAAAAATGTGATCAAGTTAGGGAGCTGATTTTTGCACTTGCAGCAGCGCGGTCACGGTCCTTTTGAAAAAGAAAGTTGTAATAAGAAGTTTTTTAGTTTTAAAAGAACCACTCTTGAAAAGAGAAGTTATAATAAGAAGTTCTTTAATGTTTGAAAAAGAAAGTTGTAATAAGAAGTTTTTGAGTTTTAAAAGAACCACTCTTGAAAAGGGAAGTTATAATAAGAAGTTTTTGAGTTTTAAAAAAAGAACAACTCTTGAAAAGAGAAGTTATCATCAGAAGTTTTTTAATTCTTGAAAAAGAAAGTTGTAATAAGAAGTTTTTTAGTGTTTGAAAAAGAAAGTTGTAATAAGAAGTGTTTTAGTCTTAAAAGAACAATTTTTAATAAAGAAAGGTTGTAACACCAACTGTGTATCACTAAATAAAAACCCTGCGGATTACAAAAAAAAACAGATAAAGGCCAGAGGCACACCTAGTGACAGTGAGTACCCTTTTGAATTGATATATAACCAAATTGGTTGTAGTATTTAACAAAATTGGCGCAGCCGGTAGGATAGAGGAAGCCTACTTTGCAACACAAACAAAGTATAAGCGCTCGAAAACCCTCTATCCGACGAATCAAAAAGGAGTTTATTACGAGTTCGAATACTGGGCAAGACACCCTACCCTCCGCCTGAAGTTGAGTCGGCTCCCAACGCTCGGGATCGGACAGCTTTAACTGCCTCTGTTTGAAAAACACGCAGCCACCCCCTCATCAAAGCACAAAGTGCCAACGTGGGACAATAGCGGGCTTCATCCCAGCCCAGGAACATAAGACGTCCATAGCCAAAATTTCCAACGCGAAACTTGAAGGAAGAATCCTCAACCGACAATCTGCGATCCGGAGCTGAAAGGGACTTCGAAGTAGGCAACGCGCCCCCCTTTCAGCTTTTATCCAGGGGAATTTAAGAAGGCCACGGCCCCCCCCCCCGGCAGCAAAAGAACTTCAACCACAAAAACCAGCGATCCTGAATTGAGAGGGACCTCGAAGAAGGCAATAAGCCCCCCTCTCAATTTGAACCAAGGGAACTAAGACGACAGAAGCCTCCCTAGCTGCAAATTTTACATACGGTGGTCCATGAGCGAGGAAAGCTCCCACCAGGAGGCGCCGCAGGAAAACATACCATCTCTACTAACTCCACAACAATCCCCCTCACCGGGCGACGCACAGGAAGTTCCGTCCCGGAACGAAGGAGGCAACGAGGGAACAACATCCGCACCAGAGGGTGAAGTGCAAACACCCCCAACACTCTCAACAGAAAAAGGGCTAACACTCAGGAGTGGGACAATCCTTACAGGTCCCCAACAAGTAAGACCTTCTAATTTAAATTTAGAAAATTATTTAAAATATCTAGAGGGGAAAGTGAGAGACTAATCCGAACTTTCTGTTATACAGTGCGATTCTATCGATAAACAGCTCAAAAAGTCCCGTGAACGGCGGCTTGAGCAAATCGCGCAATTCAAAGAAAGTACGGAAAAATTTAAAGAAAGCTTAAAGCAGTTTGGGGAACTCTCGCACTCTCTCGAAACAGAAATTACAAATAATAGTGTAGAATTAAGAGAAGGTGCCATTGAGGACAGTGTCAGTGATTCCACCGTGAGTGAAATCCTATTGAATTGGCTGGGCGACTCCCTTTTGGAAACCAGCATAGAAGAAACTAGCTCCCCAAAAGTGTCAAACTTCAGCTTCAGAATCCCAATATAAACATGGCAGATTACGCGAAAATCGCCAAGTTAACTGCCCAGCTCGTTCCCCTATTCTCGGGAGAGCAGCACCCAAAATTGAGCCTTGAGCTCCAAACTTTCCTAGGATGCTGCAGGCAGGTAATCCAGAGCATTTCGGTGGATGAGCTATCAGCATTTTTGCAAATCTTCCCCACCAGACTTCGAGGCGAAGCTTACCAGCTGTTTGCCTCAAATATGCCAACTACTTTCAAAGAAGTAGAAGAATGGTTAAATCGCACGTATCTACCTAGAGAAACTTACCAGGAACTGGCAAATAAATTAATCACTAGCAGGCAGTACCCTTTGGAAAATCTCACATCCTTCACGGCACGAGTAAAACAAATGCTGGCAATCTGTAATGAAGCAGCAGAGTCCAAATATGGCGCTACAGCAGCCCCCGCTGTGACAAAACAGCTAGAAGACTTCGCGAAAAACGCACTAAAAACAGGAGTCAATAACCCGTGCCAATACCTTCTGACCATGACAGACGGCACGGTGGATGACCTCGTACAAAGAGCACTTGACATGGAGCGTCTCCAGCAAAGTGCTCTATTCCTGCAACCTCCAGGACAATTCCAAACAAATATGATGCAGAATACATTGCCAAATTATGCCAGTACCAGTGTACCAAATAACGCACCATTAACTCAAAGTAGTACCCTAGTAAATCAAAGCGTATATAATCCTGGCATCATATCCTACTCACAGGATCCCCGGCAAAACAATATGCCCATTAACCCAAGCAGTCACATACCAACGTCACAGTTCACACAGGCCGGCACAGCATACATCAAACAGGAGCCAAGATCTCCTAATAAAAATTATAATATACCAAATAAAAATAATTATTTAAATAAAATCAGTTGTAGTTTTTGTAATCTAAGAGGCCACACATATGGTGACTGCCTCAAAACGTAAAAATTACGCCGTACTGTGTGAACTGCAAAATGTATAATCATGACGTGCGTGACTGCAGAAGGAACAACAATAGTGTACCACCAAACCAACGTCCTAGAGAGCCGCAAAACCCCAGCAACAACTCAAGGGTCTATAATGTGCGAAAAAAGTATGAATTTTGTGGTCGTTCTGGACATGCAGTAAATAACAGCCAACAAAAACGTAAATGGGAGGCCCGCAGTCAGGGAAACGACGTACGGTCGACCCAAAACTTCCCGGCTCGACTATAAAACTCCCATCTAATAAAATAGAGTCCCTTCAGCAGCCCGATTCCAGTGTCGCTACAGTAAAACTTCCTTTAGCCATAGGCCTGAACGGCCAAACTAAACTAGTAGTAGACACAGGCGCTGAGGTAAGTATAATAAAGAAAAGGTCATTAAAAGATCTGAAGGAAATTAACCACAATGAGGCATGCACACTTCAGACCCCACTTGGTACCGGAAAAACGCTGGGAAATTGCCAGGGAAATTTCGTTTTCAAAAACAAAATTCCCTGCAAGTTTCAAGTCGTAAAGAACTTGCCTGGCCTTTCCGATGATGGACTTCTAGGAAATGATTTCCTAGCAAAAAACTGTAACGTTGAGGGTCCTAATAAGGCACTGAGGTTTCCTCGCACGGGAACTAATCCGGACGAATTTGCTTTGCCATTAGAGTTTGAAACGGACAAGCTACAGTCTGAAAAAGCAGTCGAAGTAAGAACACTTGCAGAAGAGGTAGAGTCTAAACAGGCTGAACTATCCACCTGCAGTGTCTTCAAGGCTTCTCAAACGAGAAACGCTGGCTGCCAAGCTCCAAAAGAGCCCAAGGAATGTGAAAAAGGCCTTCTGGGCGAACAAGAGACCGATGAAATCAGGCAGCAATTGGTTACCTTTAAGGAACCAATCTGCATACCTGCGCGCTCTCAAATTGTTGCCCCAGTCCCGTTACAAACTCAAGAAGAAATGCTCTGTTTATCACAAGAGATAAGCGATGGAGCCTTCTTAGCAAACAGTTTACTGTGATCTGTAGAAGAATTAGTGCTGGTTAGTATTCTCAACGCGAACAGTCATCAAGTTGTCATACATAGCTTAAAGTTACAGCTATATCCAATAAACGACTACACCATAGTCCCATTAACACACACAAAAGACCACAACCAAGCGCACATTCCCATACCAAACACAGAGGCAATATCAAACAACAGAAGAGACGGAACTGAGTGTCTAAAGCCTGCCAAAAAGGTGCATAAAACTCTTCCGTCCAAAATCCCGAGGCATAAATTACTCTTAAACAAACAACGGCCATATAAGAACGGTAGCGAGTCGCTAAAGCCTATACTAAAGGTGCATATTACTCCACCGTCACACAACACAAAACATTCTACATGGTCAAAAAGCAGTAGCATTGATGCGCATGAGTATCCCACACAACCTAAGGCAAAGACCACACAGGTGTACCAAACTCGGCCGTCAACAAAGCAGGAAGCAAATACCCTGCAAATTACTAAGAACAACGAAATAAAGCCTCAAAAGGAATCGCAAAAGCCTCATCTATTTACAGGTCAAAGACTTAAAAGGAAGAGTAAGTCAAACCTAGGTTCAGCTGAAAAATCAGCAATTTTACAACATGTACGATATCTATACCCGGATAATGAGACTCCGGACGACCCAAAACAATACCCGCGTATTTCTAGGCTAGAGCAAGAACTCAGCCTAGACCCTAATTTAACCGCGGAAGAAAAAATTTCGATATCAGAACTCTACGAGAGTATAACGATATCTTCTTCCTCAAAGGTGACAAACTCACCTATACAAAAGCGATAACGCATAATATTCCATTGGTGCAAGATCAAGCACCAATCAATCAAAAAATGTACCGCTTACCTGAAACACAGCGGAAAGTCATTAACGAAACGGCTATCACCAAGTTCTTGTCGACAAAAAAGATCGACATAAAACTGCTTTCAGCACAAGCTATGGGCACTACGAGTTCAAGCGTATGCCATTCGGGCTCAAAGGAGCCCCCGCCACATCTCAACGCCTAATGAATTTCGTCCTAACAGGCCTACAAGGCCTCGAATGTTTTGTTTACCTAGATGACATCGTCATCTATGGTAAAAATTTAAACGACCGCAACGAAAAGTTGAGAAAAGTCTTCGACAAGTTGAGAGAGAACAACTTAAAACTGCAGCCAGAAAAGTGCCAGTTTCTACGAAGAGAAGTTGTTTACCTAGGACATAAATGTTCTAGCGAAGGAGCCCTACCAGACCCAAGTAAGACGGCCTGCGTGCAAACATTTCCTGTTCCAAGAACAGTAAGGCAAGTTCAGTCATTTTTAGGACTTGCCAATTACTACAGGAAATTCATTCCAGACTTATCGAAAATTGTACGTCCAATCACAAATTTACTCCGAAAGGATGTAAAATTCACTTGGACAGAGAAATGCCAAGAAGCATTTCAAAGCATAAACAACGCTTTAATTTCTCCCCCACTTTTAATTTACCCCGATTTTTCGAAATCTTTTAATCTCACTACAGACGCAAGTAACGAGGCTCTAGGAGCTGTTCTTTCTCAAGGAGAAGTCGGAAAGGACCAGCCCATTGCCTATGCAAGCCGCACATTAAACAAAGCCGAAAGAAATTACTCTACTTATAGAGAAAGAGTTATTGGCTATTGTCTGGGCTACCAAGAATTTCAGGTGCTATCTTCAAGGCCGGAAATTCACGGTCTATACTGACCATAAACCTCTCAAAGGTGTCTTTAATGTGAAAGACCCTACTTCCCGTTTGGTGAGATTTCACCACAAATTATCTGAATTCGATTACAACATCGAATATAAACCAGGGAAGTACAACACTAATGTCGTTGCACTAAGTCGCATCCCTCAAGCATTAAAAGAAGACAGTTTAGGCAATACCTTAACGGTAGAAGCCCTAGTCCACCACACGATGGACTCAGATGTGGAGGAAAACAATTCCACAAATAATAAGAGAAAGAAGAAATCCGCTCATTGTTTCGTCGTGACTCGAGCTCAGAAGCAAAAGGCTCAAGAGACAATAAACAGCTCCAGTTTGGAGACAGAAGAGCACACGAAAGCGGACCACAACGAAATTCAACTCACGGAGGCGGAAACACTAAACCCCGCATCGCTTAAGCAAAAAGTAAGTACTGGCAAGACACCCGAAGTTATCACGAGCCCTACGGAAATCCGAACAATCTTAAAAGATTATCACGATTCTCCATTTGGTGGCCATCAAGGTGTAATAAAAACTTACAAACGCATAAGACGCAAGTATTGGTGGAGACACATGCTTAGCGACATCAAGAAATACATAAAAAAATGCCCAAAGTGTCAGACGATGAAAGCTTCTCCACAATATAAAATGCCAATGGTTATCACGGACATCGCAGAACAACCGTTCGACAAAGTTTACCTCGATATTGTAGGTCCATTAGAAGAGACCACGTCAGGTAACAAATATATCTTGACCTTCCAAGATAATTTAACAAAATTTGTCGACTGGTATGCAATACCTAATGCAGAAGCCGTCACAGTAGCGCAAGTTTTCTTTGATGAAATCGTTACGCGCTATCGCATACCCAAAAGAATACTCACCGATCAGGGAACAAATTTCCTGAGTGAATTATTCAAAAGAGTATGTAAGCTTCTAAAGGTAAAGAAGTTACAGACTTCGGCATACCACCCACAGTCTAACGGAGCACTAGAGCGTGCCCACAGACCGCTGATTGAATACCTGCGAACAATCGTAGATGAAAATCCCAAAACATGGGACCAATACCTACGAACCGCTGCATTCGTGTATAACAATAGTGTACACGAGGGTACTAAACTTACCCCGATGGACTGCCTATACGGCTTCACAGCGGATGTCCCATCAAATTTAAAACGGGATCCCGAACCCGTTTACAATCATGAGAGCTATTATCATATTCTGAAGTATAAGCTCCAAAAATCATATGCCACGGCAAGAAAGAACTTATTGGCAAGTAAACAGCACTCAAAGGGGTACTACGATAAGACAGTACGGCCCCTAACTTTCCATGTAGGAGACAAGGTCCTCATCAAGAATGAAAGCAGAAAACATAAGCTTTCCCAAATCTGGGTAGGACCTTATCAGGTAATCGCAATACCAAGTGAGGTGAATACCACAATCAAAATTGGTAAGCGAACAGTAACGGTACATAATAACCGTTTGAAAAAATATTTCGAATAAAAATATATCGAACAAAAATGAACCAGGTTGGCTTCCTACTATAGTGTCCATTAAATCTCATTTCAATTCCTCCCCATAAACATTTGCGGTGGAGTCACTCCACTGCCCAGTTTAAATCGGCACAATGCAAGTACAAATAAACTTAAAGGATTGTTTTCTTCTTCCGAATTGTCCACAGAAATGGCGCTAAAATTCATCATATTTGCCCTCGTCATCCAGTTCACAACTGGAGCAATTGCCGACAAACCTTATGTAATGTCCCAGCTAAATGGCTAGGGTATATTTTTCGAGGACTTGGGAAATCTGATGGTATATCATGACACCTGGAATGTCCTCACCGAGATAGACTTGGATGAACTAGATGCACAGATAAAGCTAGCAGAATATGCAGAGCACTTGGTGCATAAACTCTGCATAAATATAACAAACCCAGAATACCTCTGTAACGTGCAGCAACTACACATACACGCTATTATAGACAGCGTACGAAAACGCACGGAAACTATAAGGGAACTAGTACTAAGAAAACGCAAGGCCAGATCGCTATTTGATGGAATAGGCAATGCCATGCACTATATGTTTGGAACTATGGACAGCAACAACGAAAAAGAAATTTACAGCAGGTTAGAAGAACTTGAATCGAATACACAAGCCCTAGCCGAGCTAGAGAAACAACAAATTAGTGTTGTAAAAACTACCTTGGAAAAGATTCAAAAACCGCTGGCTATGTTAATAGACAGACAACAAAAAATAGCACACCAGATAAACGATCTCCACCATGTGGCCGATGATTTAACTAGGAGACAACTAAGACACGAGATTATATCAAGCTTGTTGCTCCAAATCATCGAAGTTGAATATCGACAACAAGCCCTCCTGGATATAATAATGGCTAGTAAAACCAATCATATTCATCCACTCCTAATGTCTCCCAAAAATCTGTTGGAGATATACCGCAAGGCGGCCTCGAATTGCCCAAATGACCAAAATTGTCTATCTGTCCTATATCAGACAGCAGGAGCTCAGTCGCTCCTTATGCAGAGTAAATTGGTGGTGAGAATTACTCTCCCAATTTTTAATCTGCCAAAAATGAGGCTACAACAGATTCAATGCTATCCTGTATCCAAGTCAGCAAATTATTCATTAATTCCAGACCCTGGTTATTCATACATAGCCAATAGCGCAAAAACTCAGGAATTTCTCTTAGTAAAAGGCGATGACATGAAATGGTTCAAAAAAATAACAAGTAATTTGGAAGAAAACACTTATGTAGGCCGGCTGACCACGCCTATAATCAAAGCGGCAACGTCCAACGAATGTGCCATTAAATTGATATACAACCCTTTAAATGAAGTGCCCAAATGCAAGACCAGAGTACAAATCCCACAAAAAGACATGCTGATCAAATTAAGCAAGCCCAATACGTGGCTATTTTCTTTTATCACCCCCACGGTGCTACACATCACATGTCCAGATCACTTTGTAATCTCGAAACTGGAAGGACAAGGGATATTAGAGATAACGCAACCATGTCAAGTTCAAATAGGTGACAAAGTGCTTAAATACGAAGGTCAGAGTAAATTTCCACTAAAAATTATCCAGCCGAATCAGTTTCCTGAGCTCAACCACTCTCCACTCAAAGTAAACTTGACTAAAATTTTACAAGGAACTCAAAACCACAGTCTGGGGAAAATCGAAATCTTAACGGGAGACGATGTCCATAAATCAATTTATACCGACACCCATTCGCTGGAAGAAATCCAAAACAAAATTATTAAATACCAAGAAAAGATATCAAGTAAAAACTCCCATATCCTGTCCACAACTTCTCTATCATTTACGAGCCTACTAGTTCTGGCCATAATGATCGCTGTGGCAGTAAAATATCTTAACCCTGTTGTCATCAAGATGAGACAACAGAGAAATCAACCACATGGTAACCCCGAAATTTCATCAGAGGGAATTCCTTTAGAAGAGCGAACTCCTGCTCCCAAACCTAGCTTAAGGCGAACCAGAAGCCTCTCCAAAACAAAGTCAGTCCAAATCGTTTAGAAATGCGAAACTGACACTGTCAACATTGTTCACTCGATCAAAGTAAATTTATAGACAAAAGAAAACCTGGTCACATGTACAAAACATATGAATAACTAACAACAACGATTTGTAGAAAAAAAATGGTATTATAATTACATAACAAAATAAGTTAAAATAAATAACTGCATGTAAAGAAAAATAGAATAGAAGTAATTTTAAATAAAATAAAAGTAAACAAATCATTAAGGATAAAGTACCCAAAATGAATAAAATAACGAAATGAAAGATAAAGTTCATTAGAATAGAATATTAGCAGAATAATAGAAAAAAGGAAAACTGCACTAAAATTAAACATGAATACAAGTAAAGAATGAAAGAAACTCTACTTAAAGCAGAAGAAGTTATAAAAAAAAAAAAAATTATATATATATATAACAGTTGAAATGTCAAAAGAAAACAAAAAGAGCATTGGAAGTAAAAATAAAGTAACTAAAGTAGTAATAAATAACAATAAATAAATAGAATGTAGTATATACCTACTAGCTAAAAATATAAATAACTAGAATTAAATCAAATACAGAATACATGAGGCATAAGAGTGTAAATAACTTGGAATAATTTGAAAAGAAAACAAATTAACCACAAGCTACAATTAAAAGCCAAATTAATTACTTAGATAGTAAAAATTACATAAACCTATAGTAAAAACCACAGCTCAACAAAAATTGTTTACCAGGCTACTAAAAATAAAAAGAGTAATAATAATAATAAATAAATATAAAGATAGCATTAATCTAACCTAGCCAATAAAATAGACTAAAAACAAGTAGTCGTAAATAGGGTAAAATAAAAAATAAAACAATAGTAAACCAAAATAATTTTGTGAACCAAGCCGATCACCACCCACTGGCTCCCGGCGGGGACCCACCCAACGTCCCATGAATACAGCGCAAGAGCTTGTTATTACACATGAAGATAGATAGACCGGCCATAGTAAACCTAAAATTAGACAAAGATATAGGGGCCCCCACCAATCAATACCTGCAAAGGGAAACGGGAGTATACATAAAAAAAAATGAACCCCAAATGTGCAATAGTAGAAAAAGACTTTTATTAATAAAATGGAAAAAGAAGAGAAATAGGATAGATACAAAAAAATTATATAAAATATATAGGCTGGGATTGACTCCTCTGGAGTTAGTTCTCGGTCCTGGCCTCTACCTCAGCACCGATAAGGTCAGCAGCGCCGGGGGGCGGAGTAGCCATTAGCTCCCGGAGAAGGGCTGTCAGCGGTGGAGAGAAGACAGGGTAGCAGCAGGCGCAAAGTCCATGCACCCCGCTGATAACAACAGCTCCACCTACAAAAAAAAACAACACAAAAAACTGGGTAAGCCAAAGAAATCTGTTTCGTTACAGCAACAACAAAGCGAAAACTTACCACAAACCGTCCAAGTTTGGCCCTGATGGGGATAGAGTTGCAGGCGAACCTGGTAATAATAACCCGTGGTGGCCTCGGCACTCCAGATGGTAATGGAGCGCCTACGGGTCCTCCTCAAGATGAGCCGGATGGGGCCCCGCCACCCAGGCACAACGTGCAGAACATATATCCCATATACGACGGTGGAAAGCTTGGCGGGACTCCGGAACACATGGTCAGCGTCTACGATCTCCGCAACCAGCATCATGGTGTCTATTCTAACTCAAGCTAAACTCGAATGAGCCACAATACACAACGGATAAGCGAGTTGGCTCAGATAAGAAAAGGGCACCTGGAAAATGCAAGATCGGCACAAATCTTGATACAAAGTTATCCCCGAGAGCTATTCCTCTTCAAAGAATAGCTCTCATAATCAAGGGGGGAAGGCATGTTGTATATGTGAAGGTGTGTTGTATATCCTAAAACATAATACTTAGTACAAAATTCTCAATAAGCTAACCATGCTTAAAACATGGTTAGCTTATCTTTTAAAAAAGTGAAGAAAAATTGCATCAGCAATTTTCTTCACATGCCACAAAATTTAACCATATTATTCCCAGAACCAAATAATTTTTAACAATTTTCTCAGGGTAGAAAATGCAATTAAGCATTTTCTACTCTGAACAACGAAGCTTGATGACAGAAAAATGTGATCAAGTTAGGGAGTTGATGTTTGCACTTGCAGCGGCGCGGTCACGGTCCTTTTGAAAAAGAAAGTTGTAATAAGAAGTTTTTTAGTTTTAAAGGACCACTCTTGACAAGAGAAGTTATAATAAGAAATTTTTTAATGTTTGAAAATGAAAGTTGTAATAAGAAGTTTTTGAGTTTGAAAAGAACCACTCTTGAAAAGAGAAGTTATAATAAGAAGTTTTTGAGTTTTAAAAAAAGAACAACTCTTGAAAAGAGAAGTTATCATCAGAAGTTTTTTAATTCTTGAAAAAGAAAGTTGTAATAAGAAGTTTTTTAGTGTTTGAAAAAGGAAGTTGTAATAAGAAGTGTTTTAGTCTTAAAAGAACAATTTTTAATAAAGAAAGGTTGTAACACCAACTGTGTATCACTAAATAAAAACCCTGCGGATTACAAAAAAAAGCAGATAAAGGCCAGAGGCACGCCTAGTGACAGTGAGTACCCTTTTGAATTGATATATAACCAAATTGGTTGTAGTATTTAACAACCGTTTCTCCATTTATTGATGCCCAATCATCGTGACTGCTTTGCATTTACAGGAAGATTCACTTTACTTCCACTTGCATAATAATCTTCCGAGATTATATAATGTGAATGTCATTAATTGACTATAACTTTCCATACAACTAAATTTTCGGATTTCTAACCCGAGATCATGCTCATGTCAGCGTATACTAGAATGAGTTTGTTATGATGACCTGCGACTACACTCCGCTATAAAATTCGAAACAACCGTCGAACACTTTTTTTAGATAAAGAGAACAATGTCTAGATCACTAAATATTAAAATATTCCGTATAGTATAAATCTCGATTTTTCCAAGGAATTTTCCCTCTGTTGTACTTTTTTATTTATTCATAGCTCTAGCATTTAGTAGTATACCCCATGACCAGGGATTAGTAATCTACAACTTCAATACGTATGTTTTCAATTTCACTGTTGGATACAGTTGGATACAGGTTGGACGACATCTAATGTAATATTTTTAATGATTTTAACAAAAAAAGAAACACTGGGCTTTTATTATGAACACTTTTGTTGAGTGCCGTGCTATGGGATGCCGTCTATAATCAATTATCTAATGATCTAGGTACAACAGTTTGGTTAGGTTATTGCACTTAAACGTTTTAGACCTCCTTTACATTAGTATTTTTGTTGATTGACGTATTTCTACTTATATTCCGCGTTAAACTATTGTAACTTTGGATCTTGCTTTTTATATAAAGGAAAAAAAAATTTTTAGCTTTTACTATTTATGATTTGATTATCTGCTTAATTTGTATTAGGTTAAGTAAGCACGCCTTGAAGTCGAAAATTTGAAATTCCTTTTACGCAGCATGTCTGACGTATCGTATCAATGCTTGCATACTCTTAAAAAGCATTTCCAATCAATTAAATCGGATGCACCAGCTGGTAAAACTAAACTTCATACAGAAATTTCAAAACTCACTGCAAGTTGGAATCATATAAGAAATGAATATAAATCTCGCGAACAAGATACCTTGCATCGTTAAAGTAGTGATTATGAAAAAACGATTAGTGATATAAATAAAAAAAAAATCTTAGTTCGAAGGAAGAAGAACTTGCCGTTGTATTGCTAAAGAGATTGTAGCCTAGGTAAGCTGAGCTTTGATCTGTTTATAATTACTAATTTACAACTGTATGGAAGGTTGGCAGAACTTCCTTTTTGGTTAGTTTATCACAAATATCTGTAATTGCGTTAATTTAGAACTTGTTTCTTTTTAATTTTAATGCTGTACTATGCATGTACGAAATTGGCATTTAAATTTGATCATTATTTCAAAAGTTTTAAGTGATTTATTTACTTTTTTTGTTGAGCCCCCAGTTTTGTAAGGGGTGGTCCCTACGAATGGTACGAAAATAAGAACAAATAAGCCGATTCAGACTATGAATTTAATATTTTGCCCTTGGCAGTTTGCAATTTCACAACTCTGACAATTTTCACTTAAACAAGAACCCTATATGCGGCCGCCATGCTTCCAATATAATTAGGCTAGGGGATTAGTAATTTCTAACAATATAAATTCAATTACGAGTACACCAAAAGCTAGATTAGTTCTCAAGTTATATTGTATAAATTCAAGTAACTTATCTGATGGTTTATTTTAGTTATTCCTTTTTTTTATTTAGGTATTTTAAATGATCTTTAAACTGTCTGGCCTGGATATCCCTCGGCGCAGTCCTCAAAGTTCCGGTAAGCGGCGTGCCTCACAAGTTGAAATTCCTGGTGGGACGTAGCAAAAATGTGGCCTTTGCATCCTGGCCTTCCTTAGACCGGAAATAGACTTCTAGATTTGTTGTTATCATTTACACGGCATCGTGAGATGAGGATGACTATCCCTTGCCGTCTTCCGTTTATCGGATCAAAACTGATTTTTTCCTGTTTTTGTACGTCGGCAAAGAAAAACATGTCACGTTGCCGCTGGTACAAAAACACAAGTGACGTTCGCCCGTCAGAATCGCTGCTTCCCGTCTTAACTGTCTTTTTGTTCAGTGGCGCTGCTAGCGTTAGTGTTTAAGCGTTCGTATTAGGCATTATTTAGTTATTATTTTGTAAGGTTTGTATTTTTGTTTATTTATTCTATATTTGCTTAGTTTGAATTATTCATTTTATGTTTGTTAAGTTATTTTTATTGCTATTGAAGCTTGTATGTTTTAATTATTCATTATTATTATTCCTTTTATTATTTAGGTATTTTAAATGATCTTTAAACTGTCTGGCCTGGATATCCCTCGGCGCAGTCCTCAAAGTTCCGGTAAGCGGCGTGCCTCACAAGTTGAAATTCCTGGTGGGACGTAGCAAAAATGTGGCCTTTGCATCCTGGCCTTCCTTAGACCGGAAATAGACTTCTAGATTTGTTGTTATCATTTACACGGCATCGTGAGATGAGGATGACTATCCCTTGCCGTCTTCCGTTTATCGGATCAAAACTGATTTTTTCCTGTTTTTGTACGTCGTCAAAGAAAAACATGTCACGTTGCCGCTGGTACAAAAACACAAGTGACGTTCGCCCGTCAGAATCGCTGCTTCCCGTCTTAACTGTCTTTTTGTTCAGTGGCGCTGCTAGCGTTAGTGTTTAAGCGTTCGTATTAGTTATTATTTTGTTATTATTTTGTAAGGTTTGTATTTTTGTTTATTTATTCTATATTTGCTTAGTTTGAATTATTCATTTTATGTTTGTTAAGTTATTTTTATTGCTATTGAAGCTTGTATGTTTTAATTATTCATTTTATGTTTGTTAAGTTATTTTTATTGCTATTGTAGCTTGTATGTTTTAATTATTCATTTTATGTTTGTTAAGTTATTTTATTGCTATTGTACAATTTAAATCTTAGGAAAGGCTGTGAATTCGCATATGCCTGATTTTATTAATCTAGTCTATTATTAATGCTTTTCAAATTTGTCTGTCTATGTCGGTGGATTTGTATATATATAATTTTCCAAGTTTCATTTCTGCCAACCTTTCAAGATGTTTGGAACTTTGATCTTTCTAGGTTACGCTTATCCTTTTATCGGTTCAGCTATATTTTTTTTTAAATAAAATCTTTCGCGATTATCCTTGTCTGACCTGTATATTTATCATGATTTTGAGCGTTGACCATCAATAAAACGACGAAAGTTTTTGCTTATTAAAAAAATTGCGTTTAGTTTAAAATGTTAGTTTCAAACTGCTCCTCGTGGAATAGATCGTTAGAGTCCCTTGAAATTGCTTACTACACCACGTTAGCTTCTATTTATTTTAAGGTCTGCCTATAATATTAAGCATCAATCGTCAGCTGAGAATTTTGTTGACTCTTTGAAGCAGTCATTTGTGTAGTTCCGATTCTAATTTTAATAATAACTGCTCGTGTTGTCGAAAATGTTGTCATCTTCCTATATCCGCGTCAACTTGTCTGTTTTTTCTTTCTTTACGAAAGAAAAAAAAGTCACACACTTGTTGCTCCTGTCGAGACGGTCGAAATGTTATCATGGCTACCATATGAACACCACCCCCTGTAACTGAAGTCCCAGTACATATGCCAGACCAGTCAAGATGGAGAGATTGGTCTGCCAAGAGGAAACCAGTTGCTACCATCGGGGGACACGTATTCCATAGGGCATGCCTGCGAACATGGATAGTTGAACAAGCAAACTGTCCAAACTGCAGAAGTCCTCTTACCCAGAAAGACTTCGTGGCTTATACTGGTGCAATTCCGAAGAGGTATCCCACGAGGCAGGGTACAGCAGATTTACACCGTCACAGAGCAGGAATGCTTAGCACCAATTTTAAGTGTACAGAAGTTTCGGCCCTTCATTGAACATATGCCGTTTAAGATAGTGACCGATCATGTGAGCTTGAAATGGTTGATGTCTCAAAAGGACCTCAGCGGTCGACTTGCTTGGTGGAGTCTGAAGCTTCAAGGCTTCGACTTCACTATCGAACACTGGAAAGGAAGCTGAAAGTTGTTCCTGATGCGTTGTCACGGATACACTGTGACAGCCTCACAGCTGCTGAAGATCCTGGCCCAGAAGTTGACCTTCAACTCGTTGGAATATGAGGAGCTGAGGCACAAGGTTGTATCAACTTCTGATAAACTACCAGATCTCTGCGTCAGGTATGGCTACGTATATATTCGCACTGCTCCTAGGACAGGCTATCCGATTTAGGAACAAGAAGCTTGGAAGCTTTGGATTCCGCGTGGGCTTATCTCCGACGTCATTTCAAGGGCACATGATCTGTAATGAAGCGCCACTTTAAGCGGCATTTATTACTTCCCAGATCAATCAAGCGCTATCATAATCAAATTACATGAACGAAAGCCCCAATAATTCCAATGTACATACGTACATACATATTTCAGAAATCATACTTACGTACCTATATATTTCACAAAACATACATACGCCCATGCAAATCTTTTCGTACGTACATACATCTTCCAAAAGCATATGTACGTATATACATACCTATTGTCATACGAGTGTTCCCTGCAAATTATCTATAAAAAATTATGTAACACTTTCTTCTTCAATGCCAATAACTATATCTCTCTGAAGAATACTCGTATTACAAAACACTAAAACATTTTCTGTCTCAAGTAACAATAACTTGACCTTTTCTATTCCTGTCTATTGACAATAATTCCATCAGAATTATTGTCAACTCAACATTTTTCCATTTTTTAATATAATAGCGACAAGGCGCTACATTGTTTACATGAAACAAACCCCTCAGCACGAGACCAATTCTAGCCATGTAGCAGCACTGGGTTGTCCCTGACCTACCAAACAACCAGTGCGCGCTTGCTTTAATTGTTTTTATCATATGTTGAGAAATACGCGCAATGTGCCTAGCGTTGACCCATAATTTGGGTTTTATTGTTCTTTTTTTTTTTTTTTTTTTTTTCACTCGCTTGCTCATATGTATATAGGAAATACTTTGAGCAATGTGTGTGGTAAAAAAACAATACTATGTGTAATATGCATGATGTTTGACCCCCTTAATGGCACCGCATGAAGTTCCTGGTTATTGGGCATGTATATAATCCTAGCCAATAGCCTGTCTTTAAAATTTTTTATACGCAGGGGTATCGTTTAAAAATATTGTTTAGCCATGCAATATTGATTTTCGCCGTTATGTATCGATACAATATCGGTAGGCGTACCCAAAATTTCCTCATACATTTAACTTGGGAAATAGTTAGAATATTGCTAATATTGCTGGAGTTCCCCCAATACTTGCTTTATACTAACTCTTTTTTAGCCCCACTACGAATAATTCACCCTCTAGCTCATTATTCAAATTATGGAACCAAATTTCCAAATAAAAAGCCGATGCGTCGCTAGCCCAGAGTAGTCATTTTTTGGCAGTAATTTTGTAAAGGGGCCAAGTGACCCCCGACCCACTGTAAGATCTCTTGTTCCCTCTAAATATAGAAAAGAAAAGTGTAACGCAATCAAGTAATAATAATAAACAAGTGAAAAGTACAAGTTTTAACATAGAAAAGTGAGCTTTTATTGTAAAAGAAGAGATCTTTTAATACAGGCCTGGTGATCTTCTACTCAAAAAGCACTCCCAGTCCTTGCTGTAACAATTGCACAGCAAAAAGTTGGTGGCAGCGGTGGGATATTAAAAAGAATATAAAACCTTACACAATCCCAAAATCAAAAAATACATAAAAGGTAAATTGCAGCCAGGCGCTCAGCAGGTAACCTAAACTCTGTGAGAAGCGTGTAAAAGCCAAATAACAGCTCGCAAGAATTAAAAATAAAAAAAGGAGGGATGGCAGACAGTAAATAGACACCCAACAAAAGGAAAACACAAATTACGGACAAACCCGGAGCATTACCATGAATATCCAGGAAATAAAGAAGGAAATCAACAAGTTTACCTCACCAGCAGGACCAGAGCTCAAAGAAAAGCTAACTAATTTAAAGTAAAGTACTTTTTTTTTAGACAAACCCACTTTTTTTTCATATTATAAATTAATCATATTAAACATGCATATCTTACTATATTATATCAAATGAAATAATTTTTTTTTAAATACATAAATACATGAATTACCAGTTGTTCTTGGTGTCGTTCTCACGTGAAAAGTTAATTGCTCCTCTAGCTTTGTAGGCAGTGTACATATATTCATTTGTAAAGTAGTGAGACATTTTTTTTTTTTGTGAAAAGAAAAATCTTTTTTACTCATCTTGTACTCATGGCTGATTTAATAGTTCTCTAGCGACTACTCTTTTTTTATGTTCGTTGATGTTCTTGCATCCGATTTTGAGAAATTTTCTTGCTATAATGTGATTATCTTTTTTATATCTTCGTTGGTTGTACTTTTGGTGTCATTTTATTTCTGATTTGTGTTACCGTTGATTTAAAAGAGGTGAAAAAAAGTGGACTGTCTATATAGCCCGGAAGCGCGAACCTCTTCAATTCATCTAAATTGTCTTTTCCACGTCCCTTAGTTGATTTATTTTCTTTTTAAAAGTGCATGATATTAACTCTGTGAACTTCGTGTGATCTGAACTGTTGTTAAATTAATTATTCAGTTGTGTTTTCTTTTTATAAACAAAGAAAACTATCTGGTTTATTGTGGTAAGTGAAACACAAGAAAGCATAATAGTAAACACCAGGAATAATCAATATAGCCAAATCGTAATGGCACCAACAACACCACCTCCGAAAGAAGCAGAGTGCGTTTTCAAAATTACCTTGGCAGACGCACGCAGCCTAAGTCCTGAATTTGACGGGAATTCTAAATTTCTAACAAGCTGCGACGCTCTATTTCCAACTGCAAAAACCCCTGCAGATCAGACCTAGTACCTCAATCTCCTCAGAGGCAGATTGATTGGGGCAGCTTATGATGCATTGAAGTATGAAACCTTCGATATATAGGAAGCAGCCAAGGAATTAATAAAGTCCCAATTTCAGGAGGAAAAGTCACGCATCACTGCCCAAAATGAGCTGATGCGACTCCGACAAGGTTTTTTTATTTTATTTATTTATTTATTTATTTTGTAAGTTAAAAAGATAGTAAACAGAAATTTCCAATAATATACTACCTTACAATGAGAAGGGTAACGAATTTTAATAAATTTAAAGAAGAAGATAAAGTAATAATAATGTTTAGAAGTAAATGAAAAAAAATGATAATAATAAAATAGACTCATAACTAAAGAAATAAACTAAAATCATAATGTGAAAAAGTGAGAGGAGGCAAAATAAAATAGAAAAAATACAAAAAAATAATTAAATTAAATCTAAAATCTAAGGAGCGTGAATGAAAAAACTAGAAAATAAGAAAAAGCAAATAAAGAAAGTAAAACTAAAATACAGTTGGAAAGCGGAAGCCAACAAATGCTAAGGAGTTAGGGAATTAGTAAAGCGAATTAGTAAAGCGAAGCAGTAAAAAGAGAGTAATGCAAAACAGAAAAGATGTTAATAACCGATCTCGCGGAGAATAAATATTTTAAATGTCAGCGGACTAGTGTTAAATATATCTATATTGTTAAATCTTGTATTGTATGATTTTGTAATTCTGTAGATAGGTGACTTTTCTTTAATGTTTGTTCTGTAAGTGAGTAATCTGAAGAGGGTCTGGGATCTTGAGTTGCGCGGGGGGACGTTCAAATCAATACTAGAGACTAGTGCGTGACAATATACTCGACCATTTAAAATATTATATAGAAATGTACTATCCAAGTAGATTCTGCGACTTTCTAGTGTGATTAAGTTGTATTTTGCTAATCTTTCATGATACTCTAGATTGGTATTCTCTAGTTTATATAATAAATCTCTGGTGAGTTTACGCTGGACAGCCTCAATTTGAGCACTAAAAGAAGAGTAAAATGGACTCCAAACCTGACTAGAGAGTACTCCTTACTAAAGAATAATAGAGACTGATATAAGAGGATGCAGACCTAAACGATTTACAGGTGCGAAAGATAAAGCCTAATAAACGAAATGATCTGGAAGTAATAAAATTGATGTGAGTAATGAAGAGGAGCTTACGGTCGAAAATCACGCCCACATCTTTTATCTCATCAACACGTGATACAGCAGTGTAGTGTAGTGGTATAATCAATGATTATGGGGCCTTTTTTACGGTGAAATGAAATGCATTTACATTTGCTTACGTTGATTTCAATACAGTTCTGGTGGCACCATTTTTCTAGTCGTAGTATATCCTTTTGAAGATGGACACAATCCGTCACGTTATTAATTTTTCTAAAAATCTTGGCATCATCAGCGTATAATAAACAATCAGACATAAAACAAGAAGGCATGTCGTTGATGTATATGAGAAAGATCAATGGTCCAAATATTGTATCTTGGGGCACTCCGGAGATTTGCTTAAATGAGGGGGATTGTACCCCATTAAATACAACGCTAATATCCCTGCTAGTTAGATAGGAGTGGAATCAAGATATGGTATCTGTTTGAAATCCCATTAGTGCCATTTTCGATAGGCAGTGCTTGTGATTAATCTTGTCAAAAGCTTTAGCAAAGTCAGTGTGGATAGAGTCTATTTGTGTATTTTCATCGAGAGCATACGCGATTTTGTCTGTGAATAAAGGTAAGTTGGTGATCGTAGACCGCCCCGGTAAAAAACCGTGCTGTTCTTCAAACATAAATGGTTTTATTTGGAATAGGAGTTGATTGTAAACAACTTTTTCAAAAATAAGTGCAAGAGCGTTAGAGATAGAAATAGGCCTATAGTTTATAACGAGCTTAGGGTCACCAGATTTACAAATCGGCATAACGGAACAATTTTTAAGAGATACTGGGTAGATTTTATTAGTGACTGAAAGATTGAATAAACTACTAAGCGGTTCCGTTAGACTTTGTGCGCATCTCTTAAAAAGAATATTTGGAATCCCGTCAGGTCCCGGATTTTTGTCACAATCAAGATTACTCAATACATTAAGAACATATTCTGAAGAAATAAAGCTCAACATAATATTCATATTGGAACTGTCCGCAGAGGGGGAAAGGATAATACCGCGGTCTTTTTCAGAGTATACGGATGTAAAGTACGTGGAAAACATCTCACATATAAGAAGAAGAGATGACGATGTATCATCATTAAATGTTAGTTCTTTAGGATACGTGTTCGATCTATTTAGGTTTTTACTGAAAGCCCAAAATGCCTTGGGGTTGCGTTTTAGCGAGTGTTCAGTGCTTTCGACGTACTTTTGATAACATTGAGTAATCAAGGATTTAGATAGCTTCCTGAAATAAGAAAAAGTTTTATAAATCTCAGAGTGGGGACTTTTTTTGTACAGACGCCTATATTTATCTTTTGCCTTCAGGACTTTAATCAGTTGGGAGCTATACCATTTCGGAAAATGATTCTGATTTCTTTTATTTATTTCAGGGATAAACAGGCCTATTCCAGTATTAAGTGCATTATAGAATTTATTAAATGATTGGTCAACATCAAGTAAAAAGATGGGAGAGAAATCAAAATTTTCTAAAAATTCAGAGAGGCCAGTGTAATTGCCTCCTTGAAAATTTCTTTTTTTAGTAAACTCATTACGGGCATTTCTTGAATGTGCCAAATCTAATATAATATCGAGCGGAGGATGATAGGAGTCTATCTTAGATAGTGGACATAAGGATGAAGTAATACTAACTTTGGACTGAGAAATGTTTGTCCAAGCTAAATCGAGAAGTCTATTGTTTATATTAAATTTATTATTAAATTGCTTTAGATTACATAATTCCATATTATTAAGAAGGGAATGTGAGGAAAGACTATAGGCTGCTGAGGGACGCATGCAATTGTCAGGCGCCTCATAAGCCCAATTGACATGCGGTAAGTCACCTAAGAAGACTACTATTGTGTTAGCAGGAAGCTGTAATATTTTATCAGTAACACTGGAAAAAAGGGAATTATATGATTCGTAAGATTCTTGGGGAGGGATATAAACACAGCATAAATAGAGAGTAAAGTTATTTTCTTTTATTGCCACCCATAGCACCTCATGGTCCGTTTCAAAAGACTCGACTCGAAATGAATTGTAAGCAGGATTGCCACTTTACCACTAAAGTGGTAGAATTACCACATTTTCAGGCAATGTTTTGCAATCTACCACTCTACCACTTTCTGCGATAGATTTATGACTATTTAAGTACAAATTTACTATCCATTTTTTTTTATTGATTACAATTCCATTGTACTAAAACTGTCGTGGACATAGACGTAGCAACTATGTACATCTCACTCAGGCGCGAGCACGTAGTAGCCAAAGTGACTTGTAATGATCGTTCGCTACTTGCTTCCTTACTCTTCCAAAGAATAGATTGTTTTTTTGGTCTGCTGCAATTGAAGGTGTCCCCTGCTGAATATATAATCTATTATAGAGCATCTTAAATGTAATAACGTACCAATTGAAAATTTAATTGGTCTAGCTCCGGATAACGTCTCCGTTATGTGCGGGGCCGTAAACAGTGTAAGAACAAAATTATCATTGATAAATGACAATTTATTCTATCTTGGATATACATCCCATACTTTGAATCTATGCGCTTCAGAAGCATCTAAAGTGCAAGTTTGAAAGTTTGGTTCGTTATATTAACTCTCATTTTTGCCACAGTCCTAAACGGCAACGAATTTGTACTAATTTACAAGAAAATTTCAATATGAAGGCTCATAAGATTTCTAATTTATCCAAGACAAGATGGCGGTCTTATCAAGAAGTTGTCAATCGTATTATTGAGCAATAGACCACACTGCAACAATACTTTTTATTATTTGATTTTGAAAATAAAATTGGCACAAATGTTGATTTTGCTCTACAAGAACTAAACCCTTTTAACTTAGCATACATATATTTTCTTTCATATATTCTAGGAATTGTAGCCATTCGAAAAAACTATGACACATTTAATTTCAACACTAATTACAGAGTCGTTTAAAGTAATCTTGCAAAACTTTATCAAGCAGGAACATATTTCCGTCGATTTAGATTATAAAAATAAAGAGTATCATATAGATTATAAGAATATGTTTTTTGAGTTGATGTTCGAAGATCACGTCAATACTAATTTGACAGAAAATTAAATTTTAAAACTAAAAGCTATTCTATTAAAGTACTACATAAATTGCTTGACGAGTTAAGGAAAAGATTTGATTTCAGTGATACAAAAGTGCAATTAGTACATTACAGTACACAAATCCTAAAAAGATTCAAAGTGGTAATTTATCTGCCATTCTTCCTCTTGTAAACGCCTTTCCGTATAATTGAAGAGTTAAATCCGGAATGGATGACCCTAATTTTGCTCTCAAAAGAAAAAATAGACTCCTTTTATAATGACAATATCATACAATTCTGGAAAAAGCTAATTCTGGAAAAAGTTTTCTAAAGACATGAATATTCTTGAAACATTTATATTTAAAGAATTGTCAGATTATTGTATTAGCTGCTTTGCCCAACAGTAGGGCCGCTGCTGAACGTATATTCTCTCTGATGAATGATGTGAAGTGCGAAAAACGAAATCGTCTTTCTTAACGTTAAAACGGTAGAAGGTATTATGTATGGAAAGCATCTAATACTTAAGTCTAATAGAGAAATATTTGAGCCTCCTCCAAAACTTATAAAATATTGTTGCGAGCGTGGCCTTTGGTTCGTTATTTAAAACACAATATTTAATATACAAGTTCTTTATTTCACTCTAATCATATAAAATTCGCAATCATTCAATTAATCAACTCAACTTTAATTATCGCTAATACTGTACTTTCAATTATCGCAATCTAATTACAACACTTTCGCTTCTTTATTACTTTCGCTTGTTAACACTGCAACGTCTAAGACAAGACTCTTTTTTTTGCGGTGACAACTGTTATATTTCTACCCTAGAAACTCTCCGGATTATTCTGGAGTGTTCTATTCCAGTAGCTTCTTGACTGTGCTATTCATTCTATACATTATATTCCTGAACCTTCCTGTAGCATCCATAATCAATTCTCCGAACCTGCACGTAACACTGCCCCCTTCTTAAACTTGTTCGTCCCGAAAAACAGATGGTGCACGGTCTTGATGCTCGTAGTACTGACACAAGCGATCCATATGGACGATTTTTCGTTTGCCTCCTGTACCACGTTGAATCCTGTATACTACGTCATTTATTCTAGTTACTACTGAATACGGCCCTCCCACTGTTGTTGTGATTTTAGAGAGCATCCCTTACCTCGGTTTGGGTTGTATAGCCAAACAAGATCACCTTCATTGAATCCTGCTGAATTCGCACGTAAGTCATAGCGTGTCCTCATCGGATGGGTACTTATTGCTAATTTCGCCCCCGTGGCCCCTTGTACATAAGTTCTTCGTTTCAATGGGGCTCTGACATTACACTTATACATTTCCTTTCTGCTGCTACGTGGCGGCCCTTTGTAAGAAGCACACACAGTGCATCTGCGAAACCACTTCTCTACATCCTCCCGAATATGTAGCCAATAAAACTTTTCTCGTATTTTAGAAATTGTTTTAGTCACTCCCAAATGTTCTCGAGATGCTCCTTGATGCATTTTACCTAGAACATCGTTGACCTTTGATGCCGGTACGAATATTTGCATTCGGAACGATTTACCGTTAGGTGCTTCCCACTTGCGTTTTAATATACCGCATTCAACATGAAGAGAATTCCATTGAGCCCAGTAGCTTTTCAGCTTTTCACTCATCCTCGAAATATTCTTCCATTCTGGTTTTTCTATGTCTGCTTTCCAAGCAAGAATAGGCGATATGTCCGGATCCTCTCGTTGCGCTGTTCGCAAACTCTCGATGTCCCAACCTGTTGATGGTTCCACAGTTCCCAACTGTATAGTAGCTGTTTTCTCATTTCCTTTCTCCCAGCCGTAATGCTTACATTCAGGTTCCCATTGACGTTGTACCAAGGCTTCTGCATTTCCATGGATATGTCCTTTCCTGTGTTGGCTCTCAAAGCCATAAGGTTGAATTCTAGTCTCCCTAAGAATAGTTTGCTCTCTATCTCGCCAACTTGTACATTCTTCTCTCCCTTTCTTTTCTGTTAATTCCTTTCGACGGCGTTTCCTGCAGTCGCTTTGAAGGTTTCCCAATTTATTACAATCCCAACATTGAAGAACACTACGTGCAGGGGTGCTCAGTGATACTTCCTCTTTCCACTTTCCTCTCTTCATCTAGAGATTCCACTCGTCGGCGTTTTCTGCAGTCTCTTTGTAGGTGTCCTGGTCTATTACAATTCCAGCATCGAAGGATACCACGCGAAGGTGAGCTCTGGGATGACTGCATTCTATTACAAGTACATTCGTCCACCGAAATGTCTCTCATTCGTAGTGCACTCCGCGAAGCTTGTCTGGCGGATTCATACACTAATGCATAGGCTAGTGCTTCTGCTGTTGATTTCCTTCCTGCTAGCCTTAACGCTTGTTGTAAACTTTGATCTGCAATAGCGTTCATCACAAATGCCTCCGTCGCCACTTCGTTCAGAATATCCGAATTCACGCTGGAGTATGAAAGATGCGCTAATCTTTCTACATCTGCCTGCAGTTGTTGTAGTCATACGCCATGTTTTGCGCAACTGAAGGCGATATACTTGCTGCATGTGTTCATCTCCGTAACGTAATTCTATCGCCTGTACTAATGAAGAGTAATTACGTGTATTTTCAATCGGTACAGTTTGTAAGAGTTCTGACGCAGGACCTCGAAGTGCTAACACCAGAGCTATAGCTTTGTCTTCATCATTCCATCCATTTACTTCTGAAGCTGCCTCGAATTGTCTCTTGAAGATATGCCACGAGTTTTGTCCATCAAATATTGGAGCTTTCATTCTACCTGCTCCGGATATTTCAGCTGCTACGTTTAGAAGCTGACGATGCTTTATTCTTTCCAGATCTGCTTTAAAACTGTCAAGCTGCTCGGTGACTTTTTGTTGAGCTTCCGCCACTTCCTGCTCGATTCCTTCAATTTTCAAATTTTGTTCTTCTAAAGAACTTTTTAGAAAATTTTTCTGATCCTCCAAACGAGTTTATAGACAATTCTCCAGAGAACTCTTTTGTTCGTCCAAGTGGGTTTCCATAGATTTCTTCTGCTCATCTAACCGGGATTCCAGAAAATTCTTTTGCTCCTTAAAAGCATTCTTTTGCTCGTCCAGACGGGTTTCCATACATTTCTTTTGCTCGTCTAAACGGGATTCCAGCGAATTCTTTTGTTCGTCCATCCAATCTAATTACAACACTTTCGCTTCTTTATTACTTTCGCTTGTTAACACTGCAACGTCTAAGACAAGACTCTTTTTTTGGCGGTGACAACTGTTATATTTATACATTAGAAACTCTCCGGATTATTCTGGAGGGTTCTATTCCAGTAGCTTCTTGACTGTTCTATTCATTCTATTTATTCTATTCCTGAACCTTCCTGTAGATTCCATAATCAATTCTCCGAACCTGAAGTCGTTTACTCTCCATTGCCAGTAGATGTCACCAGTTGTCTCTTTCTATTGCACGTAACAATATTTTCATAATTTTACATTTGTGGCTGGGAGTTATGTAAAAAAATAATTATCATTAAATCAATTTTCCCCGACCTCAAACTCCATTGCCAAATGAAATAAATATGTACCTTAATAAATTTTACTTAAGAGACTTAAAGAGAAATATATTTATGTGAGTTATTTTTTTTTTTTTTCTATAAAATTTTCTTTTACTGTTACTTTTTTCAAAACTTATTTGGAGAATAGTTTTGAACGCCTGAACTGAGTTGTATTACAATTTTATAGAATTTAATAAACATTTAAATGAATATCCAATGTCTAAAGATATTTCTTGTTAAATCTGGCACCGAAGTGAGCAATTTACCACTTGTTAGGAAAAGATCTACCACTTTTTCTTGTCCACGAAGTGGCAACCCAGATTGTAAGTACCCTTAACTGCGATTAGACATCCACCGCCACCCTCACGCCCAGATATTCTCAAATTTCTATCTCTTCGATAAACCATATACCTATAATCCAAGACTTCTGAACTATGAACACCCGCTTGCAGAAATGTTTCTGTAAAGCAGATTACATCATAATGGTTAGATATTATATTTAATCGAACGTGTTCCGTTTTGGTACGTAATCCTCTGACATTTTGATAATACATACATATATAGTCACAGTAATTAAGTTATTATTTGGGACTAGCTTGGATACTGATCCTAACGAGATCGAGACTTTTTTCGTTTGAGATAACAAAGGGAGAAGAGTTGTCATCCTTTTCTAAATAAATTTTCGAGTTTTTTACCCAAAAGAATTTAAACTCATTTTCTTGCGTAATCTGCTTCGCTTTATGTAAAAGAATTTTCTTATCTTTCGATAGGAATTCATTAAAATAAATACTATTCTTTTCTCTATATCCAAACATATCGGCTGTCACACCGCCCGTAACCTTACTAGCTATTAACACACGATCCATGACCAACTGATTAGAGTACTTAACAATTAATGAACTAAAAGAATTTTTATTACTCGCTCTACTCTTACTACGATAAACCTTCAATACATCAGTGTCTTGTAAAGATAACTTTAGGAGATCATGAAGTTTTTTGGCAGTATCATATGGTAGTTCGTCCGGACGAAGAGGAATATTTTTAATCTCAATAAAATTAGTTAGGGATCTTTCCTCTAATATTTTTATCCGCTCTCCCATGGCCTCCATGTCTTTACTCATACGCGAGTTTTCCGCCTCCAGAGTTTTAATTCTCTTCTTGTTATCCTCAACTGTGGTCACAAGTTTTTTAATCTCGTCAAATCCATACAACAAAACACTAATCGAGTTATTGAATTCAATAACATCAATTTCTTTAGACATGCTCTGGATGGCTGCTAAAATATTAGATGTTTCACTCTCATCGCTATCAGAAACGCAAGCATCAGTAGAACTTTTTTTAATACAGCCGGCACATCGAAAGGCAACAATGCCGCTCATGATACTCGATGTAATTTCATTGGATAGCTTACAACAACTGGCGTGGAAGTCGTTTCGACAATCAACGCATTTGAATCCAGTTTTCTGTTTATTTAAGTAGGCAGAACAGAGCATATACTTAGGCGCCATAATATATAGCTTTGATTGTTTAATCGAAGTAGGTAGTTAATACACCAATCAAGCGCTTTTAGCAGAAGGTAGTTGTTGATTTGCCCGAAATTCGGAATAGAATGTAGAGCTGGATTGGAATTGGTTGAAGTCCGTAGATTATTTGCCTTATAGGTTATGTTAATTTTAGCAATTGATTATTAAGATAATTTTAGCAGTTAATTATAGCAGGAGGTTCATAAGACCAGAAATGCAGTAAAAATTCAAATATTCTCTTGGAAAGCCAGAAATTTGCAAATTTAGTATAAAAGAGATTAATACCCTCTGCGAGTTGACTTCGATATACACTTCCAAAAAGGAAAAAAACAAATCCACGGCTCCTGGGAGATAGATGGATGAGTGAATGAATAATAATCCAACTTTCATATATGAATCCTAGTTATCAATTTCAGCAGGATGCACACTGCGTGAGGTGAAGGTGTGGCGGCGTCGCCTTCGTTTGTCAGATAGATTTAATCAAACGCCGACGCGCGTCGAACGTACTCACGATTGGCATCTGAAAAACACCATGCTTTAAACATTTGTAAGTTTAGTGGAGCCAAATGAGCGAGCACTTTGCGAGTTGTGGGTAAGGTAGTTTTTTGTTAAATCCAGCAACCCGGTTTTAATAAATGTTTTTGTTTTTTGATAGAAGCCAGAATATCTTGCTTTATAAAAATATTGTGATCCGAGATAGACTTTAATTTAGAGATAATGTGTTGTCTAATTATAATATTAACCAGGCATTTTTTACGTATAAACATTTTAAGACCTGAAGAATTATATATAGTGTTTTGAAAGATTGGGTGTTTTATTCATCAAACGCTAATCGCTACTTTGAAGGAATAATCCTTAAAAAAATAGAATTGAGCCATTATTTCTTCCACAGTTCGGCATTTTCAAAGAAGAACAGAAGAAGTGGAATCTTAACGTAGAAGCTGAGTCGAGTATCTAGTGTCATAGGACCGTGGCTAGACGTTCTGTCACGCAACCACATACACACTGGTTCCTGCAACTACAGCTTCCAGGCCGATTAAGTTCTTCCTTCGGCAACTTAATCTGAACAAACAACTCATCGTAAATAACAACCTCAAGACAACATAGTAATAGCAATAGACTACAATTAACTCATCGTGAATAAGAACCTCAACACAACATAACAGTGAACAAGCAACTCATCGTGAATAACAACCTCAAGACATCATAGTAGTAGCAATAGTCTACAAAGGGAAGCACTTGTAGAATATCTTGTTGATGTTTTAATGAATGGATGTATGAGATCCAGTCCAAGAATGTTGGTCGATGGTAAAACTACTGCAAGACTAAATCACCAGTGGAATCTCCAATGTACAGCCGATAAAATTGTATAAAAGTTTAAATTTCAACTAATTAAATGTTTACTTCTTACTAAAAACAAGAGAAATTAAGATTTATAAATAGTAACTTGATTTTGACAACTGAGAAACTTCTTCTTCTTCTTCAACAAGAAGAAACTAAAGATTTCGCAAAAAGAGTATCTAAGGCATTATCAGAGCTGAACGAAGCTACTCATAACGAGATATCTGATACTCGGGCGCGCGCATTATTAATCAAAGAAAATGAGAAAGGAGCATTCTTGTTTTCGAAGACGGTTTACGCGACGAACAGCTAAAAATTATAGCTAAAACAAAGAATGAACATAACCTACGTAAATTAATTGCATACGTGACTGCTCATGTAACTCGCATAACAAGATCTACTCCCCAGTCAGAAAATTTCCAAAAAAAATTCAGAAACCCGGTCCTTCTAATTTTTCTAGAAATATTCCTTCCCGTGACATTTGTAATAAAAAAGGTCACAATAGAGCAACGTGCTTTAGGAATAGAGCTATTCCTTCCTTCACTCCCCAAACTCAAACTAAGCAGAAAGTAAATCAGGTCTTCTGTACTTATTGCCAGAAACCTAATCAAAGTGAATGTCGGAAAAGGCAACAAAAAAAAATCTAACTACAACAATTTCAAGGTACTGCAGTAAAAGGTACCGCCAGTAAATCTCCACTTAACCATCTACTACCTGATTATGTGCGGCAAGTACGATGGACTCCTGTTGTAACGTCACCGGAAAACGATATTGTGCGGAAGGCAATCTCCCCCGCCAAATAACAACAGAAGCCGTGATTCACTCTCAAACAATTTAAACAGAACCAGGTCTTTAAGTATTCGTATACCCATCAATATAACCAATAACTCCATTACAGTGAATCTACCTATATCGATATCCAATAGCAAATACTCAACTTTCTTGGTTGATACAGGTGCCGAGATAAGTTTGTTAAAGTATATTTCCACTACCTGCCTGGTACATAAAAATCAAAAGGGTACAATCACTACCCTAACCAGTGATTTGATTGCCTCTGTGGGCATAATATATAGTAGAATAGGAATCGATTTGGCAGAAGGTCAAGTTCAAATTGACTACCCATTTCAAGTAAGAGAGCAAAATACAAATCTGAGTTATGATGGACTCTTGGGAAATGATTTTCTCAGATTATACGAATGTTGTATAAATTATAGAGAGAAATACCTAGAAATTAATCTAGACGACATTAGCGATAAAGACATTAGTGAAAATACTACGATTCGAGAAGGGATTAAAAAAAATGATAACAATAATAATGAAAGTTATATGAATAAATCTAACAAAATAGTAATTAACGATACACAAAAAGACAGTGAGGTATGTAATCCACTGCAAAAAAATTATATCGATTATTCTCAAAAAGACAGTGAGAGATGTATTCCACTACAAAAATATGATGAAACTCAAAAGGACAGTGAGAGATGTATTTCACTGCAAAAATATAATGAAACTCAAAAAGACAGTGAGCAATGTATTCCACTGCAAAAAGAAAGCTAGACATGTATTCCACTGCAAAAAGAGATAGGTACACGATGCTACGACTGTGGCCTAAATCTCATAAATAAGAGAGAGAACCCTTTAAATGAATTTATTGGGTGTAAACCAAGAAAAGAAAAGTTGAATAAAGTGATTTTAAAGTATCCTAGTGATCACATTCCTGATGTAGACACATATAGTAGCCTATCAACAAATTTCAAGGAAACAAAAAAGAATGTCAATCAAATAAACATCCTAAAATTAAAATACCCGCTCGAACGGAAGTAGTAGTCAAAACCCCAACTCCAATATCAGAAAAAAATTGTTATGTCTTCAGAAGGAAGTCGCACTAGGTATATTTCTTGGTAATGTTTTAACTCAATCAAATAAAAATCATGCGGAAGTACTTTTGTTAAATATAAATGGGTCTGAAGTAACTCTAGATCTGGATAAGGTAGCACCTACTTGGGATTATCCTCGTGATTATGAATTGATCACGGATTCTAAGAACACAATCGAACAGCGAGTAAAAAAATTAATAGGATCAATAAACCTAGACCACTGCAATGTGGAAGAAAAAGAAGCTACGACTTCAATTTGCCGACAATTTAACGATCTTTTCTATCTTGAAGGAGATCATCTCACTCATACCGAGGTAACTCAACATAAAATCCCGACTATGGTAGACAAACCTCCCATTTTTGTTAAACCTTATAGGCTACCAGTATCTCAAAGAGACGAGATTGATAGTCATATCCAAGGCATGTTGACTGATGGTATCATTAGCCCCAATAGAAGTCCTTGGAATTCTTCTCTTCTGCTTGTACCGAAAAAGGAATATTCTACAAGAACAAAGAGATGGAGAATAGCCATAGACTTTCGGCGATTGAATGAAAAACCTGTTGGTGATGAATATCCATTGCCTAATATAACACATATATTAGACCAGCTTGGCAGATCCAAGTATTCCACTACACTCGATTTGCCTAGTGGATTTCATCAAATTCTTATGCATGAAACTGACAAGGAAAAAACTGCCGTCAGCACGGCTTTTGATCATTATCATTTTAACCGAATGCCGTTCGGATTAAAAGGAGCTCCAGCCAGTAGTTAAACTATAAGAGCACCAGACCATTTTTTGTATGGAAAAACGGTTCCACTTTTTCCAACTTTTTTGGGGGGTTGTGGGGCCACTTTTGTGTTGAAATATGAGAGTTCTGAACCACTGGGGGGTTCTGGGCTATTGGCGTTCTGGGCTACCGGGGGTTTCTGAGGCCACTTACATTGTGCCTTGACTGTGCTAGTTTATGTCTTGGATGCACCATTGCGCCTTGACTGCGCCCTAGTGGGATTAACCGGTACTACCAGCATGCTCCGGGATGTGTCATTTGGTCTTGACTGCACCCTAGTAGGTATAGGGTCAGTTTGGCCAGACAGGCGTGACGTCACCGACCATGAGGTCATTGACCTTTGACCCTTGACCTTTGACCTTTGACCCTTGACCTTTGACCTTTGACCCCTGACCCTTAATCTCTATTAGCTTTCCACAGTTGTATTCATCTTCAACGTTAATAATGATTTCACCCTCTCCAACTATCTTCTGCACCCAATGAACTTTTTCAGCTCCCTTTACATATACGGTTTTGTTTCGAAGCAGTGGTTCAACTATAGTGTACAGCTTGTGAAACGGTATGTAACCATCATCCCAGCGGAATCCATGAAAATTGTGTTGAAGCCATTTTACTTGTCTCTTTTTTGCTGAAGTCAAATCTTTGTATGTGAACGGTGGTTGAAATATGAAGTGCTGCATTTGGTTTTCATTGTTTAAAATTGCCAGTTCTTTAGTGATGAATTCATTGAGGTTTATTTTGAATCCTTGGATGTCTACGATGACTGCCATCTTCTTAATTTAACTTTCTAACCTCACTTGTCAGCGGACTGTATTCTATTATTCGATCGTGTAGAAGCAGGCAATATGCTGTTGTATTAGCCGGTATATTTTCAGATGTCTTGAATTCTAGCCTTATGTCAACAGGTCCAGTTTTTATTGTTTCATTTTGATGTGAGCAATCAATGACAGCGATCGGAGCATCGGGTTTGAGCTTCTCCCATATGAGGAACGGCTGATACTGATGACCATAGTAAGATTGTGTAAACTTTATATACATCTCATACAGCAATGCGTATCTATTCAAATTAAATTTCAAATTCAAATCATCATAGGGATATGATTCTGAGTTCAAATGAACTGTACCATCGGTGAGTTGACAGTGATCAAACTTGCTTGCATTTTTGGTTTTATCATTCCTTCGATCCGTTTGTAATGCTAAGATGATAAATCGAGGTTTCTCCAGTTGAGTGGAAGTCTTAACTGACCAGGTTTGATGCGTGGACTCCGGTAGTACTGGATACTCATATATGTACCAGCTGCGGAATGGTATTTGTATCGGGCGACCTCTCCCGATAATTTTAAATAGTTGCAGCTTTTCATCATCGGATACTGTAACATGTGGAATACTCCATTGAAGGTAATTCAATTTTCATCACATCAGTGGGTGATATAATGGCATTATCGTCTGTCCTGCTCCGGATCAATATGAGTTCATGTTTGGAATTTATCAGAATTTTCTTGTAATCTTCAGCGAATCCCAATAAATATTTCAGAGGTACACAATAGTTAAACAGTCCATTGGCTGGTATAACGGATGAATCTGGTGACCAGCTGCCGTTGAGTAGTATCCTGCTTACATTTGCATTTAGCGATACGTAGTTTTTTAATGTTGTCGCAATCCCAAGATTTCTTGTACGATCGATTTCCACTGCATTCAATTCATAGCGTATTTCCTCAAAAAGAAATGGTAGAGCGTTGTTAGCTAATTTTGCAGTTGCTGAAACGGTTCCATCCAGCTTTGTTAGCGACCCCTCAATGTAAAGAAAACTCCTGCTGGGTAGAAGATTCAAGTCCTGATGTTGTACAGCGATACGGATTTCATCGCTGTTTTTAAATGATGTTAGAAATGGTGAATAGGAATGATGTTCAAATTTAGTAACACTGTTATCAAAGCGAGCATCTGGCGCAATATCTAGTATTCCTTTATTCATTGTTTCAGCGTTAAGCCTATCGATTGTAAATATGCTGTATTTGCAGGTGTTAATATAGGTCTTGATCGCTTCAAGGTTGTCCGCTGACTAATGATCTTGTCTGCTCCGAACTCGTATTTATCATTATTGTATATCAACATGCTGTGGCTTCAAATGTAACCTGATGGTTATAGTCTCTCCTCTGAAGTTGATTAAGTCACCGTCTTGGTCAAGGAGCTTCAATGTTAGAGAACTTATACGTTTGGTGTTCACAGGCAAATAGATTACATTTTTTGATACCTCCACTATTTTATACCCAGGCCCCACGTTCGGTGAAAACTCGTGGAGAGTGTGTACTTGTGTGTTATTGAAGAATGATCCTGATATAATATTACATTCGATGCGTATAGTATTTACTTTAATGATGTTGACAGGAAACTCTGATGTATGCACTATATTAGCAGATAAGTTTCTTTTGCTGAATCCTAGCAGAGGAGCTATGGATCTCTGCTTTTCAAAATGTATTTCTTCAGTTGCCTTAACTTCACTCTTCAATATATTATTGTTAGCCTTTATAGTAACCTTTATCCTTCTCCCTTCTTTATCCAAGTATCCTTGTACATATTTTGCTATATCATCAATCTCATAGGATCCAACAGGTATCTCAACAACCTCATTCCCTACATGAACCAGATTATTGCTCACATCAATATTTGGTATAGAGTTGTATGTTTGAAAATCAATTAATCCACAAACATAATCAGTTGCTAGCTCCAGCGGAGGAAAGTACTCAGCAGTGAGTAGAGATGAATTTCCCGTGAGAGTAAGTGTTAATGACATGGCGGTTGATAATGACCTGTCACAATTTCAATATAGATACATTTATTTATAGATAATATTTAATGGCTATAACAATTATATAAAAACTCTAAACATAAGTGACCGCAAATTACTGCATCATAGTTCTGATAAGAACTGTAGTTGTACGTTATATTACTACCCAAGTAGTTTGTGATCTCCCTTGGTGGTTGAAGATTGCCAAAGCTATCAAAGTATTCGATGTTATCACCTTTCTTGTAGTACGCTACCCAGTGTGTACCTGCTCCAGTTGAGATGTCCAAGTTAACAATACCGCTTTCTCGCTTCCATGGCTTTTTAGGTAGATTATCACGCATAAATACTCCTCTGAAGTGCGGCAAGTGTGTGGTATACTTGTGAAGATCCAACTCGTTTAGCGGTCGTTTGGGCAGCGTCTTTAATAGTTTTTTGGTTGAGGTTGTAGATAGAGTCCAAGTCCTTTTCTGTATGGCTTCAAGAACAGCCCGTTTCCATCTTTACCAACCGCTATAGTTTCCATTGCTTGGTTATGACGTTTGCTTTCTTCCAATTTTGCCTTTGCCGCACTGGTATCATTTACTGCTTTAGCTATGCCTGCTGCACCTCCCGATAGTGCTCCCAATGCTGAAAGCCCAGCAAACAACGGGATGAGGAACGGAAGTGCCCCACCAACCTTTGGTACAGGTATCACTCGTGGAGTTTTAATTGATTTCTTCTTTCTTTTCACAATATTTTTAGCTGCACTAAGAGCTATTTTTGTAGCTTCCATCAAGTCTTTTGGTTTTTTGATTTTTAAAATCTTACGTGCATTTCGTACTGCTTCTCTGAATGTGGGTTGGCGTTTATTTTTAGCTTTAAGACCCATACCTAGCTTAATTTTAGCCTTCATTGCGTTTGTTATAAGCCAGGCGTTGGCACGTTCACTCAAATTTGCATCCGTAGATTTTGCACGCTGCCAAGCTTTTTCAACTAATTTTTTTTATCAGCTATATGTCAATCACTTGTATCTTTATGTCGCGAGTATGCTATATCGTGTTCTTTTCAGGCTGCGTCCAATGGATTAATGCCCGGATCTCCTCGCGCCAATCTTTTTTGTAACTTTGTTCCTGGTCCACAGTACTGGTATCCCGGTAGATGTAATTCTACTGGTAATTTGTTGATGATTGAATTTAATAGTCCTCTGCCCCCTTTCAAACATTTTCTGGAGCGTTTCGATTTGTGATCCGGCATCTTATAAGGTTCCGATGATACTGTTGAAATGTAATATAAACAGGTGTACTTATAGGAATCCCGTTAGGCTTCAATATCCGGCTCATTAAACAACAACAAGCTTTTCCTGTTCGAAATGCTGATGTAGCTGTTATGAAGGTGAAAAAGAAGCATGGGCCCCTATTGCCTAATAGTATAAGGAGCATCATTGTTGAACCATCGAGTTGTGGAAAAACTAATGTTATGATAAGTTTGCTGGAACATCCCAATGGTCTCAGATATGAAAATATTTACATATATTCAAAATCTTTGCATCAACCAAAGTATGAATACTTGAAGCGAGTGATGACCCCCATATCAGGATTGGGGTATTATACATTCTCAAACAACTGCGACGTTCTACCTCCAGAGGAAGCCAAATCACATTCAGTGTTTATTTTCGATGATGTAGCATGTGAAAAGCAAGATAATGTGCGATCCTCTTTTTGTATGGGTCGTCACGAAGATATAGACAGCTTCTATCTCTGTCAAACATATACGCATATACCAAAGCATTTAATACATGACAATGCTAATTTAACCATCTTATTCAAGCAAGATGACTTGAATTTGAAACATATCTATAATGATCATGTGAACACAGACATGAAGTTTGATACATTTCGAAGAGCCTGTGCTGAGTGTTGGAAGGATGAATATGGTTTCTTGATGATTGATAAGGATAGCTCATTAAACAAGGGGCGCTACCGTAAAGGATTTGATGCCTTCATTGTACTATAAAAGGATGAAACATGCGAAATCTTCATAAGTCGAAGTGGTAACTCTGCCGAAAGCACACCGAACCCTGTGGAATTGCTGAGTAGATTAAAGCTGTTCACCTGTTATCAGACCTGTTTGAAAAGCTATTAAGCTGTTATCAGAGATGTTTGGAAAGCTGTTAAGCTGTTATCAGAGCTGTTTTAAAAGCTGTTAAGCTGTTACCAGAGCTGTTTGGAAAGCTGTTAAGCTGTTATAAGAGCTGTTTGAAAAGCTGTTAAGCTGTTATCAGAGCTGTTTGAAAAGCTGTTAAGCTGTTATCAGAGCTGTTTGGAAAGCTGTTAAGCTGATATCAGAGCTGTTTTAAAAGCGGTTAAGCTGTTACCAGAGCTGTTCGGAAAGCTGTTAAGCTGTTATCAGAGCTGTTTGGAAAGCTGTTTACTTGTTATCAGAGCTGTTCAGAGTTATTCAGTTAATATCGAAGATGAATGAAAATCTATTAAAAGAAATCATCAAGACAAGGAATGCAGTGCGCAGGAAATTTAAAGCTCTAAAGACGGGAAGAATTGAAGCAGAAGCTCAACTTGAAGAAACTTTCAAGCCAATCACCAAACCCTTAAAAGAGTTTGTTACCAGAGTCAAAAACGAGCCACCAGTCAAATTGAAACCAAAAGAAGAAGAAGAAGACAACGAAATTGTGGAACCTTTTACTCCTCCAAAACGAAAATATGTGAAAATGGAGGCTAGTAGCACACCTATAAATTATGGAGATTATTCCTTAACATCTGAAGAAGAATTCGCAACACCCAAACATTCAAGAACATTGACAGGAAGGTCTCCTGTCACCTCCCCCCGATACGTCTGGATACATAGTTTCAAACTATTTAAAGCTATTCACTGATAATAGCCCTAAAATTGATCCAACCTATGGAGTTTACTATGATAACAACGCGTGGAGAATCGGTAATTCAACGTTTGATGTTGATGATGTAGGAAATATTGTTATCAAGGGGAAGAGCTATAAAACAACTTTGGGGTTATGTGAGCTGCTATTTATGATGGATCCTGTAAAAAGTCTATATACTAAAGAGGATATATACTAAAGAGGATTAAACTAAACAATGCATATAAACGTGACTATGCTGAAGATGGACAAATAAAAGGTACTAGAGCGGCTAAGTATAAAGCTATAATCAGTAAACTTATACAGCATAAAGGCATGGGACTAATGCGTCTGTCTAAAGAAAACATTGATCACATTTACTGGGATGATCCAAATGAATTAGTGGATAGACTGCGCCTTCTAATGGCATCAAAGCAGGCTGGAAACACCAGTCACAACAATGAAATTGTATCTATCCTGGAGGAGTTGCGAGAAGCAGATATTATAGTTTAAATACTACTCCATTACCATACTTCTTCACAATCTACAGATGAGCGTTGACAAGTTTGGACGTTTCTCTAAGCGAGGATATCTTGGGAAAGCAGGTGAACGTGGACCAACAGGAGCTCAGGGACCAGCCGGAAAACAAGGAATTCAAGGACCAGATGGTAAACGAGGAGCTTAGGGTCCAGCTGGTGAACAAGGAGAGCGGGGTATTGGATTTAATTTAACGATAAACGGAGACTACGATCTAAACTCAAAGTGTATAAAACGACTTGGTGAACCCTTTGAAAATGATAATGCTACTACCAAAGACTATGTTGACAAGAAAATTAAAATAAGTGTTGAAGAAATAAAAAAAAACTATTAATATAGAGGTGGCAAATTTAACGCTATATATCAATGATGAAATCGCGAAGATTGAAAACTATCTGTTTACTTCAGTAATAAATAAGAAAAACTTGACACCAAAAGATGGTGTATATGAGTAAAAACTCTTGAGAAATCTGTTTCATTTATAATTACAATGAGTAAGAGACAAGTGGTAAATGAGCTGCATAAACCAGCGAGAAAAAATTTTAAACGACGTCGTGTGATTATCAAAGAACTAGATGACTTGTGGCAGGCAGACTTGGTTGAAATGGATCCCTACAAGTATGTGAACAAGGGTTACCGCTATCTGCTGACAGTAATTGATACCTTCTCCAAATACGCATGGGCAATTCCAATTAAAAGAAAAACTGGTGTAGAAGTAAGAGATGCCATGCAGTCTATATTAAGCGAGGGACGAATACCTATAAACCTGCAGACTGATGATGGAAAGGCATTCTACAACAGCCTCTTTAAAAATCTAATGCTGAAGCATGCAATTAATCATTACTCTACGTACAGTTTCCTCAAAGCATCAATAGTGGAACGATTTAACCGAACTCTAAAGGATATGATGTGGAAGGAATTCAGCTTTAATGGAACTTATCAGTGGATTGGTATGGTAAAGAAACTGCTCACTGAATACAATTCAAGAATACATCGACCTACCAAAATGAGACCACGTGATATCAACGCCTCCAATGAGAAACAACTGCTTTCAACTGTCATATAAAAATGGTTGTTCCTGCAAAGTATAAAGTTGGAGATCTTGTACGCATCAGCAAATACAAGCATATATTTGAGAAAGGCTATACACCAAACTGGACAGCTGAGATTTTTAAAATTATTAAAGTTCAAAATACAAACCCCATCACATATCGGCTGGAAGATTATCAAGGAAATCCAATCACAGGAGGCTTTTATGAATTGGAGCTGCTAAAAGTTAAACAATCAAACCTATATCTCGTAGAGAAAATCTTAAAGAAGAGTGGAGATAAAGCTTACGTTAAATGGCTCGGATTTTCATCAATACACAATTCTTGGATTAATAAGAAAGATGTTTTATAATATCTTGAAGAAACATTTAATAATTTAAAATAATTATAATACTTTATACATGTAGTTATAATGCAAATTACTTTAATAAATAAAACTATAATACATTTATTATTTACACTAGACTTAGATACTGTCTGCGGTTGCCACTTGTTGATCTGATGAAATGGAGTAATGCCCCCATGGTAGAGTATCCGTCGTTTCGCTCATAATATGTCGCTTATTATCATAAGGAGTCAATGCGATCTTCTTTTGACTGACAGTGTACACGCTATGGTTATGGGATCGTATGGAGCTCTGATTAGCAGTTAATATTCGCTTGTTATTTAAGCATTCGACGTAGTCTTCGAAATTGATATGCCTCTGGACTACATTAGCCTTTACTCCTTTCGCTTTTTTTACAGTTTTACCAGCGTTTATACGCAGACTCTACATTTTTGAGCGCAAGCCTACAAATTCGCTCATGATTTTCCCATTCACCTCATCCTTCATTAGCCCAGGAATCTTTTTATTCATGAGCGGTAAATTGAATTCATTATCTTCTGGGTAATCACTTGTATCAAATTTGTTTATATTTTCAACCATAAACTCATATGCATTTTTCTCTTCAAGTTCATATATTAGAGAATCTGTATCAGTATACATGACTTTACATTTATCTCCATACTCACGCTGCATAAAACTGTAGTGAAAATCGTAGAGGCATATTTTCGAAATTTCCATAACTGCCATTCCTATATAGAGCGGCTTATTGAATAAGATTTTGAGTCGCCTTAATTCCACAGCAACTAAATTCTCATCAAATATCGTTGCACTGTGGAAGTTGGGTGCCGCAATCCCAGCTTTTGCACCATAGCGACCTTCCCACTTCATGCAAAGCTTGATATCGTTATATTTGCGTACATTTTCCATGGTCTTACCAAAAGCTGCATTATTCATCTTCTTATAGCTCTCCTTGTCATGATCGCTTGTAGCCTGCATCCGTTTGGTGGTATTTAAGTCAATATATGGTTTAAGCCAAGCTGATTGGTCGAATTGAAGTACCCGGTGCACTATTTTCAGGATGAGTCCATGTGATAAGCATTGCTTCAAATTTCGGTAGTGTATAACATATATAATTTTTGGATGTTATGTTGTCAGAAGCTTTTCTAATTTTGCTCCAGGTGGTGATGCATGCTCAGAGCAAAACGGTAAGTCCTTATGCTTATCATGTAGATGTTGAGGATAATCCAAGTCGACTTCGAATATGTATCCAGTTGGAGAATCATCAGGAATTTCGGAAACGTCAATATTGGGAACATCAACCCATTTGAATCCTCCGGTTGGTAAATGCTGTGACATGGCCCATCCATAAAGGTTATTCACATCATAATACATCAAGTATTTCTCTTTCTCCTCAGGCTTAAAATCATCCATATATTTGTTATTGGCTTTACTATATCTGTTCGAACATTGACTTATACCACCTCGAATGCCTCTCTGTATGAATAGCAGTATATCTACGTCGGTTATCAACTCTAATTTCACATTAGTGTATTTTACCATAGCATCCCATGTTAGGCCTGGCATGGTGTAATAATGTGCTGGATCTAAATTGTATGTCTTCATGCACACTTCTCGAAAGTTCTCAAACACATCGGCCAGTAGGAGAACATTAGTCTTAAGGTATAGATCTGAATATTCACCAAGTGTTTGTATTTCAAATTTTTGGCATGATTGTAGTCCTCAGGAGATATAGCACTGTCAGTCAGTTTATTGTAGAACGCTTCCTGTGTTGGCAAGTTCCGGAAATCCAATTTATCCCAGGCATCAATAAAATCATATGGGAAGACACCCTTGCGTGTAAGAAGTTTGATAGCGTCATCATCCAATCCCTGCCATACTGATCTTGTAATATTTAATTTATCCATCGGCAGCAATGATGATAACTTATCTAAAGATTCAGCCATAAAACGGAAGGAATCGATGAATCTGAATTTTATGTAGCTGTCATCCATGTGCTTGGTGAACGAGATATATCTTTCCTTGTTTATTGGTAAGAGATCAACATTTCCTAGGAAAGATGTAGTTATATCCTTAATAATGAAGTGAGCATCATATCCGGATAAATTGTGAAAATTGATTGGAACTATGGAGCAATCTTGATACATGAGATTGCATGTATTATGCGCTGGTCCTCGATATTTTTCTGTTAAGTGGCAATGATCCCGAACTCGTTCCTCATCGACCGCAAACGTTTTTTCACATATATGGCAGCAAATACTTTCCATATGCGATCGCCGTTCCTCTTTAGTCAGGGGTTGCATTGGCCTGATGTTCAGCTTGTCCTGTGTAGCTATGGATGCAATCTTTTGCAATTCTAATGCAAACCATTTTTGACAGTCCTTGCCTCGATATGCCCTGTAATATGAGAGCTTAGCATCATGGTTGCAGTGGAAATAGAATCCGATGCTATGAACTTCATGTTCCTGGATTCGCTGTGTATTTTGATCGTTTCCCTGAATTGGCTTCAATATTGACTCAAGATCAGCATATACACAAAACGGGACTCGATTTTTATGGTTATAATTCTTATATTAAAACCATTTCTTTTCTTCTGATGCAGTCGTTTTGCTTTTCGCATTCAGGAGTGTGTGATGCTAATTTTTCAGCATAGCGAAAGTAGAGCAAACATCTCTCACATATATACTTTCTACCATTATATTTAGAAGTTTGTTTCGATACAAGGCGTGAAAGATCTTTAATCCAGCAGAAATGATATCTACCGTCATCATCATCATCATCCATATGATCATCAACCTGGTCATAGTCATCTTGAATCATTAAGAGATTTACATGCTGCTCCATCTTATGGTCTGTAAGTCTAACTGGAACAGTGGTGAAGGAACGTTCTTTCTCCAAGATGAATACGTTAACTGATAAATTGTTCTGTCCTTCAAATTGCGTAATTTGCTTAAGTGTCATGGGAAATGTTATTCCAGTTAAATTTAGCACAGTAGAATAATGTGGATATGATGAGGTCCTGTCGGTGTGAACATTTGTAGGGTAGAGCGCTGATGTTACAGCCCACGCGAAGCATGCTTCATCATTATTCTTTACATTAACGCAAGCTTGCTTTAAAGCAATCTCTTTTGGTAGAGGTATATACGAAGATCCTCGGAGCTGTTCAAATTTATTAATATGTACTACCAAATGTATTATGGAGTGCAGTGCCCAGCCACTATCTTTTTCCTGGAACTCCTCTAGCTGTGTATGTATTGGATCCAAAATGTTTACTTTATACCATTCCTCTAAATTATTATCCGCACTGATGGGAGCAGTTCTCGCTTGGAAATATTTGATGTCTTTTATAACTTCCTTGTTACCAGTTTCCTTAATAAACTCACCGCACAATGTTGTACTAACTTTTATATTAAATTGATGTTTTAACGTATTCTTAATACGACGCGTAAGTAATTTATATGCATCTTGCATAAATAGTTTAGGCTCTTCTTATGTTTTATATTTACAATAATACCTGCCCTAATTCTACCTACGAACGCTGTTTTTAATTCCTCCCACTTTACCCAATCACTTTTTCTTACGCGAGTAATTCCTCCACCTCGATGGGGAGCTTTGATTAACACTCTCAATGATTTAATTTGAGCAACACAGCTCTCCAAATGTCGTTTCCTAGCATTTATATCGCACTTCCGAAATGCTGCTTGAAATTTACGAATGTTTCTATTGCACTTTTTAATAATACTGTTTTTATTCACTGAATTTGTTAAGCACTCCATCACATTTTTTCGCAGGTTTTCAATTATTAAAAAACTTTTATTTACTAGCGCGGTCGACATTTTATTATTTTTTTTATTTTGGACTATCACTTAGGCTTCCAAAGATTGACTGATGCCTCCTAAGAGTTTGTTTGCGCTTTTATAGAAGCGTCTCATAAACATGAATGGTACCGTTGCGTGTTACAGGAAGTGAGATATCAAATTACATGATAAAAAACATTTCAACTTAAATTTTGTTTATGCGAATGTGTGAGCTATGCCAAATGAAATTGTTTACGTGAGCACATTTTAAAACTCTGCGTATAAGGAAATGTGGAACTTCCAGGACCCAAGGTGATATCAAATTACGCGTTGAATTGATTCATTGTTGTTTTGAATTTCTTATCAGAATTTGCTATCTAAACAGTTTGCAAAGGTATTTTGGGTGCATAGAAGTTCGAACAATGAAATTGTTTACATTAGCAAGAATTTCTTATCTGTGTTTATGAGCTGCAAGCTAGAAAATGTTGATATTACTTAAATTTGTTTACTTTATGCGAACTAGCAACTTCCAGAACCTAAGGCGATATCATATTACAAGTTAAAGTGATTCATTTGATGTTTTGGCGACATAGAAGTTGGATTGCAGCTGCAAGCTGAAAATGTTGATATTACTTAAATTTGTTTACTTTATGTGAATTAGCAACTTCCAGGACCTAAGGTGATATCAAATTACAAGTTAAAGTGATTCATTTGATGTTCTGATTTTCTCATCAGAATTGCAAGATCTTTTGATGCATAGAAGTTTGAACAATGAATTTGTTTACATTAGCAAGTATTTCTTATCTGTGTTTATGAAATATAAAATGAAATATTATTTTTGCAAACGTAAGGGCCTTTGGAAGGCGTAGAATTATTTATATTGCAGTTGCAAGCTATATGAGTTTAGATCATTTGTGAAGGGAATTTTCAATAAACAAGATGTCTGAGGTAAGCTCTATTCAAATTTTTATAATTTTAATTAATTAATTTTTAATCTCCCAACAGCAACAACAATAACAACAAGAGCAGCAACAGCAGCGTGAGCAGCGTCGGGAACTGATAGAAGCTGTTAGTTTTTTTATTTATTTTTTTTTATCTATTTTTTAAATTTCTCCTACTCCTAGGTTATACATGCGTTGAACATGTACCGAGGCGTAACAGACCGCAGCGATAGATATTACAATACTTTGGCGCGCACATTTTCAATTGTTAAAGCTAACATGGAAGCTGAAAAAAGAAGACTTAAATTGCTGCAGTTGCGAAAAAAAGAAGAGTTGAATGCAATTGACGAGAAGCTGCTACAATTAAAAAACAAAATCTGCTTTAAACAAATTTCGCAATTTTTAAAATTTTTTAAAAAATATAAAAAAACTTAAAAAAATCTAAAAAAAAACTTAAAAAAAAAAATCTAAAAAAAATTTCAAAAAATTTTAAAAAAATATAAAAAAAACTTAAAAAAAATCTAAAAATCTTGCAAAAAATTTTTAAAAATTAATAATAATAAATTAGTTTAATAATATTAACATTAATCAATCAAAAAAAAAATTTAAGATATGTGTTTTAAAAATACAATAATTTTAACAAATAACTAATAATAATAATATTAAGTTAGTTTAATAATAGCAATAAAAAGAAATTAAAAAAATTAATCACTTTACTTTACTTGGCGGTGCGAAGAGGCGATATCAAATTGCCAGCCACCTGGTCACCGAGGCTTTAATTCTTACAAGCAGCCGTGATCTATTTTTACATATCATGTTCACTCTTGGCTTTTTAATCCGCAGTTGTTTTTTTTTCAGCAACAGTATGACGTAGTGTGTGTGTGTGTGTGTGTGTGTGTGTGTGTGTGTGTGTGTGTGTGTGTGTGTGTGTGTGTGTGTGTGTGTGTGTGTGTGTGTGTGTGTGTGTGCGTGTGCGTGTGTGTGTGTGTGCGTATGTGTGTAGGCAATGACATCAGGGTCAGGGGTCAAGGGTCAACGTTCAAAGGTCTAAGTTCAAGGGTCAAAGGTCAATGACCTCAGGGTCGGTGACGTCACGCCTGTCTGGCCAAACTGACCCTATACTTACTAGGGTGCAGTCAAGACCAAATGACACATCCCGGAGCATGCTGGTAGTACCGGTTAATCCCACTAGGGCGCAGTCAAGGCGCAATGGTGCATCCTAGACATAAACTAGCACAGTCAAGGCACAGTATAAGTGGCCTCAGAAACCCCCGGTAGCCCAGAACCCCAATAGCCCAGAACCCCCAGTGGTTCAGAACTGTCATATTTCAACACAAAAGTGGCCCCACAACCCCCCAAAAAAGTTGGAAAAAGTGGAACCGTTTTTCCATACAAAAAATGGTCTGGTGCTCTTATAGTTTAACTACTCCAGCCACCTTTCAAAGGCTGATCAATTCCATTTTAACTGGATTACAAGGGATACGTTGTTTTGTCTACCTCGACGATATAGTTATCTACGGATATAGCTTGAGAGATCACAACGAGAAGCTCATAGAAGTATTTCAGCGATTTAAAGATAGCAGACTGAAACTACAGCCTGACTAATGTCGCTTTCTAAGAAAAGAAATTACATATTTAGGACACGTAGTAAGTGATAAAGATGTTCACCCTGATGAATCCAAAATACAAGTTGTAAAAACTTATCCGATTCCGAAATAGGTTAAGGATATAATAAAAGCTTTTCTAGGATTCGTTGGATATTATAGAAGGCTTATTCCTAACTTCGCCAAATTGGCAAAACCACTCACAAAGTAACTCAAAAAAGACTGTCCATTCATCTGGGATGAATTCTGCGACGAATCATTTCGGACTCTAAAGTAAAAGTTAATGGAAGCTCCCATATTGGCATATCCTGTCTCTGAAAAGGAATTTGTAGTCACGGTCGACGCCAGGGATTTGGCCATAGGCGCAATACTCTCACAAGGTAAAATCGGTGAAGATAGAACGATTTGTTTTGCAAGTAGAACACTTAATCAAGCCGAAACGAGATACTCAACAATCGAAAGGGAGTTATTCGCAATAGTATATGCAGTAGAACAATTCGGCCCATACGTCTATGGAAGAAAATTTACCATCATAACCGACCACAAACCAATGGTATGGATGATAAACCTGAAGGACTGTTCCTCTCGCTTAATGAGATGGAGAATTCGTCTAGAAGCGTATGACTATAAAATTCTGCATTAACCAGGAAAATTGAGCGTTAATGCCGATGCACTTAGCCGATAGAATCCACTTGAAAATAAGGAAGAAAACAATTTAAGCGATCTGTAAACGTGGTAACTAGAAGTCAAAAAAGGAATAACAAAACAATTACATCCAAAGATTTAGAGCATTTTTATAACGACTACTTAAATTCAATAGTCTTCCCAATCGAGATAAATTTAGAAGAAAAAGTACCTCTGTTGCGTGATAAACGGATAAAAACAAAATGTTTTCTTTTACCTAGATCAGAAAATGGAATCGAAAATATTCTAATAGAGCATACACCCAAACTGAAAGCCACATTCGAGTTGAACAAAGTCTTCTATTACGAAAACCTGAATTGCAATTTCTTAGTTGCCAAATGCATAATTCAAATGCGTACTGATAAGGAGCACCAACAAGTTTTAGGGAGTATAGTGCAAATAAAACAAATTTGTATTCTCCATGGTCATCAGAACATAGCTATTTCCATTCCTTCATTAAAACTAACTGTACTTTCCGAAGTTAAAAACATGATTACATACGTTTTCCTAGAAGGAAACATTCGAATCACTACCTATGTAACCAAGGTGTAAGAGTTAACCGATGACAGGCAAATAACGGATGTTATAAACTCATACCACGTAAGCCCTCTTGGAGGACATCAAGGTATCACTCGTACATAAAAAGAATCCAAACTGCTTACAATTGGTCAGGAATAACCAAAGACGTCGAGAGTTTTATAAAAAAATGTCCTTCTTGCCAGAAAAATAAACTTTCAAGAAATCCAAAATACCAATGAGAATAACAACTACCAGCTCGAAGCCATTCGAAAAAATATTCCTAGACTTAGTTTGACCTTACCCATAAGTTATGAAAGCAACAAATATATATTAACTTTCCAAGATGATCTTACGAAGTATTCAGAAGCTGTTCCGCCCCCAAATGCTGAAGCTCAAACGGTAGCCCGCAAATTGGTCGAAAATATTATTTGTAGCCATGGTGTACCTAAAACAATCTTGACTGACCAAGGCTCAAAATTCTTGAGCGAAGTTTTCACAGAATTATGCAAACTTCTAAAGATTCACAAACTCCGAACTACACCATACCATCCACAGACTAACGGTGCTTTAGAACGAAGCCACCGAACACTAGCTGAATATCTCCGTCATTATGTAAACAAAGATCACTTTACTTGGCACACCTGGATCCCATATGCAATGTTTCTGTATAATACAACTCCCCATTCAAGCACTAAATACACCCCTTACGAGCTGCTCTATGGTTATCAAGCTGAGATTCCGACCACAGTAAAGAAGGAACCTACGATATGTTACTCATATGAGAATTATAGTAACGAATTGAAAGAATGGTTACAACATGGTTATCAATTAGCCAGAAAATCCCTCATTCAAAAAAAGAAAAATCGAAAGTTTTCTACGATGAAAGTATTCGTGTAAAACAGTTTAATTTAGGTGAAAAGTTCTCTTAAAGAACCACCAACGGAAAGTAAAATTTTCCCCGCTTTGGTCTGGACCATATGAAATAGTAAAATTAAATTCAGCAGAGAAAACCACAATTAGAAAAGACAACAAAAACAGAACAGTTCATAATATTAATATCAAGCGCTTTATCGATTAATTCTAAAAAACGGCAATAATTGCAGATTGCTCGTTCTCTTTTTTTATAATTGGCATCGTACCAAGAAACGCTAATGCAGAAGAAGCTGTAGCAGTGACAGAATTTCCCAACAATCCAGGTATATATTTCGAAGGTTTAGGAAATGTAGGTCTCTATAACAATCATTGGAAAATAATCATATTCTACGACATAAGAAATTTTAATCTCGAAGTAGAAAAACTAAACACTTACACTGAAAAAATACAATGGTTATGCACAACTATTAAAGCTCATAGTTATAATAGTGACACCAAAGCATGTGAGGATATAACAGTGCATCTACATGCTATCATGAGTTACATCAACCAAAAGCAATCTCTTCTCAGTCCCCACGAGACGAGACATAAAAGAGGTCTATTTAATATTGTAGGTACTATGAACAAAACTCTATTTGGTACTTTAGATGCAAAAGACGCTGAGGAGATCAATTTAAAAATCTCAGAACTGAAAAACAATTATGAGTATTTATTAGAACTTATCAAAAACTAAACCATAATTGTAGAGACAGTTCAGAACAGTTCACACACATAGAAAACAAAGCACTATAAAAAAGGTCATAAACCAAATAACTTCCGAGATTAACCTTCAACACATGCACCGTCATATAGAGACCTTGGTCTCACTTACCACTCTAGCACTCATAAGGTTTCAAAGTACTCAAGAGACCATTACAGATCTTGTTACCAAAGTAAGACATGGTAAACCACATCCCTCCATATTAACTCCGAAACAAGCGGAAGAATTGTTAACTACAATCCAAAGAGTACTACCTAATACTCTTGCGATACCCATTCAACTCAAAACGAGTAACATAATACAAACTTATCAACTCGGAGAGGTTCATACAGCCATCCTTAATGACAAAATATTCTTTGAGCTCAAACTTCCATTACCTTGTAGGGAGCATTATCAGCTATTCAAAGAAGTACCACTACCAATCCAACAAGGTGGAGTTTTTGCATACATTTTACCATCCGTAAACTTTCTCATAGTAGATCTGTAGAATAACTCTTTTGTTACTCAGATGATATACTGATCACCAGGTTCTTTTACCTGGACCTAGTTGTGGGAGCTACTAGTTCGTTATACCAGAACTCCAGAATTGGATGTCTCGTCAAATGTAGATATGAAAATTGCTTCCCTTGACTTTGCTTGTTCTAAACTGCCTTACCAGTGGTGGGGGCAAAAGAACTTCGTAGTAGCCGTAGATAATTAAAAGAACACCTCTGATCGACTCATAATTTATTCTTCATCATACCGTAATTTATAAGAAAAAGTTACTTACTCAGCTAAAATAAAACAAATACCTACCACTACCAAAATATTAAATTGAAATATCATAGCTGCACTCGCGAATTCCACCGTCGTATTTTTCCACGAAAATTGCAGTCTTTGGCAACTGAAAGTGCCTTATCAACGAGATTCGCACACAAGCTGCATATCCGATTTCACTTGTGTGGACAGTGAAGACAAGTGGAATTCGCGAGGTAACCTTTATCAGCTAAATTCTAATTGCTTCATGCTGTAAATTGTACAAGATCTAAATCGTGAACACTACTATTCAATAAACAAAATTGATTTGAGTAACTGTCATGCAACAGACCTTGAAATATACTTCTGTAGGATTATCTACCTTATATTCAATGTTCATTCCGGAAACAACCTATGTGAAATAAGACTGCTTAAACATAGCGCACAAGTCCCCAAGGAATGCAGACCACAGATAGGACCACCTACAAACTTTGGGGTGCAGCCAAAACCCTCGAGAATACTTCACAAGCCATAAACAGACTCCCTCCCTACCACATGCGAGGCCCAGCGTAGTCCTTACATTCTAAAATATTTGCAGTGTTCTTATGTAAAAGTGACAAAAGTTTGATTTGAATAGCTCTTCCGCCCTAAACTACTATTCATACAGAGAAATGGCGTGCTGTTAATCTTAAGCTTGCTTATCTTCCGATCCGTAATAAAATTTTCATACATTTCCTAACAAAATTATTTAAAAAAAATTATCTTAACCAAATGACTACGATTCCTCAAACAAAAATTCTCAGCTGAGTAAACATTGTAAAGTCGCTGTGTCGTCATGGCATGCCGTGGGCCGTAACCCCGCAAGATACAAGCCATGAACAAAGTCGAGAAAAGAGAGCAGCGGGCCGGTCAGCAGGCGACATCCACAGTCTTCTTGCCTTGTCTTACTGAAGGAGTTTTTCATATAAAGTTGCTTCTATTTTTTTCAAACGCTATAATTTACGTAAATTTGTTCTACATGCTATATTTTTTTAAAACTATTAGAAAGAAAATATATTTGGCTGCAATTTGTTTTAACTTCATTTTGCTGTGGGAGCGACAGTTTTGGGCTTTAGGACCTGTTTAAATGAAATTTTAGTTTTTCCTCCATGACGAGTATACAAAAAGCAGTGAGAGTGAGCACTTACTGCATGCTGTACCCGGCACACTAATGTGTAAGGCTTGTATTATATTCCGGGCGTTACGCGTGGGCTGATGATATCGAATGTAGCTGCCTACAAATTCGGACTACGGCTGCACATACACACATGCAATTATCACTCAGCTGAGAGGTATTGAGCGTAAAATGGTAAGGTTACTTTGTAATCAAAACTATTTTATTATTTTGTTAAGTAAGGTATATAGGAAGTGTAGCCTTTGGGAAGGTAAGGAACCAAGCATTAAATTACTAGAAGACTATTTTCCTTTATCGATAGTAGTTTAGGCACTATGGCATATATAAGGCCAATGTTTAGCACTTTCCATAAGTATCAATATAGAACATTTTAGAAAACGGACTAAGCACGCACACATATAGTTTTCTGTTTCATGGCTTGGGAAGTATTCTCGAGGGATTTAGTGCAGCTCGTACAACCAAATACATGGTTATACTCTATACCAAAATTATTAAGCATTGACGCCATCTGTGGCACTAGTATAAATTCCGTTAAATTAAAATGAACAGGTTGTCTTACATTAAAACAAGAATGCTATTTGAAATCCGACGACATGCTAATACACTCACATAATTCCAAAACAACAGAGATAAATAATTTCTACTTTCCCTCATTAAATCTCTCCTTGGAATTACTTCAAAATAGGATACCCAATTTGTCCACTGAAAACGAAAATCGAGCACACGTAGTGAAATATTTTGATAATCATAAATTAAGAGAATTAAACCTAGCCATAAGCGAACAGAAGAAAGACGAAGGAAAGGGTTTATCCAAAGATTCTGCTCACACAATTCATCACAACACTATTAGCTACATACTTCTTTGTTTAATTTTGATAATCATAGCGATTTTGTTTCAAAAACAAATTACATAACACAAAATCTCCCAAAACAGGAGAAGAAGTTCAAAAACAATCTGGTACTTATCTAATTACTACAACTACAAAATAATAGCTTGTGAAATACAGACATAACTGTAAAAAAAACACAAAGAGAGAAGATTACATTTTTTGATTATACATATAGATAATTACTGGAATTTGTCTAGTATATAATTTCTTTTTCTTTAAAATCAAATAAATATAGTTATTGTAGTTAATAAAAGCAATATTTTAAACATTTATCATTAAACCCATTGATAACATTTATCATTAAAGCCATAGATTACATACATAAACGCTAAGATCAAAAAAATAGTGTAACTCATAAACGTAAAGATTTACAAAATTATTAGGTGTAACCATCAATATTATCTAATTATTCTTTGTTTCTATATATATATGTACATACATATTAAATGTAACTATCGTAAAATCATAATAATAGATCATAACCATAAAATAGATCATAATCATAAAAATAGATCATAACCATAAAATAAGATCATAACCATAAAGTAAGATTATAATAATAAAAATATTATTGGCATACGAGTATTCCCTGCAAATTTTCTACAAAAAATTATGTAACACGTTCTTCTTCAAAGCCATTAACTATTTCTCTCTGAAGAATACTCGAATTACAAAACATTAAAACATTTTCCTTTTAAAGTAACGATGACCTTTCAATTCATATCGATTGACAATAATTCCATCAGAATTATTGTCAACTCAACATTTTTCCATTTTTAATACAATTGCGGCAACGCGAGTTACATACATTAAATTCGCAGAAACCTCCATGATATCCGATATACCGGATTCATACAAGGTGAAGCCAAAAGACAAACCAATGGCTTGGTAAACATCTACACATAAAATATATTCTGTTCTTGCAAAGCTTTGAACTAATTCATGTCGCATCAGAAAGTGCATTTTTCGTTCCCACGAAAAATGCTTACCTGTTAATAATTTAAAGTCACGTTGTCATACCAAGTCAGGGAAGATAATATTAAATGTAAAGACAAAGTAGTCAGTCATTTGTGATCCGTCGTGAAATTAGAACGAAGTATTTGTATTCTGTAAAGTCTCTGATTGTGACTAATAAAATAATTAATAATTTTCCAGTGAGATTTTTTTGATTTAAAAAAGCCTTTACCTTTGGTTATCCCAAAATATATGGAAGTAAATTTAAAAGTAAAATATATATATTTAACTGGCGCAGTCGGTAGGACTCCTCTCAGTAGAGTTGGAATCCAGTGAAACGAATTGAACGATGTATACCAAGTGCATAAAGTGTGAAACAAAGTAGTTTAAAGCAAAATTTACTAAACTACGAAGAAACGTCTACTACCAAGCCACACTGGGGAGAAAAGACCAAAGGAATAGGATTATCGACGGAAATAGAAAAATGGCTCAACCGCAAGACGTACCACCACAACCAAATTTAATATAGCAGTGTTTAAGTAGTTGCTCTCACGACTATCGTTAACAGGCAAAATCAGCCACCAAGTCTAAGAAGTGTTATCGAGAAGGAGGTCCGATTTTTACCAGCATTTGAAGGAAAAGATGGGACACTACCAACATTCATTACATCTGTAGACAAGATTTTAGCAGAGTATGGTAATCAGGCTCCACAAGCATACAACGTAATATACAACGAAAAAATCCTAGGACCAGCAAAAAACTACCTGGAAACTGCACCACCCACAACTTGGACCGAATGCAAAGCAAAACTAAAACTACACTATAAATCAACGAAAGATCAAGGACACATCATGAAAGAAATTAGTATGTTAAGAGTAAGTACCATTATGGAATTATTGGATAAAATTAGAGTTTCTGTAAACGATATTGCGGAGTGTGCTATATAGCGAATACCAAAATCAGATAGTGAATAATCTTAGTAGTGTGCTAGTGTTAAAAATAAAAGAGGTTACGGCAGGGTCTCTAGCAGCCGAAATCTATAATAAATTCAGTTTAGAGGAAATTAGATCCATAATAAATAAATATATTGGACAAGACGAATACAATCTTAAATCGTTTCGATCGAACCCAACATTTAGAGACAGAAACCAGAACAGACATAATGGAACGTTCCCACGAAAAATGCTTACCTGTTAATAATTTAAAGTCACGTTGTCATACCAAGTCAGGGAAGATGATATGAAATGTAAAGATAAAGTAGTCAGTCATTAGTGATCCGTCGTGAAATTAGAACCAAGTATTTGTATTCTGTAAAGTCTCTGATTGTGACTAATAAAATAATTAATAATTTTCCAGTGAGATTTTTTTGATTTAAAAAAGCCTTTCCCTTTGGTTATCCCAAAATATATAGAAGTGAATTTAAAACTAAAATATATATATTTAACTCGCGCTGCATTTCTTACATGAAATAACCCCCTCAGCATGAGACCAATTCTAGCCATGTAGCGGCACCGGGCTGTCCCTGACCTACCATACAACCAGTGCGCGCTTGCTTTAATTGTTTTACCATGTGTTTGGAAATACGCGTAATGAGCCTAGCGTTTGACCCACAAATTGTGTTCTGTTGTTCTTCGTCTGTAGAGATACAAAATCCATAGTTAGTCATAACTTATTAAAGAACAATATCAATAAGTCAACGACCGTAATTTCATTTTTTATGCAATTTCTACCTTCACTTAGCTATGCAATTCTTACATTCACGAAAGTTCTATGTCAGCAATTGCATGGAAGTACAAGTGAAATTACGGTCGGTGACTTTGCCTACGAAGTAAATTTATGCTGATCTTGTGATTTGTGTTTCATTGACATAAATTTTTGTTATATTTGTTTTTCATTTATTGTCATCCTATGTATATATGTATAGTAATTATTGTATAAATAAGCGAATCGAATTAATAAAAAATGGAATTGATTATCAGATAGCAATCGATCAAGTTTAAATTATATTCATCAGTTCACAGTACAAACATTGGTCCTTCGAGCTTGCTTTGTTGAACTTAGTGTCTTCAAAGCAGTACAAAATTTCTGCAGAACTTAGTGTCTGCAGTTAATTGTTATTCAGCGCAGAAATTCCTGTTGAACTTAGTGTCCTCAGGCAATTTATTTACTAATAATAAATATTTTTTCCAGTACTAATACCTAAAGCAATATTGGCGAGAAGCGAAGAAGTCCGTTCAATCTAGCAACATCAGCTACTCGAAAATTCAACGAATATATACCACTATGGAGCAGTTAATTAAAGCAAACAAGGCAGATGCTGTAAAACTTCAGAAATTTATAACAAACCACACCAAAGATTCTGACGTACGTAAAACAAGGGATTATTTTGAAACCCGTTTGATTAAAATAAGCAAGCTATGGGAAAGTTTTAAAGAAATGATGATCTGGAGCTATACCGTGAAACTAATTCAGAACAGCCATACTTTAAAGAGAATTTTTTTGACACCGTGGAAAACTTATATGAAGAAACACGGGATATGTTAGAAAATTCCTTGGCGGATTTATTCCTTGACGGATTTAATGTCAAGAGCGAAAATCGCTGAAGTATTGCAAGATCAACTGAAGGTAATAAAGAAGCAATATGCCATTATAGAAACTCTACAAAAGGCATCGGTTTCAATTAAAGAAGAGATTAAACAAGAGGTATCTGCAGCTTACTGTATGCAAAAAATCAAGTTGGTGAATGACTATTGGGAGCACCTTGTCCGAAACAATGGAGAGATCATGTCGATGGGTAGAACAAAACACGAGTATATGGAGAATGATATATTCTCAAGCATTGAGGATACCTATCAAACTACCACAATTCAACTACAAGAAGTATTGAATAAATTAAATCCTCAAGCTTAAAAATTCGATCAGCACCAACGAGTCAAAGGGAATACAAATAAAGTTGCCAAGAGTCGATATTCCGTCATTTACCGGTGACTATATCAAGTGGCAATCATTTAGAAATTTGTTCATGGAACTCATCTATAAAGATGACAAGATGTCTGGAGCTCAAAAATTATTCTATCTCAAAGGCAATCTCATAGGAGACCCAAGTGAACTCATACAGCATCTACAAATAACAATCGAAAACTTTGAGACGGCCTGGGAAATTCTTGAAAAAATATAACAATAAGAGGACTCTCTTGACAGCGCAATTAAATATACTTCTAAAACAACCTTCACTGTTCAAAGAATCATCGGAAGGCTTGAAGAAGTTACGTGACGTGACAATTGAAAGTCTAGAGGGCATCAAAAATCTAGGCATAGATACGAAAAATTGGGATCCATTGATAATACACATAATCATAACAAAATTGGATAAAGAAACTCACCGAATTTATGAACAATCAGTGGCCACACCAAGAGAAGTTCAAGAACTAAGCAAATTTCTTGAATTCCTAGAAAATCGATTTCGAGGTCTTGAAGCAGTAGAGCCATCGAAACCAAAACAACCCGAAAGAAATGGGAAAAATACAAAAGTATATCTGGAAATGATTTCAAAGCATTGCGCTATCTGTGGAGAAAATCACAGAATATATCATTGCGAAACATTTAGTAAGCTAAGCGTACAACTACGACTAAAAGCTGTAAAAAAGGCAAACCTTTGCCAGAACTGCCTAGTAAAAGGCCACAATATACTACAATGTAAAAGCCGGTACACCTGCAAGTTATGCCAGAAAAAGCACCACACTCTTTTACATTATCAAAACCAGCAGGCACCATCTTATCAACAAAGTAATAACTATCCAAGAAAGGAAGCAATTCGAGATGATAGCTCACCAAACGAAGCGGTTGCAGCCCACTTTGCGAAGAAATCAAAGGGGTATGACGTATTACTGGCAACCGCTCTCATACAAGTAATCAATAAATCAGGAGATGCTGTGCTACTCAGGGCATTACTTGACTTGACTCAAGCAACGTTCATTACTGAGAATGCAGCTCAGCAATTAAGATTACCTAGAAGAAAAATTGAAGCCACAGTTTCCGGTCTTGGGTGCTCCAGTCCAGGAATCACAAAATCCAGTATAGAGATTACAGTAACGCCACGATTTAAATCAACATTCTCTCTCACAACCACAACCCTCGTATTAAAAAATCTCGCAAGAAATTTGCCTACAAATAAAATCATTCCAACTAACTGGACGCATACCGAAAACCTGGTTTTGGCCGATCCAACATTCCATAAGCCGGGAAGGATTGACATCATATTAGGAGCAGAAGTGTTCGGGAAGGTAATACTAGGCAATCTTCTGCGTGAAACCGAAGATGCTCCCGTTGCCCAACAAACAGAGATGGGGTGGATATTATCTGGAGCTATTAGTAACAGCAACAATGAGAATAAACTTATTTGCATGGTATCAGAAATAGCTATAACCAGCGAGCTGCAGAGATTTTGGGAATGCGAAGAACTGGCAGCCGAAACTATTACCACACCAGAAGACATTGCTTGTGAAAGTTACTACCAACAAACGCACAGACGGGACGAGAGTGGTCGATATATCGTTCGCCTTCCATTTAAACAAAATCCTAAAGAAGCCAATTTGAGCAGATCAAGAGAACTAGCGCTTGCCCGACTGTTCCAAATGGAGCGAAAATTTAACCAAGACAAAGTATTTGAAACCACATATAAGGATTTTATGAAGGAATACCAACGCTTAGGTCATATGGTTCCAGCCGAAGATGATGGTGGGATAAAATACTACCTACCTCACCATGCGGTTTTCAAACAAGACAGTACAACAACCAAATTACGTGTAGTCTTCGACGCTTCGGCTAAAAGAAACAACACCAGATGTCTAAATGATATCATGATGACCGGTCCTCAACTGCAAGGAAGCCTAATCTCCATTCTATTAAGATGGAGAAAACATAAAATAGTATTCACGGCGGACATAGAAAAAATGTACCGCCAGCCAGATAAAAGTGGATGTGAGAGATCAGCAGTATCAATGTATTCTTTGGCGAGAGTCTCCAAATCACCCTATCAAGGAATATAAGCTGACGACCGCTACTTACGGCACAACTTCAGCACCGTTTCTCGCAATACGCACTCTGCAGCAACTCGCGCAAGATGAAGAAAAACAATACCCTATCGCATCCAGAATCATACTGAGCGATACTTATGTAGACGACGTAGTCTCAGGAGGCGCTTCCATGGATGAAGCAATAGAATCTTGTCAGCAGTTAATAAACATGCTAAAGGGCGGAGGTTTCAAGCTTCGCAAGTGGACAAGCAATAAATTCAAGGTTGTTAAGGATATACCCTATGAGTTTCGAGAGCAACCTCGCTTTATAGATTTCCAGAAAGAACAGACTATTAAGGCACTTAGAGTGCACTGGAACCCTATAACCGACAATTTCAAAATACACGTTTCAGTAAGCATGTACGACAACCCCACAACAAAGCGGAATGTAGCATCCGTGTCCATGTCAATCAAAATTCTTCTACAGAATATTTGGCTAGAGAACTCGTCCTGGGATGAACCATTATCAAGTACATTATTAACTAGATGGTTACAAATAAAGTCTGAACTCCCAAAATTAGAAGAAATTGAGATTCCACGATGGATTGGGTTCACAGGAAAAGACACTAGCTGCGAGCTTCACGGGTTTTCAGATGCGTCAGAAAAGGGCTACAGTGCAGTAGTATATCTGCGAATTACACGAAAATCGCATGTTCAGACAAACTTAATAACCGCCAAAACTAAGGTAGCCCCACTGAAAACAAAGCTGACAATTCCAAGATTAGAATTATGTGGAGCAACTACTCGCTAGACTGATAAACGAGACTAGAAAAAGTCTAGAAATCGATGACTTAAGGTGCTATGCCTGGACAGATTCAATGATAGTTCTGTCATGGATACAAGAGGATGCGCATAAGTGGCAAACATTTGTGGGGAATCGAGTTGCACAAATACATGGATTATCAGACAGAAATACATGGTTTTACGTGCGATCATCCGAGAACCCTGCCGGCATCGCCTTTAGAGGAATATCGCCATCGCTGCTCAAAGATCATACTCTTTGGTGGCATGGACCTTCTTGGCTTAGCTGCAAGGAAATATCGTTTCCGTCAAACCCAAAGGAGACAACTGACCTAGAGAAGAAAGTGTTGACGGCACATTCTTGTTATGATTCCAAAGCCGAACATGAGAAAGATGATTTTCAAGAACTAAACTTGTATCAAGAGTTGCTCGAAAGATTTTCAACATTAGGAAGATTACAAAGAGTAACAGCATACATTAAAAGGTTTGTGCAAAATAAGAAGGTAAGCAAGGCGAACCGTACGTCTGGGTACTTGACAGTAAATGAAATCGAAGAAGCACTAGTACCACTAGTGAAGACTACCCAAAAGCAAGTCTTTAAAGATGAAATAGCCCAGTGTTCAATAGAACAACCACTAAATAAGAAGAGCAGATTACTTCCTCTATCACCGTTTATAGACTCTAAGGGGATATTACGAGTAGGTGGAAGATTACATCAAGCAGAACTATCATACGATCGCAAGCATCCTATTATACTGCCCTACAAAAGCCGGCTGACAACACTAGTGATGGACAAAATGCATAAACTTACCTTACATGGAGGAAACACCTTGACTTTGGAAGTCACAAGACAGCAATTCTGGATATTAAATGGCCTGAAAGCAGTTAAAGGGTTCATACATCAATGTATAAGCTGTCATAGAAACAAAGCTCAAATGACCGAACAAATGATGGGAATGTTACCTAAGGCAAGAGTGATCTCTACTCGACCCTTCAGCCAGTCGGGGGTAGATTATGCTGGACCATTCGAACTTTTACTGGCCAGAGGAAGAGGAAACAAATCGCACAAGGGCTATGTGGCAATATTCGTCTGTTTAACGACAAAAGCGATTCACTTGGAGGTAGTAACCGACCTCACATCTCAGGCATTTATAGCTGCCTTCAAGCGATTTGTCGCGAGAAGAGGACACATCGCTCATATTTACAGCGATAATGCAACTAATTTCGTTGGCGCTAATAACATACTTAGCAAATTACACACACAAAAGTCGTATAAAGATGACGTGCAGAATGCACTACAAGAAATCGGCACACAATGGCTCTTCATTTCTCCAGCCTCCCCTCATTTTGGTGGCTTATGGGAAGCGGGTGTCAAAGCTATGAAACATCATATGCGCCGTGTAGTCGGTGATAGCAGGCTGACATATGAGGAAATGTGTACACTCATGACTCAAATTGAAGCATGCTTAAATTCGCGACCGCTGTGCCCAATATCTGAAGATCCTGAAAGCTTGGAAGTGCTTACTCCAGGTCACTTCTTGACTGGCTCTTCATTACTTGCCGTACCTGAAAGAAATCATCTTGAAAATAATCCAAATGCTCTTGATAAGTGGCAACGGGTAGGACGGATGCATCAGGATTTCTGGAGAAAGTGGTCATCCGAACAGCTTCCACCAACAAAATGGGCACTTGGCCGAGTGATAGAAACGCACCCTGGACTCGATGAGCTAACTAGAGTAGTAACACATCAAGGATCAAACGACCAGTCACTAAAGTGTCGCTGCTTCCTATAATCGACAATCACATGAATGAATCGGTTGATCCAAAGAGACTCCTGCATCAAATAAATGAAGAAACTACTACGATAGAGACGGTTCCAAATCCTACCTCCGAGAGCAAAATAATTAATTCGCATTGCATTCAAAGCTCGAACAAAAGGCGGAGGTGCTCAAACTCACTACATGAAAATAGAAATGTTAAACTCACCCGACAGCCAAATAAAATTCCACCTCATAACTCAAGCTCACTGAGTAAATCATGGCTAACCTTCATGATATTGGCATTGCTCACTATATTAGTTATAGGCCAGCAACCTGATAAACCATATAGTATAACCAGGTTTAAAGAACAAGAAGGAATATATTTTGAAGACGTATCAGAGATCCAGCTATATTCAAGCGAATGGAATCTTATCATTTACTATGACTTGTCATCATATTGGAAGGAGTTCACAGGGATAAGAAAATCAGTGCAAAGGCTTACAGAAATCTGCCAACAAAACACCCATCTAACAATACCAAAAGAACTATGTAACGCCACAATTTTACAGTTACAACATCAGTATGGTGAATCCTTTCAAATCAATAGTATTGTTACGCGCCACAAAGTGATACAAGCGACATCTATTGGAATTGGAAACAACTTTAGGTTAGTGACATCCTAGTAAACTGGGTTTGGAGAATGGAATATTCAGGAAGGTTCTAGGATAATTCGTAGAGTATAAATACGGCGCTGCTCACATCCAGGAGGCGAGTATTATTTCAGACACCGAAGTGAACGAAGTAAACTATTTGGATTGCGATAATTAGAAGTACAGTACTAGCGATAAATAAAGAGTCGACTTGATAATTATTTGTGAATTTGTGAGAGTAAACAGTAAAGTTAAATAAATAAAGAACTTTTGAATTATATCTGAAATATTGTGTTTTAAATAACGAACTAAGGCCACGCTCGTAACAACTGGTGTCAGAAGTAAAATAAAATCGCGAAATAAATTGGTGGCATTTGAATTTGAAGTTCAAAGAGTGATTAATTTTGTGAAATCGTGTGTAAAAATTCCGAAAGATAATTTTATATTAAACTGTGAGTGAATTACAAAAGACGCAAGAATGGGACGCAAGCTAGAGGAGCTTCGCATACAGGAATTGAAAGTGGAGTTGGGGAAGCGGTCATTACAAACGACTGGCCTAAAGAATGTTCTAGTCGAGCGACTTAGACAAGCTTTGATAGAGGAAGAAAAGAATCCTGAGACATTCGTTTTCGAAGAAGAACCAGAAATTGAGGAAGAGCCTGCAATGAACATAGAACAGCTTTTAAGTACTTTAATGAGCAAAATGGAAGCTCGTTTTGATGAACAAAAGAATTCTCTCCAGGAACAAAAGAATTCTCTCCAGGAACAAAAGAATTCTCTCGAGGACCACAAGAAATCTATGGAAACCCGTTTGGACGAACAAAAGAATTCCATGGAGTCCCGTTTAGATGAACAGAAGAAATCACTGGAAACGCGTTTGGATGAACAAAAGAGTTCTCTGGAGAATTGTCTAGAAAATCGCTTAGAGGAACAAAAGAATTTCCTGAAAAACTCGTTAGACGAACAAAATTTAAAAATTGAAGGAATCGAGCAGGAAGTGGCGGAAGTTCAACAAAAAGTGACCGAACAGCTTGACAACTTCAAATCAGATTTGGAGAAGATGAAGCATCGACAACCACGGCACGAAGGAATTGAAATATCCAATGCAGGCAGAATGAAACCTCCAATATTTGATGGACAAAATTCGTGGCATATTTTCAAGAGACAATTCGAGGCTGCTTCCGAAGTAAACGGATGGAATGATGCAGACAAAGCTACAGCTCTGGTATTAGCACTTCGAGGTTCTGCATCAGAGCTTTTACAAACTATACCGATAGAAAGGCAACGTGATTATACTTCATTAGTACAGGCGATAGAGTTACGTTATGGAGATGAACACATGCAGCAAGTATATCGCCTACAGCTACGCAACAGGATTCAAAAGCATGGCGAATCACTACAACAACTGCAGGCTGATGTGGAAAGATTAGCTTATCTCTCATACTCTAGCGTAAATGCGGATTTCCTTAATGAAGTGGCAACAGAAGCATTTGTGAACGCTATTGCAGATCAAAATTTACAACAAGCGTTGAGGCTAGCAGGAAAGAAATCAACAGCAGAAGCACTAGCCTATGCACTAGCGTATGAATCTGCCAGGCAAACTTCCCGAAGTGCAGTACGAGTGAGAGAAATTTCGGTGCAGGAATGTACTTGTAATAGAATGCAGCCATCACAGAGCAATTCTTCACGTGGTATTCTGCGATGCTGGAATTGTAATAGACCAGGACATCTCCAAAGGGACTGCAGAAAACGCCATCGAACAGAATCACCAGAAGAGGAGGACAGAACAGAATGCCAAAGATGTCGAGCCAGGGAGCAAGCTATTCGGGGAGAGCCTAGAAATCAAACACCGACTAGTCGCATCAGCTCCCCTGTCCAGCAGTCGGAAAACAACTTCGGGGGGCAGAAGTTGGTTGGTAGAGTCGACAGCCCCGAAGTCATCATTCAGATAGCCCAGTTGCAGAGAAATAATAGCAGTCTTGGAAGTGTAGGAAAAAATGACTGCGTTGTCACTATCGACACTGGAGCTTCGAGATCAATTATTAGAGCGGATCTTGTCAAGAACAAATGGCTTCACAATACCACCAAATATTTACTAAGAACAGCAACTGGAGCCGCAGTACAAGTTTTTGGAGAAATAACTTTGGATATTCAACTAGGTGAACTACTATTTCCTCACAATTTCCTAGTTTCAGACATAATGGATGAATGCATCCTTGGAGTAGACTTTATGACCACATATAAAATAAATTTAAATGTCGGAGAACGAATAATCAAATATAGCAACATAGAAATTCCTATGAGACTAGGAGGAGGAACAGATTATTCTGCAAAAATAAGGACGATGGTCTGTGAGAATATGACTCTCTCTGCATTCTCGGAGACGCTTGTATGGACAAAGCTTACTGATGACATCGGGACCTGCCGATTCTATCTGGTGGAGCCTAACCCTACAAAAGTAACATCGAACATCATCGTTGGTAAAACTTTAGTGAAGACAGAAGGCGCAACATTAATTCCAGTCAGAGTGCTCAACACATCCGAAAATGAGGTACAACTAAAAGAAGGTGCTATAATTGGAAATTGTGAGCCTGTTTATCAGATTGTTAATTTCGAAAATGGTAGTAATATTAAGGAGGCAATACGTATACCAGCTACTACTCAACAGGTTCAGAAACTTCTTTCATCTAGTGCCTTAAGTGAACAGCAATACAACGATGCCAAAGAGATGATCGATGAATTTTCGGAATTATTTGCAATGAATGATGATGATTTCGGCAAAACAAATCTTGTCCAGCATCGGATCACAACAGGAGATTCTAGGCCCATTCGGCAACCACCACGAAGACTACCATTAGCCAAACAACCAGAAGTTGCAGATATGATAAATTCCATGAAAGAACAAGGCATAATTGAGGAATCTAACAGCCCTTGGACATCGCCAGTTGTTTTGGTCAGGAAAAAGTATGGCAGCACCCGATTCTGTGTGGACTACCGCCAACTAAATAATGTAACAAGAAAGGATAGCTATCCGTTACCAAGGATTGATGATACATTGGACACCCTTTCCGGAGCGCAATGGTTTTCCACATTGGATTTGAAGAGCGGTTACTGGCAAGTGGAAATACATCCCGAGGACCGAGACAAAACTGCTTTCACAGTTGGAAGTGGATTATGGCAATTCAAAGTTATGCCATTTGGATTATGTAATGCTCCAGCCACATTCGAACGACTCATGGAATGTGTTTTACGAGGATTAACCTGGAAAACATGTCTTGTCTACTTAGATGACATAATTGTGATCGGAAGGACATTCGAGGAACATAAAAACAACTTACGGGACGTACTTCAAAGACTGAGAGATGCGAAACTGAAGCTCAGCACGAATAAATGTGCTCTATTCAAGAATGAAGTAAAATATTTGGGGCATATAGTTTCATCACAAGGAGTAAGAACTGACCCAGAGAAGATAAGAGCTGTGAAAAATTGGCCTGTTCCAAAGGACAAACATCAATTAAGGAGTTTTCTTGGATTAGCTACCTACTACAGGCGATTCGTAAAAGGTTTTGCAGATATAGCAAGGAGCCTACATCAACTTACAGAAAAAGGAAAGCCGTTCATATGGTCAGATAAATGTAACGAGAGTTTTGCAAATTTGAAGCAACAGCTCTGTGGAACTCCAGTGCTTCACTATCCAAAGCTGGGAAAAACTTTTATATTGGACACGGACGCCAGCAATGTAGGTATTGGTGCAGTGCTTTCACAGGAGGAGGATGGTCAAGAGGTGCCAGTAGCTTATTTTAGCAAAGCACTCTCAAAATCAGAGAGAAATTATTGTGCTACAAGGAAAGAGCTACTTGCCATTGTAAACTCAACCAAGCATTTCCATAAATATCTCTACGGGCAGAAATTTATCCTCCGCACTGACCATGCAGCGCTTAAATGGCTTTTGCAGTTTAAGAACCCTGAGGGGCAAGTGGCGAGATGGATAGAGCGACTCCAAGCGTATGACTTTGAAATCCAACACCGAAGAGGACGTATCCATGGAAATGCAGACGCCCTTTCACGACGTCCATGCAAAGTTAAATGCAAACATTGCGTTCGGCTGGAAGAAAAAGAAACGGACGCAACTATACAGCTGATGACGGTGGAACCATGGACAGGTTGGAACAACGAGAGCTTGCGAACAGCTCAACGGGAAGACCCAGACATATCACCTATTCTTGCTTGGAAAGAAGACATGGAAAGACCACAATGGCAAGATATCTCGGAGAGGAGTGAGAAACTGAAGAGCTACTGGGCTCAATGGAACTCTCTTCACGTTGAATGTGGTATATTAAAGCGCAAGTGGGAATCAACTAACGGCGAGTCATTCCGAATGCAAATAGTCGTGCCAGCATCCCAGGTCAAAGATGTTCTAGAAGAAATGCACAGTGGAGCATCTGGAGGACATTTGGGGGTGAATAAAACAATTTCCAAAATACGTGAAAGGTTTTATTGGTTACATATGCGGGAGGATGTTGAGGAATGGTGCCGCAGATGCACTATCTGTGCTTCTTGCAAAGGACCACCACACAGAAGTAGAGGACAAATGCATAAGTATAATGTAGGAGCCCCATTTGAAAGGATAGCCGTAGACATCGCTGGACCTTTTCCAGAAACAGATAACGGTAACCGTTATATATTAGTTGCTATTGACTATTTCAGTAAATGGCCTGAAGCTTATGCAATCCCTAATCAGGAGTCTACCACAGTAGCGGATCAAGTAGTAATGAATTGGGTCAGTAGATTTGGTGTTCCTCATGAACTTCATTCCGACCAAGGACGGAACTTCGAATCACGGACTTTCCAAGAGATGTGTAAAATTCTGGGAATAAGAAAAACTAGAACAACTCCTCTGCATCCACAATCTGATGGCATGGTAGAGCGCTTCAACAGAACATTGGTCGAGCATCTAAAGAAAATAGTCGACTATCACCAACGCGATTGGGATCGACATATTCCCATGTTCTTAATGGCCTATCGATCAGCTGTACACAACACGACCGGACAAACTCCAGCAAAAGTGATATTCGGAAAGGAGATGCGTTTACCTAGCGATCTCAAGTTTGGTACACCCAGAGGTGAACAAAAGTTACCAGACGATTATGTATCGGAACTTAGACAACGATTAGCTGATGTACACGAAGTCACGAGAGCAAAATTAGCAATAAATACCGATCGGATGAAGACCCGCTATGACTTACGTGCTAACTCAGCAGGATTCAATGAAGGTGACCTTGTTTGGCTGTACAACCCAAAACGACGTAAGGGACGTTCTCCTAAATTACAACAACACTGGGAAGGACCGTATTCAGTAGTGACTAGAATAAATGACGTAGTATATAGGATTCAGCGGGGTACAAGAGGCAAACGGAAAATCGTTCATCTAGATCGTTTATGTCAATACTGCGAGCATCAAGACCGTGGATCACCTGTTGTTCGGGACGAACAATTTTAAGAAGGGGACAGTGTTACGCGCCACAAAGTGATACAAGCGACATCTATTGGAATTGGAAACAACTTTAGGTTAGTGACATCCTAGTAAACTGGGTTTGGAGAATGGAATATTCAGGAAGGTTCTAGGATAATTCGTAGAGTATAAATACGGCGCTGCTCACATCCAGGAGGCGAGTATTATTTCAGACAGCGAAGTGAACGAAGTAAACTATTTGGATTGCGATAATTAGAAGTACAGTACTAGCGATAAATAAAGAGTCGACTTGATAATTATTTGTGAATTTGTGAGAGTAAACAGTAAAGTTAAATAAATAAAGAACTTTTGAATTATATCTGAAATATTGTGTTTTAAATAACGAACTAAGGCCACGCTCGTAACAGTATACTACAACAACAAAATGAAAATGAAAGATTTAGAATCAAACGAGCTCCTCTTGAAATAGTGAGCTCAATCGCAAACAGTTTATTTGGTATCCTTGATCAAGGGTTTGCAGAAAGATACGAAGAGCAAATTCAGAACATCAGGGAAAATGAAGATCTATTGAAAGAACTGCTAATGAATCAAACATCCATTGGTGAACACACAATTAATGTCATAAAGAAGAATAGTGAGACGTTAAATCATCAAATCACTATCTTGGAACATCATATAGAGACAATTGCAAATGGACTTAATAAAGCTGACGAAGTCTTAAAAACTACGCAAGCCTTTACGTCGGCAGTATTACTAGTAACCCTAAATCTGATAAACTTTCAACATATGCAAAGAAGCTTATTAGCTGTAGTAACCGACACAAAACACGGAAGGCTCAACACACTACTGCTCACACCCATTCAGCTTCGTGAACAACTAAGCATAATTAAAGAGCACTTACCAAAACATCTTAGAGTACCAGGAGATGAAACTTCGAAATCATTACTGCCAATATATAATTCAATGCATGTTAAGATGCGCATCACGCAAAGGAATGTATTATTTGATATTCGAATTCCATTGCTGAATGCAGAAATATATCGGCTATTCAAACTTACGCCTATACCTGTGAAACATGCAGATCAGTCCATCCACATTCAACCCTCAACACAATACCTGGCTGTAAACATCCATAAGGACCGCTTTACACCATTAAAAGGGGAAGATATCAAGGAATGCATACAATTATCAGAGGCCCAATTAATTTGCAATCTGAAACAGCCTATATACAGTGCGCAATCGAATCAAAGCAGATGTGAGATAGAACTGCTTAACCACCAGGGAAAATTGTCATCCTTCTGTAAATTACGAAGTATACCATTGAAGAAAATGTGGTATAAGCTACACACACCAAGTACCTGGATCTATATTATGGATGCAGTAACTCATTTCGACATCATATGTGGAACAACGATCCACCCTATAATCCTTGAAGAAAGTGGGATTATACAAATACAGCCTGCTTGTATGATAAAGTATCCAACATTATTCATAAATGCAAACAATCAACAACCACGAACCTTGAACTCCTCATTTATACCGGAGCAAGAAATTATCTCTACTCACATTGGCGAATATTCGGCAAGTCAAAATACAACCAATACTTCCATTCCCTTTCTAATTAAAGAGATCAAGGCTGATGATATTGAAGAGCTCCATAAGGCAATTAAAATCCAACAACAGTATATCGCGGGAATACCTCACCTTCACCACATACATCATTATGTTGGATTCTATTCATTGGCAGCTATCATAATCATCAGTGTGGCGTCCTATTTCTTGTGGAAAAGCGACGAAACAACATGATGCCACAACTAAACCTACCTCAACCAACCCCAAGACGAGCAGGGTCCAGGTCACAAGAGCAACTCTGTATCATCTTGGAGGTACCCCGATTTGATAATGCGAGGCGGGAGAATGTAGAGATACAAAATCCATAGTTAGTCATAACTTATTAAAGAACAATATCAATAAGTCAACGACCGTAATTTCATTTTTTATGCAATTTCTACCTTCACTTAGCTGTGCAATTCTTACATTCACCAAAGTTCTATGTCAGCAATTGCATGGAAGTACAAGTGAAATTACGGTCGGTGACTTTGCCTACGAAGTAAATTTATGCTGATCTTGTGATTTGTGTTTCATTGAAATAAATTTTTGTTATATTTGTTTTTCATTTATTGTCATCCTATGTATATATATATAGTAATTATTGTATAAATAAGCGAATCGAATTAATAAAAAATGGAATTGATTATCAGATAGCAATCGATCAAGTTTAAATTATATTCATCAGTTCACAGTACAAACATCGTCTTTTTTTTGTTGTCTCTCGCTTGCTCATATGTATATAGGAAATACTTTGAGCAATGAGTATGATGAAAAAACATTTCTATGTGTTATATGCATGATGTTTTGACCCCTTTGATGGCGCTATATGAAGTTCCTGGCCATGTATATTCTACTATCCAATAGCCTGCTTTTAAAATTCTTATATGCAGGGGATCGTTCAAAAATATTGCTTAGCCATGCAATATTGATTTTCGCCGTTATGTATTGATGCAATATGCGTACCAAAATTTCCTCACACATTTAACTGGGGAAATAGTTAGAATAGTGCCAATACTCACTATATACCCATTTTTCCTTAACCCCACTATGAATAATTCAGCCTTTAGCTGATTATTCAAAATTTGGAACCAAAATTCGAAATAAAAAGCCGATGCGTCGTTAGCCAGAGGCAGTCAGTTTTAGTCAGTTTTTGAAAAGGAACCAAGTAACCCCGACCCACGGTGAGGTCTCTTGTTCCCTCAAAAAAAAATAATAATAAAACTATAATAAGCTAGATATAAATAAAAGTGTAATGTTGTAAAGTCAGAACGTCAAAAATATACAAGTAAAAATTGAAATGTGATTTTATGTGAAAAATGCAGATTCTTTTGCAAACAGGGCTGGTGATCTGCTACAAAAAGCACTCCCACTCTTTGCTGTTAAAATTGCACAGCAAAAAGTTGGTGGCAGCAGTGGGATATAAAAAAGGCAATATAAGCGCCTATAAATCCCAAAAACAAAAACTTGTTAAAGGTAACTGCAGCCAGGTGCTCAGCAGATTACCTAAATTCTGTGAGAAGCGTGCAAAAGCCAGTAACACCTCTCAAGAATTAAGAAAAATTAAATAAAAAAGTGAAGGCAGACCCTAATGGAACCCCAAAAAGAAGAAGGATTCTCGTATGGACGCACCCGCATCACCACGCGGAAAATCCAGGAATTGAAGGAAGAGATCACCAAGTTCACGTCACCAGCAGGACCAGACGACGACACCATGCATTTCAGCTACTTCCTAGAGCTCAAATAAAAGCTAACCAAATTAAAGTAAAGTACATTTTTTATATAAACTCTCATTCCTCTTTTTATATATATTATAAACTAATTATATTATTATATTAAACATGCATATATAACATTTAACTATATCTACTATATCAAATGAAATAATTTAAAATAAAAAAAAACAAAAAAAAACAAAAGACATACATGAATTACCAGTTGTTCTTGGTGTCGTTCTCACGCGAAAAGTTAATTGCTCCTGTAGCCTTGTAGACAGTGAAATTTTTTTGTTATAGTGAAAAATTTTTTTGTGTGAAAAGAAAAACATCTTTCCCTTCGTTTTATCTGAACCCATGGATTGCCAAATCAACCAATCCTTTTGCGATGATTTTTTATACGCTGATTTAAATTTCTTGTGTTCGTTTTTGCATAAAGATTTGTATTGCTGGAACATGATTATCTTTTCTTCAAATATCTTCGTTGCTTACAAGTGAAAAAATTTTTTTTATTAACGTTGTCGTTGATTTAACCATTTTGAGAAATCATTTTCGCATAGCATTCTGTGTTACCTATAGAAACTAACTAAAAAGGCGTTTCTTAAATTTTTGTGGCAAAATCTCTTCTTCCCTTAATTGAATTTTCTTTTTAAAAAAAAAGTGCGTATTACTAGTTCAGTGCACGTAATAAATTTCTTTGCTTAAATCAATCTTTCGCTAAATATTCAGTTGTGTTTTTTTTCTATAAACATAGAAAACTATCTTGTTTATTGTGGTGAGTGAAACACAAGAAAGCAAAATAGTAAACACCAGGAATAATCGGTATAGCCTTGTCACAATGGCTCCAACAACGCCACCTCAGAAGCAGAGTGCGTTTTTAAAATTAGCTTGGCAGACGCACGCAGTCTAATTCCTGAAATTAACGGGAATTCTACAGATTTGCATAAATTTTTAACGAGCTGCGATGCCCTATTTTCAACTGCAAAGACCTCTGCAGATCTGCGCTTGTACCTCAATCTCCTTAGAGGCAGATTGATTGGGGCAGCTATGATGCATTGAAGTATGAAAGCTACATGGGAAGCAGCAAAGGAATTAATAAAGTCCCAATTCCAGGAGGAAAAGTCACGCATCACTGCCCAAAATGAGCTGATTCGACTTAGACAAGGTTTCAAGCAAGAAACTAAAGATTTCGCAAAAGGAGTATCTAAGGCATTATCAGAGCTGAACGAAGCTACTCATAACGAGATATCTGATACTCAGGCACGAGCCTTATTAATCAAAGATAATGAGAAGGGAGCTATTCTTATTTCCGAAGACGGATTACGCGACGAACAGCTAAAAATTATAACTAAAACAAAGAATGAAGGTAGCTTACGAAAATTAATTGCATACGTGACTGTTCATGCAACTCGCATAACAAGATCTACTCCCCAGTCACAAAATTTCCACAGAAACCAAATTTTTCTAATTTTTCCAGAAATATTCCTTCTTGTGACATTTGCAATAAGAAAGGTCACACTAGAACAACTTGTTTTAAGAATAGAACTATTCCTTCCTTCACTGCTCAAACCCAAATTAAGAAGGAAGTAAATCAAGTCTTCTGAGCTTATTGCCAGAGACCTAATCAAAGTGAATGTCGGAAAAGGCAACGTAATGAACAAATCCAACTACAACAATTTCAAGGTACTGCAGTAAAAGGTACCGCCAGTAAATCTCCACTTAACCATCTACTACCTGATTATGTGCGGCAAGTACGATGGACTCCTGTTGTAACGTCACCGGAAAACGATATTGTGCGGAAGGCAATCTCCCCCGCCAAATAACAACAGAAGCCGTGATTCACTCTCAAACAATTTAAACAGAACCAGGTCTTTAAGTATTCGTATACCCATCAATATAACCAATAACTCCATTACAGTGAATCTACCTATATCGATATCCAATAGCAAATACTCAACTTTCTTGGTTGATACAGGTGCCGAGATAAGTTTGTTAAAGTATATTTCCACTACCTGCCTGGTACATAAAAATCAAAAGGGTACAATCACTACCCTAACCAGTGATTTGATTGCCTCTGTGGGCATAATATATAGTAGAATAGGAATCGATTTGGCAGAAGGTCAAGTTCAAATTGACTACCCATTTCAAGTAAGAGAGAAAAATACAAATTTGAGTTATGATGGACTCTTGGGAAATGATTTTCTCAGATTATACGAATGTTGTATAAATTATAGAGAGAAATACCTAGAAATTAATCTAGACGACATTAGTGATAAAGATACTAATGAAAATACTACGATTCGAGAAGGGATACAAAAGTATAATGACTATAAAACATATATAAACAAATCAAAAAAATCGTAATTAACGATACAAAAAAAGCCAGTAAGAGAAATATTCCACTGCAAAAAGACAGTGAGAGAAATATTCCACTGCAAAAATATGATTATACTCAAAAAGACAGTGTGAGAAATATTCCACTCCAAAAAATCAGTGAGACATGTATTCCGCTGCAAAAAGAGATAGGTACACGATGCTACGACTGTGGCCTAAACCTCATAAATAAAAGTTCCACAAATAATGAGAACTCATTTAATAAAATTGTAACGAAGTTACAAATTTAAAACCAATTAAAGTATTTTTGCCCGCCACTGGGGTATTTAATTAAAACTTGAACTTAAGTTCAAATAACCACGCCACTGAGGCATGCAAACAAGCTGCCATAGGCACAGGCTGCATGATCAGCACGCCAGCATATGTACTAGTCAAGCACAAAGAAAAGCTTTTCAAAAGAGCTTGCAAGCTCTTTTATACTTACGCCAGTAGAAGCATTAGGCACTCAGCCACCGAGAAGATCTGACCCCCGGCTATATAAAGCGCGCCATTTGCCCACAGAAATCCGTCTGATCAGCGAGCTCAACCAAGCAAGTTGGACAGACTATTTTTCTAGGGTACTAGTGGTGAGCGAAATTCCCGCACTAGCAAACCTGACACGTCAAGTAAAATAATCCCCGTGTCTTTCCTAAAATCCTGCGTTGAGGTTTGCGAGAAATATCCCGCCTCGACATTGCACTGGTACGTCGTGTGAGAAATCCCCGTAACATATTAGTCTGTATTCCCGCATTGAGGTTTGCGAGAAATATCCCGCCTTGACGTTGCACTGGTACGTCGTGTGAGAAATCCCTGTACCATATTAGTCTGAATTCCCGCGGTGAGGTTTGCGAGAAATATCCCGCCTTGACATTGCACTGGTACGTCGTGTGAGAAATCCCCGTAACATATTAGTCTGTATTCCCGCGTTGACGTATGCGAGAAATATCCCGCCTCGACATTGCGCTGGTACGTCGTGTGAGAAATCCCCGTACCATATTAATCCGTATTCCCGCGTTGAGGTTTGCGAGAAATATCCCGCCTCGCCATTGCACAGGTACGTCGTGTGAGAAATCCCCGTACCATATTAGTCCGTATTCCCGCGTTGAGGTTTGCGAGAAATATCCCGCCTTGACATTGCACTGGTACGTCGTGTGAGAAATCCCCGCACCATATTAGTCTGTATTCCCGCGTTGAGGTTTGCGAGAAATATCCCGCCTCGACATTGCACTGGTACGTCGTGTGAGATATCCCCGTACCATGTTAGTCCGTATTCCAGCGTTGAGGTTTGCGAGAAATATCCCGCCTCGACATTGCACAGGTACGTCGTGTGAGAAATCCCCGTACCATATTAGTCCGTATTCCCGCGTTGAGGTTTGCCAGAAATATCCCGCCGCGACATTGCCCTAGTACGTCGTGTGAGAAATCCCCGTAACATATTAGTCTGTATTCCCGCGTTGAGGTTTGCGAGAAATATCCCGCCTCGACATTGCACTGGTACGTCGTGTGAGAAATCCCCGTACCATATTAATCCGTATTCCCGCGTTGAGGCTTGCGAGAAATATCCCGCTTCGACATTGCACTGGTACGTCGTGTGAGAAATCCCCGTAACATATTAGTCTGTATTCCCGCGTTGAGGTATGCGAGAAATATCCCGCCTCGACATTGCGCTGGTACGTCGTGTGAGAAATCCCCGTACCATATTAATCCGTATTCCCGCGTTGAGGTTTGCGAGAAATATCCCGCCTCGACATTGCACAGGTACGTCGTGTGAGAAATCCCCGTACCATATTAGTCCGTATTCCCGCGTTGAGGTTTGCCAGAAATATCCCGCCTCGACATTGCCCTGGTACGTCGTGTGAGAAATCCCCGTACCATATTAATCCGTATTCCCGCGTTGAGGTTTGCGAGAAATATCCCGCCTCGACATTGCACTGGTACGTCGTGTGAGATATCCCCGTACCATATTAGTCCGTATTCCAGCGTTGAGGATTGCGAGAAATATCCCGCCTCGACATTGCACTGGTACGTCGTGTGAAAAATCCCCGTAACGTATTAGTCTGTATCCCCGCGTTGAGGTTTGCGAGAAATATCCCGCCTCGACATTGCACTGGTACGTCGTGTGAGAAATCCCCGTAACATATTAGTCTGTATTCCCGCGTTGAGGTTTGCGAGAAATATCCCGCCTCGACATTGCACTGGTACGTCGTGTGAGAAATCCCCGTTCCATCCGTCTCCGTTAGAACTAGTCGCACTAAGCTATTTTTTTGTTACTTTGGATACGTCGTGAGAAGAATTCCCGTATCCGACAATCAAGCATTTTGAAATACTACGCGTCTCCCTCTCAGGTCTTAATGGTAACATAGTATTAAACATAGACTAGTACATATCATAGACCTTAAGAAATTAGTTCTAGGATAGTATATGATTAGCATTGTAAGTGATAGGCTATTCGTTCACTAAAGAATCTATTATTATATGGTAACTAAAGGATTTTCATTTTGAGAAACCCTGATCCGGCGAGCTATCCGCAATAATCCCATGGAAAATCCGTTACAAAATGGCGCCCGAGCAGGGACCTGCGAGATAGCCCCGATTTGTCACACAGACAGTTTTCGAGTGTAAGCACTCCCTGTGTAGACTAAGCTTATCAACTTGAGATAGATTAGAATAGGACAGCTCTATTTAGAGTGACCGGCGAGATAGCGCAGACTAGTCACACAGACAGTCTTTGAGTGTTAACACTCACCGTGTGGATTCGTTAGGATAGCATAGGATAGCTATATTAAAAGTAAAATACGTTACAGCCGTGAATTATTGTGTGACATTCACTGAGTAAGCTCAATAAAAGTAGTTATAGAATAGAATAAAATAGTGATCGTAAAATGCCTGTCTCAGATCTAACCGCAACGACAGTATATTTACGGCGTAAAGAGGTACTTATTCAAGAACTGGAAGCTCGTGGGTTAGAGATCCAAGGTACTGTAGAGGAGCTGAGGAAGCGTCTCAGCGAATCCCTTAAAGAGAAACGAACGTCTAAGTCCTCCGATGAGTCGAACGTGACAGAGACAACAAGCACCGAAACCCAAACTCAGACCATGTCAAAAGAGTCTCGTGCGAATTTCAGTAATCAAACTGACTCCGATATAAGCACGCAGCATCATGCTGACTTGCTCAAATATACACCGAGTAATAAAGAAGTCCGTCTTTCCGATGCCGACATAATGGACAAGGTTCGAAAATGGGCGGTGAAATTTGACCAAGGTCAAGACCCCCTCGCCTTCCTCGAACGAATTGAGGAATTGGCCGACTGCTACGAAATACCCATCAACCGACTCTTTAAAACGCTCCCAGAGCTACTAACTAAGAATGCCTTAGCTTGGTATAGGAGCAACTGAGAGAGATGGTCAGAATGGACAGAGTTCGTTGAAGAATTTAAAGCATTCTTCCTCCCACCTCGTTTTCACGATAGACTAGCCGAGAATATCCGAAGCCGCGTACAAAAGGCTGGAGAAAAGGCAAACGATTTTGTTATAGCCATCCAGTCGTTAATGCGATGGCAGAGCGATTTATCACCCAAACAGAAATTAGAGAGGGTGTATGAAAAGTTACGACCAGAGTACAAGCTGTACATCTGCAGAAGAGATTTCTCTGATCTAGTAGAACTCAGCCAGCTCACAGAAGAGTTCGAACAGATCAAGCTAGAGGAACTTAAGGCCCAGAAATCCTCCACTAGCCGTACAACTTCCTCTCCTCGTGTCTTACCGATTAGACAGACAACCTCTCGAGAAGAGTGTTGTTGGCGATGTGGAGGGAGCGGACACCGTTCACGGGAATGTCACAATCCCCGCCGATTAAGTTGCTCACGCTGCGGCCGAGAAGATATTCTGTCTCGAGACTGCAAGTGTCCAAAAGAGACTAGAAGACGGAACACGCCACCGCGGTACCAGTAACACCGGGGGAACGGCCACCCAAACACAAACATTAGAGAGCCCCAACACCAGTCCAGAAACTACCAGCAGCAGTAGCGAGTCACGATACTTTCTCAACATCGAGATTTTAGGAAAACCTCTCTGCGCTCTAATAGATACCGGCTCAGGGAAATCTTTTAAGGGATATGAACTGAAGAGCAGGATAGAGAGTCTCAAAATCCCCAGCCATAAGTGCAACGTGAAAACATGAGTTGACATTGGATGTGAAGTACCGATCACTACCTACTATAAACTTGACATTCGATGGAGAGAAAGCGTCACGTCACATGCATTCTACTACATGCCCGGTCTCGATGAAATCGTCATTATTGGTGTCGATCTATTACAGAGATACCACATTAAACTATACCTATTAAAGAAATAAATGTTCCTGAATGAGGAAGACCTCAGTTATGGTACCGAGAGCAGTACTCTAGCTATAGACACTCCAAAGGACTATCATCAGAGGATGAGTAAGTTATTTCTAAATTTCTCACCGCACAGCTCTCCCGATTTGATAGTATTCCAGGGTTAACACAAATAAACGAACACCGAATCCGTATGAAACACGACCGTCCGATTAAGCAACGCTATTTTCCCAGTAACCCGGCAATGCAAGAAATAATAAATAAAGAGATTGATGAGCTGCTCGAGAACGACCGAATTGAACCGTCTACTAGTCCTTATAGTTCTCCCATTGTGCTCGTAAGAAAGAAACAGGGAGGATGGAGGCTGTGCATTGACTATCGTCAACTAAATGAGCACTCCATTAAGGACGCATATCCATTACCACAGATTCATGCCATTTGTAGCGTATACTCCCTTACGCTACTTTTGTTTGGCTTCTCTACGTCTGTAGAGAAAACCCCCATGATCTCCCAGAGTTTACAATTTAATAAAATTTAGCTATTTCCGAGAAGTAGCCCCATGCTACTTCTCCCTATGAGAAATTACCGAAAAGTTAAAATTTATATATTTTCAAGAAGTAGCCCTATGCTACTTCTTCGTATTAGATAATTCCTGCAAAGATAAAATTTATATATTTTCAAGAAGTAGCCATATGCTACTTCTCCATAGTACAAAAAAATTCCTGGAAAAATAGAAGATAAAATCTATATATTTACAAGAAGTAGCCCTATGCTACTTCTTCATATTAAAAAAAAATTCCTGAAAAAAAAACATATCCATACATACCCGCATACAAGTCCAGGTCTAAAATAAACAACAACAACAGCAGAATATTTTCAGTCGAAAAATTCTAAAATGCAAAATGAACACAAAATACAATTTTTCGTTTAAAACTTACCGCTAGTCAACCACATCAAAGAGACGAAAACGGCAATTCGCCTAGCTGTAACAGATCGCGTGATGCCATCATGCAATGTGTTGCAGCCACTGACTTATAACAATGGACTGAGCGATTTGCTATTTCATGTGGCACAAAAAATATTGTGTTTCTGTATATCACCGTTAGAGCACACTTTAAAATGAATACATAAAAAACATGTAAAACTCAACCAATCAGATGAAATTTTACAGCCGCACATCGAATTTAGTAAAAAAATATATTTTCTTGTTCCCAAGTGATATTTTAATCGCTTATAAGGAATTAAACTTATTTGGACTTTAATTTTCAAAAGTTATTCTTAACTGAATCCTGCTTATGGGCAAGAGAGACGGAGCATGGTAAACACTATCTTTACCGTATTCCTTCTGCGGTGATTGCATCTGTAGCCAACATAAAAACATCAAATGGCATAAGCAAATGTTCCAGAATGGAATATTTTGTGTTGGTAGCTCTAACTCTGCCAAACTCTGCGAAAGAGAGAACTATAAAACTTGTGCCATGCTTTCCTATATGAAAATGACAATACGCTCAGTCCATTGTTATAGGTCAGTGGTTGCAGCAGGCTTGAAAAAAGAACAAAAAAATTCTGAGAAAAACGTTGGCAATGTAGGGAGACTGCGTGTAGTCGGGGAGTTGTCTTTTGGCTTTGAACGAGAACGGTCGCAGAAAAATTTAGTCGTTATTCCTCTTTATTTAAAAATTAGTCTTTAGAGTTTTTTTTTTGCTTTTGGTGAACGGAAAGGAAAAGTTGAGTTTATTCATTCTGGTCGAAAATTTTATTAATTGGAATATATACCTACGCGACCGTGATTTTCCATGTAGATCTTTCTATTAGTGAACTGAAAGAAAAATTTTAGTTTATTCATTCTGGTCGTGATTTTGTTAATTAGAACATTTACCTGTGCAATCGTGATTTTTCCTAAAGATCTTTCTACTGGGGAACTGAAAGAATATTTTGGTGTTAATGGTGCTAATTTTTAAGTTTTATTAATTGGATAACTTACCTGTGCGACAGTGATTTTTTTTTATTCATGAATGTTATTGATTGGACTACATACCTGTGCGACTGTGATTTTCCATGTAGATCTTTCTATTAGTGAACTGAAAGAAAAATTTTAGTTAATTCATTCTGGTCGTAAATTTTATTAATTGGAATATTTACCTGTGCGACCGTGATTTTCCTATAGATATTTCTTATAGTGAACTGAAAGAAAATTTAGTATTAATGTTGCACACTCACAAATAATATTAATTAAATTATTTACCTGTGCGCCAGTGATTTTTTTTTCATATAGATCTTTCTCATAGTGAACTGAAAGTAAAAAGTTGTTATTAAGGTTGCGCATTCAAGAAATTTTATTAATTGAATTATTTACCTGTGCGCCAGTGATTTTTTTCATATAGATCTTTCTCATAGTGAACTGAGAGAAAAATTTTAGTATTTATGTTGCACATTCATAAATTGTGTTAATTAAATTACTTACCTGTGCGACCGCGGTTTTCCTAAAGATCTTTCTAATAATCTTTCTAATAGTGAATTGAAAGAAAAATTTGTTATTAATGTTGCACATTCATAAATTGTGTTAATTAGAATATTTACCTGTGCAATCGTGATTTTTCCTAAAGATCTTTCCAATAGTGAACTGAAAGAAAATTTTAGTATTACTGCGCATTTATAAGTTTTAGTATTTGAATTCTTTACCTGTGCGCCAGTGATTTTTTTTTACATAGATCTTTCTAACAGTGAACTGAAAGAAAATGTTGTTATTAAGGTTGCGCATTCAACAAATTTTATTAATTGAAGTATTTACCTGTGCCAGTGATTTTTTTCATGTAGATCTTGCCAATAGTGAACTGAAAGAAAATTTTAGTATTACTGCGCATTTATAAGTTTTAGTATTTGAATAGAAATAGGAAATTTTAGAATTAATGTTGCGCAGTTTTAAATTGTATTGTTAATTAGAATATTTACCTGTGACAGTGATTTTTTTTACGTAGATCTTCCTATTAGAGAACGAAGAGGAAGTTTTGATTGATTCATTCTGCGCAGTCGTAATTTGCATTAATTAGAATATTTACCTGAGACAGTGATTTTCTTGTATATCTTTTGTTTGGTGAACTGAAAAGAAAATTTTGGTTTATTATTGCTGTGCACTCATAATTTGAATTGAATGGAATATTTACCTGTGCGACAGTGATTTTCCTAAAGATCCTTCTACTGGTGAACTGAAAGAAAATTTTAGTATTAATGCTGTGCATATATAATTTGCATTATTTGAAATATTTACCTGTGCGACGGTGAGTCTTATATACCATAGTAGTGGCGAACCTGAGAGAAAATTTGAGGAAAAGTTTCCTTGCACGTAACAAAGATCATTTTGAAAATTTGTCCTGCGTGACGGCAAGTTGGATTTATATCGGCAAGGGAGTACCCCTGTGGCAGAAGACACGGCAAGACATTTTGCTCTTACATATCCGAGGGAGCAGGGAAGCGAGAAGGTAAACTCAGACTTAAACGTAGTTCTGAAGCAGCTAGTGGATAGTTGGAAAAAACCAGTGTCTAACCATTTTGGTACAGGAGGAAACCCCGAATATGATTGAATCAGGTGTTATGTAAGTCATGTAAGTCCATAGCGGACCACAAGGTTAGTTCAAATTTTCTCTAAGTATTCTTATTTGCTTTGTGTTCTTTTGTTCCTAATTTTACAGTGTTAAAATCAATTAGTGTACATCTAAGTTTAGGCGTCGATCACAGGGTTCGATAAGTCACATAATAGGAAAGCGCTTATTAGGGCTAGTCGTAAGGATTCAGATCTAGATTAATCTTAACCGGAGACTTTGTTTCCTTTAGTTTTTTTATATATACCATGTTGGTCTTTTTGTGATCGGGTTTCCTCCCTCGTAAGTGATTCATATGCTTGAACGACCACAATAAATAAATTATTTTGATTTGGACTTAATGAAATTTTGAGTTTCTTGATACGCTTTCCTTCTTCTTTTGGGTGATTTAGTTTGGTCACCTTTGGCCGTCCTTCTCCAAGTTGCTTTCTTCTTTTGTTTACAGGTTGGTAACGGATTCAGCGCGATGGAGTGAGTAGTTCCACAAAGGGGATGGTCGCGGACAGGAGGGAGGTCGTTTCCACACACACACGTACAAATGGGGCTGAGCATTTCGAAACGGCTTTGGAGGCTTAGCCAGGGTGGATGGGGGCGATTGGGCCCAACATTACCCAAAGCCGGAGTCTCAACAACATCAGAGACCCCTTTCAGCTCTCTCACACTCTCTCAATCGCTCATTTGCCAGCGTTGTAAACTCTCCGGGTGAATTAACACTTGTTCGGCGTTGCTGAGGTCTTCTATTCTCCTTCTTTTTGCAGCATATAAATAAAATCAATTTTCTTCTTTTTAGGCTTTCAGGTTCCACCAAGAGATGGAAGCCTGCATTAGATCTTTTTTTTTCTGTCCGTCCGTCTGTCTGATCAGTTATGTTGACGATTTTGCACAGCTTAACAAGCACTGAAGGGATGTGGGTGTCAAGAACCACCCCAAGCCGGCTGATCGCTAGCGGCATATTTGCTGTGCAGCCACCCACACATATCCTGGATATGATTTTGTAACAAAGAGGTGTCGGATGCAGTATGTATCTACATTCAGGTACAAGTGAATATGTAGGAAAACCGAAGCTTGGGCGCCATTTGTAACACAAATGGGCGACCAGAAATATAACAAATAAAAAAAAAGCTCTTAAGGCAAAAAAAAAACCAATTGGGCGCCATTTATAACGAAGAGCTTGTCAGCCGACAGATATACCTACATTCACTAGTACCTGAATGTAGCAGATCACAGATCGATAAGTAGCGGCATTTCACCGACGAAGTCGTAATCTCGAGCCGAACATTCCGGTACCCAATAAATCAATCGCTGCACCTCTTCATGGTCAGTTCATTGTGCGAGGCGAGTTGGTAGACGGCGTCTATCGGTAGATCAGTCCTCCCTCGTCCAAGACGAACTGGGATCAGGGCCGCAGATGGATCCGATTTCTCAATAACCCAGGGTATAGTGTATGCCCGGCTTGAGACTCTTGTGGGTCGTCCCCACGTTGGGCGCGTTGTGGGTGGATCTATTCCTTTCAGTGCATATCCTGACATATGTCTCGTGTCAAAGTCCGGCTTGAGGCTCTTGTGGGTCGTCCCCATATTGGGCGCGGCTGCAAAAATATTCATAGTTCACCTCCCGAGTCGACCTTCTTGTTTTTTTTTTTCTTTTCTCTCTTTTCTCTTCCTTCCTCGTTTTGCCCGGCATGAGACTCTATTCTCGGTGGGTCGTCCCCACGCTGTAGCGTATACCCCCTTACGCTACTTTTGTTTGGCTTCTCTACGTCTGTAGAGAAAACCCCCATGATTTCCCAGAGTTTACAATTTAATAAAATTTAGCTATTTCCGAGAAGTAGCCCTATGCTACTTCTCCCTATGAGAAAATTCCCGAAAAGTTAAAATTTATATATTTTCAAGAAGTAGCCCTATGCTACTTCTTCGTATTAGATAATTCCTGAAAAGATAAAATTTATATATTTTCAAGAAGTAGCCCTATGCTACTTCTCCATAGTACAAAAAAATTCCTGGAAAAATAGAAGATAAAATCTATATATTTACAAGAAGTAGCCCATATATTAAAAAAAAAATTCCTGAAAAAAAACATATCCATACATACCCGCATACAAGTCCAGGTCTAAAATAAACAACAACAACAGCAGAATATTTTCAGTCGAAAAATTCTAAAATGTGCAAAATGAACACAAAATACAATTTTTCGTTTAAAACTTACCGCTAGTCAACCACATCAAAGCGACGAGAACGGCAATTCGCCTAGCTGTAACAGATCGCGTGATGCCATCATGCAATGTGTTGCAGCAGGCTTGAAAAAAGAACAAAATAATTCTGAGAAGAACGTTGGCAATGTAGGGAGACTGCGTGTAGTCGGGGAGTTGTCTTTTGGCTTTGAAGGAGAACGGTCGCAGAAAAATTTAGTCGTGATTCCTCTTTATTTAAAAATTAGTCTTTAGAGTTTTTTTTTTGCTTTTGGTGAACGGAAAGGAAAAGTTGAGTTTATTCATTCTGGTCGAAAATTTTATTAATTGGAATATATACCTGTGCGACCGTGATTTTCCATGTAGATCTTTCTATTAGTGAACTGAAAGAAAAATTTTAGTTTATTCATTCTGGTCGTGATTTTGTTAATTAGAACATTTACCTGTGCAATCGTGATTTTCCCTAAAGATCTTTCTACTGGGGAACTGAAAGAAAATTTTGGTGTTAATGCTGCACATTTTTAAGTTTTATTAATTGGATAACTTACCTGTGCGGCAGTGATTTTTTTTTATTCATGAATGTTATTGATTGGACTACATACCTGTGCGACTGTGATTTTCCATGTAGATCTTTCTATTAGTGAACTGAAAGAAAAATTTTAGTTAATTCATTCTGGTCGTAAATTTTATTAATTGGAATATTTACCTGTGCGACCGTGATTTCCCTATAGATATTTCTTATAGTGAACTGAAAGAAAATTTTAGTATTAATGTTGCACATTCACAAATGATATTAATTAAATATTTACCTGTGCGCCAGTGATTTTTTTTTCATATAGATCTTTCTCATAGTGAACTGAAAGTAAAAAGTTGTTATTAAGGTTGCGCATTCAAGAAATTTTATTAATTGAATTAGTTACCTGTGCGCCAGTGATTTTTTTCATATAGATCTTTCTCATAGTGAACTGAGAGAAAAATTTTAGTATTTATGTTGCACATTCATAAATTGTGTTAATTAGATTACTTACCTGTGCGACCGTGGTTTTCCTAAAGAACTTTCTAATAATATTTCTAATAGTGAATTGAAAGAAAAATTTGCTATTAATGTTGCACATTCATAAATTGTGTTAATTAGAATATTTACCTGTGCAATCGTGATTTTTCCTAAAGATCTTTCCAATAGTGAACTGAAAGAAAATTTTAGTATTACTGCGCATTTATAAGTTTTAGTATTTGAATTCTTTACCTGTGCGCCAGTGATTTTTTTCACATAGATCTTTCTAACAGTGAACTGAAAGAAAATGTTGTTATTAAGGTTGCGCATTCAAGAAATTTTATTAATTGAAGTATTTACCTGTGCGCCAGTGATTTTTTTCATGTAGATCTTGCCAATAGTGAACTGAAAGAAAATTTTAGTATTACTGCGCATTTATAAGTTTTAGTATTTGTAGTATTTACCTGTGCGCCAGTGATTTTTTTTCATGTAGAACTTTCTAATAATGAACTGAAAGGAAATTTTAGAATTAATGTTGCGCAGTCTTAAATTGTATTAATTAGAATATTTACCTGTGACAGTGATTTTTTTATGTAGATCTTCCTATTAGTGAACGAAAAGGAAATTTTGATTGATTCATTCTGCGCAGTCGTAATTTGCATTAATTAGAATATTTACCTGCGACAGTGATTTTCTTGTATATCTTTTGTTTGGTGAACTGAAAAGAAAATTTTGGTTTATTATTGCTGTGCACTCATAATTTGAATTGAATGGAATATTTACCTGTGCGACAGTGATTTTCCTAAAGATCCTTCTACTGGTGAACTGAAAGAAAATTTTAGTATTAATGCTGTGCATATATAATTTGCATTATTTGAAATATTTACCTGTGCGACGGTGAGTCTTATATACCATAGTAGTGGCGAACCTGAGAGAAAATTTGAGGAAAAGTTTCCTTGCATGTAACAAAGATCATTTTGAAAATTTGTCCTGCGTGACGGCAAGTTGGATTTATATCGGCAAGGGAGTACCCCTGTGGCAGAAGACACGGCAAGACATTTTGCTCTTACATATCCGAGGGAGCAGGGAAGCGAGAAGGTAAACTCAGACTTAAACGTAGTTCTGAAGCAGCTAGTGGATAGTTGGAAAAAACCAGTGTCCAACCATTTTGGTACAGGAGGAAACCCCGAATATGATTGAATCAGGTGTTATGTAAGTCATGTAAGTCCATAGCGGACCACAAGGTTAGTTCAAATTTTCTCTAAGTATTCTTATTTGCTTTGTGTTCTTTTGTTCCTAATTTTACAGTGTTAAAATCAATTAGTGTACATCTAAGTTTAGGCGTCGATCACAGGGTTCGATAAGTTACATAATAGGAAGGCGCTTATTAGGGCTAGTCGTAAGGATTCAGATCTAGATTAATCTTAACCGGAGACTTTGTTTCCTTTAGTTTTTTTATATATACCATGTTGGTCTTTTTGTGATCGGGTTTTCTCCCTCGTAAGTGATTCATATGCTTGAACGACCACAATAAATAAATTATTTTGATTTGGAGTTAATGAAATTTTGAGTTTCTTGATACGCTTTCCTTCTTCTTCCTCTTCGTTACACATTCTCGATAAATTGAGAGGTGCGCATTATATATCTTCCATTGATCTTAAGCAAGGGTATTGCCAGATCCCACTCGCGAGTGATAGCCTACAATATACCGCCTTTACCGTACCGGGTCGTGGTCTGTTTCAAAGGAAAGTAATGCCATTCGGACACCATTCAGCCCCCGCCACTTTCCAAGGGGCATCATTGGACCAGAAATGGAACCTTTCGTTTTCGCCTATCTCGATGATATAGTGATAATGGCCGAACACTTCACGAACATTTAGAAAAATTGAAGATTGTTTTCGACCGAATCCCACAAGCGAACCTAAAAATAAATCCGGAGAAGTGTGAATTCCTCCATGAGAGCATAAAATATTTAGGCCATGTCATCTCTCGCGAAGGTATACAGACAGATCCCGATAAGGTAAGAGCTATCCGAGAGCTAAATCCCCCAAGAAATCCGAGAGAACTACACCGCTTTATTGGCATTGCCTCTTGGTACAGACGATTTGTCCCTGAATTCTCTACAACCACCACACCCGTCACTAAACTACTGCGTAAAAATTCGAAGTGGAAATGGGAGGAAACTCAAGAGCAAGCATTCCATGAGCTTAATAGAAAGCTCACCGAAGCCCCCGACTTCACACAACCATTTGTGCTACAAACCGACGCTAGTCAAGATGGGCTGGACGCTGTACTCTACCAGGGAATAGAGGGCAGAGAAGGTGGCATAGCTTATGCTAGCCGCACGATGAATGAAACCGAAAAGAGATACTCTGTAACAGAGAAAGAATGCCTCGCCAACCTATGGGGTATCAGGAAAATGAGACCCTACCTGGAAGGGTATCATTTTACTATCATAACCGATCATAAGTCACTCAAATGGGTCAACTCGATAGAGAGTCCGTCTGGCAGATTAGCTCGTTGTGCTCTTGAGTTACAGCATTATGACTATGAAATCCGTTACCGTAAAGGAAAGCTGAACGTCGTCGCTGATGCTCTCTCCGAACAGCCCATACCCGATATAGCCATGTGCACCATAACCCCCGAGACCCCGAAATGCACATGGTACGAGCGGAAGCTTCACTGTGTACAAGAAAACTCCGCCGCACACCCGACTTCCGGCTCCAAGATGGGAATCTATACCGGCGCATATATAGTGCATCTAACCACACTGACGACGACGTCACCACACCATGGAAACTTTGCGTACCCGGCCCTCTCCGACAGAGAGTCCTAAAAGAGAACCATGACGATATTACCGCAGGACATGGCGGAATATATAAAACAACATGCCGAATTGCTAAAAATTATTATTGGCCCGGCATGTTCCGAGATATAGCTAAGTGTGTCCGCTCGTGTGACTCATGTCTCCGACCCAAAGCTCTCCAGTCCAAAACGGCAGGAGAAATGTACATGACTGAGACATCCGAACCATGGGAAATCGTGAGCGCCGATTTCACAGGCCCACTGCCGCGATCAAGCAAAGGGAACACCGTGATCTTGGTACTACAAGATAAATTCACGAAATGAGCAGAGTTCGTACCACTACGAGATGCCACCACTCCAGCATTAATCCGAGCGGTCAAAGCGCGGATCTTCCCCCGCTTTGGGTGCCCACGAACATTCATCTCCGATAACGGCCGACAATTTGTCAGCTCTCAGTTCCGAAATTTCCTAAAAGAGCTTGGCACTCATCATCGATTAACCCCCCCGTATACCCCCAGGTCAACCCGACCGAACGAACCAATCGTGTTCTAAAAGGCATGATATCCCAATACGTAGATAGGGACCAGCGAAATTAGGACCAATTAATACCAGAGTTAATGTTGGCTTACAACACGAACCATAGTGATACTACTGGTTACTCTCCCGCTTTCCTGAATTTTGGAAGAGAAGAGCCGAGGTTACCCAAATCATTGTATCAGGAAGTCGGCGGGCCGACTCAGCACCAATACACTTCCCCCCACGAAAGATCGGAAAAACCTGCGGAGACCTTCGAAATGGTTAGAATTAATTTAGGGAAAGCCTTTGGAAAACATAAACACCACTACAACCTGAGACGGAGACCTTGGTGTCCCAACCTTTGAGACTCGGTTTTACGAAAAGAGCAACGACTATCCTCCGCAATAAAACATTACTCCGCTAAGTTAGGGGCCAAATATGAAGGCCCCTATACCGTCACCACGATTGTCTCCCCCGTAATTGTTGAGCTCACTGACGAAAGAGGCCGCATGACTGGAAAGACACATGTCAAAGACCTCAAGTCATACCACCACCGAGACGACCTTACGAGGCCAGCATCCTACAAAAGGCCAAGCAGTCCCGAACAGAAGATCATTTCAAGTCCAAACAGATCAGAGGTCAGTCGAAGCTCTAGCCACAAAATGAGTGACCCAACCATCCGCAAGGCAACACGACCAGCCAAGATGACCACCGTAGCCGCCATCCGAACAATGCCCCGGGTTCCATCCACCAATACCGAGGGGAAGAAGAGGGTAAGGTTTGCCCCCATAGTACGTCCCGCGCCAGGTCCGACCGAGAAGGTACCAGCCGAGAAGGAAGTCCCGAAACCGAAAATACCCCTACCCATGCCGACAACTGTCCAGACACAGAAGACGAAGCCATCGCTAGATGCTACGCCAGATGAGACCCGTAGGGAACTAGAAGTACTGACACAACCGGTGGTACCATCAACAGCACCAGGCAAAATACCCATCCACAACCCGAAGTCGATACCGACCCTTGAGGTGACTACTAGCCCAGAGGATGCCTCGAAACACACAAGCACCCCGGCAATCACAGCTAACCTTGCGCCCAGCTGCAGCCAGCAACCGAGGCCGTCACGAGAAACTATACCAGAGGCAGTAACCAACAAGAAAGAAGTCGAGCCGAAGTCGACCAGACTCACCAGCCGAGAAGAAGCTCCCGCTTCCCCGATGCCGAGGAAGACGAATGTACTCATCAGCCAAGAAGAAGCTCCCGCTTCCCCGATGCCGTGGAAGACGACCAAGCGAACAATCCCGCCGACGAAGCTTATCCAACCAAAACCGATCATTCCCAGCAGCCGATACGAAAATCCAGTTTCCCCGACGCCGAAGGGAACTACGAAGAAGACGCTCCCCAGAACGAAGCCTATACAATCCTCAGTAACCAGGAGGGTACCACCGAGAACCGACCTGCCCGGACACACAGTCGAAACACCTCGTCCGATGGATCACCCCAACATCCACACTAGGAGGGAAGTGTACCCCCCGTCCTTGATCATGCCCGCTACCACTCAGCAGCCGAGAAGCCGAGACAAAATACCACCAATCACTATCCCAGTACAAAACCACCCCGAGAAGGTATTTGCAGCAGCCCGACGACGACTTAAGATACTCCAACCCAAAGGCCGTGAGTGTAAGCTGACAACCCCGTTCGAGCCCGACGTCTTACGACCGGGACATGGATTCTCCGATGGCGAGGACTGGTGCGAGACGCCTAGGTCCATAAACGAGACACCCCCCACCCAAGAAAACAACGAAGATCCTGAACAGTGACGAGATAAGCATTGACCGTTGAGAGGAAGAGAGATTAAGCGTTGAACTCATTGGATTTTTTTTTGTTTCTAACAAGTGTTGAATTTTTTGTAGTTAAGAGTAAACTAGCCGTAAACCTTTTTTTTATTTTAAGTTTGTTTCAATTCGTTCTGTACCTAGGAGGTAAAAGACAAGTTGTATGAAGTTGTTTATTGTACCAGTAAAGAAAAGAATCGAATTCCTTAATGAATATGCCTCATAGAGATTTTGTTTTGTTTTGCCGTCAGTAGAAATACCAGAAGATTACAGCTTTCCTCCCCCTTTCTAGTCATTGTATTCTGAAGTACTGCCATTAAAGATAGAACTTATCCTGCCCAAATTCCAGAGTCTGTCAAACTGAATTTCTGGGTCGAATTGCTGCTGCTTTATCCATAAAGTTCGACCGTTAGAGATCTTCTACCCCCAGGTTATGAGTATAGAACCTCCGATTCCTTTCATTTCGAAGATAGAGGGGGATGTAACAAAGTTACACATTTAAAACCGACTTAAAGTGTTTTTGCCCGCCACTGGGGTATTTAATTAAAACTTGAACTTAAGCTGAGGCATGCAAACAAGCTGCCATAGGCACAGGCTACATGATCAGCACGCCAGCATATGTACTAGTCAAGCACAAAGAAAAGCTTTTCAAAAGAGCTTGCAAGCTCTTTTATACTTACGCCAGTAGAAGCATCATGCACTCAGCCACCGAGAAGCTCTGACCCCCGGCTATATAAAGCGCGCCATTCGCCCACAGAAATCAGTCTGATCAGCGAGCTCAAACAAGCAAGTTGGACAGACTATTTTTCTAGGGTACTAGTGGTGAGCGAAATTCCCGCACTAGCAAACCTGATACGTCGAGTGAAATAATCCCGTGTCTTTCCTAAAATCCTGCGTTGAAGTTTGCGAGAAATATCCCGCCTCGACATTGCACTGGTACGTCGTGTGAGAAATCCCCGTACCATATTAGTCTGTATTCCCGCGTTGAGGTTTGCGAGAAATATCCCGCCTCGGCATTGCACTGGTACGTCGTGTGAGAAATCCCCGTACCATATTAGTCCGTATTCCCGCATTGAGGTTTGCGGGAAATATCCCACCTCGACATTGCACTGGTACGTCGTGTGAGAAATCCCCGTACCGTATTAGTCTGTATTCCCGCGTTGAGGTTTGCGAGAAATATCCCGCCTCGACATTGCACTGGTACGTCGTGTGAGAAATCCCCGTTCCATCCGTCTCCGTTAGAACTAGTCGCACTAAGCTATTTTTTTGTTGCTTTGGATACGTCGTGAGAAGAATTCCCGTATCCGACAATCAAGCATTTTGAAATACTACGCCTCTCCCTCTCAGGTCTTAGTGGTAACATAGTATTAAACATAGACTAGTACATATCACAGACCTTAAGAAATTAGTTCTAGCATAGTATATGATTAGCATTGTAAGTGATAGGCTATTCGTTCAATAAAGAATCTATTATTATATGGTAACTAAAGGATTTTCATTTTGAGAAACCCTGATCCGGCGAGCTATCCGCAATAATCCCATCGAAAATCCGTTACAAAATTAAAGAGTATAAATCAAGCAAAGAAGAGTTGAATAAGGAGATTTTAAAGTATCCTAGTGATTACATTTCTGATGTAGACACAGATACTAACTTATTAACAAATTTAAAAGAAACAAAGAAAGAATGTCAATCAAATAAACATCCTAAAATTGAAATACCCCCTCGAACGGAAGTATTTAATAGTTAAAATCCCAACTCCAATTTCAGAAAAAGAATTATTATGTCTTCAGAAGGAAGTCGCACCAGGTAATGTTTGAACTCAATGAAATAAAAATCATGCGAAAGTGCTTTTGTTAAATATAAATGAGTCTGAAATAACTCGAGATTTGGATAAGGTAGCACCTACCTGGGAGAATCCTGGTGATTATGAATTGATCACTGATTCTAAGAACCCAATAGAGCAAAGATTAAAAAAATTAATAGGATCTATGAACCTAGACCACTGCAATGTGGGAGAAAAAGAAGCTATGACTTCAATTTGCTGACAATTTAACGATCTTTTCTATCTTGAAGGAGATCATCTCACTCATACCGAGGTAACTCAACATAAAATCCCGACTATGGTAGACAAACCTCCCATTTTTGTTAAACCTTATAGGCTACCAGTATCTCAACGAGACGAGATTGATAGCCAGATTCAAGGCATGTTGACTAATGGTATCTTTAGCCCCAGTAGAAGTCCTTGGAATTCTTCTCTTCTGCTTGTACCGAAAAAGGCAGATTTTACAGGAACAAAGAGATGGAGAATAGTATTGAATGAAATAACTGTTGGTGATGCTTATCCGCTGCCTAATATAACAGATATATTAGACCAGCTTGGCAGATCCAAATATTTCACTACACTCGATTTGGCCAGTGGATTTCATCAAATTCCTATGTATGAAACTGACAAGGAAAAAACTGCCTTCAGCACGGCTTTTGGCCATTATCATTTCAATCGAATGCCGTTCGGATTAAAAGGAGCTCCAGCCACCTTCCAAAGACTGATCAATTCCATTTTAACTGGATTACAAGGGATACGTTGTTTTGTCTACCTCGACGATATAGTTATCTACGGATATAGCTTGAGAGATCACAACGAGCAGCTCATAGAAGTATTTCAGCGACTAAGAGATAGCAGACTGAAACTACAGCCTGACAAATGTCGCTTTCTAAGAAAAGCAATTACGTATTTAGGACACGTAGTAAGTGATAAAGATGTTCACCCTGATGAATCCAAAGTACAAGTTGTAAAAACTTATCCGGTTCCGAAAGAGGTTAAAGATATAAAAGCTTTTCTAGGATTCATTGGATACTATAAAAGGCTTACTCCTAACTTCGCCAAATTAGCAAACCCACTCACAAAGTTACTGAAAAAGGACTGTCCATTCATCTGGGACGAATTTTTCGATGAATCATTTCGGACTTTAAAGAAAAAGTTAATCGAAGATTCCATATTGGCATATCCTGACTCTGATAAGGAATTTGTAGTCACGGTCGACACCAGCTATTTGGCCATAGTTGCAATACTCTCACAAGGTATAATCGGTGAAGATAGACCGATTTGTTTTGCAAGTCGAACACTGAATCAAGCCGAAACGAGATACTCAACAATCGAAAAGCAGTTACTCGCAATAGTATATGCAGTAGAACAATTCCGCCCATACGTCTATGGAAGAAAAATTACCATCATAACCGACCATATACCACTGGTATGGATGATGAACCTGAAAGACTGTTCCTCTCGCTTAATGAGATGGAGAATTCATCTAGAAAAGTATGACTATAAAATTCTGCATAAACCAGGAAAATTGAACGCTAATGCCGATGCACTTAGCAAACGAGATACTCAACAATCGAAAAGGAATTACTCGCAATAGTATATGCAGTAGAACAATTCCGCCCATACGTCTATGGAAGAAAATTTACCATCATAACCGACCATATACCACTGGTATGGATGATGAACCTGAAAGACTGTTCCTCTCGCTTAATGAGATGGAGAATTCATCTAGAAAAGTATGACTATAAAATTCTGCATAAACCAGGAAAATTGAACGCTAATGCCGATGCACTTAGCCGATTAAATCCTCTTGAGAATAAGGAAGAAAACAATTCTAAGCAATCTGTAAACGTGGTAACTAGAAGTCAAAAAAGGAATAACAAAACAATTACTTCCAAATATTTAGAGCATTTTTATAGCGAATATTCAATAGTCTCCCCAATAGAGATAAATCTAGAAGTAAAGGTACCTCTGTTGCGTGATAAACGGATGAAAACAAAATGTTTTCTTTTACCTAGATCAGAAAACGAGATCAAGGATATCCTAAAAGAGCATACATTCAAGCTGAATGCCACATTCGTGTTGAACAAAGTCTTCTATTACGAAAACTCGAATTTCAATTTCTTAATTGCAAAATGCATGATTTCAATGCGTACTCCTGCAGACCACCAACAAGTCTTAGGGAGTATAGAACAAATAAATCAAATTTGTATTCTCCATGGTCATGCGAACATAGCTATTTCCATTCCTCCGTTAGAATTATCTGAACTTTCCGAAATTAAAAACATGATTTCATACGTTTTCAAGGAAGGAAACATTCGAATCACTATCTATGTAACCAGCGTGCAAGAGTTAACCGATGACAGGCAAGTAACTGATGTTATAAACGCATACTACGTAAGCCCTCTTGACGTCATCAAGGTATCACTCGTACTGTAAAAAGAATTCAAACTGCTTACAATTGGTCAGGAATAACCAAAGACGTCGAGAATTTTATAAAAAAATGTCCTTCTTTTCAGAAAAATAAACTTTCAAAAAATCCTAAAATACCAATGAGAAACCACTACCAGCTCGAAACCATTCGAAAAAATATTCTTAGATTTAGTGGGACCTTTACCCATAAGTTAAGAAAGCAACAAATATATATTAACTTTCCAAGATGATCTCACGAAGTATTCAGAAGCTATTCCGCTCCCAAATGCTGAAGCACAAACGGTAGCCCGCAAATTGGTCGAAAATACAATCTTAACTGACCAAGGCTCAAATTTCTTGAGCGAAGTTTTCACAGAAGTGTGCAAACTTCTAAAGATCCACAAACTTCAAACTACACCATATCATCCATAGACTAACGGTGCTTTAGAACGAAGTCACCGAACACTAGCTGAATATCTCCGTCATTATGTAAACAAAGATCACTTGACTTGGGACACCTGGATCCCATATGCAATGTTTGTGTATTACACAACTCCCCATTCAAGCACTAAATACACCCCTTACGAGCTGCTCTATGGTTATCAAGCAGAGATTCTGACCACAGTAAAGAAGGAACCTACGATATGTTACTCATATGAGAATTATAGTAACGAATTGAAAGCACGGTTGCAACATGGTTATCAATTAGCCAGAGAATCCCTCATTCAAAAGAAAGAAAAATCAAAAGTCTCCTACGATGAAAGTACTCGTGTAAAACAATTTAATTTGGGCGAAAAAGGTCTCCTAAGGAACCACCAACCGAAAGGAAAATTTTCCCCGCTATGGTCTGGACCATATGAAATAGTGAAAGTAAATTCAGCAGAGAACACCACAATTAGAATAGGCAACAGAAACAAAACAGTTCACAATAATAATATCAAGCGCTTTATCGATTTAAAAAAAAAAACAAAAACGGCTATAGTAAATATTTCAATGATCATGAACTAAGAGAATTAAACCTAGGCATAAATAAACAGAAAAGAAACGAATAAAAGGGTTTATCCAAAGATTCTGCACACACAATTCATCACTACACTATTAGCTACATACTTCTTTGTTTAATTTTGATGAAAGTAAATTCAGCAGAGAACACCACAATTAGAATAGGCAACAGAAACAAAAAAGTTCACAATAATAATATCAAGCGCTTTATCGATTTAAAAAAAAAAACAAAAACGGCTATAGTAAATATTTCAATGATCATGAACTAAGAGAATTAAACCTAGGCATAAATAAACAGAAAAGAAACGAATAAAAGGGTTTATCCAAAGATTCTGCACACACAATTCATCACTACACTATTAGCTACATACTTCTTTGTTTAATTTTGATAGTCATAGCGATTTTTCTAAAAAATAAAGTACATAAAACAAAATCTCCCAAAACAGGAGAAGAAGTTCAAAAACAATCTGGTACTTATGTAATTACGACAACTGCAAAATAATAAATCGTGAAATACGGACATAATTGTAAATAAAAAAAGAGAGAAAAGATTTTATTTTTTGATATGCATATAGATAATTACTAGAATTTGTGTAGTATTTAATTTTTTTAAAAAAAAAACAACAAATAAATATAATTAAAGTAGCTAATTCGTAATATCATTGTAATCTAGATAATAGTAAAAGACATATTTTAAACAATTATCATTAAAGCATTAGATTACAAAAACATATTAAGTGTAACCTGTTAAAGGGAGAGCTCTTTTGCTCTACCTGTGTGCGTCAAGGTGCGTGTACCTTGATCACCTTCGTCGAAAATAAAAAGAAATGGCCAAAGGTGCTTGGACCAAGGCCGTGTTAATGATGCAATAGGTGCGTGTACCAATTGCAATATGAATAGTAGTTTTGAACTTCTTCACAAGATGTGAATTAACTAGCCGAAGGTTCTTGTACCAAGGCTTTATTGATGCATGTAACTGGTGCTTGTACCAATTACAAATTAGACACTCAAAGTTGTAACAACGAAATTTAATAGCAAACGACCGCTCTCTTAATAAAAACTGAATGAATGAATTTATTTGATAAATATCCTACTTATAAAGCGAACTTATGCTTACCTAAACAATTTTACTGTAGCAGAGACGACTCCCATGAAATACCGTGGCACATGCCCATGAAAGGTACACCGCCTCAAATTCATTGACGATAAGCAAGGTGCTGACCGTGGTGATTTTTATGGGAGCCGTCTGCTGTAAGTACACCAGAAGTGAAATTGGCATGATGGCTGTGGGCGACGCGCGAAAACAACTGAATGCAAACGTAATGCGATTCTTAAGAATTTTGTTTGTTTTAGCATTTTTATTAATTATCGCGGGCATGCTCGTTCATGCAATTTCACTTCTGGAGGAACTTGTACATATGTATGTTATGCAGGTGTAAAAAAGAATATGTTACAGCGGCGTTTTTCTGCAGGTAATAGACATTCTCCCCCGCATTGAATGGATGGTTCAATTAGATGTGTATATCGCTGCTTAGCTGAAAATCGCTTACTGAGCTGGTCCTGGGTGCGGGAATGGGTGGTCTGCTTCTGCTCTTGTGGCGTCGGCTGGAAATGCATCTCCACAGAAGGTAACAAAAAATGGAAATAATTATCAGGAGACTCATATATCCCAAAGTGAAGTGGTGAACATCATGATGGTGTATTTTCAGGGCTGAGTGAGCTTGAGTGAGCCGATGAAGGCATCTCTTGTCAAATCGCTTACCAACTCCAAATGAACAGCTTTGGTCGCGAAGCAGCAAAAAACTGCCACATAGGACTTTTGTGGGCGTTTTCCTCTGCTTTTAAAATGTGTCCAAAAGGGACCACAGAAGTCTACACCTGAATTGACAAAAGGTCTGGCAGGTTGGTCCCTAGTGGGTGGCAAGTTGCCCATTAACTGGGATAAAAGTCTTGGCTTCGATTTGGTACAGCGCACACAATTTTGGACGATCGAGCAGTGGTCTTAGCCTTGATAGGCCAAAATCTTTGACGTGATATTGATAATAGTGTTTGTGGCCCAGCATGAAGATTGTTGGTATGAAGTTGCGTCATTAGTAGCCTTGTTATGTTATGTGCATATGGCAACAGCATCGGATGCTTTGCATCAAAGGGCAAGTTGGAAGCCTGTAGTCTACCGCCAACTCGGATTATTCCGTCGTCATCAAGAAATGGAATAAGGCTGCTTAGACTGCTGTTGGCCTTTACCATCTTAGTATGTTTCAATTGACTTAGTTCATCCTTGAAGCCTTCGACTTGTGTATTTCTCACAATTACCACAAGAGCTTCCTCCATTTCCTTTACGGTCAGCTGAGACCTTTCTCTGCGAAGACTGTTGTGCTGTTGACAATTTTTTATGAATCGCAAAACATATGCGATCACTCGCTGTAGGGTCCCGAAGGAATTTTTGTGATTGATGTCGTGAATGAGATTACTCGTTCTACTGGCAGCTACCACAATTGACCTTGGTCGTTTCTTTTCCAAGTCGGTGTCATGTTGAGCTCGTTGTTCTGGCCACGATGCTTCAACACCATGGAGGAAGACTGGGCCATAAAACCATATAGTGCAAGCCTTCAACCTTTCTGCTGATATTCCGCGTGAGAGGACGTCTGCTGCGTTCTGTTTAGATGGAACATGTCGCCACTGATTGATGGATGTCACTTCTTGTATTAAGGCTACGCGATTTGCCACAAAGGTATGAAAAGATGAAGACTCGGCCTTCAGCCATGCGCGTACTATTTCTGAATCTGGCCAGAACAAGCATGGTTGGTCATTCCAATTTAAGTCCTTCTTGACCCGTTGCACCAATTGTGTTGCATGCTTTGCTGCTCATAGGCCTAAGCGCGGAAGTGTCGCCTTTTTAGGGGGGGCAACTCCTGACTTTGGGCATAGTAATTTTACTGTTAAGGCGCCATCATCATTTGTGGAGCGTATATATACAGCGGCTCCAAACGCTTTCTCGGAGGCATCGCAGAAGGCATGTAATTGTCTTGTACGGGGTGTTTTACCCGCAAACATATGTCTGGGGATCCTTATGTCATTAAGCATCTTAAGGTTTTGTCGAAACTCGGCCCAAGTTGTGTGTAGCTCAAGCGGCAGCGCAGCATCCCAATCTAGTTTTTATTCCCAAAGTTTTTGCAAAAATATTTTTGCTGTTACAATCACTGGGCTTACAAGTCCCAAAGGGTCGAAGAGATGCGCAATATCCGGCAGGACAGTTCTCTTGGTTATCTTGCCCTTGTCCGGCCCCATTGCCCTCATACGGAATTCATCACTCTTGGGATGCCAAGTTAGTCCCAAGGCATTGATGTGCTCGTCATCATCACCATTGTGAACATCTAGTTGCAAGGCTCTATCTTCATGTGGAATGCTTAACAGGAGTTGTGCATGGTTGGCGCACCACTTCCTTAGTTTGAAGCCTGCTGATTGGAGTAGCTGCTGTAATTGTTCTTGCATATCCCTCGCTTCTCTTAAACTGTCTGAGTCAGTCATTACGTCATCTACATAAAAGTTTCGTCGTAGAGCGTCAGATCCCAACGGATATTTTTGTTCTTCTTGTAAAGACAGTCGTTGCAAACATTTTGTTGCCAGATATGGGCAGATGTTGTTCCGTATGTAACCGTGCACAATTGATAATGCTTGATGGGTTGACTTGAATCATCTCTCCATGCTATCATTTGATATCTTCTATCGTCATTGTCCACTGTTATTTGCCGGTACATCTTCTCGATGTCCGCTGTGAAGACAAATCGTGGCAATCTGAACCTTAGTAAAATAGAGACTAGCTCATCCTGGATGGTTGGGCCAGTGGCTAGAATTTCATTTAATGATACGTTTGTAGACGTTTTGCTGGAAGCGTCAAACACATGGATGGTTGGGCCAGTGGCTAGAATTTCATTTAATGATACGTTTGTAGACGTTTTGCTGGAAGCGTCAAACACAACTCTGAGTTTCGTTGTAGTGCTGTTAGGTTTCATCACACAATGATGTGGTAGGAAGTAATGTGGTTTAGCAATCGCACTGCCGTTAACTTCTTCCATATGTCCGAGCCTTAAATATTCACTCATGAATTCAATGTACTGTTCCTTTATCTGCGGATTCTTGTTTAGTTTGCGTTCCAATTCTAGAAAGCAACGCAGCGCCACATCCTTCGAGTGCCCTAATTTTTGAGGATCATGCACGAAGGGTAGTTTGACCACAAAACGACCGGTACTATCTCTACGAACAGTTTGGCTAAAGTGAGTCCCACATTTGACCTCTGAGTCCGTCATGGCCCACACAGTCGGATTGACATCTTCTAATTTCCAGAATTTTTCTAATTGAGCATTTAGATTGTCATCCTCTCAATTACAGATACCAGAAGTCGCTAGATACCGTGAAACATCTTGTGTTTTACCGGCCACTACCCAGCCCAGAAGCGTGTTTTGCAGTGTGGGTAGGGTTTCTTCCAATTTGATTTGTCCCACCGATAATAATTGATAATATACTTCTGCACCGATGAGGAAATCGATGGAGCCAGGATGGTAGAAATCAGGATCAGCCAACTCAATGTTTTGAGGAATGCGCCAAGTGGCTATGTTTAGAGTCTGTGTAGGTTGATCTGTAGTGATCTGTGGGAGTATAACTGCTTCCAATCTTGTGGAGAATGCAGTTATCTTCGACTGGACCAGCGCGCTTACTCCATGCTGAGCTCGCTCTTTGATTTCTCCGATGCCTTCAATGCAAAGAGAGTCTGGCGTCCGATTTAGGCCTAGTTTTTTTGCCATTTTGTCTGTGATAAAGTTGAGCTGTGAACCAGAATCTAGGATTGCTCGGCACTCGATTGTTTCGCCCTTATGGTTCACGAGTTTGATGATAACAGTGTTTAAGAGGACATATCCTTTTTCTCCTTTCATTGATTGTGCAGCTAGGATGCTTGGGTTGCTGGCTGATGCCAGTGGATGTGACGCCGGCGCATGTGCGGAATCGCCATCACTGGTCATGTCATGATGAGACACCTTCGCAGTGTTTCCGATATGAAGCAATGTGTTGTGTTTTTTAGAGCATTTCAAGCACCCTCTAGATTGACATTTTAATGACATATGACCAATCTTTAGGCAGTTTATACAAAGCTTGTGCATTCTAACCACGTTGAGTCTCTCCGATGGACTTAGCTCTGTGAGCTTCTTACAGGCAAAAAGCGGATGGGTGCTGCCACACAATACACATTTCCTTGACGTAGATATAAATGACATAGGGTTAACTTGATTGTTCCTCTTCAACATCTTATCCACTGGTTGTTGTCTTTTGTCTTTTCCTAAAGTCTCCAATGCCTGAAATCGTAGTTCCAAGAATTGCAGCAAGTCACTTATGGTTTGAAGTTCTCGTGGTGCCTTCAGTGATTGCTCATATAAATTATGTGTACTTCTATCTAACTTCTTGAGCGTGATATGCACAAGAAAAGAATCCCAAGTTGAAGTAGAAATTCCCGTTCCTTGAAGCCCCATAATGGCTTCCTTTGTAGTATCATGAAGGAGTTTAATGGAAGCTGGAGATTCTTGTTGAATACAAGGCTGTCCCAATAATTTATTGAGTAGAGCGGTGACCAAAAGCCGCTTATTATTATATCTCATCTCCAAAGTTGTCCATGCAGATTGATAGTTTTCTCCCGAGGATGGGATGTGCTGTATTAAGGCCTTAGCCTCACCTGTCAAGTTACCTTGCAAATAAAACATCTTTTCTGCATCTGTTGTAATGAAGAGCTTGTCAGCCGACAGATATACCTACATTCACTTGTACCTGAATGTAGATACATACTGCATCCGACACCCCTTTTTTACAAAATCATATCCAGGATATGTGTGGGTGGCTGCACAGCGAGTATGCCGCTAGCGATCAGCCGGCTTGGGGTGGTTCTTGCCACCCACATCCCTTCTATGCTTGTAATGCTGTGCATAGAGAAGTAAAATGTTTGACCGGACAGACAGACGGACAATAAAAAAAACACTTGAATGTGTGACTGCAGACGGACAGACGGACAATAAAAGAAAAGATCTAATGCAGGCTTCCTTCTCATGATGGAACCTGAAAACCTAAAAAGAAGAAAATTGATTTTATTTAATATGTTGCCAAAAGAAGGAGAATAGAAGACCTCAGCAACGCCGAACAAGTGCTGATTCACCCGGAGAGCTTACAACGCTGGCCAATGGACGATTGAGAGAGAGTGAGAGAGCTGAGAGGGATCCCTGATGTTATTGAGGCCCCGGCTTTGGGTAATGTTGGGCCCAATCGCCCCCATCCACCCTGGCTAAGCCTCCAAAGCCGTATCAAAATGCTTAGACCCATTTGTTTCTACTTGATGTGTGTCTGTTCAAGCTTCTCACAACATAACCTTGCCACCCCTCCCCTCCCCGTTTGGGTTTTCTTTTACGCGAACATAGCGACCTGATCAGCCAGCGGACGAATAGACGAAATCTGCAATAAAACGGGAAGAAAAAAAAATATACACGTAGATATGAGATTTCAAAACTTTATAATTAGGTATGGTTTACGACTCCTGTTCACAAACTGTTTACAATCCAGAAAGAGACTTATCTCTGACCTGCATAGCTAATTATTTTACACAGAAAAAAGATGACCACCTTGTGGCACACCCAAAAAAAACAAGACAGACTTCGTATGCTTTACCTACCTAATTTGCTCGAGCCCTAATCTGAGAAATCTTACATCTAAATCTTATCAACTTCACTATTAATGTTCCACAAAACGGACCAAAGTCACTATTTCTCTACCTCTTTCCTCTTCTTTTCCTTTCCCTATATATACATGTAATTTATTTCAAGTTAAAAAAAAAACGGCCTCTAGTAACTATGAAACAAAACTAATATTTGACCAGAAGGGTCCCGCATGCAACTTAACCTAAGACAATTGTGAAGGTTACCTCAATCTCATACTTGCACGAGCCGTAGTAAAACCCCTTCTTCTTCTCTGAGTGTCAATCAGGTGGAGCGTTCCGACAGGTAAATATTATAATGCACAACTGGACGAATTATTATCTCACCCGCCGAATCCGTGAGTTTCAATCTTTAAACCCCTGGATATCCTGCTGCTGGCGACGGTACTTCTAAGCATTTTCATTAATAGAGCACAATTTCACCTTTCTTTCTTGCAGACTGAATGCTGCCAAAAATAACACTGCGACAATCGTGCACACATGTAAGTTACTGAATTCCTTTACAAAAACACTAATTTACATATTCCTTTTTGCAGGCTAAATGCTGCTTAAACACCACTGCGGTAATTATGCACACAGGTAAATTAGTAAATTCATTATTAAAGCGCAATTTCACAATTCTTTCCTGCAGACTGAATGCTGCTTAAACTCCACTGCGGCAATTATGCACACAGGTAAATTAATAAATTTATTATTAAAGCACAAATTCGCATATGTTCTAACTTGCAGACTGGATGCTGCTGAAAATGACACCGCGGCAATTATGCACACAGGTAAATTAATAAATTCATTATTAAAGCACAATTTCACAATTCTTTCTTGCAGACTGAATGCTGCTTAAACTCCACTGCCGCAATTATGCACACAGGTAAATTAATAAATTCATTATTAAAGCACAACTTCACAATTCTTTCTTGCAGACTGAATGCTGCTTAAACTCCACTGCGGCAATTATGCACACAGGTAAATTAATAAATTCTCATTAATATAGCACAATTTTACAATTCTTTCTTGCAGACTGAATACTGCTTAAACTCCACTGCTGCAATTATGCACACAGGTAAATTAATAAATTCATTATTAAAGCACAATTTCACAATTCTTTCTTGCAGACTGAATGCTGCTTAAACTCCACTGCGGCAATTATGCCCACAGGTGTATTAATAAATTCATTAATAAAGCACAACTTTACATTTCTCTCTTGCAGACTGGATGCTGCTGAAAATGACACTGCGGCAATTATGCGCACAGGTAAGTTAATAAATTCTCATTAATATAGCACAATTTTACAATTCTTTCTTGCAGACTGAATACTGCTTAAACTCCACTGCTCCAATTATGCACACAGGTAAATTAATAAATTCATTATTAAAGCACAATTTCACATATGTTCTAACTTGCAGACTGGATGGTGCCGAAAATGACACTGAAAAGTTTGCCGTGACACTCCTCGACACAGCTAATTAGATTTTTCCTCGACACGACCACGAATTTCGCGATAAAATAATAAAAAAAAAACCCAAAAGTACTGATATCGTCGCGTATCGACGATTCAACTTCTCTCTTTCCACCAAAAACAAAATCCCCATAAAAAACTTTTACTAAAACTCTAGCGCTAAACTCACTAGATCCGCGCGCAATCAGAACTTAAACCAGACTCCCAATCCCTCACGCAATCTCCCTACATTCCGCCGTTCTGTCTTTTCCACCGCACGACAGACAAGCGCCTTCGTGTACCACCGACTCTGTTCGTGTCTCTGGTGCCCACCGCTAGACGAACGTTTTTCACTTTTTGTGAGTTTTAAATGCAAGTTAGCGCTGGTGCTATTGCCTGGATACGGGTGTGTGTGTATTCTTTTTCGGTAGAAAGAATATTTCGTTTTGGAGCAAAATTTTTTGGGAATTTTTTTTGCATTTGTGGACCCGCTGCAATACATTACATGATGATATCATGCGATGTATTACAGCTAGGCCAATTGCCGTTTTCGTCGCTTTGATGTGGTTGACTAGCGGTAAATGTTATCCGAAAAATTGTATTTTGTGCTCATTTTGCGCATTTTAGAATTTTTGGACTGAAATTATTTTGCAGCTGTTGTTATTTCGTTTAGATCTGTACTTGTATGCGGGTGTGTATAAATATGGCTTTATCTTTGTAGGAACTTTCTAATATGAAGAAGTAGCATAGGGCTACTTCTTGAAAATAAATAAATTTTGACTTTTCAGGAATTTTCTAATATGAAGAAGTAGCATGAGGCTACTTCTTGCAAATGAATGAAATTTTACTTTTCAGGAATGTTCTAATATGAAGAGTAGCATAGGGCTACTTCTTGCAAATGAATAAATTTTTACTTTTCAGGAATTTTCTAATATGAAGAAGTAGCATAGGGCTACTTCTTAAAAAATAAATAAATTTTGACTTTGTAGGAATTTTCTGATATGAAGAAGTAGCATAGGGCTACTTCTTAAAAAATAAATAAATTTGACTAAATTACATACTCTGGGAAATCATGGGGTTTTCTCTACAGACGTAGAGAAGCCAAACGAAAGTAGCGTAAGGGGGTATACGCTACACTGTAATGGGTTGATCGTGCACCATTTGAGCGTATAACCCGCGGAAATGGCTCCAATGTAGATAATTTCCATCAAAGGTTGGTAGAGTTATTTTTGGTAACTTTATTTGCCTGCCTACGAGGGTACATCCAGGTAGGGCTTCTAGTTTGCTTGAGAGGCCGATAGCGATGTCTTGTACCCATGACTCGAGTCGAATGTAGTAGTTCTCGTCATATGTAGACTCATCACCTTCAACGGAGATATTGAATATTTTCTGATAGTTTGCAGCTATACTGGTCCAATAATCGGTAATACATTTAAGTTTTAATTCGAAATATGCTCTCGGTCAGGTAAGCCAAACTCAATAAGTTTTAAATGCTGCACAAGCACTCACGTCTTGGTCTTGTGGATTCTTAGCAGCATGTTTAATTCTGTTTTTTGGCCTTGAGAGTCGTTTGTACATGTGAACGAAGGGTCATTATGATCATTTACTTCGTTATTGCCAGGTGGCTGCTGCCCTTCACCCTCAGATTGATCTTGGTTGGAGGTTTGAGCAGGCCCAGCTAGTTGTCGAGTGTTTGTTGATTTAGCCTCAATAGCTTCTTGTAATGTGGCCTTGAATTGTTCGTAGGCCCTTTTAACGGAGGCGTAATAGCCCTTCTTGAAGTATGGATGCTCCTGGTGTGTATCTGCATAGGTCGTAAGCTTATTATGGTTGTCGTCAAACTTTACCCAGTCTGTGTCAAGCCAGACAATTCTTGTTCGCAGATATGGCAGCTCCTTTTTGTAGGATGGGTCTCCTTTGAAACCTTGTATTAGCTGCTCAATGGATTTTCCAATGGCCTCTTGTTCACTAGTGAGGGCTTCCATGTTGCGTGTGTAATCAACTGATTAAATTGACAAAATATCACGTCGGGGTCACCAAATGTTAAAGGGAGAGCTCTTTTGCTCTACCTGTGTGCGTCAAGGTGCGTGTACCTTGATCACCTTCGTCGAAAATAAAAAGAAATGGCCAAAGGTGCTTGGACCAAGGCCGTGTTAATGATGCAATTGGTGCGTGTACCAATTGCAATATGAATAGTAGTTTTGAACTTCTTCACAAGATGTGAATTAACTAGCCGAAGGTTCTTGTACCAAGGCTTTATTGATGCATGTAACTGGTGCTTGTACCAATTACAAATTAGACACTCAAAGTTGTAACAACGAAATTTAAAAGCAAACGACCGCTCTCTTAATAAAAACTGAATGAATAAATTTATTTAATAAATATCCTACTTATAAAGCGAACTTATGCTTACCTAAACAATTTTACTGTAGCAGAGACGACTCCCATGAAATACCGTGGCACATGTCCATGAAAGGTACACCGCCTCAAATTCATTGACGATAATCAAAGTGCTGACCGTGGCGATTTTCATGGGGGCCGTCTGCTGTAAGTACACCAGAAGTGAAATTGGCATGATGGCTGTGCGCGACGCGCGAAAACAACTGAATTCAAACGTAATGCGATTCTTAAGAATTTTGTTTGTTTTAGCATTTTTATTAATTATCGCGGGCATGCTCGTTCATGCAATTTCACTTCTGGAGGAACTTGTACATATGTATGTTATGTAGGTGTAAAAAAGAATATGTTACAGCGGCGTTTTTCTGCTGGTCATAGACATAACCCATAAGAATCATAGTATTACTAGGTGTAACTATCAATACTACCTAAATATTCTTTAAGAGATATAAATATTTATATATATCTATACATATCTAATCTAACTATCATAAGGTCATATTCATAAAAATAGATCATAACTATAAAAATAGATCATAACCATAACATAAGATCATAATCATAAAGTAGATCATAACGATAAAATAAGATCATAATCAAAAAATAAGATCATATTCTAAAAATGATAATTCTGGTATGTAAAGCTACAATCGGCAACACTTCATTGAAAAACATCTTCAATCATCTCTTTTTACACTCATTCATTTTTTTTTCCGAAAGTTCAATACGTCCTACTCCATGAACTTTCTTTTCTAAGGGGAATGGTGTAATGAAGCGCCACTCATTAAGCGGCATTCATTACTTCCCCACATCAATCCAGCGCTATCAAGATCAAATCAAACCTACGAAAACCCCATAATTCCAATGTACATACGTATGTACATATTTCTGAAAACATACATACGACCATGCATATCTTTTCGTACGTACATACATATTCCAAAAGCATATGTACGTACCTACACAGTGGCGGTCATGACCCCCCCCCCCTTAAATTTGGAGAAAAAAATATTTAATTAATTGAGTTATTTGAAAAAATATAATTTTTATTTTATACTTTTTTATTTATATAATTCAACTTATATATTTATTCCAAAACTTAAAAAAATAAAAATTTATTTCAATGAATGCTATTGTATGCATGTGATGTATGTGTATAGGTTTTTCTCGGAATTTGAGTTTCGAACCGCAGCTTTGGGTGATCCAAGAGAAACATTTCCCAAGCCACGAAACAGACTCCCTCACTACCACATCAGAGCCCTAACTTAACTTAGTCCTAACTCCTGTTATATTTCGGGGCTTACCTTAGCCGAAGGCAATCACTCTACCCCGTTTCAGGAAGCTATGATTAAAACAACTCGCACAATTTTATTTTATTTATATATATATTTTTTTACTTTTGCTATGTTCACAAACTTCCTCTTATGGTTATTTTCACAAAACGTTTATTTTTTTTCTTATCGCAACTTCTATTTTCTTTACCTGTTTACAATTAGTGTTCAGCCTACCGCGGCGGACGATAGTTGAAAGGAAATTTGATATTTTCATAAATATCCAACCATCGTCTTGCTATCGTGCATACATTGTTGCACCCAAAATGTATGCCGCTCGCGACAATTTGCTGAAAGGAGGCTTTTCGATGCAGACTTAATCGTTTAAATCTTCACTGAGTAAATTTATGCGCCAGATAGGTATGTGTATATGTACCCAGCGGGAAATGGAATCATACTATCACCCAAACCGGATGCCTTCCTTGGAAGGAATCGAGGATGCATGCCCATTCATTGGACACCATGTAGGACTTTTGTACAGGCATGTCCTAGGGAGGAAGCAGTTCAAGCTTTTTCATGTGCTTCCCCCTAGCTTCATTGGAAGGAATGGGTATGCATGCCTCCTCAGTAGACTCTCTACGAGCGAAAACAAATCTGCGTGCACTTGGTTTCACAAACAAATCACGAATGAACTTGAAAACATGCGTTTAACCTTCCACCAAGCTTCTTCCGGGATCAATCTGGAACGGATCAAAAATTGTTCGGCCTTTTCATGTTTTGCACTAAGGTTTAGCAAAACAAGAATGAGCTTGAAAATTGCATTGCACCTTCCACCAAGCTTCTTACGGAATTAATGTGGAATGGAACGACAATTTTTCGGTTGTTTCATATATTTGCACTATTAGTTTAACTGCTTCCACAAGCCTTCACGTGAAAGGCCTGACCAGATTTCCCGCTGGGTACATACATATCGTATTTTCGACAAATCTTACTGAAGGTAAGATTTGTCGTGGGGCTTTTTCTATTGAAACGACTTGGGTTGAAATTTAAAATTTTTATTTGTCCCAAGTCGTTCTATGGGAAATACATTTTGTTTTTAACTGAGGGATTTGAATCAATTGCTGATGGCAATTTCTTCGCCTTAAAGAGAGATAAGCCCCTTTTCAGGTAATTTTGGCATGTATCACTCCTAACATTCTAAAATATTTGCAGCGTTCTTATGTAAAACCACTGACATATGACCACTGAAATATGGACTGACTACGTCCAGAGAAATACACTGCAGAAAGTGGGCTCATTTCTATATAGCGTTCTCTTTCGGTCTAAGCACCAACTACTAATTCGCACGTCACATAGAAATGTGACCTAACTCAAAATTTGTCGTTTTTGATTTAATTACACCATGAAATTTGGATATTTCTATCTGATTGTTTTTGCCGCTAGATAGCGATAGTGTCATTTTTCTGTTACTTAAGAACAGAGATATTCTTCATAGAACAGTGTGTCAGTGTCACTTTATGAGTTGTGACAATCTTCATTACAAACGTAAATATGTTTTCGACATTTTAACAGTATTATTTTAAATTGTGTCACTTTTCCACAAAACAGCATTTATTTCTTACAAATTTTATTTTGAGTTATGACATTTTTCCACAAAGTTCAAAGTACGGAATTTAATTCTTAAAAATCGTATTTTGAGTTGTGCCACTTAAAAAAAACTTGTAAAAATATTTACTTCGCAACAAAGAAAAGCGACACAACTTAAGGGCATGCTGGATTAACAGCTAACCTCGCCAACTGCGGTTACAAAAACTTAAAAATTCTTTTATATAAAACTTCAGAAATAAATTTACTAACAAATTTAAGAGTTCAGACTATTTTTAGCAAACAATTACTACGTTAAGCTGGAATTAATTCTATATACAGCTTTTCGTTTTTTCGCTCTCCTGAAAAGTTGCATTTTTTGAGTTGGGTCACTGAGAAAGGGCTGTAAACAATAAATAATTAAGTGGGTTTGTCGAAATAAATGTTTTTAAATTAATTATTTGGGTTAATAGAAATTCGAGAGGTTTCACTTTTCAACTTTCCGTCAATGGATTTTTCAATGTTGGCACCGACGTATGAAATATTTTTGACACAAAAAATTATATATGCCAGTGTGTAAAACTGAGAAAAGTTTGGCTTGAATGACTCCAGCAGTTTGCACCCTATTCTATTAAAAAAAATTAGTTTTTGTAAAAAAAAGTATACTAAACAATGACACATCATCCACACCGCTTAATACGGATTTCCTAGTTCCAAGTACTGCAGTACTGCGGTGGCTATGCGAACCGACTTACGGCGTTGGATGTTTTTTTTTTCTCGATTTAATTTGTAAGATAACCCCTCTCCCCTAATTTCACTGCTGGATCCGCGCCTGTACCTACATACCTATTGTAATACGAGTATTCCCTGAAAACTATCTACAAAAAGTTATGTAACACTTTCTTCTTCAAAGCAATTAACTATTTCTCTTTAAAGAATACTCGAATTACAAAACATTAAAAACATTTTCTTTTTCAAGTAACAATGACTTGACCTTTTCAATTCATATCGATTGACAATAATTCCATCAGAATTATTGTCAACTCAACATTTTCCCATTTTTAATACAATAGCGGCAACGCGCTGCATTGTTTACATAAAACAAACCCCTCAGCACGAGACCAATTCTAGCCATGTAGCAGCACTGGGCTGTCCCTGACCTACCATACAACCAGTGCGCGCTTGCTTTAATTGTTTTACCATGTGTTTGGAAATACGCGTAATGAGCCTAGCGTTTGACCCACAAATTGTGTTCTGTTGTTCTTCGTCTTTTTTTTGTTGTCACTCGCTTACTCATATGTATATAGGAAATACTTTGAGCAATGAGTATGATGAAAAAACATTACTATGTGTTATATGCATGATGTTTTGACCCCTTCGACAGCGCTATATGAAGTTCCTGGCCATGTATATTGTCACATAATAATTCCCACAAAATCGTGAGAACAACATTTTCCAGACGGAGTTATCATATCGCACATATTTTTCAGCTCATCAAATTTCATCTTCATGGACACACATTTTGCTGATCAATGCAAGATGAACTACAATAAAGCACACCTTCATGTACATGTACATGCTGATCACTGACTTATAACAATGGACTGAGCGATTTGCTATTTCATGTGGCACAAAAATATTGTGTTTCTGTATATTACCGTTAGAGCACCCTTTAAAACGATTACATAAAAAACATGTAAAACTCAACCAATCAGATGAAATTTTACACCTGAAAGTCGAATTAAATTAAAAAAAAATATTTCCTTGTGTCCAAAGGATATTTTAACTGCTTATAAGGTATTAAACTCATTCCGACTTTAATTTTCAAAAGTTATTCTTAACTGAATCCTGCTTATGGGCAAGAGAGACGGAGCATGGTAAACACTATCTTTACCTTATTCCTTCTGCGGTGATTGCATCTGTAGCCAACATAAAAACATCAAATGGCATGAGCAAACGTTCCAGAATGCAATATTTTGTGTTGGTAGCTCCAACTCTGCCATAGGGCGAAAGAGAGAACTATAAAACTTGTGCCATGCTTTCCTATAGGAAAATTACAATAGGCTCAGTCTATTGTTATAAGTCAGTGATGCTGATGCATGCAAATAGAATGAGAATTAAATGTATCTCATAGAGAAATAAGTTACTTAAGATTCATTTTTCAACCCGTAACAATCGTTTTTAAATAAAGTACTGTTTTAGATCGCAGCTCCGTTGTTTTATTCATTACTGGCGCAGTCGGTTCCTCGAACAAAAATCCATTATACAGTTATAGTGTATAACTAACAAAATACGTTCCTTTCATACAGTGATAGTGTATAAATAATTGAAATTGCACAATCACAGTGTCCAAACTACATAATAAATTAATACAATTCTGAAAGATCACCTATAGCAAAGAAGAGGAAGCAAATAAACGGAAGAAAGCAGCAAAAACCAAGGTAAGAATAATTAGCTGAGAGCAGCTACAAATTACAAAAAAGAAAACGGATTACAAAACACAAAGCTTAAGGACAACTTAGGAGTTCGCAATCTAAATCAAGTAACACTTTTAGTTTTATTTCCATTAGCAGTAGAATCCAAGATTGATTAGGATCAATTTATTAGTACATAATTAAGTGATAAATAAATAGAGAAGCTTTTTTTTCAAGTTCAATAACTAGATGACAAACAAATATACAGAAGCTCTTCTTTTCAGATAATAATCTAAAATTGTTTCATTGGAAAATTAAATCAAATTAAATTTAAATTAACTAGTTAACTGATTAAAATGGAAAATTTAAGCATAACTGAAAAATTCAAACTAATAACAAGTAGATTAAGTTGTGTGCAATCATTTAACGGTGAAACAAATTCCTTAATTAATTTTATCAATAGAATTGAGTGTCTTATACCAATCCTCGACTCCTTCGACAATGATTATAAACGCTTAATATTAGGACTTATAAAAGATAAAATAGGAGGGACGCGCGGAAAACATTATTAATTAACAATAACGCAGAGACATGGATTGATCTCAAAACAATTTTAATCAGGGGACATGGTGAAAATTCATCAGTTGACGCATTAATAGATAAAATTAGAACATGTAGGTGCGATAACACGATCGAAAATTTTCATCAAAAGTTAAACACCTTATTGTGTAGATTAAATAACGCGTATCTTTTAGAGGGTGGAGGAGATAATAATCGAATTGCTAGTAATCAAAGAATAGGTCTACATTCATTCAGACATGGGTTGCCAGAACCAGTCAAGAGTATCATTATTAGTAGAAATCCTTCAACACTAACCGAAGCCTACGAAATCATTCAGTCGAATGGATATTTGAGTTATAATTGTAGTAAAATACAAAACAGCAGAATACAAAGAAATCCGATTTATACTAATGGTAATAACTATCATAATACTTATAATGGTAATAGTAACAATAGTAATGGTGGAAGAAATAATAATACTAACAATTTTAGTCGAAACCAAAACTTCAGCAACAATCAGAATTTCAATAACTGTGGTCACAGTAGACAATCACAGAATTTTAGATCGAACTCCCAGTATAGACAACCCTTTAATAGATCACAATTCAGCAATAATAATCATAATTTCCAAAATGTCAACAATTTAAATCAAAACGGGAGACCAGAACCGATGGACGTCTCTATAAATGAAAACAGATTCCAGCAACAAAATTTTCCAATAAACCGCCAAAACAATTACCCTATTTAGTTGTTCGTACGCCTATTAAAAAACTTAAATTTATCATAGACACCGGCGCCGAATATAGTATCATTAACCCTCATCTATGCAATCCCAAATGGAAAATAGCTTCGAACACATACACCCTCAGAGTATTAAATCGAAACATAGATACGAGCATTCAATACAAAGTACCTCTCTTCAAAGAATTTAATAAAAGAGACTATTTTGTCAATTTCTTAGAATACTACTTTCACAATCAATTCGACGGAATATTAGGAAATAACATTTTAGCAGATTTAAACCCAGTGATCGACTATAAAAATAGAGTTTTGACCACCAGTGATGCTAATATTCCAATATATCTGAACGAAAACGAAGAAATGTACGCAAATAATTGCTATAACAATAAATCCCTAAACGTATTTATCAACGAAACAAATAAAAATAATTTTTCTGAAGGAATCGTCGCAGGTCATTTGAACGCAAGCGACGCTTTTAAATTAAAAAATCTTTTACACTCTTATGAAGACATATTTTACAAAGATGGCGACCATTTATCATTCACGGGCGAAATAAAGCATAAAATTATTACAAAAAACGATACTGCGATTTACAGTAAACTATACAGGTACCCCGAAATTCATCGCGATGAAGTTGATAGGCAAATCAAGGAAATGCTCAAACAAAAAATTATTGTTCCAAGCAATAGCCCGTATAACTCTCCACTTTGGATCGTACCCAAAAAAATTGATAATGATGGAAAACAAAAGTGGCGCATAGTCATAGACTACCGGAAGCTAAACGAGCAAACGATAGACGATAGATTCCCTATCCCAAACATCGACGATCTTTTTGATAAATTAGGCAAATGCAATTACTTTACAACTTTAGATCTGGCGAAAGGCTTTCACCAGATCGAAGTAGATCCAAATGATAGGGCCAAGACAGCATTTTCGACAGCAAATGGTCATTATGAATTCACTAGGATGCCGTTTGGTCTCAAAAATGCTCCGGCAACTTTTCAAAGACTTATCAACAACGTATTAAAAGATTTTATACGAAAAATCTGTGTCGTTTATCTTGACGACATTCTCATTTTCTCCACTAGTTTCATCGAACACCTAGACTCATTAAAGAAAATATTTCAAAGATTGCGTGAATGCAATTTGAGAATCCAAGTTGATAAGTGCCGCCTTGCTGAAATATCTACAAACTATTTAGGACATATAATAACCAATAACGGGATTAAACCCGACGATAAAAAGACAAAGTCAATCAAATCGATGAAATTACCTACGAGTACAAAAGAAATTAAACAATTCTTAGGAATCACGGTCTACTATAGGAAATTCGTGAAAGATTATTCCCGAGTAGCATATCCCATGATCAAGTATTTGAAAAAAAATATGCGAGTTAACGTAAATGACGAAGAATACATCGAGGCCTTTAATAAATTGAAAACATTGTTAATGAGTGACCCCATTTTAAAACGTCCCGATTTCAGCAAAACTTTTACGTTAACAACCGATGCATTACAGAATGCAATTGGAGCAGTCTTGAGTCAGGACAGCCACCCTGTGTGTTACGCCTCTCGTACTTTAAACGATCACGAAACAAAGTATTCTACGATTGAAAAAGAATTGTTCGCGATCGTATGGTCTGTAAAATACTTCCGTACCTACCTATATGGTAGAAAATTCATCATTCGCACAGACCATAAGCCTCTCATCTGGCTAAAGAACATAAAAGAACCTAACATGAAACTGCAGAGATGGAAGCTAATGCTGAACGAATATGATTTTGAAATAATTTACTTAAAGGGAAAAGAAAATAATGTCGCCGACGGTTTTAGTAGGTATATTAATAAAAATGATGGAAATGATGACGATGAAGTCACACTTTCAAGCATTTGTAGCAAAAACGGCGTAATTCTAAATAATGAAGTAGGTGATAGTAGTAGCATTGACGTCGAAGTCATGTCTATAGCCGATACCACGCATAGCGGACTAAACGATAGTACAGAGCATATTGGTATTACAGAAAAATGCATAAACATTTACAAAAACCAGATCTACCTAGAATATATTTTCTCTCTTTTTCCTATTCAATCCGGCATACTATTGTACATCTTAAGACTGTAATGATCTTTGTACTGAAAATAAATTGTCATTATTATTATTATTATTATTATTTTTTTTTTTTTATGTATATAAGCTCTTTATTTTTTGGCTCTTTGGCTCTTTTCAAAATTCCTTAAAAATAGGTAGCAAAAGGCTCTACAAAGTGTAAACAAAAGGTCGCTAGCTAATCTAAAAGTTATAAAAGGTCAATAGGGACAATTAAACAATTAAAACAATTAGAAAAACTAATGAACAAGAAAAAAGACACAAACAAAAGGAAAACAAACAAGACAAAATTCTCAAAAGAGACTAAAAAACGGCTACAAGAATTTTGAAAAGGATCTAAAAGATAGACAAAAAATTTAAAAGTCCCAATTTTGACAATTGGGTAAGTGGCAGTTCCACGAAGCTCCAAATTTCCAAAATAATCTAATAAAAATATTTACCTAAACGAACGAATTTTCAACAAAAAAATTTTGTAATTTAGCACCGAGACCGAAACCGAATCAAAGATAAATGACCGAACGAACGAAAAAATTTAGCCGATACCGTTATAAAGTCCCGCGAGGGCGGCCTGTAGTATCGTAGACCTCTACAAACTGCCCTCATCATCCCTCCAGCTTAGCATCTCTAACAGAGTGCTTGTCCTTCCCACCGCACGTGCAACGATTCCTAAGCGGGGAGAAGCCCCGTGGACTAGTGTTGCAAATGCTGTGGCCTGTTCTCACCAGCGAAAGACAAGAGCTCCATCCTGCACCGACGATAGTGGTTGCCATGTGCAGTTGAATGTGTCTGCGTTCGTTGCCAGATATTCGAGACGTAAACGTCTCTTCAACCTGTCAACGAAGTGGCGCTTAAGTGCGTGTGCGTGGTGTTGTGGGTCAGTGTTCTGATTCCCATCTTCGACTCTCATGTAGTACAGGTGAATTGTAGATTTGGCCAGTGTCAACACAAAGCTAATCAAACAATTCACTCGACTACATACCTTTGGTCCCCATAGAAACGATGTCCTAGTAACGCCGAAATTCGGGTGGATCAACTGACACATACCGCGCACGAGATCCATTAGACCCTGCAAAGCCGGACAAGTGAAGAACCTGTGAAACAGGGTGCCCTCACCAGCACAAACTGTGCAAATCCTCTGAACTCGGCGGTCGATATGTGACAACTGATTAGGATGCATAAGACTGTGATGCAGCAATTTGAATGCTACATCAGCATCTTTGTAACTAGAAGGATAACTGTAGACTACTCTGCAAGTTATCCCTCCCATCACGCCCATATTCACCCCGAGGTGTGTTCGCCATCTGTTGTATCCTGTATACTCCGGAGGTCTTATTGACATAAGCACGTCACGGAGCACACGTGTTGTAAGTGTGCTGAAAGGTGTGTGTGGTGGTCTGTTCAGAACGAAAGCATCTTCCAACTTAGTGCCAGGGTCACTGGTCCCAAGTTGGCGAAATCTCTCCCGCGCAGAAGCAGCCAGGTCGTGTAGTTGTGCAGTGTTAGTGTTTATTCGGCAGTTTCCAGAGATATCAATAATATCTCCGAGAACTGTCAGTGTATGCGTGTCAGCTTCAAAACCCCGAGCATTACTGAACACTGAATCTATTAATTCAGGATTGAACCTGATTGGAATCGACGCGAATTGCGTGTACCTTAGAGCATTCCACTGAAGGTGAAATGCTGGCCTGATTCTGCCCCAGGTCTGAATCGTTGAGATTAGATCCTGTGGCCAGTCACGAGGATAAGGTGGTCGAACAGAGAGTAGGTAGTAATACTCCCCTATGCCGATCCCTCCCAGTACATTCACCCACAGTTGAGAAATCAAGCTGTCTCTCTGGCAAAACACTCTTTGGAATGCACGCACTTGGAGACACCTTGATTTCACAACCAAGTTAGTGAGACCTAATCCACCTATCTTGACTGGCAGACAGAGCGTGCTTTCAGCAACCCATCGTCTTCCGCACCAAAAGGCGTCTATCGCTTTTGCTTGAAGAAGACCTACGAAGCCTTCATCAAACGTCTCAGACTTTAGCAGATGAACGATGGACGAGGTAATCAAATAGTTTATCACGACTGACCTACCCATTAAGGATAGTGGAAATAGTCGACTACGCCATGAGTTTACAGCTCTAGAGAGTTTCTCAAGAGCGATGCGGCTATTATTTGATTTACTCTCGCGTCCGATATACACACCTAAATACTTCAGGTAAGTATTAGTCCATTAGATGTTCAGTGGAGTATCTGTACGATCTCTCCACCTTCCACACCACAAGCCTTGACTCTTACTAAGGTTGATTTTAGCGCCCGCTATACGTTCGAACTGTTCGAAAACAGCACGAGCGACCGGAAAAGCTTCATCTCTTGTCACGAAAATAGACAGATCATCCGCATACGCCAACATAAGAGGCCTCACATTGGTATATGGCAGATGAACCGCATACCGTCCGAGCATTCGACGAAGATTCACCAGTAGCGGCTCCAACGAAAGATCATAAAGCATACCTGACAATGGACAGCCCTGTCTGATACCTCGATGAAACGAGATAGGAGCCAGAACTTGTCCTTGATGCTTAATCAAAATCGCTGAATCTCTATACAGTTTCCCGACGATATCGAGCCACCTGGGCGGAAACCCAAATGCCTCGAGAGCAGTCAAGAGATACTCGTGCGAGACACTATCAAAAGCCTTTTGTTGGTCAAGTGAAATCATGGCCATTTGTGTACCTGTCTGTTCATGGTAGGCAAACAAATGCTTGGCTACCGCGATATTGTCGTAGATACTACGACCAGGTACACAATAGGACTGTTCCGGGTGTATTACCGAAGCAATCACTGAGCGGAGTATCGCCCCTAATGCTTTGCAGACGATTTTGTAGTCTACATTGCATAGGGTTACTGGCCTCCAGTTCCCCATCCTCTGCAAATCTCCCTTCTTTGGAATCAAGCGCATAACAGATCTCCTCCAACTAGTAGGAAAGTCTGAATGTGTCTCAACCGCCGAATTGAAGACTTCCAAAAGGTCAGGAATTGATAAATCCCTGAAACGTATGAAGAATTCTGGAGTAAAGCCGTCATAACCAGGTGAAGTGTGTCGCCTTAGATCCTTTGTCGCAGCAATCATATCCTCCAATGTGATTACTGTATCCAGGAGCTCCTTACTGTCTTCAGAGAAAGTGGGAATATTCTCAAGGAATTCATGAGTGGTCAAGGATGTTGTCGACGTCGATTCAGAGTAGAGACTACTGTAGTAGTCTCGAATATATTCTGATAGCTGTTGTCGGTTGAGGACTTGTCCAGATTCATCAATAATCGATTCGACCTCACAAGAAGCAGTACGACGTCTAGTCGCCTGAAAGAAGTACTCAGTTGGAGAATCGCCTTCTCTCAGCCAGCGCGATTGGCCGCGCAGCACAAACTCCAAGCTGTGCTTGTAAGTCTGTGTCGCCAAGCGTTCCTTTATTCCATTGAAATAAAGAATCAACCCCGGCTGAGTTGGGAGAAGTGCTGCCACCCGAGAGACCTCGGCCGACAAGCTAGAAGCTTGATAGCCACTTCGATTGAAACTCGTCTCGATAAAAGACCGAATCTGGAGCTTTCCAACATCCCACCATTGACTAAGAAAAGGAAAGTTAACTTTCCTCTCTTGCCAATCGTGCCAGAATTCAGTGAACTCATTGATGAACTGCTCGGAATTCAACAAATAGTTGTTGAATATCCAGTATTCAGTTCGTCTTTCAACTAGAGTGCTGGTCGCCACTACAAGAAGATGATCACTAACGGAACACACTTCATGAGTGACACCAACGAAATGTTCTAGTATTCCAGGTGAGACGTAAAGTCTATCAATTCTGGAGCCTGCGAGACTTCCATGGATATTTCGCGAGACCCTCGTGTATGATCTAGTCGTAGGATGCATCCAACGATAGATATCCACGAGTCTGAAAACACCGACAAAATTCCTCAATCGAGCAGCATTGACAGAGTTGAACTCAACTCCAGAGTGCCGATCCATTGAGGGATTCAGAGTGCAGTTGAAATCACCTCCGAGGACAGTTTCACCGCTAAAATTCACCAGACACGACTGAACACTATCAAGAACTTGTCTTGTAATGTCCTGGTCATGAGGAAGGTACACGTTCACTACCTTGATATTTTTGTCTTGAATGACAAAGTCCAAGGAAGAAGCGAAGCCTGGGAAGATATCTGTATAGACAGGAGACGATAGTGTAAATTTGTTAGATACAATGATTGCCACCCCTGAGCCTCGGCGAGGCGCAGGTGTGGCAAACATTGCATAGCCAGTGTGTAAATAAGCATAGCGCTCAAGTTGTGTGTATGTGTCTTGTGTAAAATTCGTCTCCTGTAGAAGCGCGATGTCTATATCGAATATTTTGACATGTTCGATAGTGCTGTGTAACCTTGTATGTGCACTTAAACCCCCGGTGTTGATCGAAGCTATCTTGCACATTCAAAGAGATGAAAAGCTCAAACGATGAATGTGCGACGTCTATTGACGAGGAGAATCGGCCAAGCGATGCTCCTGAAGCAACTCCTCCACCTTCCTATGAAGTCGTTCTAACCGAGCAACATCGTTGTACTTCCTCCTCTTCCTGGACTCCTGTTGTAGGAGTTGAAGCTGAGGAAGTAACAACTCTGGCCTCTCCAGCTCCCTTACAAGAATACTCCAGATTTTATCTGAATTCTTCTTGTACTGGAGCTGGGTAAGAATTTCGGAGATCTTCTTCCTAGGAAGGGTCTCCATCCCTTTCGAGACTTCAAATTGGCTACCAGTCGAAATGATGCTATCACACGACTCGTAGCCACCGAAGCTCGAAAGACCAGTGTCATCCAAGCCGGTCATGTCGCAGTCCGAAAGCTGCTCGTGAGACACCACCGCGTCCCTTACTACAACCTTCGAACCGCGAGCTCCACTATCGTCCTCCTCCGAGTGGGGCCGCTTGGATGCGACTGGCTTTGCTGGCTCTGGAGGAGGCAGCATCACCCGGTCAACTTTCTTCCTCCTCGTCCTCTTTTTTTTACTACTTGGCTATTCGACTCCTCGTCGGAAGTAGCCGTGTTTTCACGTGCCGACGTGGCGCCGTTTACAGCCATAACTATTTTTGCCTCTAGGACAACTTCAGGCACCTTAACCACTGGCTGCTCCAAAATAGCAGGTTGAGTGCCGGCCGAAGGCTCCTTCTCCAGATCCACTACTATAGTAGTGGCTTCCTTCGAGGGAACCCTCGGTTCAGCCTTCTTCCCGGTTCTCCTGGGGCAGTCAGCAATAAAATGCCCTACCAAATGGCAAGCATGGCATTTCGCTTCGGTGCCCACGTCTATCCAGTACCTCGAGCGGGATATGCTCAGGTAAAAGCCTGACGGAAGCGTACACCCCTTATTCAAGGTGATGGACGCCTCCCGGCTAGTACCGAAGATACCCCGCCCGAGACCCTCGTCCCCAATTTTAATGGGAATAGCGCGAACCTTTCCATGAACCTTCCCGAATCTCCCAAGGAAATTCGAGCGGTCTTCATGTTGGGCTCGCATAGGGACCCGCGAAAACACGACCTTCGTGGGCTTTTCCCTGAGTGGGAACGGCACAAGGTGTCTACCCTCCACCTCGATGCCCTCAAGCATAAGCTTGGTGGCGCTTTCGAGGGTTGTGGTATACACCTCAACCATTCCCCCAACTATTATCCCCATGGAGAATAGCTGCTCACAGGAGACGACGCGGAAGATTGCCTTCAGGTATGCGCTCTGAGGACATCCTCTGATGTGCTCGAGCTGCATACCGTAGCTCTCATCCTGCCATCTCCCGTCGAAGAAGCCCTGGAGGCCCGCACTGGTCTTGGGTCGAGGCTTACCCGCGTCCAGTGGGGCTGGACGAGGAGTGATGCCTTTACCTATAATTTCAATTGTGGAAGCCTTATTGGAACTGCCACTTACCTGCGCAAACGAGATCCCTGCAACTACTGCTGGGGATCGTGGTACTACTGCTGGTCCTGTTGGTGCTACTGGCTTCTTGCTCTGGCCAGCTGGCTTCGCTGAAGACAGTGGTGGCCTCATAATGATCCCGCTGGGCTTTGGCGCAGAAGCCGAAGCCTTTGCGATTACTTCCGATAATTTCGGCAGTTGTCCTCGTGTTACAGTTGCTGCTAGGGTAGCAACCAGTGTAGCAGCTGACGTTCCAGGCACTTCTGGGTTAGCATTTGCTGTCCTGGTTTCAGTCTTCTCCAAGGAAGTTGGCTGAACCTCTGAACCAGTTCTGCCGTACTCAAAATGAGTACGAGCAGTAGTGATTCTGGGGGGAATAATGATCCCATCAAACTGAATGGAAGGAGGAAGAAGAATACGAAGACTTCTCCTTCTTCCGAAAAAATCCGACAAGAGCCCACAGAAAAGGCCGTCAAGGGCCCTACTGAAAAGGCCAAGACAGGACAGCCAATGCCGTCCGAGAAGTCCGGAACTAAGACCGCGGCTGTTTTCCAAGAAATTCTTGGATCATCAGCTAATGCAACAGCTAATACAACAACAGCTACCGGATCGGAAGCTATAGTCAAGATGTCGCAAGTAGAAGGAGAACATCCGAAATTATTAGACGTTGTCAAGAAGGCATCGGCTGAAGCGCCAAAGCCCAATGGTGCTAAAATGAGGCCGCCGCTTTCTTCAGAGAAAACGTGTGACTCGAAGAAGAAGGCACCAGTACCAGCAGCAACAGCAGTGACCACAAGAGAAGCACTACGAACCCCGGCGTTAGTCACAGGCTTATCTTATGTACAGGTAAGTGGCAGTTCTAAGCAAAACGAGTCAGTCATAGAACTTATAGGTAAGGGCATCACTCCCCGTCCAGCCCCATTGGACGCAGGTAAGCCTCGGCCTAAGACCAGTGCGGGTCTACAGGCCTTTTTCAACGGGAGGTGGCAGGATGAGAGCTACGGAATGCAGCTCGAGCATATCAATAGATGTCCTCAGAGCTCATACCTAAAAGCACTCTTTCAGGTCATCTCTCGTGAGGAGCTATTCTCCATGGGAGTAATAGCTGGGGGAATGATCGAGGTGTATACCACGACCCTCGAAAGTGCTACCAACCTTATGCTTGCGGGCATCGAGGTGGATGGTAGACACCTTCTGCCGTTCCCACTCAGGGAAAGGCCCACGAAGGTCGTGTTTTCACGGGTCCCAATGCGAGCCAGTCATGAAGACCTCCTGAATTTCCTAGGGAGCTATTCCTACGCGCTATTCCCATTAAAATTGGGGACGAGGGTCTTGGGCGGGGTATCTTCGGTACCAGCCGGGAAGCGTCCATCACTTTAAATAAGGGATGTACGCTTCCAAGAGGCTTTTACTTGAGCATATCCGGCTCGAGGCACTGGATAGACGTAAGCACCGAAGCAAAATGCCATGCTTGCCATTTGGTAGGGCATTTTATTGCTGACTGCCCCAGAAGAACCGGGAAGAGGGCTGAACCGAGGGTTCCCTCAAAGGAAGCCATTAATACAGTAGTGGATCTGGAGAAGGAGCCTTCGGCCGGCACTCAACCTGCTATTTTGGAGCAGCCAGTGGTTAAGGTGCCTGAAGTTGTCCTAGAGGCAAAAATAGTTATGGCTGTAAACGGCGCCACGTCGGCACGTGAAAACACGGCTACTTCCGACGAGGAGTCGAGTAGCCATTTAGGCAAGAAAAAGAGGACGAGGAGGAGGAAGACAAAGGTGGACCGTGTGATGCTGCCTCCTCCAGAGCCAGCAAAGCCAGTCGCATCAAAGCGGCCCCACTCGGAGGAGGACGATAGTGGAGCTGGCATTCCGAAGGTTGTTGTAAGGGAGGTGGAAGCATCTCTTGAGCAGCTTTCGGATTGCGACATGACCGGTTTTGATGAGACTGGTCTTTCGAGCCTCGGTGGCTACGAGTCGTGTGATAGCATCATTTCGACTGGTAGCCAATTTGAAGTCTCGAAAGGGATGGAGACCCTTCCTAGGAAGAAGATCTCCGAAATTCTTACCCAGCTCCAGTACAAGAAGAATTCAGATAAAATCTGGAGTATTCTTGTAAGGGAGCTGGAGAGGCCAGAGTTGTTACTTCCTCAGCTTCAACTCCTACAACAGGAGTCCAAGAAGAGGAGGAAGTACAACGATGTAGCCCGGTTAGAACGACTTCATAGAAAGGTGGAGGAGTTGCTTCAGGAGCATCGCTTGGCCGATTCTCCTCGTCAATAGACGTCGCACATTCATCGTTTAAGCTTTTCATCTCTTTGAATGTGCAAGATAGCTTCGATCAACACGGGGGGTTTAAGTACACATACAAGGTTACACAGCACTATCGAACATGTCAAAATGTTCGATATAGACATCGCGCTTCTACAGGAGACGAATTTTACACAAGACACATATACACAACTTGAGCGCTATGCTTATTTACACACTGGCTATGCAATGTTTGCCACACCTGCGCCTCGGCGAGGCTCAGGGGTGGCAATCATTGTATCCAACAAATTTACACTATCGTCTCCTGTCTATACAGATATCTTCCCAGGCTTCGCTTCTTCCTTGGATTTTGTCGTTCAAGACAAACATATCAAGGTAGTAAACGTGTACCTTCCTCATGACCAGGACATTACAAGACAAGTTCTTGATAGTGTTCGGTCGTGTCTGGTGAATTTTAGCGGCGAAACTGTCCTCGGAGGTGATTTCAACTGCACTCTGAATCCCTCAATGGATCGGCACTCTGGAGTTGAGTTCAACTCTGTCAATGCTACTCGATTGAGGAATTTTGTCGGTGTTTTCAGACTCGTGGATATCTATCGTTGGATGCATCCTACGACTAGATCATACACGAGGGTCTCGCGAAATATCCATGGAAGTCTCGCAGGCTCCAGAATTGATAGACTTTACGTCTCACCTGGAATACTAGAACATTTCGTTGGTGTCACTCATGAAGTGTGTTCCGTTAGCGATCATCTTCTTGTAGTGGCGACCAGCACTCTAGTTGAAAGAAGAACTGCATACTGGATATTCAACAACTATTTGTTGAATTCCGAGCAGTTCATCAATGAGTTCACTGAATTCTGGCACGATTGGCAAGAGAGGAAAGTTGACTTTCCTTTTCTTAGTCAATGGTGGGATGTTGGAAAGCTCCAGATTCGGTCTTTTATCGAGACGAGTTTCAATCGAAGTGGCTATCAAGCTTCTAGCTTGTCGGCCGAGGTCTCTCGGGTGGCAGCTCTTCTCCCAACTCAGCCGGGGTTGATTCTTTATTTCAATGGAATAAAGGAACGTTTGGCGACACAGACTTACAAGCACAGCTTGGAGTTTGTGCTGCGCGGCCAATCGCGCTGGCTGAGAGAAGGCGATTCTCCAACTGAGTACTTCTTTCAGGCGACTAGACGTCGTACTGCTTCTTGTGAGGTCGAATCGATAATTGATGAATCTGGACAAGTCCTCAACGGACAACAGCTATCAGAATATATTCGAGACTACTACAGTAGTCTCTACTCTGAATCGACGTCGACAACATCCTCGACCACTCATGAATTCCTTGAGAATATTCCCACTTTCTCTGAAGACAGTAAGGAGCTCCTGGATACAGTAATCACATTAGAGGATATGATGGCTGCGACAAAGGATCTAAGGCGACACACTTCACCTGGTTATGACGGCTTGACTCCAGAATTCTTCATACGTTTCAGGGATTTATTAATTCCTGACCTTTTGGAAGTCTTCAATTCGGCGGTTGAGACGCATTCAGACTTTCCTTCTAGTTGGAGGAGATCTGTGATGCGCTTGATTCCAAAGAAGGGAGATTTGCAGAGGATGGGGAACTGGAGGCCAGTAACCCTATGCAATGTAGACTACAAAATCGTCTGCAAAGCATTAGGGGCGATACTCCGCTCAGTGATTGCTTCGGTAATACACCCGGAACAGTCCTATTGTGTACCTGGTCGTAGTATCTACGACAACATCGCGGTAGCCAAGCATTTGTTTGCCTACCATGAACAGACAGGTACACAAATGGCCATGATCTCACTTGACCAGCAAAAGGCTTTTGATAGTGTCTCGCACGAGTATCTCTTGACTGCTCTCGAGGCATTTGGGTTTCCATCCAGGTGGCTCGATATCGTCGGGAAACTGTATAGAGATTCAGCGATTTTGATTAAGCATCAAGGACAAGTTCTGGCTCCTATCTCGTTTCATCGAGGTATCAGACAGGGCTGTCCATTGTCAGGTATGCTTTATGATCTTTCGTTGGAGCCGCTACTGGTGAATCTTCGTCGAATGCTCGGACGGTATGCGGTTCATCTGCCATATACCAATGTGAGGCCTCTTATGTTGGCGTATGCGGATGATCTGTCTATTTTCGTGACAAGAGATGAAGCTTTTCCGGTCGCTCGTGCTGTTTTCGAACAGTTCGAACGTATAGCGGGCGCTAAAATCAACCTTTGTAAGAGTCAAGGCTTGTGGTGTGGAAGGTGGAGAGATCGTACAGATACTCCACTGAACATCCAATGGACTAATACTTGCCTGAAGTATTTAGGTGTGTATATCGGACGCGAGAGTAAATCAAATAATAGCCGCATCGCTCTTGAGAAACTCTCTAGAGCTGTAAACTCATGGCGTAGTCGACTGTTTCCATTATCCTTAATGGGTAGGTCAGTCGTGATAAACTATTTGATTACCTCGTCCATCGTTCATCTGCTAAAGTCTGAGACGTTTGATGAAGGTTTCGTAGGTCTTCTTCTTGCTGAAAGCACGCTCTGTCTGCCAGTCAAGATAGGTGGATTAGGTCTCACTAACTTGGTTGTGAAATCAAGGTGTCTCCAAGTGCGGGCATTCCAAAGAGTGTTTTGCCAGAGAGATAGCTTGATTTCTAAACTGTGGGTGAATGTACTGGGAGGGATCGACATAGGGGAGTATTACTACCTACTCTCTGTTCGACCACCTTATCCTCGTGACTGGCCACAGGATCTAATCTCAACGATTCAGACCTGGGGCAGAATCAGGCCAGCATTTCACCTTCAGTGGAATGCTCTAAGGTACACGCAATTCGCGTCGATTCCAATCAGGTTTAATCCTGAATTAATAGATTCAGTGTTCGGTAATGCTCGGGGTTTTGAAGCTGACACGCATACACTGACGGTTCTCGGAGATATTATTGATATCTCTGGAAACTGTCGAATAAACACTAACACTGCACAACTACACGACCTGGCTGCTTCTGCGCGGGAGAGATTTCGCCAACTTGGGACCAGTGACCCTGGCACTAAGTTGGAAGATGCTTTCGTTCTGAACAGACCACCACACACACCTTTCAGCACACTTACAACACGTGTGCTCCATGACGTGCTTATGTCAATAAGACCTCCGGAGTATACAGGATACAACAGATGGCGAACACACCTCGGGGTGAATATGGGCGTGATGGGAGGGATAACTTGCAGAGTAGTCTACAGTTATCCTTCTAGTTACAAAGATGCTGATGTAGCATTCAAATTGCTGCATCACAGTCTTATGCATCCTAATCAGTTGTCACATATCGACCGCCGAGTTCAGAGGATTTGCACAGTTTGTGCTGGTGAGGGCACCCTGTTTCACAGGTTCTTCACTTGTCCGGCTTTGCAGGGTCTAATGGATCTCGTGCGTGGTATGTGTCAGTTGATCCACCCGAATTTCGGCATTACTAGGACATCGTTTCTATGGGGACCAAAGGTATGTAGTCGAGTGAATTGTTTGATTAGCTTTGTGTTGACACTGGCCAAATCTACAATTCACCTGTACTACATGAGAGTCGAAGCTGGGAATCAGAACACTGACCCACAACACCACGCACACGCACTTAAGCGCCACTTCGTTGACAGGTTGAAGAGACGTTTACGTCTTGAATATCTGGCAACGAACGCAGACACATTCAACTGCACATGGCAACCACTATCTTCGGTGCAGGACGGAGCTCTTGTCTTTCACTGGTGATAGCAGGCCACAGCATTTGCAACACTAGTCCACGGGGCTTCTCCTCGCTTAGGAATCGTTGCAAGTGCTGTGGGAAGGACAAGCACTCTGTTAGAGATGCTAAGCTGGAGGGATGATAAGGGCAGTTTGTAGAGGTCTATGATACTACAGGCTGCTCTCGCGGGACTCTATAACGGTATCGCGTAAATTTTTCGTTCGTTCGGTGATTTATTTTTAATTCGGTTTCGGTTCTAAATTGCAAAATTTTTTGTAGAAATTCGCTCGTTTAGGAAATTAGCTTTTATTAAATTATTTTGGAAATTTGGAGCTTCTTGGAACTGCCACTTACCTAATTGTCAAAATTGGGACTGGTTCTAAATTCTTGTATATCCTTTAGATCTTTTTCAAAATTCTTGTATCCGTTTTTTAGTCTCTTTTGAGAATTTTGTGTCATTGGTTTTTTACATTTTTTGTGTCATTTTTGTTACATATTGGTTTTTATTGAATTGTTTTAAATGTTTTTATTTGTCCCTATTGACTTTTTACAACATTTAGTTTAGCTAGCGTCTTTCTTTTTTGTTACACTTTGTTGAGCCTTTTGCCACCTATTTTTAGGAAATCATGAAAAGAGCCAGAGAGCCACTAAATAAAGAGCTTATTTAAATAAAAAAAAAATATTATTATTATAACACAGAGCAAACGTGTCATTTTGAGAGCTCCCACAAATAATTAGGAAAATAGCAGAAGGAACCATAAAAAAGCCTCTGAAAGTGTACATAAGTGACAGAAGTGTTGTTGTTAAAGTTTTTTCTCGTGTTCAGTGTCGAAAATAATATAAAAACTATAAAAAAAGTTATATAAATTATCTGTGAAAAAGTGTAAATAGATTGACAGCCTGATATTTAAATTATTTTGGTAGTTGCCATGGCAACATGGCAACCGGGTAAAATTTAAAGTATATTTAAAATTATTCAAAAGGACAAATTTTATATGTGAAACAATTTAAATTATAAAAATTAATAATTTAATAATAATAAAAAAAATAAAAAATAAGTAAAGTCAAAAGCCAGTTCTGCCGTACTCAAAATGAGTACGAGCAGTAGTGATTCTGGGGGGAATAATGATCCCCTCAAACTGAATGGAAGGAGGAAGAAGAATACGAAGACTTCTCCTTCTTCCGAAAAAATCCGACAAGAGCCCACAGAAAAGGCCGTCAAGGGCCATACTGAAAAGGCCAAGACAGGACAGCCAATGCCGTCCGAGAAGTCCGGAACTAAGACCGCGGCTGTTTTCCAAGAAATTCTTGGATCATCAGCTAATGCAACAGCTAATACAACAACAGCTACCGGATCGGAAGCTATAGTCAAAACGTCGCAAGTAGAAGGAGAACATCCGAAATTATTAGACGTTGTCAAGAAGGCATCGGCTGAAGCGCCAAAGCCCAATGGTGCTAAAATGAGGCCGCCGCTTTCTTCAGAGAAAACGTGTGACTCGAAGAAGAAGGCACCAGTACCAGCAGCAACAGCAGTGACCACAAGAGAAGCACTACGAACCCCGGCGTTAGTCACAGGCTTATCTTATGTACAGGTAAGTGGCAGTTCTAAGCAAAACGAGTCAGTCATAGAAATTATAGGTAAGGGCATCACTCCCCGTCCAGCCCCATTGGACGCAGGTAAGCCTCGGCCTAAGACCAGTGCGGGTCTACAGGCCTTTTTCAACGGGAGGTAGCAGGATGAGAGCTACGGTATGCAGCTCGAGCATATCAATAGATGTCCTCAGAGCTCATACCTAAAAGCACTCTTTCAGGTCATCTCTCGTGAGAAGCTATTCTCCATGGGAGTAATAGCTGGGGGAATGGTCGAGGTGTATACCACGACCCTCGAAAGTGCTACCAACCTTATGCTTGCGGGCATCGAGGTGGATGGTAGACACCTTGTGCCGTTCCCACTCAGGGAAAGGCCCACGAAGGTCGTGTTTTCACGGGTCCCAATGCGAGCCAGTCATGAAGACCTCCTGAATTTCCTAGGGAGATTTGGGAAGGTTCATGGCAGCGTTCGCGCTATTCCCATTAAAATTGTGGACGAGGGTCTGGGCGGGGTATCTTCGGTACCAGCCGGGAAGCGTCCATCACTTTATATAAGGGATGTACGCTTCCAAGAGGCTTTTACTTGAGCATATCCGGCTCGAGGCACTGGATAGACGTGAGCACCGAAGCAAAATGCCATGCTTGCCATTTGGTAGGGCATTTTATTGCTGACTGCCCCAGCAGAACCGGGAAGAGGGCTGAACCGAGGGTTCCCTCAAAGGAAGCCACTACTACAGTAGTGGATCTGGAGAAGGAGCCTTCGGCCGGCACTCAACCTGCTATTTTGGAGCAGCCAGTGGTTAAGGTGCCTGAAGTTGTCCTAGAGGCAAAAGAAATTATGGCTATAAACGGCGCCACGTCGGCACGTGAAAACACGGCTACTTCTGATGAGGAGTCGAGTAGCCATCTAGGGAAAAAAAGGAGGACGAGAAGGAGGAAGACGAAGGTGGACCGGGTGATGCTGCCTCCTCCAGAGCCAGCAAAGCCAGTCGCATCAAAGCGGCCCCACTCGGAGGAGGACGATAGTGGAGCTCGCGGTTCGAAGGTTGTTGTGAGGGTCTCGGAAGTGTCTCTTGAGCAGCTTTCGGACTGCGACATGACCGGTTTGGATGAGACTGGTCTCTCGAGCTTCAGTGGCTATGAGTCATGTGGCAGCGCCATTTCGACTAGTAGCCAGTTTGAGGTCTCGAACGGGATGGAAACCCTTCCTAGGGAGAAAATTCGCAGCATTCTTGGCCAGCTCCTGTACAAGAAGAATTCAGGTAAAATCTGGAGTATTCTTGTACGGGAGCTGGAGAGGCCAGAGTTGTTACTTCCTCAACTTCTACTCCTACAACAGGAGTCGAAGAAAAAAAAGAAGTACAACGATGTAGCTCGCTTGGATCGTCTCCATAGGAGGGTGGAGCATGGCTTGGTCGATTCTTCTCGTCCGTAGACGTCGTACCATCATCGTTTGAGCTTCTTATCTCTTTGAATGTGTAAGATAGGCTCTCTTAACACCGGGGGTTTAAGTGCTCATACAAGACTACACAGTACTATCGAACATGTCAAAATGTTCGATATAGACATTACACTTCTGCAGGAGACGAATTTCTTTCAAGACACTTATACACAACTTGAGCGCTATGCTTATTTACACACTGGCTATGCAATGTTTGCCACACCTGCGCCTCGCCGAGGCTCAGGGGTGGCAATCATTGTATCCAACAAATTTACACTATCGTCTCCTGTCTATACAGATATCTTCCCAGGCTTTGCTTCTTGTTTGGATTTTGTCGTTCAAGACAAACATATCAAGGTAGTAAACGTGTACCTTCCTCATGACCAGGACATTACAAGACAAGTTCTTGATAGTGTTCAGTCCTGTCTGGTGAATTTTAGCATCGAAACTGTCCTCGAAGGTGATTTCAACTGCACTCTGAATCCCTCAATGGATCGGCACTCTGGAGTTGAGTTCAACTCTGTCAATGCTACTCGATTGAGGAATTTTGTCGGTGTTTTCAGACTCGTGGATATCTATCGTTGGATGCATCCTACGACTAGATCATACACGAGGGTCTCGCGAAATATCCATGGAAGTCTCGCAGGCTCCAGAATTGATAGACTTTACGTCTCACCTGGAATACTAGAACATTTCGTTGGTGTCACTCATGAAGTGTGTTCGATTAGTGATCATCTTCTTGTGGTGGCGACCAGCACTCTAGTTGAAAGACGAACTGCATACTGGATATTCAACAACTATTTGTTGAATTCCGAGCAGTTCATCAATGAGTTCATTGATTTCTGGCACGATTGGCAAGAGCGGAAAGCTGACTTTCCTTTTCTTAGTCAATGGTGGGATGTTGGAAAGCTCCAGATTCGGTCTTTTATCGAGACGAGTTTTAATCGAAGTGGCTATCAAGCTTCTAGCTTGTCGGCCGAGGTCTCTCGGGTGGCAGCTCTTCTCCCAACTTAGCCGGGGTTGATTTTTTATTTCAATGGAATAAAGGAACGCTTGGCGACACAGACTTACAAGCACAGCTTGGAGTTTGTGCTGCGCGGCCAATCGCGCTGGCTGAGAGAAGGCGATTCTCCAACTGAGTACTTCTTTCAGGCGACTAGACGTCGTACTGCTTCTTGTGAGGTCGAATCGGTAATTGATGAATCTGGACAAGTCCTCAACAGACAACAGCTATCAGAATATATTCGAGACTACTACAGTAGTCTCTACTCTGAATCGACGTCGACAACATCCTCGATCACTCATGAATTCCTTGAGAATATTCCCACTTTCTCTGAAGACAGTAAGGAGCTCCTGGATACAGTAATCACATTGGAGGATATGATTGCTGCGACAAAGGATCTAAGGCGACACACTTCACCTGATTATGACGGCTTGACTCCAGAATTCTTCATACGTTTCAGGGATTTATTAATTCCTGACCTTTTGGAAGTCTTCAATTCGGCGGTTGAGACGCATTCAGACTTTCCTTCTAGTTGGAGGCGATCTGTTATGCGCTTGATTCCAAAGAAGGGAGATTTGCAGAGGATGGGGAACTGGAGGCCAGTAACCCTATGCAATGTAGACTACAAAATCGTCTGCAAAGCATTAGGGGCGATACTCCGCTCAGTGATTGCTTCGGTAATACACCCGGAACAGTCCTATTGTGTACCTGGTCGTAGTATCTACGACAATATCGCGGTAGCCAAGCATTTGTTTGCCTACCATGAACAGACAGGTACACAAATGGCCATGATTTCACTTGACCAGCAAAAGGCTTTTGATAGTGTCTCGCACGAGTATCTCTTGACTGCTCTCGAGGCATTTGAGGCATTGAGACGTTTGATGAAGGCTTCGTAGGTCTTCTTCAAGCAAAAGCGATAGACGCCTTTTGGTGCGGAAGACGATGGGTTGCTGAAAGCACGCTCTGTCTGCCAGTCAAGATAGGTAGATTAGGTCTCACTAACTTGGTTGTGAAATCAAGGTGTCTCCAAGTGCGTGCATTCCAAAGAGTGTTTTGCCAGAGAGACAGCTTGATTTCTCAACTGTGGGTGAATGTACTGGGAGGGATCGGCATACTACCTACTCTCTGTTCGACCACCTTATCCTCGTGACTGGCCACACGATCTAATCTCAACGATTCAGACCTGGGGCAGAATCAGGCCAGCATTTCACCTTCAGTGGAATGCTCTAAGGTACACGCACTTTGCATCGATTCCAATCAGGTTTAATCCTGAATTAATAGATTCAGTGTTCAGTAATGCTCGGGGTTTTGAAGCTGACACGCATACACTGACAGTTCTCGGAGATATTATTGATATCTCTGGAAACTGTCGAATAAACACTAACACTTCACAACTACACGACCTGGCTGCTTCTGCGCGGGAGAGATTTCGCCAACTTGGGACCAGTGACCCTGGCACTAAGTTGGAAGATGCTTTCGTTCTGAACAGGCCACCACACACACCTTTCAGCTCAGTTACAACACGTGTGCTTCGTGACGTGCTTATGTCAATAAGACCTCCGGAGTATACAGGATACAACAGATGGCGAACACACCTCGGGGTGAATATGGGTGTGATGGGAGGGATAACTTGCAGTGTAGTCTACAGTTATCCTTCTAATTACAAAGATGCGGATGTAGCATTCAAATTGCTGCATCACAGTCTTATGCATCCTAATCAGTTGTCACATATCGACCGCCGAGTTCAGTGGATTTGCGCAGTTTGTGCTGGTGAAGGCACCCTGTTTCACAGGTTCTTCACTTGTCCGGCTTTGCAGGGTCTAATGGATCTCGTGCGCGGTTTGTGTCAGTTGATCCACCCGAATTTCGGCATTACTAGGACATCGTTTCTATGGGGACCAAAGGTATGTAGTCGAGTGAATTGTTTGATTAGCTTTGTGTTGACACTGGCCAAATCTACAATTCACCTGTACTACATGAGAGTCGAAGCTGGGAATCAGAACACTGACCCACAACACCACGCACATGCACTTAAGCGCCACTTCGTTGACAGGTTGAAGAGACGTTTACGTCTTGAATATCTGGCAACGAACGCAGACACATTCAACTGCACATGGCAACCACTATCGTCGGTGCAGGATGGAGCTCTTGTCTTTCACTGGTGATAGCAGGCCACAGCATTTGCAACACTAGTCCACAGGGCTTCTCCCCGCTTAGGAATCGTTGCAAGTGCTGTGGGAAGGACAAGCACTCTGTTAGAGATGCTAAGCTGGAGGGATGATGAGGGCAGTTTGTAGAGGTCTATGATACTACATGCTGCCCTCGCGGGACTCTATAACGCTATCGCGTAAATTTTTCGTTCGTTTCGTCATTTATTTTTAATTCGGTTTCGGTGTCGGTGCTTAATTTCAAAATTTTATGTCAAAAATTCGTTCGTTTAGGCAATTATTTTTATTAGTTTATTTTGGAAATTTGGAACTTCTTGGAGCTGCCACTTACCCAATTGTCAAAATTGGGACTTTTAAATTTTTTGTCTATCTTTTAGATCCTTTTCAAAATTCTTGTAGCCGTTTTTTAGTCTCTTTTGAGAATTTTGTCTTGTTTGGTTTCCTTTTGTTTGTGTCTTTTTTCTTGTTGATTAGTTTTTCTAATTGTTTTAATTGTTTAATTGTCCCTATTGACCCTTTTATAACTTTTAGATTAGCTAGCGACCTTTTGTTTACACTTTGTAGAGCCTTTTGCCACCTATTTTTAAGGAATTTTGAAAAGAGCCAAAGAGCCAAAAAATAAAGAGCTTATATACATAAAAAAAAATTATTATTAATATGGGGATAAAGAAAAATTTATAACTAAAATCATACATAGAAAATGCCAAAATCATATCACATTCGGCAAAAATTCGAATCTATTAGAGGTGATGAAAAGGGTTCTAATAGATAAAGGTGTGATGTGCATGTATTGCAAAGACAACGATTTATTTGTTAAATTTCAAGACACTTATGTGAGATATTTCCCAAATATTAAAAAATTCAAATTGTATAAATCTAACATTAAATTAATTGATATCACAGATAAAAATGAAATTATTACACTAATTAAAGAAGAGCATTTAAGAAATAACCACCGTGGTATAAACGAGGTATTTCTCGAATTAAAGACCAAATATTTCTATCCAGATATGCTAAGATTAATAGGAAAATTTATAAATAACTGTGAAATCTGTCAATTGGCAAAGTTCGATCGCAGACCTATTAAAATCCCATTTCAAATCTCTGAAACCCCTACAAAATTTAACGACATAGTTCACATGGATATTTGGTTTCCGTATAGGAATATTATGTATCTCACTACTATAGACAAATTTACCAAATACGCCATGATACATAAGCTGAATGACAGAACGTGGATATCTATCCTGAAGGCACTGAAAGAAAGAATTCGATTTCTGGGTAAGATGAATAAACTAGTCTACGACAATGAGAGATGTATGCTGCATAACGCAGTAGGATTATTCCTGAGGGAGAACCAGATAGATACGCACGTAACTACAGCACATAACAAGATCGGCAACTCCGACGTAGAAAGATTACACGGTACATTAAATGAACATTTAAGAGTGATGGAAGTTGATAGATCAAACATTGACAAAGACTTGGAGGAAAAGCTACATGAAATAATTACGATCTACAATAGCACAATACATTCTACCACAAAACTACGTCCAATCGACTTTATTACAAAAAATCTTGACAAAAGCGAAATTGAAAATTTATCGGATAAATTTAAAGAAGAGAAAGTTAGGAGGATAAATCAATTGAATAAGAATAGGGACGAAAGCTATCAGCTCAATAAAAACATAGTAACTAACAGGGAGATCGCAAAAAACAAACCGAAATATAAGAAATTGAATAAGTACAGGTTAGAAAATCGTCACGTCATAGATACAAGTAATAGGCGAAATATAAAATACATCGAAAATCAGTTAAAACGCAGATACAGATATCAAAATTCGATTTTATCATTTCAGGATGTTACTAATCTTTCCTCTGCTAATGGCCATCGTACCAACATCTACGCAGATGATGGAGATAGTCCCCATTAACACAGAGAATGGGTATACACTCTTTAAATTGGAAGAGAAAGAAGTCGTCGAATCATTGGCAAAAATTTTACACATCGTCAACTTAACGGAATATGAAGAAATAATTAAATTAATCGAAGCTAATGTTAACTCCTTGAACCTAGAGATAACTGATATCAACCTAAGATTACTAAACAAAGAACTGAAGTTACTAAGACATAATTTTAGAATGGTGATACCACAGGTTTACAAAAGTCATAGAAACAAACGCGGACTGTTGAACATACTAGGGAAAGGATTCAAGATAATAGCAGGAACCATGGATAATGACGATGCCGAAGAGATTTACAAACACTTGGAAAACTTAGACACTAATACAAAAAACGCAATTGGTGAACTAAACAAGCAGGTAATCATTAATGATAATCTGATCAAAAATGTTGAAGAAATAGGTAAACATCTGAACAAGCAACAGAGAGAACTGAATATCTATCTATCTAGTATAACCAGGGAGGCTAATAAACTGGTCGATCTACAAAATAAATCAGGATATACCTTACAGTTATACGCTGACATTTCAACACTAAATAAACAGATAGAAAAACTTACAGACATTATCTTACTTAGTAAACTGAACGTCTTAGCACATGACATTCTTACGGACGAAGAGGTAGACAAGTACAAAATAACAGCGGAGATCATCCCATTTATTCGCAATTGCATTATGTTCAATGGAAATTTATTAGTTTTTGCAATCGGTATTCCAAAATTTACTAATGAAAAGTATTGTAAAGCTATAGTGGTGCCATTCCCAAATAGAAATTTTGAACAATTGGATACGGATAATGTCGAAATAATAATGCAAAAAGATAGCGTTTATAATAATGACGAAGGAATCCTGGTAAAGAAAGATCTAAAGTTACATAATAACTATTGTATTCGAAATTTGTTAAACAAAGATAATATTTGCACCTTTAGATATAACAATGTAACCACAATCGAGGAAATATTTGATAATCTAATTATTTTGAAGAACCTACCCCAAACAATTCTGTATCAAAATTGTATTAGTACAGGTAGAGATCTAGCTGTAAAAGGTAACAATGTAATTAGATTCAGTAATTGTGAAATAAAAATAGAACAATATTCATTTAAAAGTTATGTTGAAAAATTTTTGGATAGTGTAATGGTACCAATTACGTACGTAAATTTTACAAAACAATTCAGAAATGTAACACCTTCTAGCTACATCTAAAAACGGTTACCAATAAAAAACAGATAGAGTACGTGGAATATAAGAGTAATACAGTAGTGCACATTTCTTTGGGATCGAGCTTTGTAACTATAATAATAATAGCTATAGTATTCATAGAATGTATGGTAAAAATGCATTCCAAAAGGTGTGATAATGATACAAAAATTGGTTCAAAAGAAAAGGTTCTCCGCACACCTCTAAAGGAGGACGAAGTTATAGATCCATTTGCAGAGACTGCAAATCTTTAAGGGTGGGAGGTGTCACATAATAATTCCCACAAAATCGTGAGAACAACATTTTCCAGACGGAGTTATCATATCGCACATATTTTTCAGCTCATCAAATTTCATCTTCATGGACACACATTCTGCTGATCCATGCAAGATGAACTACAATAAAGCACACCTTCATGTACATGTACATGCTGATGCATGCAAATAGAATGAGAATTAAATGTATCTCATAGAGAAATAAGTTAGTTAAGATTCATTTTTCAACCCGTAACAATCGTTTTTAAATAAAGTACTGTTTTAGATCGCAGCTCCGTTGTTTTATTCATTACTATATTCTATTATCCAATAGCCGGCTTTTAAAATTCTTATATGCAGGGGATCGTTCAAAAATATTGCTTAACCATGCAATATTGATTTTCGCCGTTATGTATTGATGCAATATCGGTAGGCGTACCAAAATTTCCTCACACATTTAACTGGGGAAATAGTTAGAATAGTGCTAATATTGCTGGAATTTTCCCAATATTCACTATATACCCATTTTTCCTTAACCCCACTATGAATAATGCAGCCTTAGCTGATTATTCAAAATTTGGAACCAAAATTCGAAATAAAAAGCCGATGTGTCGTTAGCCAGAGGCAGTCAGTTTTAGTCAGTTTTTGAAAAGGAACCAAGTGACCCCCGACCCACGGTAAGGTCTTTTGTTCCCTCAAAAAAAAATAATAATAAAGCTATAATAAGCTAGATATAAATAAAATAGTAATGTTGTAAAGTCAGTACGTGAAAAATATACAAGTAAAGATTGAAAAGTGATCTTATGTGAAAAAGGCAGATTCTTTTGCAAACAGGACTGGTGATCTTCTACAAAAAGCACTCCCAGTCCTTGCTGCTAAAATTGCACAGCAGATATTACGGGTCGTGTTCGATGATTCCACTAAAACAAGCACATATATCAGCATGAATGGTAAGATGCATAGCGGACCACGTTTACAACAAAATCTTCACAATATATTACTAAGGTGGAGAAAACATCAGTGGGTTCTTACAGCCGACATAGAGAAGATAAAAATAACAGAAGAACATCAGAATTATCAGCGAATATTGTGGAATTTTCAACCAAGGATAAGATACAAGAATTTAACCTTACAACTGTCACATGCGGTACCAAATCAGCCCCATATCTTGCAGTAAGAACATTACAGGAATTAGCTAGAGATGAAGCAAGCTGCCATCCAGAAGCAGCAATTACTATTCTTAATGACTTTTATGTGGATGATTTTATGTCGGGAACTTATTCCTTACAAAAACCTAAAGTACTCCAAAGGGAACTAATTCAGGTCCTAAGAAAGGGTGGCTTCAATTTACGGAAATGGAAAAGCAATCATAAGGCACAACTGGAAAATCTTTCAGAAGATATGCGTGATCAACGCGACATAGAAATAAGGGAAGGAGAAGCTGTGAAAACACTAGGAGTATATTGGAATCCTACCAAAGATGACTTTCAGTTTAAAGTAAAGTTAGAACCATCAACAAAGTCAATAACAAAACGATCAATATTATCTGATATTGCGAAACTGTTAAACCCTCTTCGGTGGCTAGCCCCCGTGATAATAAAAGCAAAAATCTTGCTTCAGGAATTGTGGTTAAAGGGATATGCATGGGATCAGCTACTAGAAGAAGAAGTCGCAATAAAATGGATAAAGCTTAGAGATAAGTGCAGCGGAAGCTACATAATAATTTTTATTTTTTTTGTTAGTAAATAAAAATAGAATAAAACATAATTGTGATTGTCAGAATAATATTTGCGCTGACTATAAATAAAATATTGTCAGAGTAATATTTGCACTGACTGTAAGTAAAATAAAAAAATTCAAATTTGACGTTTAAAGGAAACACTTTGAAGAAAAAAACTTTAATCACAGATACACACCACTGTACACAATTTTAGAAAATACACATCATGACTTTTTGGAATGTATTTGTTTTTAAAAATATAGAATTTTGTCAAGGATATTTTAGTTTTAAGTGAATCGCCAGAGGGCAAGCTTCTTTAATGTAATTTAAAACGCCAGAGGGCAAACTTTTAAAATAATAATAATATGCCAAAAGGCATATTTATAATTTTCTTAATTCAGACGCCAGAGGGCAAAATCTGTTAAAGAATATTTTAAAGTTTAATGCTAGATTTTTAATAAAATATTAAAAGATTTTAAAAAGTTTTAAAAGAAAAACTTATAAATTAAAATAAAAAATATTATCATAAAATAAAAATAATTTTATTTCAATTTTATCCTACTATAAATTTAGGATAAATATATATAGATATATATACATTTATAATTAATTAAGAACTGTTGAACTGCATCTGCAGCATCTACATTTGTTGTTTCGATCATCGTCTATCATATTAGTTAGATTTTATAACACAATGCACTTCTGACATCAAACATATTAAGGGAAAATCAAACGTTGTAGCAGATTCATTATCACGAGTATTAATTACTGATGAAAATGATAAAAATATCTGCGAAATAAATAAAAATAAAATAGACTTAGAAATTATCGCCAAAAACCAAGAAAACGATGAAGAATTAAAACACTTAATTTCCATTCAAGGAACTATTACAAATTCTAAGTTTAAATTAATAGAAACGGAATTAGTAGTTTCCAAAAACAAGATTTGGTGTGATATGTCGTTAAATACCTGTCGACCATTTATTCCTAAACTTTTAAGACGAGATATTTTCGAGATTATTCATGCTCTATCACATCCTGGTATCAAAGCAACTAGAAAATTAATTGCAGCAAGATTCTTTGGGCCTAGTATGAATAAGGACGTAAATTTATGGGAAAAATCATGTTTATCATGCCAGAAATCAAAAATTTACAAACATACTAAATCAGAAATTGGTCAATTCAAGATTCCAAAAGGCAGATTTGAACACATTCACGTGGATATCATCGGCCCATTACCACCTTCAAAAGGATTTACTCACGTATTAACTATTATAGACAGACTCACAAGCTGGCCCGAAGCATACCCGATAACGGATACTACAGCTAGTACAATAGGTAAAACAATATACACACAATACATTTCACGATTCGGAATCCCTCTTGAAATAACGACGGATCAGGGCGCTCAATTCGAATCTAAATTATTCGATGAATTTTCAAAATAATTAGGAGCACACAGAATCCGTTCTACACCTTATCATCCATAATCCAATGGAATGATAGAGCGTTTCCATAGGCAACTGAAGACATCATTAAGAACAAAAATGACTCATAATAGCTGGGTTTTGCAAATACCAGCGATTCTTTTAGGTTTTAGAACCACGATAAAAGTGGATTTTAATTGCTGTCCAGCTGATTTAGTTTATGGGCAGCCACTGCGCATCCCAGGAGAATTCTTTATAGAAACTCCAAAACCAACGTTGAATCCATGAAATTTTGTTAATAAACTGAGGAACCACATTCAAAATTTTGTACCAACTAGTACTAGAAAACAGAATAACAAGATTTTTGTACCTATAGATCGATCAAAAACATCATTAAATAACCCATACGAAGGACCTTTTAAGGTTGTTAACAGAAATGGCAAAACGTTTCTGGTCGACTACAACGGAAGAGAGACCACGATTTCTATAGATCGTCTAAAACCGGCTTTTGTGGACATGAATATTAATCACCAATATATAATGACAAACCACCATTTCAAGAAAAAGAAAGCTTCGTTCAAGTTATAGTTTTTCTTTATGACGCTTTCACTGAGGGGGGTGTTGATGTAGCGGAAGCTACATAATAATTTTTATTTTTTTTGTTAGTAAATAAAAATAGAATAAAACATAATTGTGATTGTCAGAATTATATTTGCGCTGACTATAAATAAAATATTGTCAGAGTAATATCTGCACTGACTCTAAGTAAAATAAAAAAATTCAAATTTGACGTTTAAAGGAAAACACTTTGAAGAAAAAAACTTTAAACACAGATACACACTACTGTGCACAATTTTAGAAAATACACATCAAGACTTTTTGGAATGTATTTGTTTTTAAAAATATAGAATTTTTTTTAAGTTTTAAGTGAATCGCCAGAGGGCAAACTTCTTTAATGTAATTTAAAACGCCAGAGGGCAAACTTTTAAAATAATAATTTTATTGCCAAAAGGCATATTTATAATTTTCTTAATTCAGACGCCAGAGGGCAAAATCTGTTAAAGAATATTTTAAAGTTTAATGCTAGATTTTTAATAAAATATTAAAAGATTTTAAAAAGTTTTAAAAGAAAAACTTATAAATTAAAATAAAAATTATTATCATAAAATAAAAATAATTTAATTTCAATTTTATCCTACTATAAATTTAGGATAAATATATATAGATATACATATAAACATTTATATATTTATATTAATTAAGAACTGTTGAACTGCAGCTGCAGCATCTTCATTTGTTGTCTCGATCATCATCTATCATATTATAGATATTAACAACAACCAGTTCAAATTGGCAAATTCCAGCCCCTTCAAACAGTTCAATAAGCTGCATAAAGTTGAAGCCATCAGCATACCACGCTGGATCCACCATAGCCCTGGAAACAAAACGACTGAACTACATGGGTTTTGTGATGCCTCCGAAAAGGCATACGGGGCAGTGGTATATATTAAAATAACCACGGAATATGGGAAAACACTTATATCACTAGTCACATCAAAAACTAAGGTAACTCCACTCAAAAAGGTGACACTCCCTCGACTTGAACTATATAGTGCAGTTCTACTTAACAAACTTATCTAACAGACAAAGAAAGCCTTGGAATTCGAACATATAAAAATACATGCTTGGACTAACTCAATGATAACATTAGCATGGATTAATGGAAAAGCCGAAGGATGGAAAACATTTGTATCACACCGTGTTGCTGAAATTCAACGAAATGTAGGTTCAACGAACTGGAGGCATGTTAGATCACAAGAAAACCCAGCTGATTTAGCCTCAAGAGGAATTGATCCACAGTCGCTTAATGGATAAAACACTCTGGTGGGCAGGACCTTCGTGGCTCAAATCTTCAGAAAGCAACTGGCCGAATAGAAACTCGGATATCAACAGTATTGAAAACCTGGAGGAGAAAAACGTTCTATCAACCAACATAGCACTGGAATCAAGCATCGAAGATATATTGTCACGGTTTTCAACACTCAGGAAAATCATCAGAGTGCTAGCTTACTGCAATAGGTGTATTCTAAAGTGCATGAAACAAAGACCCAAGCAAATTAGCACTGAGCTTACAGTAAAGGAAATACAAATTGCACTGCAACAAATTATAAAGATGACACAAGGAGTTGAATTTTCCACAAAAATAAATCGATTAGTCTCAAAACAGGAATTAAGTAAGAAGAGCAGCATATTATCCCTAAACCCTTTCATCGACGAAAATGGAATAGTACGAGTTGGAGGCAGGATCGAAAACTCAAATATCCCTTATGACGAAAAGCATCCAATTAAATTGCCACGCAGCCACCACGTTACAAATCTATTGATCAACGAAGCTCACCTTGCAACTTTACATGGTGGAAATCAAACAACACTCGCCTTTATAAGACGGAAATACTGGATACTTAATGGGAGAAGCAAGGTACGTCAAGAACTGAACAAATGTGTTAAGTACTGCAGATATAAGGGACAATCAATAATGCAAATAATGGGAATGCTGCCACTACCACGAGTCACCCCATCAAACCTATTTACACATACGGGTATCGATTATGCGGGGCCAATTCAGGTTAAGACTTCGAAAATAAGTTGCAGTAAGATCCATAAAGGATATATAATAATTTTTGGTGGCTTGCAACTAAGGCCATTCATATAGAAGCGGTAACAGATATGACGAGTGAAGCCTTCCTAGCGGCATTCAAAAGATTTACAGCAAGAAGAGGACTTCCATGCTGCATATACAGTGACAATGGCACAACTTTTGTAGGGGCCAAAAAGATATTAGATATGGAGCTTCAGAAGGCTATAAAACAAGCAGCTACGATAGGTCAACAGTTGGCAACTGATGGCATACAATGGTTATTTATTCCGCCGGGAGCTCCTCACTTCGGAGGAATCTGGGAGGACGGTGTAAAATCTATAAAATATCACTTAAAAAGAGTTATAGATGATACAGCGCTAACTTTTGAAGAACTGAGTACACTACTGTATCAAATAGAGGCATGTCTAAACTCTAGAGCTTTATGTCCACTGACAGCTGATCAGGCGGTATACTCGCTCTGACGCCAGGGCATTTTCTTGTTGGGAAAGCTCTAGTAAAACCTCCAGAATCCATGATATCAGACACGGATGTACGAATGTTGACATGCTGGAAACAAATTTAAAAAATAACACAAGACTTCTGGAAAATATGGCAGAGGGAATACCTATCTCATTTGCAACAACGACACAAATGGCAGGCAGGAAACCAAAATGTTTCAACTTGCAGAATCGTGTTGATTAAGGACGAAACCTGTTCACCATCCAAATGGCCATTAGCATAGATTATTGAAACTCATCCGGGAAAAGATGGAATAGTACGAGTAGTAACCCTCCGATATTAGCAAAATGCCACCATTAAACGTCCAGTGACGAAAATATGTCTACTTCCTGTAGAAGATAAGGAGGTAGAAAACACTAACAAACAAACAAAGGAAGATCAAAAAGCCCAGAATATAGCACATACAACTATAATCAACGATCCGAATGCTGTAATATCAGACAAAGTGGAAGACATTCCCAATGCTCAACCTGTCATAAGAAATACAGGAAAATTGAAGAAAAACATACATCACCCACTTAAAGGAAGATTTCTTCGCATCAATCCAAATTGGGCCCAATATATATCTGACCGTAAGCGAAAGAACAAAGAGCCGATCCACACCGCGCCCACGAAGATTGTTAAATTATTATTGACCACAATGATATTCTTAGGAGTTGTACAAAGTGGTAATACACAATACACGATTAAGCGGCCTGAACCTGGTCTCTATATAGAACATATTGGAAGAGCAAAGTTGAAAAGAGGAGCTCTAAGGATCGAACTAAACCTTCCACTAAATATAAAGACTGAGAAAGAAGGAATCGATGTCATAATGAGAGAAATGAAAAACGCATGCAATCAGTCTACTAAATTCGCGGAAGATACTCATTGCAATACTCTATTGGAACACTTAAAGACAGAAGGAATGCGCTATTGAGTGGAATGGAAATATTGGAGAACAAGCAAGGAAACAAAAGATCAAAAAGAGGACTATTTGGAAAACTTCTACAATCTGTCTTTGGAGTAAATGATGAGGTGTATACGGACATCGAATCTCTGGAACACATTCAACAAATTCTACGACAAGCAACGAGTCATCAAGCAAACATTATGCTACCTATAATGGAAAGGATGAATGACACCGAAAACCTTTCGTTAAAGAAGATTAACTTAATAACTAACAAATTGAATAAGGTGATAACTGAAGTAAACAAAATAGAAGGGTGGTATGAAAAAATCGATGGTAACAAGGTCAGTATTCAGATATTGGCAGCATACCAGTTAGCTATCGATGTGTTTGAAAACATAGAAAAACACTACACTAAAATACTAACAGCTACATTTGGCAGAAGTAGTCTGTTAGATTTTGTAACACCCAGTAAGCTCTAAAACATCATTAATAAAGCTTCAAGTAAGATGCCATTCAACTTGGAACTAATCCCTGAACCTAAAACTAGACTGGAGTGTGTGGTAAATAACACCAATTTAATAATATATGGATTCCTTCATATAATAGAAATTGACGAATATGAACTATTAAAAGAACCCCGATACCAAAAAAAGTAAAAAATAACTCCTACGTCGCTACTGATATCTCATCTTCGCTTCTGGGCACCAACTTCAATAATCAGCGATTTTGGAGCGAGCTGAAGAAGAATTTAAGAACTGCATCAATGTGGAAAGATATCAAATATTATGCACACCTACTGTTGTCAGCAATATTGAAACCAATACAAATTGTATTATCGATGAAATGTATCACCGACAAGAAAAACACGACTGTCCAATAAAGGAATTCAACACTCCCAAGGTGATGTGGAAACATTTGTTTATGGCAAACACTTGGGTCTTTATCGCAGATACTTCAATAACAGCAGCAATTAAATGCAATGGCAATATAGAAAATGTAATTTTAACTGGAGTCGGCATACAACAAGTTAATCAAGAATGCATTATGCAAACACGCAAAAACACGTTGTACTCGGAAATTGATAACAAGGTGCAAATCAGATCCGCATACGCGAAGCCCATTACCTTTAACATCACAAGTTAAGAGTGATGATTGCTATCGAGTAGACGTGTATAGAATTCGCTCCCGCTTAGTTCAAGGTACAAGGTATATGTTTTTTATCACGGCGTCGTATTCTGTCTCCAGCAGTGAACTGATTCGAGAATTATTAATTAATTAATTTCGTTGTGCTGTGCGTTTACATCTGATTCCAAAGATCAAATTGAGCTAATGCGCATAATCATAAAAAGTCCAAATTTGTGCCTATTAGTATGAGTACCAAAGGTCGCATCAATACGGAGACCAGCTCATCGTCATCGACGTCTGGAGTTGCTACACGCAACAGAAAAGTCTCTACAACTACCGCTTCTTCTGGTCCGGTGGGGACGATCGATGCTGCATTGACTAGTGCATCAGTCTCACCTCCTGTATTAAACAGTACGAGTGGATCAAGTTCAGACGAAACCCTCATCAACAAGTTCAATAGTTTGCTGCTACTATTCGAATCCCGGTTGCAAGCGTCGCTTGCTGATGTCGAGAGCCGCCTGCTATGCAAAATTGATGACGCTGTAGGTAGCTTGGGTGCTCGTGTGAATGTCTGCGATAGCAGACTTTCAGACTTAGAGGTAAATCATATCAAACTTCCTACAGATAATGATGATACGCGGCGTATCAGTCGGCTAAGCGACGCAATCATCAGGGGCATTCCTGAGATACCGATCAATCTGCTAAAAGAGTTATCAGTCATACTGCATCATGAACTATCACCTTATACTGATGCCTTTCGCATTAAAAAAACAAGACATCAAAATAAATCCACATTGGCTGACCGACCATTGATTGCTCGCTTCCCTTGTATCAACGAAAAAAATTCATTTTTCTCCGCTTTGCGGACACATAAACGAATAAAATTACGAGAGCTCAATGGATTCTCCTCTGATAATGTTGTTTACATCAACGAGAGTCTCACTTCTAATAATCACCAGCTGCTACGTGAGGCCCTCAAATTGTTTAAATCAAAAAAACTTTCATCTGTCTACACGGTAAACGGCCTTGCGCATGTAAAAATAAATAGCATTTTGAATTCTGACCAGCTGATTGCCGTTGCTACGAAAGCGCCATTGAACTGAATGTGGATGCTGATGAATAACGTAAAACCTACAGATGGAAATAATATTTTCGCTTACATATTCTTACCTAATATTTTTAAGTTATCACTTTAAGTTAATTCTATTTACCTACTCTTTATCTTTTTCTTTCTTAATTATTGCTTTTAAGTTTTTGAATTCTGTTACTTTTGCATGTGCCGGTTTACTGAAAGCTATGTTTATTTTTTATGTGCCATACTCTAGTTGCTTTGGTCATTGTTGTGATTGTGATATTGGTGGTCGTCTCGATCGCGTAATACTGCTCGATTATGGATGAAAGCTCCTTTCACGAGAACAGAGTAAGAACCATGATTAATATACTAAATGGAAGTTTAGCTGGTCTCAACGTCTGTTATTTGAATGCTAGAAGTGTCAGGTGGAAGATGGATGAGTTAAGAGAGATGTTCTCGGGGACGGACCTGCACGCGGTTCTTATCAGTGAGTCATGGCTTACACCAGGCATTCCTTCAGCTCTTGTTTCAATACCTGGTTACAAACTGTTCCGTTGTGACAGGGAGGGAAGGGTTGGGGTGGCGCTGCAATATATATTCGGGAATACTTTAAATCAAAGATATTATGCCACTCTCTTGATAGTGCATTAGAATTCACTTGTGTCGAGGTAGATACTGGGCTTGATATGTGCGTTCTTTGCTCAGTCTACTGTCCGCCAAGACTATTTAATCCCGACAGTGTAGGCACCTTTGATGTTTCTCTGTCTGCTCTATCTCATAGATATTCTCACATTATCGTCGCGGGTGACTTTAATGTAAATATCTTACGTAATGACAATCAATCAGACGAATTTCTATTTTTCATCCAATCTCTGCATTTTAGAGTAGTTCACTCCTCCCCTACATATTTCAATTCTGAGTCCCCTTCACAGTTAGATCTTCTACTCACCGCTGACCAGACTTGTATAATACGCCATTCGCAACTTTCCCCCCTGCAATTCTTGATCATGACATCCTATTCCTTAAATATAATTTACCCATTCCATATCAATCAATACCTTCCCGCCTTATTAATTTCCGTAACCTTAAATCCATAAATAGTGACTGCTTATTTGAAGAATGCAGTAATATAAACTGGAACCTAGTGTTGGAGCAGAATGCTGCTTCTCCGTTACTCTCTCTTGACCTACAGGTACTCGCTTTCAATGATGTGCTCTTATACTTGCTCAATAAGTATGCACCCCTTCAGACTAAATGTATAAAAATAAAAGCATGTCCTTGGTTTTCCCCAGAGATAAAGAAATTAATCTTAGAACGCGACTTTTTATACCATCAGTACAGAAGGCTTAAGTCTCCTAGCAGTCTGTCTTTATTTAAAAAGCCGCGAAATCTTGTTAATAGAAAAGTGAGAGATGCAAAATCTTTATACTATGCGTTCAAGTTAGATTGCAAGGTCCCACCGAAGAAGCTTTGGAGTGATGGCTCATCAACTGACCTAGACGCTGACGAGCTCAATGAGTTCTTCACAAATACTACTGCAAATGAAGGAAATACTAGCTCCTCACCATCCTTTCTGGATGCTCCTATCACTCACTCCGAATTTGAATTTTGTTTTCGTTGCGTTGATGAGATTGAGGTCGCCTCTTCTATCTTATCTATGCAGTCTGGTGCGATTGGACCTGATGGTATTCCACCGCGCTTTGTAAAGCTTATATTACCCTTCATTATTGGCCCTATTACAAAGGTATTCAATAGCTGCTTGACATTCAGCGAATTTCCCTCTCTAAGGAAGGAAGCGCTAGTGGTTCCAATCGCTAAAAATGCTTCTCCAAGTAACGTCAAGGACTTTAGACCAATCAGCTTATTATGTTTTCTAGCGAAGGCTCTAGAAAAAATCATGGCTAAGCAAATATCTAAGTACTTAGATCATGCGAATTCCTTGTGCCGATGGCAGTCAGATTTTCGCCCTGGGCATAGCTGTGAGACAGCTCTTTTAAAAATCTCCACTGACATCAGAACTGCTTTGGATAATGATCGCATTGTGTTCTTAGTCCTTCTCGACTTCACGAAAGCTTTTGGTAGCGTCGACCACATGAAGCTTGTTAATAAGCTAAAGAGCCTCTTTGGATTTGGTTTGCCTGCGCTCAAGTTAATTAGTAGTTTTTTAGGGAATCGCTCGCAGCGTGTTAAAGTGAACGAAGTTATCTCCGCTAAGCTCCCTCTGACTGTCGGTGTACCACAAGGATCAATATTAGGACCCCTGCTCTTCAGTCTTTTTATTAATGATTTGCCAGCTGTTATCAAAAATAGCTCGGGTCACTTGTACGCTGATGATGTGCAGATATATTTAGATCATCCAATTGGTCTCTTAGAGGACTGTGCCAGCCGAATTAATGAAGATCTTCATAATATTTTAAAATGGTCAATCAATAATAGTCTGATACTCAACCCCAAAAAATCTCAAGTGATAGCGGTTTGCAGAGGAATCAATCGCTCTACTATACCATATGTGCACAAAGTTCGAAGCTTAGGTATTATATTAAATTCTCATATGATAAAAAATGCGGCTGCTGCAAACTGATACCTAAGAATGAAAACTTAGGAGCTAATACCACAGCAACGAAGGTCAACCCACATTCCAAAAGAGACAATCTGAATGACATTCCAGATTTCAACCTACAGCACCTAAGTGCGGAGATTTCAGAACAAGTTTCCGACGTGCGCCCAAATCGCCATCAACTCCTCCAACCAGGTCACTATGCCCGGCCGGTAGAATGTTTACGCAGCAAACATAAAATCTAGAGCAATGGCATTCACCTCTGCGAAAAAATATTTACTGCTGACCACATACTGATTGAATCAAGCAATTCACGTACGGCAGCGGCATTCACTATTATGTACAGTAAGCACTTATGAATAAAAGTAAATTGGGACAAATTAATTATTGTAAAAGTTTAGTTGTAAGCAATTATTGATTATAAAAATCACGCATATGTATAGCTACGGGCAGTAATAAATTTTGATTATCATGATCGAGTTCGAGCTTTTTACTTGGCGACTATACCGGCCTAGCGAATTCCCGCTACTCAAGATAAGGGTTCAATAGGTTCTTTCCTCTCAGTTCTTCAGCAGCTTAAACACCCCGTCTACGTGGGTATGGACCTCAAAAGTCCCAGTATATGCGTTGCCAGGGCAGATCTGGCAAACGAATTTCTCCTAACGGTGGTCTGGGAGATGAGTTCATGGGTTTAACTTGCTTACAAGTCAAGCAGGAAGCGATGAGCGTGCGAACGTCTGCGTTCATGCCGGGCCAGTAATACTGGCGCCGTAATTTCTCGAGTGTTTTCGCGAATCCGAAGTGAGCAGCAATAGGAGGGCAATGTTCTTGCTCAATCAGTCTGGGAACCCACAGCTTCCAGATAACTTGGTTGTTAATAACGCTGTCTCTTGGGGATGCAAAAGAAATGTATATTTTCGTATATGACACGCGCAGGTTTGGGAAAGATTCCGGATTGGGGTCTATATGACGAATTTTTTCAAGATACGGGCTTGCCTGGAAGGAATCGTGTTTCATGTCAATGGACTCGACGGTTCGAATGGCAGACATTTCACCGCCATGATGGTTCGTCTACGATTGACCGGGAGAGGGCATCTGCGACTATGTTTTCTTTACCCCTTCGATACTCGATGTTAAATTTGAACGTCTGGAGTTTGAGACTCCACCGCGCCAGTCTGTCTGAACCGCTTCACGCTCAGTACTGCCGCCAGACACTCTAGCTCTGTGATGCTATAATTACGCTGTGCAGAGTTTAGCTTCTGCGACATGTACGCTATGGGATATTCTTCGCCACCAACAGAACACTGGATGAGCAAACTTCCAACCCCTGTCGTGCTAGCATCGCACTGAATGTGGAAGGGCCTTGAAAAATCAGGGTTTGCAAGTACGGGGGCAGTGATCAGACACTCTTTCAGTTTGTTAAAGGACCGCTCAGCCAGTTCGTTCCATTCAAATTTTATATTCCTCTTAAGCAAATCTGTCAGGTGACAAGCGATGGAGGCGAAATGGGGGATGAAACGTCTGTACCAACCACAGGCTCCGTGGAAACTTCGTACTTTCTTGACATTATTTGGTCTCGGGAAGTTCTGGATGGCAAGTACTTTCTCCGGATCTGCTCGCATGTAACCAGCGCCCACTTCAAAACCCAGGTATTTGACCTCCCGCATACAGAACTTACTTTTCTCCACGTCAATCGTTAAGCCTGCGTCGCGTAATAGAACAGAGATTTTTGACAGTAACTCGAGGTGCTTGTCAAACGTGGAGGAGGTAATAAGTAGATCATCTAGGTATACAAATAGGCGGTCATTCAACTGGTGGGGGATTACCTTGCAAATAATCTTAAACATAGTTTGAGGAGCATTGCATAGTCCGAATGGGAGTACGGTAAACTGGTACAGAGGTCTGCCCGATACAGCGAATGCAGTTTTGTCCCTGGAAGACTTGGCTAACGGAATTTGCCAAAAGGCATCTTTTAAATCGATGGCGGAGATATACTCAGTCTCTTGGAGTCTACCAAGCAGCCCGTTTATGAGTGGTAGTGGAATTGCCTCATGGAACTGTGTCGGAATTTAATTTTCGCCCGTCCAGGCATAATCGAACCTTTCCATTTGGCTTCTTTACAAGGGTTACTGGAGAAGACCAGGCACTTTGGCTTTCCTCCCTCGATAACTCCTAAACCCAGCATTCGATCGAGTTCATCATACATTGAATTCTGCACAGCAGGCGATACAGAGTAGTACCGCTGCTTGATAGGTTTACCAGATCCGACTTCTCTTTCATGCTGAACGAGCCTTGTTCGACCTAATCCTTCATTACTGAACGAAGGAAATGAGTTGATCACTGTCTGTAATTGGGTGTTATCAAGTCTAGACAATTCATGCTGTTGAATGCACACTGAAGGAGGTGTCGGAAGCGAATAGAACTCGCTGATCATCACGGGCGCTAAGCCGAATACTTTCCAGAAGTCAATGCCCAGGTATAAAGGTTGCTGTAAGGTCGGGACGATATGAAAGGTCATCCGGCGCGTTTTTTCACCGTACCTTACTAAGACTCGGATATGACCTAGCACTCGCTGCTCTTGCCCATCTGCAGTGGCAATGGTTGAGGGTATCGAATGGAACCGTTACCTGAGATTATGGTTTTGGTAACTGCTGCTTTTATGTATCTCCGCAGGCTATGATAGTGGTGCGTGCGTTGCTTAGTTTTCGAGCGGAAAGCCGCAAACTTGTTTCGTGCAGATAAGACTCTGAGTCGGAGGAAAAGGTGTCGATAGATATTGTATCATCGTGTCAGTAGCGCTGCTTATACTGCGATATTTCGAGATGTTGCTTGACACATTCGTGGGTTATTATAGGACGTATCTTGGGTTTCAGGCAAGGCCTGCTCAACTAAAGCTGGTGGAATGTCTGGTTCGAATTGGACAGGTTGGCAACTTTCATCGTCACACCGAGAGCCTAGCGATGATCCTCGGCCTCGGTATTCGTCGCCACATCTTCGGTAGTTCTTCTGGCGAGCCGGCTCGGAGTCCAGATACGCGGGGTCTCCGTAAAATTCTGACTCCGCCTGTGGTTCTCCGTCGTACAAGCTCGACACTGGGTTTTAATGACACCGGCAGTTCCACAGCTACAGCAAAAAACGTGTTGTGGACCAACGGGACAATCGCGGTAAGTGTGACCCTCTACGGATCTAGGGTGTGGTAGCTGGTTCTTATCAGCTTGTGAAAATCTGGGGTCTGACTGCAGCACGTTCACACATGCTTGGTAGTCGGTGGTGGCGCTATCTATGCGGAGGGGGCTATCTGAATATAACTCGTGCACGACACGTCGTCGAGGTGCTCCACGGGGAGCTCCTATGTCGGACCAAAGTTTTTCAATATAATAGCAGGGCTTCCTGCAGCGCTGGTCGCATATCTAGAATCTTCACTAACTCTATTTCGGGGATGAGGGATATTTTGAATACGAGTGTATGAACGGCAAGTCTGAAATCACTGAAGGACTTGCGCGTTTCTTGTTTTCTTTCTTCAATCAACTTACGAATCTCGTAGTCAGTGTCCTGGCTACTGAATTCTCTTAGGAATGCCGCTTCCACCTCTTGCCAGGTATGTGTGTGGTTGCTACGCAAGAAGAGCCAGTACCAGTTTGCAGCTTTCCCGTTGACATGTGAGTGGAAGCCTGCACAGAGATCAGCTGCTGAAAGCTGCTCTTTTAGTGCTAATGGTTCTATGCGTAAAAGGAACTCGGCTGCATCGAATAACATCCTTCATCTGAAAACTGGATTGGCTGTAAATGTCGGATAAGTCTGGGTTAAATTGTGGCCTCCTTGTGATCGCTTTGGAGTACTTAGTAAACGGCTGGTATCCGCAATGGTATGAACAGGGTTTTTTGGAATAGTGCCGGTCAGCGGGGGAGCTTTTTCACTGGCTTATGTAATAATAGTAAGGGGGGAGACTGGATGACCAAGAGCACTATCCTCTATGGGAATCTCTGTGGAGATTCTGTCAAGCGTCTCCAGGGAGCCTCCAGAGGCCGCGTCGACTTTCGCTAACAAATCGTCCAAATTTCTGACATGTGCCTGGGCCTGTGTTCGGACTGTCGGCAACGTAATCTCTAGCCTTCGGGCCCTGTCGAGCGCATGGAGGACATGAGTCCGGTACCTCAGGCGGTCTTCATTATATTGAAACGGGGCGGACGATAGGCGATATTGAAGGACCTCAACGCAGCCGGCAAGGTAGTTTAGTTCGAGCCTGGGATTTTTGTGCGCATGAGACTTTTCTGGGACCATTTTAGGGTCGGCACGCTCTACGCGGTATAGCTCGACCAGCTGTTGTCGTGCATCTGGTACGGTATGCGAAATTCCACGAACGGAAAATTCTACTTCCAGTTCCTCTGGCGCTAGGTAAATAAAATTCATTATTATAACTATGTGCACAAGCGCACAGCGATAAACAAGGCGGAGAAAAAGAAATTGTTTATCCTCGTCTATGACTACACATAAACGGAAAGGCGGCCCTGGAGATTTCCCCGAGGAAAATTTACTAGGGGTAAGTAGCAGAACGAGAAAAAGGAAACAATCCTGCGGAAAGATTCAGTTATGTTGCCAAAGCGACGAAGATATATCTATATCGGCGAGAAGACTTATACTATCAGTTGATAGAAAGTAATATAAATATAGTAATTCAGCACAAATGGCAAAGGCATTTAACCGCAAAATGAAATCCTGGCGGGGAAATGCAAAGACGTTTGTTCAAAAATATTGCCTACAAAACTTATAATATATATTGATATCTCGAGATTAATGTAAATATAATAATTCAGCGCAAAAGAAAAACGGATATAACCGCAAAATTAAATTCTGGCGGAAAATGCGACAAAAGAAAAAATAGTTAAATGTAGTATCCCAGAGACAAAACGAATAAGGCTTAGCGAATTTGGATCCGATACTTAAAAATTGTATTAATATTTCAATAGCAAAACTATTATAACTAGTTGGTTGAGGAACGAGATTCAGTAACCTGTACTAATGTCAGCCCGGTGGCTGATGAATAAACGCCTCTCGTAGACACATTGTTCTCTCCTAGATTCCCCTCTCCTCTGTGAATCGAAGCGTCGTCTTTTCTTCGTATGAGACGTTAAAATTTGGGGATGTTTGGGTCAGCTGAAGACACGACTGGCCCCGCCTCTCCGGCAAATATACAATCCGAAGGATGGCTCTTATCGCTCATCAACTTGCAGAAGAGAGGATGCCAGATGGATGGGTTCTCTATAGGAAACAAAAGTCGAGTGGTCAACTGTTTAGCATCTATGAACCGAAGCTTTGCCTCGAAGGGATGCATCTCGTGCACAAAGTCTACTGCCACCGAACAGGTGAGCACTGCAACAATGGTAAAGTTAAAATTTACTTTATTAAAATTTGGATCGGAGGACGAAACGACTAATGCGCTAAAATAATACAAGGACGCATAACGTGTATACACGCTGTAGTATACACATTACGTACGTATATACAAACAGTCAAAACAAAATATTACATGTCGACCGTGACATATGAGCCTACAAATACGGCCAAATACAAAAAGATTACACTGGAGGAGTATAGACAGAAGGCATCTGCGCTACAGAAGGAAATACGAGCCAACCCGCAAGCAGGTCCACAGCCAATTTCATTAAACACGTTGCAGAGCAAGCTGACGAAGGGGCCAAGAGGAGTGAAGGCAGTTAAACTAAGGCAGCAGTTAGGCGAAATTCATCGCATCATTCCTATAACAACGGACAAGAAATTGAAGAAGGAACTACTACAGAAAGCTAAACAGCTGAAGAACGAGCAAAGGAATCTCCAAAAGAAGGTTAAACAACTGCAGCAGCCCAAAGATATCCAGAGAAGAAATCTATCGAGGAGAATTTACGAAGAAAAAGTTGAAAGCAAGAAAGCAGGAGAACAACCTATAGTTCCATACAACGAATATTACAAGAAGACACTTAACCACTACAAAAGTTAGAATGGGAAAAACGCAGTCAAAACAGGCGGACAATAACGGGGAAATTGTCAACAACATCAACATAGAAGACACAGTAAAGATAGAAAATAATCAAATATTAACAATACTGTTAATAATATTATTACTTAAACTAATTCAATTTCTTTACTTTCTTTACAAAGAGCATAAAAAAGGTTTAAAGAAACGATATTCGAATACTGTAGTAAAAGTTTAAAAAAAAAAAAAAAAAAAAATTTTATATTTATCGATTGTTCAAAGTACTTACGAATATGTTGTATAACTTAAGCAAATATTCAAAGAAATTATATCTTAAATAGATTTTTTTTATAGAGGATTTGATTATAAATTATGGTATCTACTTAACATTATTTTAAAATATATCATTTAAAGTGTAGAGTAAAAATATATAAATACAAAAAAAAAAAAAAATTTTTATGAATAAATAAAGAAAATTAAAATATAAACCATGTCTTACGATAAATTTTAAATTTTTATGAAAGATTGCGAAAAATTAATCAAGAAAGTAGAAAAACTACACCAAACTTTCACTAAAAACCCCCAAAGAAAATTTTCGGCTCAAAATCTCCTAAACAAGTCTACTAGATTAAAGGAGATTCATAGGGAATTCGAATCTATAGCAAATCGATTAAAAGTACAATATTCGAGTAAAGATTTAGAGATTGCAATACAAAGATTCAATGGTATATACCTGAAAGCAAAATATCATATAAATTTGAAAATTGAGGAAAGCTACAACGAGACAAGATTAGACTACGATTCGGATTCTAGTTGTGAAACTACAGAAGACAACAATAGAATAAAAATGGCTGCATTTGACATAGTGACAGCATTAAAAATAATCCCAGAATTTGCTGGAGAATACAAGGAATTAGATAATTTCCTAACAATCATAGAATTATATGATAAAACATTAAAAGATGACTCCAAGAAAGAGTTAATAAATTTCGTTTGGAACGCAAGAATATCCCATAAGGCAAAAAATAGAATGGTCACAGCGGAAACACCAATATCAGTGAAAGAGTTGAGGACAACACTGAAAGCAAGTTTTAAATCAGGTAACACACCACAAAAAATTTATTCACAACTCGCTGAACTAAAACAAAGAAATTCAGGAATCAAAGTATTCACGGACAAAGTGTTAAATCTGATAAATGACTTGAATAACCTACAAATTCAAGAAGTAGGTGAAGTTAATAGAGAAACGGTAACCAAATTAAATGATAAACTGGCACTTAATATTTTTCAAAATGGTTTAAATGAAAATCTCAAACCAACAATTTTTGCAGCGCAATGCACGAAATTCTCTGAAGCAGCTGCACTAGCTTCACAAATTGAGAAACCTCTAGAACCACAGATATATTCATATAATAAACAATTTCAAAGCAAGCAAAGATTCTTTAATAGAAATTATAGATCGTTTCCAAACAATAATAGCTATAACAATTTTACACAGGATAGATACAATCAAAGTAACAGTGGACAAACACAAAGAAAATTTTCAAATAACAGAAACTATAATACACAAAGAAATAATTCAAATTTTAACACCAGTAAAAATTTTCAAAAGCACAGTAACTATACACGCTCGAACAACAACAATATAAACCACTCACAATACAATAGGCAACGTACAGTAAATTTTATCCAAGACACAGCAAACAACAGCAGCCCAGGTACTGCATCGAAATAAAAAAACATATAAATACGCGAATTCTTCAACTAAACAATAATGTAACAAACTTTGTAACATTAAAAGACAAATTGTCTGGTAAAAACATTAATTTTCTAATTGATACAGGTGCAGACATATCTATCTGCAAATTAAATAATTTAAATGATTATTATTTAGATGAAGATGAAACGTGCAAAATTACGGGCATAACAAACATTGAAACATTATCCTTTGGAACAACAGTCAAGAAACTAATGTATGAAAACTTTAATCTAAGTCACAAATTTCATATGGTAGACAATAACTTACCATTATTGACTCATGGTATAATTGGCAGAGATTTTTTAATGAAATACTTATGCAAAATTGATTATGAGACATTTACACTCGCCATACATACGCAGAATGAAGAAATAGTGATACCGATAAGAAGCAATTTTAACAGCTTTATCACCATTCCTCCAAGATGCGAAGTAATAAAGGCAGTACGTCTGAACATCAAGGAAGACAGTGTAATTTATAACCAAGAAATTTGCAAAGGAGTATTCATTGCCAATACAATAGTCCCAGCTCAAGGCATCGCCCATATAAAGATCTTAAATACGACAGATTTGAAAGTTAATTTAGAAAATTTCACGCCTGAAATTCAATCATTAAAACACTATTATGTATTAAATCCGCTTAATACAACATTCAAAGATTCTAGCAACAGATTTGCAAAATTAAAAAACGAATTAAAAATAGAAGGTCTAGATACAGAAGCTAAAAATTCAATACTACACTTGTGTGAAGAATACCAAGGTATATTTCATTTGCCTAATGAAAAATTAACAGCAAATAACTTTTACAAACAAGATATAGCTTGCATTGAAAATAGTCCGGTTTATGTCAAAAATTACCGTTTACCGCATTCACAGTTACAAGAAATAAATGATCAAGTTCAAGATATGCTTAAGGATAATATAATAGAAAAGTCAACTAGCCCATATAATTCACCTTTATTGATAGTACCAAAAAAAGTACGGATGATACCAAAAAATGGAGACTTGTAGTCGATTTTAGACAGCTCAACAAAAAAATTGTTGATGATAAATTCCCATTAACTAGACTTGAAGATGTCTTAGACCACCTAGGTCGAGCGAAATATTTCTCAACTCTAGACATGACAAGTTCATTTCACCAAATTGAAATCAATCCAAATTCAAGACATTTAACAGCATTCTCGACAAATCGAGGACACTTTCACTTTAAACGTTTGCCATTCGGCTTGAAGATTTCAACAAACAGCTTCCAAAGAATGTTATCTATAGCACTCAGTGGTCTAGAATCTAATGCTTTTATATATGTTGATGACATTATTGTTTTTGGATGTAGTCTTCAACATCATAACAAAAATCTCGAAAAAATTTTTCAAAGACTTCAAAAATATAATCTGAAACTTAATCCCAGTAAATGCAATTTTCTAAAAAGAGAAGTAATATACCTCGGTCATCAAATAACAGAAAAAGGTATAAAAACTGATCCTAATAAGCATCACACTATTCAAAATTACCCTATTCCTAAAAATGCTGACGAAGTCAGAAGATTCATCGCATTTTGCAATTATTATAGACGTTTTATACCAAATTTCGCAAACATAGCAAAACCTCTGAATTCCCTTCTTAAAAAGAACAAACTTTTTGAGTGGTCAGAAGAATGTAACAACTCATTCGAAAATCTTAAAAACAAATTAATCAATCCACCAATTCTCAAATATCCCGATTTTGAACAACCATTCATCTTAACCACTGACGCCTCAGATCAAGCCTTAGGCGCGGTTCTTTCTCAAGGAACAATTGGTGAAGATAGACCAATTTGCTATGCGAGTCGAACTCTCAACAAACATGAAGTAAACAAGGCAATAATTGAAAAAGAACTTTTAGGAATCCACTGGGGAATAAATTATTTCAGACCATACTTATACGGTAGAAAATTTATAGTAGTAACTGATCACAGACCTTTGGTTAGCTTATTCACTCACAAAAATCCATCATCCAAATTAACCAGAATCCGACTTGATCTAATGGATTACGACTTTGACATTATATATAAACAAGGTAGAATGAATACAAATGCAGATGCTCTATCTCGAATAAAATTAAATTCAAAACTTTTAAAAGAAATGATCCCAAAAAATATAAATATAATCACGAGAGGAATGCTAAAGAAAGCAAAAGAAATTAACTCTGAAGAGAATACAGAGATATCCAATGACAGGTTTGGCCAACTTTATGCATGGGATTGTACGTCTACCTCAGATACTAGAAATGTAAAAAAGATTAAATTTCATATAAATGAAAGTAATGAAAATATGCGCTCAAACAAATTGCCAAAAATAATAATAAAAGAAGATGAAGTATCGATACAGTGCAGCGATAATCTAGGGACAAATTTAGATTTAATCCTGGAGAAACTGTTACTCAAGATGAAGAAGAATAAAATATATGAGCTAGCAATATCTTATGAAGATAAAATATTTAAATATATAGATTCAAACAGATTCAAGAAAAAGTTCAATGAACTGCAGTATAAAAATATTTCAAATAATATGGCAATACCACTAAGATTATTATTATATACCTCTCCAAAAAGATTAACGGATCCGAAAGAAATAAAAGAGATTATTGAACAATACCATTCCTCACCGTATGGAGGACATGCTGGAATAAAAAGATGCATTGCAAAAATAAAACAAAAATTCATTTGGAAAAATATGAGAAAAACAATAAAAGAATATGTGAAGAACTGTGAAACTTGCGCACGAAATAAAATAATAAAACATACCAAAGAACCAATTGTAATCACAAATACGCCAAACAGTAGTTTCGAGACTATTTCAATAGATACAGTAGGACCATTACGAATATCTAATGGTTACAGATACATATTAACAGTTCAGTGTGAACTCACAAAATTCGTTGAAGCGATTCCAATTGAAACAAAAGAAGCAGAAATAGTAGCACGAGCATTAGTAGAAAAATTCATACTAAAGTACGGATGCTTCAAAACGATTAAAACTGACAAAGGTACAGAATTTTGTAATGAATTATTTAAGAGTATATGCAAAATATTTAACATGAACCACATAACTTCAACACCGTATCATCATGAAACACTTGGATCTCTAGAAAGGAACCACAGAGTATTAAATGAATATCTCTTGTCTTTCACAGAGAATGATAATTGGGATATGTGGATACCATACTATATATTTTACTATAATACCACACCGCACACGCATACAAACTATACACCATTTGAATTGGTCTATGGAAAAATAACAACCTTACCAGCAGAAACAATAAATAATGAACAAATGATCTATGACATAGATAATTATGCTAATGAATTAAAACTCAGATTACAAAGAGCTCATGATAGAGCAAAAGAATCACTGAACGTATCAAAAATAAAAAGAAAGTCTCAACAGAAGAGAAATGTAGAACCCTCAAATTTCAAAGTAAATGATTATGTTTACTTAAGAAAAGGAACTAGAAAAAAATCAGAAAGTCCATACGAAGGTCCATTTAAAATAGTAGACCAAAACGGAGTAAATTCCACAATAAAAATCAGAAATAACCTTAAAGACATACACAATAATAGACTAAAATTATGTAGACATAATGTAGATGATAACTAATGTACGCAAATGTAAAATCCTAACTTAACTATATAGACATAATAGCCAATATACATAAATGTAAAATCCTAACTTAGATATAAACACTGTACATAATAGATAGCATTTAGAAGTTAGTAATACCTGTACAAAATGCATAGGATATGGTAGAATATGTAGCATAATGAAAATATGTAAATAAATAAGATAAGTAATTAGTTAGATATACAAAAAAAAAAAAAAAAAATTCATCCTATAAGTCAAATTTATTTTTTTTTCATATTAGGGGTAGAGGTGTAGTATACACATTACGTACGTATATACAAACGTACATACATAGCATCAATAATAATAATGCACAATGCTTAATGACATGATATGAGCACATCATTGTACGCACATATATTATTGTGCAAGCGCCATATCATGCTTGTAAGCAAATATATCTCATATTGCAAAACAATACAAAACAAAACAGAAATACAATTTACTTCCGATTTATCAAAAGAAATTACAATCTTAAGAATCGGCAATTTGATACCATTTACAAGTAAGTCAAGTAGGTGACAAAAATGTGTGTCATAACAATTGATGTAAATTATTATTGTGAAAGGTCATTCAATAAGTAAGAAAGCAATGAATTTGCTTATTGGACAATTCATTTCTTGAAATTGCCATTTCTTGCTTATGGAATGATTTTCCATAAGAATCTATGTAAAACAATTATATAAAAGACGAAGAAAAGAATAAAGAACTCAGACTTGATTATTACTGCATTGAAGTATATTCATTTCTCGTAATTCGGCTTCATAGCCTACTGATCACAAAGCGGCACTCTTCAGCCTGATCAACCGACCTAAGCAGAGGCAGTAAAGCGGCATATAGCCTTGCCTTGCTTACCTTTAAAGCTTGAAGACTATAAAGCGGCAACTTAAGCCTAGTCTTGAGCTTAAAGATACAAATAAACAAAACAAAATATTACAACGCAGAAAAGTGGGATTGTTGCCCTCCAAGCAACCTCGCGAAGCTGTCTAACCCAAACCTAACGAGGGGCAAAGAGGACTTCACGAAAGCGTGGTGCTTTACGGAAGAAAAACGGAGCCCCACTTTGGCTGCGCGATTGGCAGAAAACGCGGCGGCTTAGAGAACAAACGAATTATACGATGCGAGACGGTTTTGCAGAAGGATGAATATGCACCAAAAGAAACGAATTAATGCTAAAATTCTTCTACTAGTAACAAAATAATAAAAAAAACATAACTGAGATGCTTTGAAAATCGAAACGGAGAAATGTTAGATCTATTGAAACGTCAAACGAAAATTTTTAAATATTTATGAAAAGAGAGGAAAAAATCTAGTTTGGGCGCCATTTGTAACGTAAATGGGCGTGTCTGCTGACAGTTATACCAATACTTACTTAGACCTGAACGTAAGCAGCTGCTGCAACAGCCGCCTAGTTACAAAAAAAAAGCATCTACCCTGCCGCCATCACGCCATGTATGTACTTAAACCGTCATTCTAATGCAGTCCAGGACTGTTAAATGTGCCGACCCAACTATTCCACCCCCTGAGACACCCTGCCTTTGGCGTCACGCTATGGTTTAACAAAAACAAATTGATAATATAAAAAAAATATATATATACCTTGCACCGCAAATAAAATGAAGGGAGAGGGAAAAAATATATGAAGAAAACCTTCTGGAATCAATGCTATATTATACAAAAAAAAAGAAATACAGATAAAAAAAAATTGTCTTCTTCTCCTTCCAATATGTCTAACATCAAGCTCGACCGTAAGCTAGCAACTCGCCCTACTAACCTATCGTTCTATTTATATATATATATACAGGGTGTCCCGTAAGTCGACGTCAAGCCGGAATCGGGTTATAGACCAAATCATAATAGTTACCTGAAAAATATAAAAAAAAATCTAAGTCATGTATTTTTCAAATTATAGACATTTCTTTTGTTTTCGAGAAAATGTGCATCTTGTGATGGTTTTTTAGCTCCTGTTGCTACAAATCTTTACTTTTTTTTCAATTTAATTTTTCTTATGTTATCCCGAATAGTGCTTATGTAACCATTGACTTTAAATTCTAAGCCAACTGCTCTAGCTTGGAAGAAAATTTCACATTTTGCCGAACCAAGAATAGAAAATTAATATTTCACCCAACTTTAACTGACTGTAATGAAAAAAAAAAATGTACTACGCCAGTTTGGCAAGTAACTGTAAAAGTTGCCGCATTTAATAAGAATTCTAAAATGGTATAACACTTGCTACAATATTTCTTAGATTACGGAAAAAAAAATTTCTTCAAGAAACCCAGTTTCGAAAAATTTCTCTTCACCTACTAAAAATGATTCTAGTGTACCCAAAGCTTGCCGTAAGACCGTAACTTTCAGATTTTAGTTTGAGTGAGACAGAGAGTAATTGCATGAAAAATTGTAAATTGTGCGCGTTATGCACAATTGAGTGTTTTTCGTTTGAAAAATATTTCTTTGTTGTTGTTTTATCTACTTTCCAGGTTTCATCTGAAAGATTGTAATTTGTGCGTGCTCTGCACGAATTACAATCTTTCGATTTCCTTGAAATGGTACATGGTTCCCATTTTCCTCTTCTTTTCTCCTTTCAGGTTTTTTATGCAATTATGGGTAAGCAGAAAAAGGGCTACCTTCCGAAGAAAACAAAGAAAATGTGTTTTTGCCCCTTTTCAGGTATCTGTCGAGAAATCATGGCGGGTTTCTCTGTAGAGAAGCAAAAAAAAAGGTAGCGTATGGAGGGTATACGCTACAGCGTGGGGACGACCCACGGAGAAAAGAGTCTCAAGTCGGGCTTAAGACAGAACAGGGGGGGGGGGGGGGGGCGTGGGGACGACCCACCAGAGTCTCAACCCGGGCATGAGCCAACAGGGACTTGTGTTACGGAGAAAAAGGCAATAACTGTGACCATGCTTTCAATCCACTCCGGTCGAGGGAGAACATATCTGAGGATAGACGTCGTCTATCAACTCACCTCGGCTCATGATTCGACCAGAAACAGATACAGTTGATTTAACGTAGTTGGGAATGGGAGGCTAGAGTATTGGTGAATCGAAGAAGAGGAATTACACTTCGCTCTATATATTCCACTGAATCCGGTCGCGACACCCCCAGAAGTACCCGTTCCAAGCAAGGAAATCACTTCAACAAGATAAAATTCATCTATCAACTTACTCAGGATGAGCGAAGCTCCCCGGAGTGCAGCAAGCGGGTTCACAAACAAATCTACGAAGGTAGAAAGAGGGGATTGGGCTGATATCTGAGAGTCCCTGACTGGAGCTAGATGTGCAGAAAGAATGGGATGGAAGAGGAAAGAAGCAAACAATGGGGGGGGGGGGGGGTACGGTGAATAAGCCCAGAAGGGGAATAAGGCGGCTATCTATCAGTGATTTTATTAAAACGGCCTTACACTCGATTCGTCGTGACATCTGAAAGAATAATGAATGTGAGACAGGAAAGAAAAATCCTCATATCGAGGGTAATACTGACGGGATTATATCCAGCTAGAATTATATACATGACCAATAATCAGGAACTTCATGCAGTGCCATTAAGGGGGTCAAACATCATGTATATTACACATAGTATTGTTTTTTTACCATACACATTGCTCAAAGTATTTCCTATATACATATGAGCAAGCGATTGATAACCAAAAAAAAAAAACTAAGAACAACAGAACGCAATTTGTGGGTCAAACGCTAGGCATATTGCACGTATTTCCCAACATATGATAAAAACAATTAAAGCAAGCGCGCACTGGTTGTATGGTAGGTCAGGGACAGCCCAGTCCCGCTACATGGCTAGAATTGGTCTCGCGCTGAGGGGTTTGTTTCATGTATACAATGTAGCGTCTTGTCGCTATTACATATATTAAAAAATGGAAAAATGTTGAGTTGACAATAATTCTGATGGAATTATTGGCAATCGATAGGAATGGAAAAGGTCAAGTCATTGTTACTTGAAAAAGAAAATGTTTTAGTGTTTTGTAATTCGAGTATTCTTCAGAGAGAAATGGTTAATGGCTTTGAAGAAGAAAGTGTTACATAATTTTTTATAGATAATTTTCAATAGGTATGCATATACGTACATATGCTTTTGGAATATATATGTACGTACGAAAAGATATGTATGGGCGTATGGATGTTTTCTGAAGTATGTATGTACGTGTGCACATTGGAATTATTGGCGTTTTCGTTCATGTAATTTGATTATGATAGCGCTTGATTGATCTGGGGAAGTAATGAATGCCGCTTAATGTGTGCCGCTTCATTACACCATCTCCGTTAGAATGAAAGTTCATGGACGTATTGAACTTTCGAAAAAAAGAAATGAGTGTAAAAAGAAATGATTGAAGGTGTCTTTCAATGGAGTGTTGCCGATGGTCGCTTATATACCAAAAATATTATTTTACGATTATGATATTATTTTATGATTATGATCTTACGATAGTTACAATTAATATATATATATATATATATATATATATATATCTTAAAGAATAGTTAGATAGTATTGATGGTTACTCTTAATAATATTGTAAATCTTAACATTTATGAGTTACACTTAATAGGAAAAAAAAATATTTTTTTTTTACGTTTATGTCTGTAATCTATGGCTTTAAGGATAAATGTTTAAAATATGGTTCTTACTATTATCTAGATTGCAAGGATATTAAGAATTGACTACAATAACTATATTTATTGTGTTTTAAAGAAGAAATTACATACTAAGTAAATACCAGTAATTATCTATATGTAAATAAAATTACAAATATGTCTATATTTTACGCCTTATTATTTTGTAGTTGTGGTAATTACATAGGTACCAGATTGCTCTTGAGCTTCTTCTCCTTTTGCTGGAGATTTGTGTTCTGTAATTTATTTTTTAGAAAAATCGCTATGATTATCAAGATTAAACAAAGAAGTATGTAGCTAATATTGTAGTGATGAATTGTGTGAACAGAATCTTTGGATAAACCCTTTTCTTTCGTTTCTTTTCTATTTGTTTATGGCTAGGTTTAATTCTCGTAGTTCATGATCATCGAAATATTTACTATTGCCGTTTTTTCCATTTATTTATTTATTTTTAATTAATCGATAAAGCGCTTGATATTATTATTGTGAACTGTTCTGTTTTTGTTGCCTATTTTAATTGTGGTGTTCTCTTATGGTCCAGACCAAAGCGAGGAAAATTTTACTTTCCGTTGATGGTTCTTTAGGAGAACTTTTTCACCTAAATTAAACTTTCATCGTAAGAAACTTTCGATTTTTCCATTTTTTTTAATGAGGGATTCTCTGGCTAATTGATAACCATGTTGTAACCGTTCTTTCAATTTGTTACTATAATTCTCATATGAGTAACATATCGTAGGTTCCTTCTTTACTGTGGTCGGAATCTCTGCTTGATAACCATAGAGCAGCTCGTAAGGGGTGCATTTAGTGCTTGCGTGGGGGTTGTGTTATACACAAACATTGCATGTGGGATCCAGGTGTGCCAAGTCAAGTGATCTTTGTTTACATAATAACGGAGATATTCAGCTAGTGTTCGGTGGCTTCGTTCTAAAGCACCGTTAGTCTGTGGATGGTATAGTGTAGTTTGGAGTTTGTGAAGCTTTAGATGTTTGCACACTTCTGTGAAAACTTCGCTCAAGAATTTTGAGCCTTGGTCAGTCAAGATTGTTTTAGGTACAGCATGGCTACAAATAATATTTTCGACCAATTTGCGGGCTGCCGTTTATGCGTCAGCATTTGGGAGCGGAATAGCTTCTGAATACTTCGTAAGATCATCTTGGAAAGTTAATATACCTATATTTGTTGCTTTCATAACTTATGGTAAAGGTCCCACTAAGTCTAGGAATATTTTTTCGAATGGTTTCGTGCTGGTAGTGGTTATTCTCATTGGTCTTTTTGGATTTCTTGAAAGTTTATTTTTCTGACAAGAAGGACATTTTTTTATAAAATTCTCGACGTCTTCCTGACCAATTGTAAGCAGTTTGGATTCTTTTTATATACATACGAGTGATACCTTGATGACCTCCAAGAGGGCTTACGTGGTATGCGTTTATAACATCCGTTATTTGCCTGTCATCGGTTAACTCTTACACCTTGGTTACATAGGTAGTGATTCGAATGTTTCCTTCTATGAAAACGTATGTAATCATGTTTTTAACTTCGGAAAGTACAGTTAGTTTTAATGAAGGAATGGAAATAGCTATGTTCTGATGACCATGGAGAATACAAATTTGTTTTATTTGCACTATACTCCCTTGTTGGTGCTCTTTAGGAGTACGCATTTGAATTATGCATTTGGCAATTAAGAAATTGCAATTCGAGTTTTCGTAATAGAAGACATTGTTCAACTCGAATGTGGCTTTCAACTTGGGTGTATGCTCTTTTCGAATATTTTCGATTCCGTTTTCTGATCTAGGTAAAAGAAAACATTTTGTTTTTATCCGTTTATCACGCAGTAGTCGTTATAAAAATGCTCTAAATCTATGGATGTAATTGTTTTGTTATTCCTTTTTTGACTTCTAGTTACCACGTTTACAGATCGCTTAAATTGTTTTCTTCCTTATTTTCAAGAGGATTTAATCGGCTAAGTGCATCGGCATTAACGCTCAATTTTCCTGGTTTATGCAGAATTTTATAGTCATACGCTTCTAGACGAATTCTCCATCTCATTAAGCGAGAGAAATAGTCCTTCAGGTTCATCATCCATACCATTGGTTTATGGTCGGTTATGATGGTAATTTTTCTTCCATAGACGTATGGGCGGAATTGTTCTACTGCATATACTATTGCGAGTAACTGCTTTTCGATTGTTGAGTATCTCGTTTCGGCTTGATTCAGTGTTCGACTTGCAAAACAAATCGGTCTATCTTCACCGATTATACCTTGTGAGAGTATTGCAACTATGGCCAAATAGCTGGTGTCGACCGTGACTACAAATTCCTTATCAGAGTCAGGATATGCCAATATGGGAGCTTCCATTAACTTTTTCTTTAGAGTCCGAAATGATTCGTCGCAGAATTCATCCCAAATGAATGGACAGTCTTTTTTGAGTAACTTTGTGAGTGGTTTTGCCAATTTGGCGAAGTTAGGAATAAGCCTTCTATAATATCCAACGAATCCTAGAAAAGCTTTTATTATATCCTTAACCTATTTCGGAATCGGATAAGTTTTTACAACTTGTATTTTGGATTCATCAGGGTGAACACCTTTATCACTTACTACGTGTCCTAAATATGTAATTTCTTTTCTTAGAAAGCGACATTTGTCAGGCTGAAGTTTCAGTCTACTATCTTTTAATCGCTGAAATAATTGTATGAGCTTCTCGTTCTGATCTCTCAAGTTATATCCGTAGATAACTATATCGTCAAGGTACACAAAACAACGTATCCCTTATAATCCAGTTAAAATTGAATTCATCAGCCCTTGAAAGGTGGCTGGAGCTCCTTTTAATCCGAACGGCATTCGGTTAAAATGATAATGACCAAAAGTCGTGCTGAAGGTAGTGTTTTCCTTGTCAGTTTGCAAGGACTTCTACTGGGGTTAATGATACCATCAGTCAACATGCCTTGGATCTGGCTATTAATCTTATCCCTTTGAGATACTAGTCACTCTTTCGGGCTTTAAATTTTCACTAATTTTCACTGAATCTATCTTATAAAATTAACAATTTTTAATTAGTATGATTTATTAGCAACTAATATATAAAAAAAAACGCGATACAGCAACTATTTGACTACTGTTTGGTTTGTTTATTTTGTTGAACATCTGACTAATCGCATCCCTTGGCCATTTTAACAGTGTTAGTTAGGTTTTATTAAGAAACCGTGCCCAGTTTATTTGTGTTTGAGATTTCTTATAGGCTTTTATCACAACCTTCAATATATAGTAATATATAGAAGGTTGTGCTTTTATTCTATTTCCCGTGGCGAGTACAATTGTGTTGGAGCTTCTTTGGGAGAATAAAGTATCATGGAATATCAATGTATAATTCAACACAGGCAAAGTACCTTGTTTTCATGGGCGGCTGATATTGTGTTGAGCGGTACCGGCTTATCTATATACGATAACCCGTGGCAATGCATCTATGTTGTAAATTTTCTTAGAAAACCCGTAGCCAATACAGTTGTATTGCTGCAAAATGTACTGTGGGAAATAATTTTGAAATGTCACTTCCCCATGCATATAGTCTCACTCTTTACACTTATGTGCCATTGTGTTTAAAGTTTTTATCTTTCATTCCTGCAAATGGCTATTATGGAGTGATGAGCTTTCAAGAACTTTAAAGCTCTGCAAACACTTCCTTATAAAGCCTTTGAATGCCTGCATCTCTTTTACATATCTCGCCCACATTAATGTGGACTTTCTTTATTATTAGTCATTCTTCGGTGCATACTGCTGCCAGCTTCAGTGTAGTATACTGCTGCATGCAGTGTAGCATACTGCTGCATGCAATATGCTACGACCATAAGGCTGGGTTATCTAGTCTACCTGTGGACCTGGTGGATATTGTCATCGGATGGGACATTCCATTGAAGAATATAGAACAAGGGCAGTAAATAATTCCCGTTTTGACAGTAGCCAAGGAAACGGTAATAATTTCCAAAAATTAAACAGCACTCCACCATCAAGCACGGCTAACAGACAGTCACAGAACAGAAACTGGCAGTACCAGTAATCCGAGAAAGTCGGACTCCACCCCCGAGATATAATAATGCGAACATCTCGGCTAGATCACTATCACCGAATAAGAAGGACAATAGAACATCATCGGCAGCCAGGCAGGAAAACTAGATGCAGCGGGGGTCACTTTCGGTAACCTCCCGCACATACAAACAATGGCACAAATCCACAGGGTTCTCGAGACAATATCGGCAGAGGCAATACAAATTAATTCGAATCCCCGTCCAAATCAAAAAAAATCCCTATCTCTTTCCTTGCCTTGCGACATTTTCTCTGCTCCGAAACTTACTTTTTTAATTTATACAGGAGCAGAGATCATTTTACTTAAACTCCATCCCTTAAAGCAAGACAGTGTCTGATACAAATATGCTGTCTGTAACATAAATGCGTTGTAAACAAAGTCCACTCCTATAGAAGAAGTCATATTTGCAAATTTAACTCTGCAATCTGCACAATTTAACTCCATCCTAGAACACCCATTTCAAATACTGGGAAATAACTCCATCCTCTCATACGATGGTTTGCTTGGTCATGAATTTTTATCTCGATACAATGCTAGTATCAATTATAAAAATAAATACATTTCTCTAGAAATAAACGATTCAAATGAATCCTATCCGTATGTTTATTTGAAAAGCGAAGAGCCAGAAAAGAGGTCTCATGCAAAAAGCTTATTTATACGGAGATAACATTCTCCATTGGTAAAAATTTTAGAAATCTATCTCCACCAATTGCTTCACAAAGCAACAAAAGTCAATCTCCATCATCAGTTCCAAACAAAGTGGAATTAACAGTTAATGAAAATAAAACTCCACCTTTAGCTTCACAAGAGATGAAGCACAAACATAAAAATCTATCTTCATCAATAGCCGCACAAACGACCCAATCAAATAAAAAGCTATCTCTATCATCTAGCGCTTCACAAAAGGTGAAGTCTAGTAATAAATCGAAAAAGAAGTCAAGGAATGTCAATAAATGTTTAACTTCTTCAAATCTTCTTCTATCGAATCGGAATCATCAAATCACTCCTTCCAAATTCCACAAAAGTTGGAATCATATCTCCTTCCTAATAAACATCCGAAAGACTCGGATAAATTAAATAAAATTAAAATTCCAACTCCTTCTCTTCAAAATAAATCGGTCTGTTTCAAGGAGGAAATAAGGCTAGGTTTGTTTCTCGGAAATTCGATAGTCAAACCGGTAAATGGTATGGCAAAAGTCCTAATCCTCAATACAAATTAGGAGGATGCCGATCTAGGCCCTTACGAGGTGAATCCAGTATACCGGGGCTTGGACGACTTTGTGGTTATCTCTACAGACTCTGACAGAGATGCAATTAAGGGCAGAATAATGAAACTGTAAAACTTTATCAAATTGGATCACCGCAATTCCGAGGAATCTGACAATATCCGTAACGTTTGTAGGGAATTCAATGATCCCTTCTATCTAGAAGGGGATTTCCTTTCATATACAGATGCGATTACCCAGAAGATCGAGACCTTCTAAGACAAACCGCCCATTATTACCAAGTCTTATCGACTTCCTGAAGTAACCTGAACAGAAATAAACTGGCATCTGGTGACAGATGTATAATGTGCAAAGAGCAACATCGGATATTCAAATGTCCAAAATTTATTAAACAAGACGTAGATTCAAGATTCAAAATTGTCACGTCAAACAACTTGTGCATTAACTGCCTTTCAAATGGTCACATCTCGAAGTTTTGCTCAAGCAAGTTCACGTGCCAGCGATGTGGAAGGAAACATCATTCCTTACTCCATAGGAATAACGCAACTCCACAGGGTTTGATCAAAGCATCAGAAAATCCAGATATACAAGTTCCACCTTCACCTTCCACATCCAATCTTCACACGCTTCACGCGAATCAATCAGTACGAACTACACAAGCCTTGCTTGCCACAGCATTGGTGAAAGTTCTGTCAAAAAAGGGTAACATGTTTACTCTACGAGCCTTGATTGACTAAGGCTCTCAAGTGACGTTCATAACACAAGCCGCCGCACTCAAGCTGCAAGTGGACATTGCGAACACGTCGACACAAATCACTGGTTTAGGGCAGTCAGAAGCTGCGTTTGTTAAAAACCAAGCAACAATTAACATACACCCTTATTCAACATCGAATAAAGCGACCACAATTAATGCCCTTATCGTGAATACTATCCCAGATATATTACCTCCGTCCACCATTCCAAGCAAGGAATGGAGTCATGTACGTGATCTGCAACTCGCCGATCCATACATAGTAAAAATCGACCTACTCTTAGGAGCGGACAAAAATCAAACAAATATACAAAAAAAATCCTCAGAAGAATGTTAAAATGTACATTTTTGCCACAAAGTTATCATGAGTACCGTTAAACTCGATAACAAAAATTTCATATCCATGGTAAAAATTCAAAACCTCATACTCCTCGGTATACAATCAAAATCATACCAATTGTGTAGAGACTTATGTATGCACATTAATTTAAAAAAAAAAAAAAATATGCATTCCGCAATACAAAATCAAAATTTCATTCTTGCTACAAAGTCATCCTGATCAACCATTAATCAGGCAGCTAGGCTCATTACATTAAAAATGCATTTACAAAAAAAAAACAGATTCTTCTTGGAATAAATTTCCTAAACTTAAATTTTAATAGATTGATTATAATTGGAGTTTAATTCTTGAAAGGAATTCCATCCTTTCAACGGGGAGCAGTATGTTCAGGATTCATAAGAATCCTGAATATTAGCGAAATTACATGTCGACACATGTATATACCGACCTAAAGAAACAAATATTTTAGGTCTAAATTGTAACAATTTCGCAGAGACATGAGCCAGATAACTGTCCACGGGCAGTACATTGCTATCACGCATGGTAATTTTTTTGTCAATCTAAAGCAAAATATCATCAGAAGTTCAAATTATCAACGCTGCAGTGAAGTGAGCCAGCCAGAAACAACTGTACATAGGTAGTACAATGCATTTGCACTTGGTAAGTTGAAAATAAAAATCTATTTAGGAAAAATTCAGTAAGCAACGAATATTTCTGACTGAATAGAATTTACAAACAATTTTTTTTGTTTTTTTTTTCTTTTGTTGCATTTTAAACAATAGAAAACGAAGCGAAGCTGTTATGCCAATTTGCCATGCGCCTTTGAATGCCGTTCCTTGGTGCCATGAGCAACCCATGGCTATATAAATCAGAATCTGACTTGACTCATTCTCTTTTGCAGTTTGGCGTTGCAGTGATCAAGTTGGTATTCTAATTCCTAGTGTTATTTCAAAGTGCTCTAAATTTTATTAACATTTCCCAGTGTTATTTCCAAGTGTTATAAAGTTTACTAATTAAATACTTTATTTAATTGACAGTTCAAATAATTATTTTTATTCTGGGTATCGACTAGATTAAAGATTTTATTTTGAGTAGCGATTAAATTAAAGATTCTTATTGCGGGTATCGACCGAATAAGAAATTTACTAATCTGAACCACTTTATTACGGGTCTCGACCGAATAAAGATTCTTATTGCGGGTATCCACCGAACAAGAAATTTCCTAACATAAATCACTTTATTACGGGTCTCGACCGAATAAAGATTCTATTGCGGGTATCGACCGAATAAGAAATTTACTAACATAAACCACTTTATTACGGGTCTCGACCGAATAAAGATTCTTATTGCGGGTATCGACCGAATAAGAAATTTACTACTTTAAACCACTTTATTACGGGTCTCGACCGAATAAAGATTCTAATTGCGGGTATCGACCGAATAAGAAATTTACTAATATAACCCACTTTATTACGGGTCTCGACCGAATAAAGATTCTTTCTGTGGGTATCGACTGCAGTCAGAATTAATAACCTCACTTTATTCTGGATATCCACTAGAATAAAGGATAGTCCAATTCCACACCTCAATAAGTTAGACAACCAATTTGATCGAGTGCTTAATACTGAGCTGGTGAGTACATTGTCAGATACAATAAAATTTTCTAAACATAAATTTAATTTAATCTTACTTATTCTTTCACATTTATTCAATATTAAATTTAGCTTTACAGATAAATTAAAATTATAATTGTCGTTTTGATATAATATTATCAGGCATATACATATTATATATGTATTTCAAATTATAGCATTTATTGAATTTTAAAAAATCTAGTTGGAGTGCGAGTTACAGTGTAGTAAACTTGGTGAACCGAATAATTAAGCTACGACAATACTGACTTTGAACCAGGGTTATAACTTTCATCACATTTCTTCATTATTTGCGTGTTCGCTCTAACTACGGGCAGAACAGCCAGTGCAGGCATTAATTTCGAGGAAATTGGCAGAGCTAATTTCTACACCAACGAGTGGTAGATAGTAACATTCTACAACCTGACGAATTTAAAGTCCGAATTCAGGAATATATAATTATCGCACAGCAGATTACAGCAAACTGTCAGAAACTGAATAGAAATTCAGCTATGGCCAACACTTATAATGGTACATTGCCACAATTAAGTCTTATTATAGCAAACATAGAATATAGGTATATATTACTGGTAACCCAAAATAGAAAACCTGGTAACCCAAAATAGAAAACAAAGAGCACTTTTCAATGCTATAGACACAATTTCCAAAGCTCTTTTCATTAGACAAGGATGATGCTAAATTGTATGATGACCAAATCCGTAATCCCACCCTTAACCAAAACTCCCCCTATCGCTTATAAATAGCCAAACTGCAATAATCGAAGCAACCACAAGCATTTTCAACAAAACTAAAGCCGCAATTGAAAAGGAATTCCTGGTTATGCATAAAAAGCTAATTTCATACAAATAGCTACATCATTAATGGAAAACAAAACATTGGATAATAAAATATCCATTCAACTTGAATCCCTAATCTCGCTAGTCTCATTAATGATATTTAGATATCAAAATGACCAGTCGGAACTAATAGATCTTCTAACAGATTCAAGGCATGGAGCTTTTCATCCAACACTTATTTCGCCTAGAAAAATTGAAGAACTGTTATTACTATTTTGAAAATGTTCATCCGGCTTATTTCAATCCACCAATTGGATTCATGAATGTGGACGTCTTCTGCTACCTAGACTGAAGAATTCATCACTTCCACGTAATCTGTGTGAGCATTTATTTGGCTGAATAATCACTTTCGAGATCTACTCAGATTGAACAGGACTATCGTTACCGTTTATGTAAAAAAACTTATGCCGAGAATCAGATAGCTCGAGTACTAACTTAGTATATTGCCAGATACTGAACTTTTTATATTGTAATTTTTTTTTTTTTTAAACATAATTACATTCATCATATGAATTTGTAACTATAATTGTTTGAACAAGGACACATATGTACAACCACGGAGGCGCCTCTGCGGAGGACTCTAAACAACAAAACAAATGTAAGTTGTTGCCTTTCACTATTTTTGCTTAAAAATATTGTTTTTTTACATTTACTTATACATACTTATTTATAAAGAATTGAGTATTATATTCATTCCCATATAGCGTTAAAGAATAATTATTTATGTGTAGGATCTAGGAAAATATTGAACGGAGTTTGTTTTTGTTGGAGAAAAGGTTTTTATTAGTTCGAGGTCAGACCAATTCGATAGTTTTAAATAAGAAATTATATTAAATATTATTATATAAATGAAAGAAAAGCGATACCTCAATGAGAACATGTATATAGAATATATATCTAGTTTTATTAACATAACCCAGACAAAGGAATCCCTAAAATTTAACAATTTTTTCAAAGTTATAAATAAAGCAAAAGCACACTGTAACCGTAGTAGTACATTTTCCTTGTTGTAAAATTTCGGGAATTCGTACAATTAAGGATTTGATTAAAAGACAGGAGTAGGAGCTATAGGCCTATGAATAATTAAAATCAATTTCATTGGATAGTAGCGCTTCAAAGTTTTCAAATTGCTCTTTGTAATATACTTATTGCCTGAAAATCTTTCTTGAAGAGGTAGCTAATAACGAGGTATCTTATTTCCATATTTGTATAGTACTTATTATAAATAGTCCATATAAGAATGTCACAATTTCCATTAGATTGAAGATCTTTTATAACGTAAAGATGCTATAAGATCTTTTATTTTCTCCTTCTACTCTCCTGGAGCCTTCTTGATGTTGTAGTTGAAAAGGTCCGCTCCTCTGCTCTCGTTTCAGGTCAGTACCGGGACACTGAAATTAAATTGTTGGCCTCAGTGTCGTATGGGTGGATGGGGCAAAGCAGCCGAAAGTACGTCACCTGCGCCTTCAAGTAAGTATGGGTAAGTAGTGTGAAGGTCCCTTCTGGACCGGATGTGTGCGACAGCTTTTGGTTAGGCACGATTTTTTTTTGTATATGGCAGGTAGCAGAGCAGGTTCTCGTGGAACCCTCCACACTCTCCGCCCATAGCCATGCGAGCTAGCGTGCCGCCCTGCATGTCAACGCTATCTACCGAGTGATCTGTCAGCTCAGGCTGGCAGTCTGGACTTCACGTCCAAGCCAATAGCTCAACATACATTAAAAACAAGGAATCATACCAAATATTCAAAGCAATGCCATTACCTACACTCCTTAACGGATCATTCGTATATATTGAACCATCGAAGGAATACATATTAATAGACTACAATCGCGAATATTATATTGAACTAAGAGTCCAAGTTATCCACAATTGCGCAACGTTGGATCATATGCATTTTTACTGCAGGATATCTTCACCGATCCTTAATGCGAATGCAAAGTTAAACCAATGTGAAATAAATTTGATAAAAAAGAAACCCATTACATCCAAATGCAATATTTTGTCCTTGGAACACAACTACTATTGGATGCAATTATCGCAGCAGAACGCTTGGCTTTTCTCCTTAAAAGATTCCCTCCATATAGATATTATTTGTGAAAATTTTATTAATTCACATACCCTACAAGCAACAGGAACAATGTGTATCTATCCCGGTTGCTATGTACCAAGCAAAGAATTCATCGTGCACGGACATAACGTCAAAATATCCAAATTTAACTCGAATTTCATCCCAACAATTAACATTTCCAGGATACTATGGAATATGACGTCTTCCCTAATAGGATCCCATATAAAAACATATACTTTTAATATTACGAATAACATGGATCTAGATAAACTTCTAGAATCCATTCGTTTCCAAAACGAACAGGAACTAATTCCACTCAACCCCATAAACAATCATCATATTCACCACTATGCACTTTCATATCTGACAGTTGCTTTAATCATTTCCATTATCGGTGCCTATCTGTATATTAAATATAAATGAAAACTCCATGAATCTAAGAATACATTTCAAGAACAAAAACTGGAAGATATGCCTAGAGTTGTAGCAAGAAAACATAGGTTCTAAATAACCCCAGCACGACAAAAAAATACCACAGAAAACGTTTAAATAACAATGATACGCGAATCACAGTGACCTTTTCTCTTCCAATTTTTATCATTTTCAATAACCCGTATTCTCATCCCAACAATCAAATGCACTCTTAATGAAGGAAAAATGAATGTGTTAAAAACAAAATGGGGGTAAATCTAGACGAAGAAAAAGAAACAGGAAAAAATTTAATTGTACCTTATGTTCAGAGAATATGTTTTATAAAAAAACAAAAACACATTCTTGGTGACTTGACTATATAGAATATATAGTATAATGGTTTTTGTTGAAAACACATTTTTTATTTAAATATGCTACTAAAAGTTTATATAAATAAATATATAGAATAATATAAATAATATATGCATATTAAACATAAAAATAGATAATAATTTTTTCGTAGCAAATTATCTTTTATATAGCGTTTTATATGATATAATAAATAGAATAAAACTATGTACAATCATGAAAAATAAAATAATATAGACTACCAAAAAAAGAAACCTTGAGAAATTTTTACATCTCACATCCCATTAGTATACTAGTATGTAAAGAAAAATTAATAAAATCTAATAATAGATAGTATAAAAAAATTTAAACTTTTTAAATAATTAAATAAATAAACAAAATGTAATAGTTTGTAAGCAGAGGCGACAGAATAATTCGTGGAAAAAGGACAAATAGGTTTATTTAAAATATTTAGCTCTTAAGAAAATATCCGTTCGTATTACTCTTATATTTTAATAATTTTACTGCCCTTATTGAGACAGGGCACATGTAAGCGACTAAAGACTGATCGTGGGATGTCTGCACTCTGAATGCACAAATTGCTGTTTATGACTGTACCCGTCGTAAACAGAATTCTAGGAAGGGTTAGAAAAGTATCATAAAAATTTTAAGTGAAAGAAACGAGAATGGAGTGCAGGTATCTTGGCGGCAGTCTAACGCTGGTAATGAACCAAACAAGATAAATGTGAATAAAGCTAAGTTTATACCTAGTTACATTTATTTTTTTTATTTAAAAAACTGTGTTCCTTATAAGTTATAAAATTATAAAAAACATAATAATATAGTTCATACTATTCATTTCCGTTCAATCCTAGTTTAGTAATTACACATAAATAATAATATAATATCTTTTGAATTATAGATACTAAAATCAATTAAAAAAAAAGTGGGGAAACCACAGCATTATATTGTATGTTTTACCTATAGTAGTATACGTATACGTCTATTTACCTATAAAATAATCACTTAACATTACGTTCAAACTTCACTACTTTCAGAGAAAGAAAGTTTTCTTCTCGAAAGAATATAAATTTATTTTCCCCAGGGGGGAAGGATGTTGGTACTCAGGTTCCCAATGCGCCGAATCACAACCGAAGGTCAATACATTAATATATTGTTGTATACAATATATTGTTCTATACAATATATTGTTGTAGCACATAAAAGATCCTGAAAATGAAGAATTATTTCAATTTAAAATCTCAATCAAAATTTAAAATGCATTCCCATGTTATAACGAAATGCAATTTAGCATAAATTGCATTTTCATATCAGACACACATTCCACTCACACGATATGCATACTTACCTACATACATCTTCTTCTTTTTCTTTTCCGTATGTACACTGTACATACGTACAATACCTACTTCTTCCAATCTAATTGTATGTACATATGTACATACATACATTTATCACAATTAATCTCGCCCTCTTAAAATTAATATTTCAAGACGGGCGAACGACTACATATCAGATTTCATTTTCTTCTGAATGCACATGCATGGCTACCAAAACTTTTTCGCATTTTCTCACGTACGTTTCTTCAACGTCGTGAGAAAGCAATAATAGCGTCCGTCGGCAAATTAATAATAATAATAAATCTAGTAATTTTGTAGAATAATTCTAAAAACAATTGAATAGAATAAAAGTAAATAAAGATTTTTATTATAAAATAAAGTGGTAAAACTAAATAAAATTCTATAAGGATTCTATTATAAAATTCTATAAGATAAGATTAAATAAAAATCTACAAAGATTTTATTAAAAAATATAAAAAAGTGTATTTATCAAGGCCCTACGCACGCTCTCTCCTTTGAAGCACGGAGTGCGCGGCCCATAACAGCATCTGTGGCATACACCAGGTGCAAGTAAGATGCTTTGTTTATTTTATTTGTATAAAGTAAATTTCCTCCCTTTTTCTTTTATGTTTGTCGAACATTCTCTCCGCCGTTGAACAGCCATGGTCAACATTTACCTTATCTTGTTGATTCCTCGTTTGCGGTACTTGAAGAGCATCAGAGATCCACCAGCACGAACAGGAAAGTGAACTTGATATCAGTCAAGTAAGTTTATTATCTTCTCTCTATTTCAACGTTTCTATATTTGTCTGACGTCACTGTTCTTTATGATATGTTCAGGCAGGAAAATGTCCAAACCTTTAAACAAATTTTGAAAGGGATTCTTTGCACGCATTTCTACCTCTCTAATACTGGAACTTGGCCGAAGTTTGTGAAACTCATTGACCTGTGCTCCGTTAATTATTGCAGGATCAATTAGTGATGCCGCCGTTTGGGGCGTACATGAGTTCAGTACACTATCTAGCTTTTGTGATGTTGCTTCGCTTGTGGATGAATTGGGAGGCTTCTCTGGATGAGCAGTTTGTTATGAAGCAAGAGCATGGTGCATGGTTCTCACGAATCACAAAGTCTCGGGTTTCATGTCCACATTTTTAAAGATACCCGTGCCACATAAATTTTACTAATTCAGTACCGAATAAACAAAAATCATAATTTATCGCTTCTATGTTGCACACAAATCGCTGATTCAAGTGTCCACTCATGTTACCAAAGTGTACACAATTCATTTCATAAATGCGAACCATATGAGCTCTAATTTCGAAGTTGCAAGAAAGCATTATCGCTGAGGCAGATACTAATGTATGTGAAAGAACCATACTCCATGCTCTAAAATTGATAATCGGCGAGTTGACTTCGGGTTTCCGCCGCGTAAAGTTTATACGTTACTTTTGTACAACTATTAGTTCATATTTTTCTAAATAATGTGATTAAAAATAATAATTTGTGTTGTAAACCAATAATTTGTATTTCTATCACAGTTCCTCAATTTCCATCTGTCCCGGAGTTAATCCCTATTACCTGCAGTGACCTCAAATAACATTCATATAGAAAATATAACATTCGTAGAGATTAAATAAAATGCTGCAGTAAATCATTAATCCTGGCAATGCTACCTAAAGATTGCTGAATTAAAGTATGCATGCGCACTGGCGCATCCGAACGCATCACGTTACGAATTCGCAGAGACAAATCACTCTCATTAGCTGACTGGGCACTGACAGCGAAAGATCCGCAGAGTCCGCGTGTTGAATTATCAGACCAAGAAGTTTTGTATTTTTATATTAGTTTTATAGAGTTAAGATATGATGGAATAAGCGTATTAAGTTTGAGTAGACGCAAATCTTTAATTATGTACTACCTGTCCTCAACATTGGTGACCCCGACGCTAAAAGCTATGGTGCAGTACATAGGCAACTATTGGCGAAACACATAAGGAACCAGTCAACATTTCATCAAAAAATCATCTTTATAAATCCTACAAGGTGGAATTACAACAGTATGGGAAATCTAAAAAAGCAATCAGGAGCATTATAATCTGCAGCATGCGGCAAAATTGTCAGTGAGAGTAACACCAGACACATCAGACACAGGAAATCCAAAAAATAGAAATCATCGAAATCTAAATTATTTCCAAGGCGGAATAATTTTAGTTTCCAGCTAAATTCCTGCAAAAATTAAGGTAACTTTCATACATTTCAATTGTGGTAGCATAGCGGTGCTCAACAACAGCTTCATACAACGGCACATCGAGCCTCGTGGTCGTATATTCACGCATCCCATATCAATAACCAGTGCCTTAGGTATATTTTATACGTATACTCACGAGCTTCACAGTCATATCAAAGAGCACACACATTCATCCAAATAAGTTCAACGACGGCCTCAACGTACATACAAAAGCAAACAAGAAATACAAATTGCTTCTAATCATCGCCATCGCTTATCATCGCAGCATTGATAGAACTTGGGAGAGAATCATACACCGAGTACAGTTTAAACAAAAATTTTCTTTCATCGCAGAAAACATAATCTGGAAACGTCAAAATATCTTATTTATCATTACTATTTTTCAATTAAATTTTTGTTTTTGTTTTATATTTAAAATTAATCCTAAAATTTCTTTTAAAATTATTTAAATTAAATTAGTGATCTACATTATTTTTTCAATACTAAATAAATTTCAATTTAACAGCAAGCAAATTCGACGGATCTTCACAGTACACAAAGCTTTGATACGCTGTCATACAAGTTATTTCTGTAGTGATTTATATTATTAACTATCGTTTGAATTCAAATCAATATCAGTGATATTAAAATAATTTCAAGCACATTAGATAAGGTTGAACCAGTTTTATTCGTGGATTTATATATTGTAGCATTGTAACGCGATTCATACAACATATATAGTAATAACCTTGAAATTTTCTTTACGTTACGCTAATAACAGTTCCAATGTCACTATCGCAAAACGAAAGTCCTTGCGGGGAAGGAGATAACAAATCAGATAACAATAACAACAATCTCAGTTCCAATTACAATCCTCAGCAACAATCTTCACAATTCCATAAGCTTGAAAAAGAAATTCAAGAGATTAAACATCTCATGAGATCTCTTACGGTAGGCAAAGCGAATCAAAATCAACAACAGCAACGAAGATTTTCAAGGTCTCGTAGTCGTAGCAGAACTGGCGGCAATGTTAGAAAGAATTTCTGTTGGTATCATTCAACCTTCGGCTCCAATGCCAAGAATTGTCAACAGCCATGCAATTTCTCTCAACACAAATCTAACACATCCATAGTAAAGCATAATACACCAAAAAACTAAAATCAGCTACTGTCCTTGCGACACACAGTAGCATGAAAAGCATGTCTCGCCGCTTATTTCTTCGCGACACCAACAACAACTTAACATTTCTGGCCGATACAGGAGCAGACTTGTCAATTCTTCCTCACGCATCCTTTCCAACATCAAAACCAACATCTTGTTTCTCATTATCAGCAGCCAAAGGTACGCATATCGAGACGTATGGAACCAAACTCTTAAACGTAAATCTAGGGCTACGCAGAAATTTCATTCATCCATTCATACTGGCCGCGGTAAACAAACCTATCATAGGGGCAGACTTCTTAAACAAATTTAATCTTCTAGTCGATTTAAGAAAAAAACGTCTTATAGACTCTACAACAAAGTTCTCCGTCAACGCCCTAAGCGTCTCCGCAAGTGCTCCATCGATACGCAATCTCTCAATAGAAAGTGAGTATGGAAAAATCCTTCGAGATTTTCCTACAGTTACACAACCACCAAATTTCAATTTACCTGTACGGCACACTGTACAACATCATATTTCAACCAAAGGTCAGCTTCCAGTATCCAAGGCACGGCGCTTAGACCCACTAAGGCACAAGGCCGCCTTGATGAAATTTCAGCATATGGTTGACCTCGGTATATGCAGACCATCGCCTTCATCTGTATCGTCACCTCTTCATATGGTGACAAAGAAAGACATCGAAGACTGGAGACCCTGTGGCGATTATCGACGCCTCAATACAGTAACCATACCTGACAGGTACCCAATCGCACACATTCACAATTGCTCGATGCAACTTCGAGGATGCAAGATATTTTCGCGTATAGATTTAGTTAGAGCTTACCACCAAATCCCTGTAGTTCCAGAAGATGTATATAAAACAGCCATAACGACACCGTTTGGCCTGTTTGAATTTACCAGGATGCCATTTGGCTTACGAAATGCTAGCCAAACATTTCAACGATTTATCAACCAATTGGTAAGAGATCTCGATTTTGCTTATGCGTACATAGACGATATCCTGATCGCCAGCATAAATGAAAAGGAGCATGGACAACATTTAAGAAAACTTTTCAAAAGACTAGCTGAATTTGGACTTACAATCAAACCGTCCAAATGCGTATTCGGCGCATCCTCTTTAGAGTTTTTAGGCCATACAATATCTCCCCAAGGTATTACACCACTTAAAAGTCGTGTCGATGCAATTCTCAACATAGCTTAGGAACATTCTTTGGAATGGTAAACTTTTATAATAGATTCATACCAAAGTTGTCTGAACTGTTGGCACCTATCTATTCTCACTTAGCAGAAATGCAAAAAAGTGTGAAAAGAAAACAACCATTTACATGGCCCAATGCCTGCAATGCTGCATTTCAAAGCACTAAAGATGCATTGGCACTTGCCACACTATTGGCGCTTCCAATAGAAGATGCGAGCTACAGTATAACTACAGACGCATCAAACGTAGCAGTAGGTGCAGTCTTGCAGCAACACCATTCCAAATTCTCTGAGCCTCTTAGCTTCTTCTCAAAAAAACTTACCCCAACGGAGCAAAAATATTCAGCGTTTGATCGTGAATTGCTAGCCATATACTTAGCAATCAAACACTTCCGCCACTTAGTTGAAAGAAGAAACTTTTGTGTGTATACGGATCATCGCCCACTCACACAAGCAATGGCATCCAAAACTGAACGCAGCCCTCGTCAAGCTCGACATCTGGACTACATTTCGCAATTCACTTGTGATATACAGCATATCTCAGGAAAAAAAAAACAATACGGTAGCCGATTTTTTATCGCAACCAATTGATATAAAATCTGTTGATAAAGTCACATTTGACTTAAAAAAACTTAGTTCATGCTCAAAGGCATGATGATGAACTACGTCAACTACTTTCAAACGCGGAGAAGTCAAACTCAAAAATCAAGTTTGAATTAATAAAAATACCTATGTCAGAGGAACAAACTTGGTGTGAAACCAGTACGAAAAACAATCGTCCTGTTGTACCCTATTCACTTCGAAAATCTGCCTTCGAAGCTATTCACAATCTGTCTCATTCCGGTGTCCGGGCCACAAGGAAGAAACTAACTTCCAAGTACTTTTGGCCATCCATCAATAAAGATAGCAATGAATGGTCAAAAGCGTGCATTTCTTGTCAAAAGAACAAAATCACTCGTCATATTAAGTCAGAGTATGGTCGATTCCCTATTGTATCAGGACGCTTCGAACACATTCATATAGATTTCGTAGATCCACTGCCACCTTCGAACGGATATTCATATCTTCTAACAATAATTGACAGGTTTACCAGATGGCCTGAAGCCATACCCATCAAAGACATTAGTGCAGTTACTGTAGCCAAAGAATTCGTTTATAACTACATTTGCCGATTTGGTGTTCCAAGTGAGATCACAACAGATCAAGGAGCCCAATTCCAATCTAAACTTTTCAAAGAGATCACCAACCTAGTAGGATCTCACCGCATACGAACAACCGCATATCATCCTTAAGCGAACGGGATGATTGAGAGGTTGCATCTAATCATAAAATGTGCAATTATGGCTGGAAGCAATACTTTATCTTGGACGGAAGACCTACCATTTGTTGTACTTGGTATTCGGTTATGTACTACCCATCCTCAACATATCTACGTGTAGGTAATTGCAATAAATTGGTGGCAGCGGTGCGGTCCATGCCGTAAGAATAGCGCGCGGATCTACAAATTACGTAAATAATTCATTACTAATCCGCAGCGGCAGAAATAAATAAAAAATCTAAATCTAAGTGTCTAAATCTTGCTTGTGTTCAATCTGAATTAATCAGGAGCTCGAATCAAGGAAAATTGAGGAATTATTGCAGCTTGCTTGTGTTCAATCTGAATTAATCAGAAGGAGGAATTATTGCATAAAATCCCAGTACAACAGCAGTACCTACCTATATATATGTTAACTAGCGTTATCAAGCGTAATGGAATGCAGATGGATATTATCGTGAGTGGTGTCTCTAGCTCTGGACCAAAATCAATATTTTTTTTGCTTCCTATTTTTATTCTAATTTCATCTAAATTACCTAATTACCTAGTGTGGCACTAATTTTATTGTTAAAACAGAACGTAAAAAATTCTTTTATATAATAAATAAATAATTTTTTTTTGTGTGACTTATATACCTAAAATATCAATATTTGAAGAGAAATTTCTGTTTCTAATGAGCATTAATAGTTTTGTAGACACCACGTAAATAGTAAATACAAAAGAAATTTTTTTTCTCTCTTATCTCTTTTGTTTGAAAATGAATAAATAATTAAACTATCTAAAGTATCACATAGATCTTTTGTTAGGATTCTATATTGTGTATATTCACAAACAGGTATGTGACTGTGAAAGTGATATTTCTGTTATCGTTGCAATAGTTTTCGTTATGAAAGTAATTTTTTTTCTATCGTATACCTATACACATACGGGATATTGTCAGGTTGGGTTCGTTCAATGACCCAAATTTTATTACAAAATTTAGTAGTGCGTATTTTTGATCTTTTTTGATGAATAGTTGTTCTCGTAAGTTTGCAACAACGTGCAAAATAATAAATAGTGTACTCATGTTCTAATAAAACCCCTCCGGTACAAGTTCTCCATAAAGGGTGAATAAAAAGCACATGTCGATCTCTGTAAACCTTTCTTTAAGGAACGGGAAGAAAATTAAGAAAACCAGCGAATCTGAAGAAGCCGAACTCAACGATTCCGACAGTTTTGTTTCCAGTCGTGAAGACGAGCCTAGTGAAACCGAAAAAAGTGTGGACTCCTCATCTTCCTTCCAAGAGTCGAACATTTCATCAAAAATGACGACTCCAAACAGTACTTTTAATATATCTCATGCTATTAAGGTTATTCCAGAGTTCGATGGGGACGCCACAACTCTCACTAGAAATAGCTAAAATACATTATGCCAAAGCCTCCACTAATGAGGATAAAGCCGAGTTCGTAGATTTAATTAAATCAAAGCTCACGGGAAAAGCGTATAACGCTATTCTGAGATACAAAGATTATGATAATTGGGGTGACTTGGAGGCGGCAATTAACAAAAATTTTACTAAATTCAAGTCAGAACAAGGGGACTTAAGCCACCTCTGAAACTAATTGTTAAATCTACAAAGCACGAATCTATCACTTCAGCGATTGAATATGCCTTGGAAGAGGAAGATATTGCTGAGAGTGAAAACATAAAAACAGAAATGCCAAGGAGCAATTACTGCAAGATTCCTGGACATAGTACAAATGAGTGCAGGAAACTGAAAAGCCAAACCTCATCTTTCCCTAATAAAGAAAATCGTCCAATGTTTCCTAAATTCCCAAATCAACGCATTAATACTGTTCAGAGTGAGCAACGGTGTAGGTATTTCAAAAATCTGGGCCACTCTATACAAAATTGCAAGAAAAGACAATACAACAACTCACGGAACAACTCTTCAAATATCGTTTCGCCAAACTCTTATAGCAATAACCCTTCTCGAACAAACTCAAATAATGTGCAAATACAAATGCAAACAAGAACAAATGAGACTCATACGAGGTACAAATCAGGGAAACGCCAATATGCCTGGCACCAGCGGCACGGTTGTTCAGGTTCGCGAATTGAATTAGAGTGTCGACGTGAAAATTACTTTGCCAACCCAATCGAAACCAATTCAAGAAACAGTTTTAACCACAAATTCGAAACTACTAAATCTACAACATTTAACGTTAACGCAAATCCTAGTCCAATTCTAAATCTCGACACTCGTACAACCTTTCAGAGTGAAATTTTTCTGAACATTTTAAATTGTGCTTCTCCAAAAAACTCTTTCCTTCTGGATACGGGAGCGTCCATAAGTTTAATAAAAACTAGTGCACTTAAACCAGACGTAGACGTGTACACTGACTGGGCTGTTTCGCTTAGAGGGATTTCTACCCAGTCCATTAACACAAAGGGTATCTGCCATTTGCACGTACAATTGACTGAAAGGATCTCATTGAAGCACCCTTTCCATGTAGTCCCTAAGAATTTCCCTATAAACGGAGACGGTATTATAGGAGAAGATTTCTTCTCAAGAACGAATTCTGTTCTTAGTTACAAAACTCAAACTCTGATATTGAACATTAAAGACGAAGAGGTAGAGCTTCCTTTCAAATATTTAAAAAAAATATTTCAATACCTGGCAGGACCGAAACGGTATGTTTTCCTACAGAAATAGCACCTCATGTATATACCTCCGGATGTATTGCTAAACCAAAGAATGGATACATTGCGGTAGCCGTAATAAACGCAACTGAGAATAACGGAGAAATCAATAACGATGTCGATTTAGAATATGAAAAACTCCACTGCTACGAAGTGTATAGCCTCACTGGTGTCCATACTTACAATAAAATAGGAGAGCGACTTTCGAAACTTGCTTCTGTTTTAGATCTACAACACTTGAACGTAGAAGAAAAACAATCGATCGAGAGTATCTGCCAAGAATTCAACGAAATCTTCTTTCTGGAGGGTGATAAACTGACTTTTACCTCTACCATTTCCCATACCATACCCACGGTATCAAATCAAAGTCCTGTAAACGTGAGACCATATCGTTTACCCGAGATTCACAAGAGTGAAATTAAGAATCAAGTAAATCAAATGTTGGAGGACGGAATTGTACGACATAGTACTAGCCCATGGAATGCTCCTCTATTGGTCGTTCCCAAAAAACCAGATTCTCCGGGAAACCAGAAATGGCGAGTCGTAGTAGACTTTCGCAAACTCAATGAGTTAACTTTGGCTGATGCACACCCTCTTCCTAACATCGAGGAAATACTCAATCAGCTAGGAGATTCAAAATATTTTAATACATTAGATCTGGCAAATGGGTACCATCAGATGCAAGTAGCAGAAGCTGACAAACAAAAGACAGCATTCAGTACGCCACATGGGCATTTCCAATTTAATCGCATGGCTTTTGGCTTACGAAATGCCCACCTACATTTCAGCGATTAATGAATAAAGTACTAACAGGGCTACAAGGTATACGTTGTTTCGTCTATTTGGACGATGTGGTCATATATGGTAGAGATTTAGATGACCACAACCGAAAACTGAGAGAAGTATTCGAATGTTTAAGGCGGCATAATCACAAACTGCAGCCCAATAAGTGTAAATTCCTTAGCAAAGAAGTTAGTTACTTGGGGAATATTAACACTGACCAAGGAGGCTATAAATCCACCAAAGAATACTAAACAGTTAAAATCTTATTTGGAACTCGTGGGATATTACAGGAAGTTTATTCCAAAATTTTCAAAAATTGCTAATCCCTTAAATAATCTGCTAAAGAAAGATGTTTCCTTCAATTGTGACGCTCATTGCGATGAGTCTTTTGGATTGTTAAAGAAAGCAATTATCCAAGCTCCTGTGCTACAATACCCTAACTTTGGAAAACATTTCTTCGTTACTACATACGCCAGCAATGCAGCCATAGGCGCGGTGCTTTCGCAACGAACAGATTCTGATGGTACGGATTTACCTATTGCATTTTCAAGTAGGTTCCTGAACAAGGCCGAAAAGAATTATTCAACGATAGAAAAGGAAGCGCTCGCGGTTATATGGGCGCCCAAACAGTTGAGACCATACGTATACGGCAGAAAGTTTACTGTGGTAACGGATCATAAGCCACTGGTTTGGATTTTTAGCTTAAAAGATCCATCCTCCAGGATTATGCGTTGGAGAATCAAGCTCGAGGAGTATGATTTCAAAGTTGTTCATAAGTCTGGTCATTTAAATACAAATGCCGATGCTCTATCTCGATTAAATATAGAAGACATCAATGTCGTTACTAGATCCCAAAAAAAAACCGACTCGGAAGATAATTTAAACAATAATAATAATGCAAATAAAGAGAGCGCCGCCAGCTCAACCTGGAAGGTGAATAGAGCAGAAATCCCAGTTCAAGATCTGAAAGAACATACAGATGGTACCCTAAATGGGAACAACGAGGCTACCTCTACTTCAAACGAAACTCGTAATAATCACAGACTTACGTCAAGCCCAATAATTTTAAACGATGAAGAAGAAATTAAGCGAGTTCTTCGTGAATATCATTTTTCTCCAAATGGTGGACACCAGGGAATAGGTCGATCCCTAAAGCGAATTAGGCAGAAGTACCATTGGAAAAATATGTATAAAGATATTATGTATAAAGTCTCTCTTGAGACATGTCAGAAAAGTAAGGTGACTCATAAAATAAAAATCCCAATGAAGATCACTACGACATCTAAAAGACCATTTGAACGTGTATCCTTTGATGTAGTGGGACCGTTACCAGTATCTGAAAGTGGGAGTAAGTATATCCTCACTTTTCAAGACGATCTGACGAAGTTCATACAAGCAATCCCTATTCCTAACCAGGAAGCAGAGAGGATTGCAGACGTCTATGTTCGCAAGATAATATGTCTTTTCGGTATCCTACAGTGTTTATTGACGCATCAAGGAACCAATTTCCTTAGTAACTTATTTAAGAAAACTTGTAAGTTACTAAAGATACGAAAAATTCAAACGACGGCTTATCACCCGCAGTCCAATGGATCGCTTGAAAGATGTCATCGCACTTTAGGTGACTATCTCAGAAGTTATGCAACAAAAGATCCCAATAATTGGGATACGTGGATAGATTTTGCTATGTTCTGCTATAATACTACTCCAAATTCTGCAACTAATTACTCTCCTTATGAAATTTTATTCGGGGTGAAACCGGAAATTCCGTCTTCTGTAGCTAAGGCGGTGGAACCACGGTGGTGTTAAAGGAAACATTTTTACAGCAGGCGACAAAGTATTTCTGGAACAGAAAATAAAGAAGAACAGAAAACTCACAATGCTGTATGAAGGCCCATACGAAGTTATAGAGACTCCATCTCCAGAAACGTCATTGATACAGATTGGAAGAAAAACCAAACTTGTACATAACAACCTGTTCAAAACTTTCATTTCCTGAAATATAAATTATACAATGTGAGCAATTCACCTAAATACCTCCTTTATTTAACTATCTCTAACCGAACTTTTAACCTTTCCACCTCAAAGCAGAATTATCATCTACAAGCATTACATTCCTTACAGGATCATTCTGGTATTGTCTTTCTACGAAGCCCAAGGTCGAATTACCGAACCAAAACATGTGAATACACCTATCAGTAACTCCAGTAGAATTTTTTTCGAGGAAACGGGGACACTTAGGAAATCGACATCATTCTGGAACTTGGTTGTATATTTCGACTTGACCAAACATGAAAAAGAAGAGGATCAACTTCGATGGCAATATGCTGAACTCTCCAAGCTCTCTGATGAACTCAGATCATTCGTGATGGACCCTTGTAAATTCACTCTCAAGGTAATAAACGCAACGTTTAACGAAGCTGTGGAAAACAACAATATCCTCCGACAAGTATTCTACTCCAAACAAGAACGCAGGAAACCAAGAGGCATCATCAATGGAATAGGTAGATTATCGAAATTCCTCTTCGGAACAATGGATGACGAAGATTCGAATAGAATCGAGACGATGGTAAGTACACTCAAAGAGAACCAAAAAATATTACACCACTCTGTGGTATCGCAAACCTCGATCATATTAAACGTAATCGAAATCTTAAATAAGTCCGAAATAGTATTAAATCAACGTTTTCAAGAAATCGAAACAGTTCTACACACCTTAACAGAGAATTTCAATAACCGAACTAGGGCGATGCAAACTTTGCATTTCTTCGATGAATTGGCTAATATTATGACACTCTCCCTAGGAAGATTCCTTTCAAAACAGGAAGAATTAAGTGGTATAATTCATGAAGCTAAATTGGGAAAAATGTATAAGCACCTGTCGAGTTCGCAAAGCTTTGTTGAAGTACTTAAGGAAATACAACTTGAGCTACCACATGACTTAAAATTGCCAGTAAAACCATCTGTTGAAAATTTGCCAGAAATAGAGAAAATTTCTCGAGTAACTCCATTATATATGTACTTCTAATTCTTTAGTACTTAATATAGAAATTCCCCTAATCGGTGACCTTTTTAAATTGTATAAACTAACCAGCATTCCTGCAACTTATATGAACAACTTGTACTATTTCATTAGACCAGAGTCTGAATTGGTGGGCATCAACGAAAAGTTACGACAATACATATTTTTGAAACAAAATGAATTTGACAGATGCCAAAATGTGAATCATAATTTTTATATTTGTAACGAAAACTACCTGACATATAATGAAAATAACCAAAATTGCATAATACGATTGAGCCTAGGCTACAAAGAAGTAGACACCTGCGAAGTTAGAATTTTAAAAGCCACTCAGGAAAAATGGTACGCGTTAATTAAAGCCAATACATGGTTGTATGTACTTCCTGAACAAAGTAAAGTTAGGATAATTTGTACTGACACTGCATATTCTATAAAAATTTCGAAGAGTGGTATTTTGGAACTTTTTCAAGGATGTAGAGCATCAACAAAGTATATTAACATTGAAACCAAAAAGGAAATAAATGAATCAAATTTAATAATAGAATACTTTGATAGTATTATTGCAGACGATATCAGAAATATTACAGTAAATTATAATAAAACTTCATTTAACGCTGTTGTAAGAGCTAATATAGATAGCTCTGATTTCGAAAAGATGAACATAAGCCTAAAAATATTAAGGGACGAAACCAAGCTACATAACGAAAATTCTACCCCTCAAATGTCAAATAACATTTTTACCACTATTATAATTTTACTTTCCATAGTCGTATCTTTCCCAATTACGTATTTACTTTATAAGAGATATATTAAATGTAAAATTAACGTCAATACTGAAAATTCATAAAAAAAAAATGAAAAGGAAAAAAAAAACCCCAAATCTTTTCCTAATTTTATTCAATAATAATGTTCTGCATATCCTTACATTTTTGGATGTTAATATTAATACTGTGTTAAAAACAAAAAACAAACAAAAATGCATATTTTGTAGAAGTAGTTTCTTTTTCTTTAGAGAAGTAATTATATATACAGGGTATCCCGTAAATCGACGTCAAGCCGGAATCGGGTGATAGACCAAATCATAACAGTTACCAGAAAAATATAAAAAAAATTCTAAGTCATGTATTTTTCAAATTATAGCCATTTCTTTTGTTTTCGAGAAAATGTACACCTTGTGATGGTTTTTTAGCTCCTGTTGCTACAAATCTTTACTTTTTTCAATTTTATTTTTCTTATGTAATCCCGAATAGTCCTTATGTAACCTGCTGCTTTAAATTCTAAGCCTACTGTTCCAGCTTGGAAGAAAAAGTCACATTTTGCCGAACCAAAAATAGAAAATTAATATTTCACCCAATTTTAACTGACTGTAATGAAAAAAAAATGTACTACGCCAGTTTGGCAAGTAACTTTAAAAGTTGACGCATTTAATAAAGATTCTAAAATGGTATAACACTTGCTACAATATTTCTTAGATTAAGACAAAAAAAATTGTTTCTTCAAGAAACCCAGTTTCGAAAAATTGCTTTTCATCTACTAAAAATGATTCTAGTGTAACCAAAGCTTGCCGTAAGAGCGTAACTTTAAGCTTCTAGTTTGACTGAGACGGAGAGTCATTACATGAAGTGTGAGTGAGTCAGATAGTGACGCTCGCTCGTCAAATCATTGAGCTTTTAGAAATGTGTGTGTAGCCTAAAAGTTTTTTATCTTTGTAAGGGGGGAGGAATGTTATGAAGCAAGAGCATAGTGCATGGTTCTCACGAATCACAAAGTCTCGGGTTTCATGTCCATATTTTTAAAGATACCCGTGCCACATAAATTTTACTAATTCAGTACCGAATAAACAAAAATCATAATTTATCGCTTCTATGTTGCACACAAATCGCTGAGTCAAGTGTCCACTCATGTTACCAAAGTGTACACAATTCATTTCATAAGTGCGAACCATATGAGCTCTAATTACGAAGTTGCAAGAAAGCATTATCGCTGAGTCAGATACTAATGTATGTGAAAGAACCATACTCCATGCTCTAAAATTGATAATCGGCGAGTTGACTTCGGATTGCCGCCGCGTAAAGTTTATACGTTACTTTTGTACAATTATTAGTTCATATTTTTCTAAATAAAGTGATTATAAATAATAGTTTGTGTTGTAAACCAAGAATTTGTATTTCTATCACAGTTCCTCAATTTCCGTCTGTCCCGGAGTTAATCCCTATTACCTACGTGTAGGTAATCGCAACAAGTTGATAAAGCAGAACCGTCTCTGGATGCGGTTCAGAATCTGCAGTAGCTTTTACAATCTCGGACAACGGTTTATTTAGATCGTCTTCTGCGTTGATGGGTCTAGCCGGCAGCGAGAAGTTAAAGTTCAGGTCATCATAAATGTCCAGAATATCCTGATCCACCTGGTCATTTGTTACTGGAACCGAACTACTCTTCTTTGGTTGCCCAGCCTTTTCGTCGTAGCCTTCTTCAATATACCAGCTGAGATCAAGTACTGTTCAGGGGTGATGATCCAAAATTGATATCATCGTATACATCAAGGATATCTGTTCGAACCAAAGCGCTTCGAATATATTTTTCTTAACAGATACCTTCTGAAAAAAAAACATCCGGAAAACAAAGCATCAAACTTTTAGGAAAAATAAATCTAATTCGATTACTCTTAATCAAAAGACGGGTACACAACCAAACAAATCCATGTATTTGTCATCTATATAACACAGTGCACAAATACAATATATAAGTATAGCTTCATCGAGCAGATCAAATTAAAATCATTAGCATATATTTGAACTGTTAGATTCATGCTAAAAACAATTCCTGCAAACGGAAAATATTACAAAACTACCATGCTAAAATTGAGTTCTAAAAGGAAAACAAATTCAATCTAATTAAAATTTTCCCTAAAATAAGTACAACATCTAACAAAAGCATTTTCATGTAGCATACAATGCGTGGCACAAATATATTTACAACTCTATCATTATCATCATTACAAATACTATCCAACGGGAATTTCTTCTCTACGTGATAGAGATAACACTTTTTTTGCAAATATAATTCAACTTAACACAGCAGCATAGGTTACTCTAAAAATTGTTGTTGCTATGCATTTTGGTTCGTTGCTATGCACATTTTATTCCTAGTACCGTAAGATTATAGCTGCACTGCCAATTCTTGTAATCATGCGCTGCTGCTACTCTATCAGTGGTGTCGTGTGCAAGCAAGGGCTATATAAACGACAAGCTGACTGATCTCGATCTCCATTCATCATTCATTCATAGTCGTTCACCCGAACAGATAACATCGAGCGGACAACAGCGAGCGGATAAATTATACAAAGAAGCCAACACAGAAGGAAAAAGAGAGGAAAGGAGGACTGATATTAAAAAGGACCAAAAGAGAAGACACGAACGGGCCAAGGAGCTTAGGCGTTGGCTTAAATTTAAAAAAGAGGTAAGTTTTTCTGAACTTTCGGAAAATAGCAACATAGCACTAGCAGTATCTGACCCACATTTTTCGGCCGGGGGCTTTCCGGGCCTCTCATTGTAGAAGCATTTCCCTTTAATGGGAAAAGAAAAACCTCTGAAAAAGAAGCGCCGACCACGCTTAGCAGACAAAACAATGTGAAGTCAACCGGACAAGACCTCCGATATGGATGCTGAAGAAAATTCAGGCAGTGACGTCACAATATCATCAGAGATCTCCAAACCCTTGAAATCCCCGCAAACTGAAACCTGTCAAGTGCAGAAATAGACCAAACAATCTCTAACCTAAACAATATAATCAACAAAGCAATTGCATTTTAAATAAAACTCCCTTATCCCGCTACCTGAACTAATTATAAAAATAATCAAAACTAAAAACAGACTCAGGAAAATTCTCCATCGCAATAGACTAAACCCCAATTTTCAGTATCTAAAATCACGTATCAACCTATTAAATATCCTAATCAAGAACCAAATAAACACACATTACAACAACTATTGGGACAAAAAACTCTCCAACATTAGAATGGACACAAACACATTTAAAACTATCAAAAACTTAACAAATAAATCCAATAGCTCGGTTTTCCCAAACCTTACCATATCCTCCAATAACACTACTTCAACACTGGTCACAGACGAGGAAAAAGCAAACTGCCTAGGAGAACACTTTATTAATATCACCACTAATAACGCAGCCTTAGCCCAAGATAACTGGACGGCTCGAATTTCCAATGATATTAACAACCAATTCCTAAACAATAGCGAACACATCATAGATTTCAACAGCACCAACCCGGCCTTAACTGCGGACAGAAGACCCCTACTACCTCACGGCTCTATAACACCGCTCTCCAGATCCCTTAGCTTTACCCACGTGAAACTGACCACAGAATACAAGCGGCCCAGACGAAATCCATAATTTCATAATTAGAAAACTACCCCCACTATTCAGCCAAAAACTCTCTATAATTTTCAATCACTGCTTCAACCTAGGCTACTTTCCCACGAGCTTGAAAAAAGCGTATATAGTCCCCATCCTCAAAAATAAGAAACCCCCAAACTTACACGCTAGCTATAGGCCGATATCTCTTCTGCCAGCATTAGGAAAAATATTCGAATGCTTCCTTAAAGATAAAATCTTAGATCACTGTACGGATAACAACATCATCCCAATCAATCAATTTGGTTTCAGGCAGTTCTGCTGTACCACACATGCTCTCCTGAAACTGAAGACGGATATCAGTCACCATCTCAACCAAAAAACACAAACAATTGCCTGTCTATTAGATATGGAGAAGGCCTTCGATTCGGTCTGGATCGAAGGTCTGATTCACAAAATGCTGCACACCTTCGATTTCCACCCACACCTGTGTAAAACCATCCACAGCTTCCTCACCAACAGATCGTACAAAGTAAGAGTTGCCCGCGAGCTCTCCAGAGAACTCTGCCCGAAAATTGGGCTCCCCCAAGGGTCAATCCTATTACCCATTTTATATAACATCTTCACCTCTGACTTCCCAAGCCCCGAGCCTATCAGTCCTAACATCAAAACACTGCACCACGCAGACGACATTATCCTCTATTACAGCACGAAAAACCCACCAACAGCTATAGCCAAAATCAATGGCTACCTAGGAATAATCTCTGACTACTTCAACAAATGGAAACTCAAAATAAATATAAACAAATGTGAATCAATCGCCTTCACTAGTGTCAAATCTTCCACTCGGCAGCAAAAGCAATTCCTCCAACACATGGATATTCGCATTGGCAATTCCACAATAGCCCAAAAAGAGACCGTAAAATATCTTGGACTCACTAACTCCTAACCTTAAATTTTACTGTCACATAGACAATATCATCGATAAGGCCACCGTGGCCTATCTCACTCTCAGATCAATCCTCAGGTCCGAACTAAATATGAAAATTAAAATAATTTGCTACAAGCAATTAATTAGACCCATACTCATATATGCATCCCCTATCTGGACAGACATCTCTTCTGCACAAATGGAAAGGATCCGAGTGTTAGAAAGATCCATCCTAAGACGTTTCTCGGGCTTATATAGGAAGCCAAATTCATACCACTACATCAACAACAAAATTCTATACGAAAAAACAAATATCTCTAGAATTGACAGAGTAATTATAAAACAAACCATACACTTTTTCAATAGATTAGGCAGCTCTGATAACCCATTACTCGCTGAATGCATCAGCTACCCTACTGAATACCTCGAAAGCAATAACAGATACCAGCTACCGCACTCTTTAACAACGCAAATGAGTTAATCTTCTTCCACAAGCGAAGAAACCCAAACATCCCATCCCAGGTATACAACACAGCACAATAACCCGACAAACTTTGTATACGCAGTCTCGCTTTAAGGGTTTCGTCGGTACTCTTGCAATAGTACATATTAATAAAACCGTACTTTTCTCACCAAATTTATGTATAGTAATAAACTTGAAATTAATAATTAAAACGTCAGGAAGATCAGAAACATCCTAGTAGGTAAGAACAAAATAAATTACTTAGGCAAAAACTGTTATCCTTAAGCCTCAAACATGTATAATAAAATTTCCTTCCCTACCTTAGCTTAAGTCAGGTATAGCGAGTTTTTTCTCATGGCCTTTTTCTCGCACTTTAATATCAGTAGAGATAAGAAAAATTTGTCATGTACATATTTAAGTAGTCATAAATATAAATTAGGGTTTCTCGATCTCTTTTTGTACTTGGCATCGATTGAGGTAAGTTGGCTAGTTAGTTAATACCCTAGACACACAGCACGAACTAATGAATCATTTTTACTAACTATTCATTAAAATGCCGTGTGTCAAATAGTATATGTAATTATAGCTCGAAAATCAGATGATAATGAAGTACACTAATGAAGTGTTTTCCTCCTTCATTATAGCTATAATGAGGAAAAATGTGCTAGATTTGGCATATAAGGTAAATCTGGAGCTCCCCTGTGCATCTGCCGATTTGAAAAATAAGAAGAAGAAATGCAAAGAAATGCAAATCACAATTTATATTATTAATATTTTTTTAAATAAAATTGAAATTGTTAAATTGAAAATAAAATAAATGTAAACAAAGTTTATCGCGTTAATTCGATCCATATTGCTTCTTTAATGTGATAAGTTCATCAAAACCAGTTTGACAGCACAACTTAATTAAAGAAATGGCTGTGTGTCCGCAGTTTATAATGAATCATTATAGACTAATGAGTCGTTAGTTATTTCTTCATTAAGAGTGCTGTGTGTCTAGGGCATTACATTTATATCGGATATCGACTGATATATAATTTTTTAACAACTAATTAAAACACTTTATTTCTGGTCTCGACGGAAATAAAGAATCTTGTTTCGGGTCTCGACTGAAGTTAAGATATTTACTGACACTCACTTTAAGTCGGGTCTCGACTGACTTAAAGAATATTATCTCGGGTCTCGACTGAGATAATCTTTTACTAACCAAACACTTTATTTCTGGTCTCGACGGAAATAAAGAATCTTGCTTCGGGTCTCGACTGAAGTTAAGATATTTACTAACACTCACTTTAAGTCTGGTCTCGACTGGCTTAAAGAATATTATCTCGGGTCTTGACTGAAATAATCTTTTACTAACAAGACACTTTATATCTGGTCTCGACAGAAATAAAGAATCTTGCTTCGGGTCTCGACTGAAGTTAAGATAAGCTTACTAATATTAACACTTTATTTCTGGTCTCGACGGGAATAAAGAATTGTTCTAACAAAATATTAGAACAAAGGGTCTTAACATTAGCTTAAAGCCAATTCCTCAAGTGCCAAGGTGGAGATCGATGAGTACCAGTCACTTGTAACATTTTAATACTTATTCATATATCTATTTGACTATATTTTGACAAATATATATATATATATATTATACATTTCGTGTGCATATCTATTTTACACATATATTTTTATTAAATTTTTTTTACGATCTTATATTACAACTTGGTGCTAACAAGTGTTTTCAGTGTGATACATAAATCTCAGACCCAAACTTATGTACAGAGTTTTGTCTCGACAGTTTATATAATCCTGTCTTAATACGATTACTCAAGATATTTAAGCTAAGTAAGTGTACCAGTGTTTTGAAGTTAAGTTATTCTAACTTTGCTCTATATTAACCCTATATTGAATATCTATTTATATATCTATTATTAACAATTCTGTAAGTTTGAATCGTTGACCTGAAAACTTTTATACATAATCTGATCTTAATAGTGAGAAACTCTAAAAAATAATAATGGCAGTACATTTTAGTTTGACATCTGTAAAAATAACTCAATTAGTACTATATTTTATTATTTATCGGACAACACAACAATTACCACATGTTTGTTAATTAACACTCAATTACTTGGAAGACGACAGATTTTAGTTACCGGTCTTGTGAATGTGCTTCTCTGAGTACTTACTTGTGCTACTCTTAGTAAACTATAAGATCCAGGATACACTTACACTCTATAATTCCTAAGGGCCATAGTGTTGCTGGTGTGTTGTAACACTTTAATAGTTCCACTTCTCCCTTTTGAAGATTGGGTTCTGTTTTACACCATTTGAGCCTGTGGCGACGCAACTGATCTGTTTCCGTTATTTCCAAATTCCGGTCAAGCCATCATATAAACCTGGTAAATCAGTTTTTAAACTCGGTCTAGTAATACTTTGTTCAACGCAGACAGCCGTAGCTAGGTAGGCTTTGTTTTTTATAACGTAGTAAAAAAGATGTTTTTGTTTTGTTTACAGTCTCGTGACAGCCCACTGCAGGGGAGTATTAAAAAAATAAAATTAAAAAGTATTCAAAAAAGAAATATAACGGACCATTAGAAATAAGCACAGAGGACTTTTATTCCTTTATGCCTGCCCCATATGCCCATATGCTTCTTATTCTTTCAGCTGTGACGCAAGATCGAACTGGACCAGTACTCCACAGGAAACACTCAAGAAAATCCTTTACAACCAAGAATCATAGGTCCATTTCATTCCGGTGCATTGTATTCAGATAACCGAAGTGTTGCAGGCGGCCGCACCCACAGGCCTAACGCAGGCGAGCTGGATTGTGTCCTGACGGTCCTAAAGCTTACGAGATCTGAATCAAATATCTAACAACCAGCAAGACTTCCCAACAAGAACCGGACCTTATTGTCAGCTGTTAAATTAACTAAAGGCGGTTCGTCCAAATAGTAACCCTACTTACCAACAACTCATTTTCAGCTGCCCGGGGGGTAGTCCGTCATCTCTATTATCGACAGGAAACGAACCTTCGTCGTCGTCGCCGTACTGTCATAGGGACATTCAGTTTAAACTACCTTACCTATACTGAGAAAGTAGTAGTAGTAGTAGTAGTTTTACCCTTCAGTGCGTCGTAATAGTCTAGATGCCATATACAAGAAAATTCCACATATAGAAGGTTTATCTAATAAATTCAAAACTACTTTAAAAACGCTAATATAATACCAGCCTTTTCCAATAGATATACTCTAAAAAATTTGCTATCTAATAACAAGATAAAACCAAAAATTGATACAGTGGAAAAAAGTGGAGTCTATAAGCTTAACTGCAACGATTGACAAGCTGTTTATATAGGGAAGACAAGAAGATCTCTTAAGACAAGATTTTCTGAACACATAAAGTCTAGTAAATCCAATAATCCGAACTCTGGCTTTGCAAAACATCTACTCGATTATAAACATTCAGCTAATTTAAATGACATGGAACTGGTGCATTGCTTAAAAGGTGGAAAAATATTAGACAAGTACGAAATCTATGAAATCAGAAAACAATAGAAGAATGGTACTTTTCTAGTTAACGACCAAATTGATTTCAGTAACAGAAGCTCTCTGCTAGACCCTGTTATAGTTAAAATTAGCTCTCAGAGAATCTAGCATGCTCAATCACAATTGTTAATTAGTAGTCGTTTAGCCTTGATAATGTTCTGATCGAACGAAACGCGTCGGCTTTAAATTTTTCTTTTTCTTTTTTCTTTTTTTAATAAAATGACAAATATATTTTTTAAGTGGAACATAAATTGCCAAGTGTTTTTTGTTTTAATTATTTAAATTTTGCTTAAAATTTACATCTATTTACAATATGTTTCACCCAGTGCCCACACAAAACAGCATCAATATGATTAAACTAGTTGTACTACTTACCTCCAATGAGGTAATGAACATCAACTAACTATCTCCGCTCAAGGTTGCAGATTCTGTAAACAGCTTATCCAATTGATAGCGATTGGTGTCAACAACCGATTTCCTCAAGACTCACGCTTGGAAAATCAATTGCCGATTTCGTCAACAGCTTATCCAATTGATAACGATTGGTGTCGAGAACTAATTTCCTCAACACTCAAGCTTGGAAAATCGGTAAACAACTGATTACCAAATTGGTGATCCCGACAAGAGTCGCACCTTCATCAACGAAAGAAGATTACAAAAAGGTTAGATAGTTTAGGAATTCATTAATTTAATTTAATTTACTTATCAACATATTTTTTTTTACATATATGTCATGCAAGTGTATGTGTTTTGCATCAAGGTGTAAGCACGTCAATTACTGTTTAATTTAAGATGCTGTGCTAACTGCCTGCGTCTTACTTGCAATTCTCAGTCGTTCAGTAACATTTTTCTTTTCTCTCCCACACTTGCCCAATTCGGCTTTATTCCTTACAGTCTCTTACGTTTCGTGGTTTAATCCGCATTCGTTAAAATTTTCTCACTTTTGTTGTGCAATAACATCTTGGAAATTTCAATTGTTCGTTTTATTTTTGTGTACAACTCAGTCTACGTTAGGAAATGACGGAACCGACCAGTCAGGCAAACGTCAGCATGGACACTGCTAATTGTAGTGATCCGAACAAATCCAGTGATACCTTGCCGGCCAATTCAACTAATTCAGCGATGTTGGGTGCTGTGTCTGTTAAGACAACTCCCTTTTGGAAAAACGATCCGGATTTGTGGTTCGTTCATCTTGAGGCTCAATTTAGCTACGCCGGTATTAATCAAGACACTACTAAGTTTTACCACGTCGTTGGGGCGCTTGACGCAGATGCCGCCCGCCTTGTAAGTGACATTCTGCGTACGCTACCGACAGTAGACAAATACAGTACTATCAAAGAGTCGTTAATTTCTAGACTCTGGAAGTACTAACCAAAATTTGAAACAGCTCCTTACTGAACTTACACTGGGTGACGCACAACCCTCACAACTACTGGTTAATGGTCAACTTAATGGGGCGATACTAAAGTCGCTTTGGCTTCAGCGATTGCCGACAAATATGCAGGCGATTCTGGCCTGCAATCCAGGAACACTTGAAGTGTTGGCAGCATGTGCAGATAAGATAGCCGAGGTGAGTCCCAAACCGGAAAAATTCTCAGTAGATTCTCCCTCAGGCAGCGCTCAAAGATCACTAGTCGATTTGGAAAGAAAATTAAGCAACCTCGCCAGCATGTTCGAGAAGTCTCTCACACGCCGCAATCCTGTTAGACAAAGCACTTCAAGAAGTGGGTCTAGGAATCGAGCATCTTCTCAGCATTCTTCTGTCGACACAGGTCAAAATTTCTGCTGGTATCACCGTAAATTCGGAACCAGAACAAAGAAATGTATCACTCCTTGCAAGATCAAAGGGAGTAGTTTAAACTCAGCGTCTCAAAATGTTTTGGCATGTAATGAAGACCCAAACGAATATGGCCTCCGCCATTAACGACGGGTGGAGCCGGCGTCCAAAGAAGTCGTCTTTACATTTTCGGCAGGTCTTCGAAAAAAAGTTTCCTGATTGACACTGGGCATACGTTTCCGTCATCCCGAAAACATCTTTCCATCGTTTTTCAAATTCAAATTTGCAGTTGGTAGCGACGAACTCCTCTCCTATTAGTACGTTTCGTAGGAAATTGCTGTCATTGGACTTGGGTCTACGAAGGTCTTTTCCTTGACAATTTGTGATAGCCGATATTCGTAGGCCCATACTGGGCGCAGATTTTCTGTCCCACTATGGACTCTTAGTGGATACCAAAAAGAAGTCACTTATAGATCCACTCACTTCTTTATCATCATTCGCTCAACGTGTCAATTGTCAAGATCCCAGCCTTTCCGTATTGATTAACTCCGCAATCGATCCGAAAATCCAGTCTTCTTAAAAAGTTCCGGGACATCACCGGCGAAACTGGTTTCACAAAACAGGTAGTACACACAGTTACGCATCGAATAATTACCAAAGCCGCTCCCATTTCGTCCAAAGTTCGTCGGCTTTATCCCGAAAAATTGTTACTGGCCAAAAGGGAGTTTGAATTCCTTTTGAATCAGGGAATCTGTCGACCGTCAAACAGTCCTTGGTCGTCACCACTGCACCTGGTTCAAAAGAAAAATGGAGAATGGAGACCATGCGGGGACTACAGGCGGTTAAATTCTAGTACAATACCAGACCGTTACCCGGTTCCATTCGAATTATGCACCGCTGCTCAGTCCTTCCAAAGGTTCATCCACATGGTTCTGCAAAAGTTTTCGTTCTGCTTTGTTTATTTGGACGATATTTTAATCGCTTCTAAATCTGACATTCAACACTACTTGCATTTAGAGCAAATTTTAGAACCCCTTCAGAAGTATGGCCTTATATGAAACGTTGAGGAATGCATCTTTTTGCGGACGCAGGTCAAATTTTTGGGTCATTTGATTACACCCACTGACTTATAACAATGGACTGAGCGATTTGCTATTTCATGTGGCACAAAAAATATTGTGTTTCTGTATATCACCGTTAGAGCACCCTTTAAAACGATTATATAATAAACATGTAAAACTCAACTAATCAGATGAAATCTTACATCCGAAAATCGAATTAAATTAAAAAAATATATTTTCTTGTGCCCAAGTTATATTTTAATCGCTTATAAGGAATTAAACTCATTCCGACTTTAATTTTCAAAAGTTATTCTTAACTGAATCCTGCTTATGGGCAAGAGAGACGGAGCATGGTAAACACTATCTTTACCTTATTCCTTCTGATGTGATTGCAACTGTAGCCAACATAAAAACATCAAATGGCATAAGCAAAGTTCCAGAATGCAATATTTTGTGTTGGTAGCTCCAACTCTGGCATAGGGCGAAAGAGAGAACTATAAAACTTGTGCCATGCTTTCCTATAGGAAAATGACAATACGCTCAGTCCATTGTTATAAGTCAGTGATTACACCATAAGGCATCAAACCAGCTCCCGATCGCATGCAAGAAAATTCCAAATTTAAAATTCCGGAAAATGTAAAACAATTACGACGCTTTCTGGGCATGATAAATATCTATCGCTGTTTCTTGCCCCACTCAGCAGAATTTCATGCTAGTTTAAACAGCTATCTGTCTGGCTCAAAAAAGGATTGATTGGTCCAACGAGGCAAAGGAATCTTTCAAAGCAGCTAAATCTCAACTGGCACAAACGGCACTTCTCGCTTTTCCAATGGTATCAGCGGAATTATCATTATGGGTAGACTTTCATCGGTGCGGCGATTTAACAGAAGGTCGATAATAACTGGCAACCTTCAGGATTTTACTCCCTCAAGCTGAAAAATGCTCAGCAAAAGTATAGCACTTACGACAGAGAGTTATTAGCGACTTACAGAGGCAAAAAAATATTTCAAATACTTGTTTGTGGGTCGTACATTCACGCTTTACACGGACCGCAAACCCTTATAATATGATTTTCAGCAAAATCCAGAGAAGCCCTCGCCTCGACAATTACGTCAATTGGACTTCATAGGCCAGTTTACTACTGATATCAGACATGTGTCAGGAAAAGATAATGTCGTGGCCGACGCGCTGTCGAGAGTCGACGAAATTCAGTTCCCCGGCGCAATCGATTTCGAAGCTATGGCAGATGCCCAATCTCAAGATTCTGAATTTCACCAAATTATCCAATTGATAACGATTGGTGTCGACAACTAATTTCCTCAACACTCAAGTTTCGAAAATCGGTAAACAACTGATTACCAAAAACGTTAACCTTTCCTTTCTTGTCTTCAGTACATTTTTGGCGCTTCTCTTCACTGAAAAGAATCATACTTTATCCACATTATTTATTGAACAGCATTTATGATGGGGTCTTAATTGGAAATTTCGTATACCTACTTTCCACAGTAATCCAAAGCAATGACATACTCTCCTAATATCTTTTGATTCGGTATTTTCCACAAGCTTAAATGTACTTTACTTATCTTTACTGAATGAAGGTAATTAAAAATGCAGGCACTAATTACGGTTATCAATTGTACCTAATTCAACCGTGTGTTACGTCAGATATACAATTGATCTTCTATAACCGTAGTTCGTTGTTTCTTTTTATTTACCTTACCTTGGTTGGGGGTGAAATAAAAAAGATTCTTTAAATAAAGACGAAATTATAGCTTTGGATTGCTAACTATAACTTGTTTATTGACAAAAACTCAATCAATTTATATTGTTATAAAACTGCTTAGCCTATAAAAAATAAACGTTAAACTATTGCTTCACTGAGTCATTGTTTGGTGAATAAAATAATTGAAATTTGATAGGTTCCATATTTTTATAGCGAGTTGTGGTCAGTGCAATAAAAAAAAAATAAATACATAAAAAATGAGAGCTTGCAAATTGAGTGAAAATAAAAGAATTTAGGTCAGTAAATTTCACTGTGACCAACAAATAATGACTCAATGAACGAAGATATTGCTATGGAAATTGCTTAATTAGTTCAAGCTTTGAAGAAATCATTTTATTTATTACGCAGGCATAAAAAAAAATAAAATTGTTATGTTCAGGCCTGAACAATATGCATGTTGGCCACTAGCAGCGAGTTGTAATAAAGTAAGCATATAAAATTAACCAATACAAAAGTATTTGCTTTATTAAAACTTCTCTTGTACAAAAAATATGATTATTATTAATCTTCTAAACAATTTACTTTGAAACTTAATTTTTCACATTCTAAAGTGCGTAGATTTACAACGGCTATACATTGTGTGGTGGTAAATGACGGGATACAAATCAGACGAGTAATCTGGCCATTGCTACCTGAAAAAGAATTACATGTTTAATATTGAATTTAAAGATTGAAATATAAAACTTAAAAAATGTATATCCACAAAACTGAGAGTAACTTTTCATGCAGCCAAACGAAACTTTTTGTTATACGTGTAGACGGAATGGTATTTTATATACTTTTGGAAATCGAAAACGCTCTCTATAACACATTTGAGGCTGAGTACCTACCCAGTGCATGAGACAAAGGCAAGGGCAAATATGCTAAGTCAGAAGGCAGATCTGTCTCATTCCATGTGCACACTTCACTTTATTCTTTGGTAAAATGTGGGTCAAACCTAAAAATACTTTTCTTTGTATTTGGGCATATTTTTTTCCAAAAGCAATATTAGGCCAAAGAAAACTTACGAAAATTATGAAGCATGAAATTTCCTGCAACTTTTGTAGGAAACATTTTTCAATCAGATGAATAATTCCCGAGTTACAGTATAGAAGGAGAATATACAAATCTTCTCGCCCTGCTAAAGGCACTGGCAAGATCTCATCAAAATCTTTACCTTTGCAAACCAGGCAGAGGAAAATTAGTTGAGAAAATTTACTCTACCCGAAGTCTACAGTATGGAGAAATAGTGGCGGATAATATAATTGTTCTTCCATGCATTCAGTGGTTGTAACACTGTAACCGACAGAATCTCCTCGTCAGCCAATTCATGAACTCATCCGTCCATCCGCAAATATAACTCTTATCCCGTATACCTGTACATTAGGGTGACCAAAAAAACAAAAGTGTTAAATTGTCTAATTGCTCATTCAGAGTTTGTTAGCTAATGTAATTCTAAACTTCTATGCAAAATTTGAATGAAATTTGTTAATGTTTAGAGGTCACTCAAATCGAAAATAGTGTTTCTTTGGCTGTTTTGAACTTTTAGGAAAACTGTTTCAAAATTTTCTGTCATAACTTTTTAATTTGACAATATTTTTCTTGATTCTTTTTTTTAAATTTAAGGGAACTTAGTTATGAACTTACTGCAGTGAAAGTCGTTTCAGAAAATTAAATTCTTCTATTTTTTATAAATTTTTCAAAACGAAAATTCGGACCCGGAACTCAAATTTTCTGACTTCGTGTCAATTTTTTGTAAAGAAAAGTGGCACGCGGGTATACTTTTTCTGCTATAATGTAATCTATTATCTTTCTAACGACTACAACTAATAGTATACATTTACAACTGTGGTGATCTCATTATAGTAATCTCATGATATCACAACTTCATGATATCATTATACGATCTCATTATAGTAATCTCATGATGTCACAGCTTCATGATATCATTGTACAATCTCATTATAGTGATCTCATGATATCACAACCTCATGATATCATTGCACCACATCATTTCTGTAAATCACATAGTGACCTAATATCAAAACAATAACATAAGAAATTCATTTAATTATTGTCGATATGGGTATCCACGCTTTGACTCATCATTTCTACGGGCACAACAAATATTACATAGTCCCATGTCAGGTGCAACAGAAAGTGCTTGTGTAATGTGAGTTACCGTGTGTATGTTCATGGTGGTCACTATAGTGAAATAATAACTAGAACAAATGAAAATGAATAAGAGAAGGTAAAACAAAGAATAGTAATAAAGAAAGGAATGTTTATGTAAGCTTTTCTAATTGAGGCGAGCATTTCTCATTGTGATATTTGTGTATAAAAACGATGTGACAAGTTAAAAAATTACAGTTGGATTTTAAGAGCTAACGCGTATTGTATTGATTTATAGTAATATCGGCGTACCCTCTGCCCTGCAGTGTTGACGCCATCGAACAGAGCGTATCCTACTTCAGTAGTGACGCTCTAGATTAGGATCAATTTCTTTTATTACTACTCCCCATCATTACATGGCGACCCTGCGACTAACCTAAAATCTTCTTAGAAAATCTGATTGATGGAAATTTGGATGTTCAACTGCGGCCTGAAATCAACACGAAGAATTAGACGAAATCGAAATTGAAATCTGGGAGACACCCTCAAATTCGCAACTGATTCCAATCATCGAAATAATCTGCATTTTTTTACACTTTTCCGGAAAAATTGCCAGCATCTTCATTCTATCCCGAAAAAAGCGTGGAGGCAAAGAAGTGGCCTTAAGAGCAAAACGTGCAGAACTACACAGACTCATCCCAATAGCTACAAAACAGTTTCTTCGTTGAATACCAACAAGCGATGACATCAGCTGCATTCTTTATAGTAATAGTAGTAATAGTATATATTTACAACAGATATAATAGGGATTATGTTAGGAAGCAACTAAGTAGATCGATTAAGGTTTAAATATTATAAAAACAAAAAAACAATTTTTTTTTTACAGATGAATAATAAAGATTCTTAAAATTTAGATCTCTTTCTCTCTCCTTTGAATGGACTCATTAAAAGAACTAAAAGACGAAGTTAAGAAAATCTAGTCGAATCTTAAAAAAGGCCAATATCGTGGTCTTACAACTGAAACCTTGGAATCAAAATCATAAAGATTAGAGGAAATAAATCAAGAATTTGAAGCTATAATAGCTACACTAGACGAGTCCAAAACACTTGATATTAAGATTAAATTTATTACATTCTCAAGAGAACTAAAAACTTTACTAGTAGCAGCTTTACAAGAATCACTGACGGAAGAAAACAGCGAAGTGGCCAACTTTGGTGTAGGAACGGCCATGAAAGCCATCCCTGTATTTGAAGAGAAATTTAGCGAATTAACCGCATTCTTAAAAATCATAGAATTCATCAATAAAACCTTAAGCGACACCGCGAAGTTGGATTTGTTGGACTTTGTTTTCAATGTAAAACTGTCACTAAACGTTCAAACAGCTCTAGGTACTCAGACACCATCTACTTTTGAGGCTTTAAAAAAGGAGCTTACTTCAAAATACAAAAACACTAATACAGTATTCCAAATCCACACAACTCTCGGCAATTTAACCCAGAAAAGATCAACGGTCTCGGCTTATAAGGATAAAATATTAACTCTCATAAGTGAATTAAATCAATCGCAAATATATGCTCTTGGTTCATCTGCTACAACAGCAGAAAAAACAGCAGTCAAAACCATTAATGACACATACGCCTTGACAATTTTTAAGAATGGTCTCAGCGATCAATACAGAAGTACAGTATTCGCTGGAAAAAAGCGAGCCACATCCTGTCAGTAATGTTATGCACTTTAATTCAATCAGATAAATTAATAGATACAATCAAAATAGTCAAAACTACAATAGGCAAAGTTATAACCAGAATTACAACCATAGACCTAACAGTAATCAAAGAAACAATAACAATAATACTAGGATTAGCTATAATCAACAAAACAACAATAGAATTAATAATAATAAAGTAACAATAATAATAGAAACTTTAACTATAACAGAAGTAACAACAATAATAATAATAGAAATTTTAGTAGAAATAACAATTCCGCACGAATTAGCTATGTCCAGGACCAGGGAAACGTCCAGGACTCCGGAGAGGAATAAAACGGCCTCCCGGAGAATGTAATAATATGTACAGAATCTCATACACCTGTACGAATTATATAAAATTATATTGCGAGAATGCCAATAGACACCTTAAATTCTTAGTAGACACAGGCGCAGACGTCTCAATAATAAAAACAAATAAACTAAACATTAGCAGTTTTGATTTAGATCCAAATAATAAATGTAAACAATAACTTCATTAGGATCAATAAGCTTAATGCAACACATAGGTGACCACAGAGTCAGCAATTCATTTCATTTAGTAGATGAAAATTTTCCAATCGACACAAATGGAACTATCGGTCGGGACATATTAAGAAAATACCTATGCAAAATAGACTACGAGACGTTCACTATATCGGTTAACGTGAAGGAACACTATCTTACCTATGGAAATGAAACCATTACAGATTACACAGATAAAAATTCCAGCAAGAACAGAAGCGATAGTACCAATATGTCTCTCTAGACAAGAAGACAGCATAGTACTAAATAAAGAATTACAGAGTGGTGTATTCATAGCAAACACGATAATACCAACGAAAGGCGCATGCCACATTAAAATGCTAAACACTAACGACGAAGAAGTAACTATACCAAATTTCAAAGTAGAAAATGTATAACCTTTGAAAAACTATTCCATACTAGTGAAAACAAGATATAAGTGTGTCATGAAACGAACAAACAAACTGCTACAGGCAATAAAGATAGATTACGAAGAGGAAGAAGCTAACGCAAACCTACTGGAAATAATAAAGGAATATAATGATATATTTCACCTGCAAGATGAACTTGTTATGGTCGTAGCGTTCTGCCTATAGCAGCATGCTACATTGAGAACAAGTGCAGCACGGATGCCGTTCGGCTGCCATATCGACAGTCCGCACTCACCTTATCTCGGAGAAATCATACCTCGCGTTGACGGAGAAGAAGAAGAAATCTTCATTTCCTGTCACATCAACCGGCCAGCAATAGAACGAAGGATTACAATAAGTAGAATTCTGTAGACATCGGAAAGGAAATAAAAATTGTAAGTAAATTTTGAATATTTTCCATTTCTGGTATTGATCTATTGTTAATTACTAGCAGTATTAATATCGAGAGGACCACGTCTTAACCCCCAAATTAAGGCAACATTTTTTGATTCAGCTAGGAAGATTCCGACGTTTTGGTCTTAATTGCAGAGTTCAGGCTGTGGGCAATGTCTATTTTTGTCCCGAATGCCATAAAATATTCAGGCAGTCAAGAGAACTCGTGGATCTATGTCGTTAGAATTGACCAATCAATCAACAGCACCTCCACCGATGTCAAACAGCCACCGAAAACGTAATTGAAGAATTAGACCAAAGGGGTAATTTGTTTGGAATCAATATGAAAAATAACCATTCCTAGAATGTCTTGAAACACTCTTCAAAAACTACAATTTAAGGTAGAGACTCATTTCATAAATAACTATTTTATCATAGTGTTTAAATGCCATAATTTAAGCGTTAGACAAGATGCCTTGGCATGAGAAAATTCAGATACAGTTCATATTCTTTATCTTGATATCAGAAATCCCTCTTAATACATTTTTTGAATTGTTTTACGCAAAGTTAACAAAAATTACATTATTTCTAAACAGTCTCAACTACTGATGATTATCAATTAAACTTTTATCAGTGTTTTAAACTATCACAAAAGTGAAACTTGCACATCATTAATTAATATTAAAACTTTGGGAGAAAGGTATAAGAATAAGGAAACATGCGATCATAATAGGTACGTGCATTTGTCAATTAATTAGGCGACTATGACAACAATAGAAAACTATACAAAAAGTGAGTAGCATTACCATTGAATGTAGCTATAACTATATCTGTACGGCCATAGAGCGCAAGATATTATAATAATATATATATATGCATATATCTGCATATAAATTTAGCAAGGGGCGATCGCATTACAAAAAAAAAACAAAGAGAAACAAAACAAGAAAAACCCTTTGCAATCGAATTCATAGAGACTGGATTTTTAAAATAATTGTTTCGATTCATATTACTTTGTGTGGTTATCAATTTTCTTTTTGTTTAAAGCAAACGGCTTAAATGTTTTCTTTGCCTTATACCTAGATATTATTACATTTAACTAGTAGATAATACATATTTACCTCTAGTAATTTTTATATTTACATCTACTATATTACATATATTTATTTTTTTAAATTTACCATTTAAGAGTTTTGTTCGTTCCCGGCATATTAACCATTGAAACTAAACGGGTTTATAATATTGAATATAGGAGAATTTCCGTAATATAGTTTATTGATAGGATTCTGCTTACGTTTTCTTGTCGGAAATATTCATATATGCATATGTGTAGCTACATATATAAACAAACTCAATTATATTTGCCAGTCTTAACACCAAAACGAGTATGGATTCACAATATACATTACGGATAACTTTTAAATGGTTTACTATTAAAACTAGATATCTCATTTGGTGAAACTGTAATTTAGTAATTTTAAGTAGATAATCTATTCATCCGCCGATAGCACATGTAAATAATTAAAGAGAGGCTGTTACTATTAAAACTAGATATCTCATTTGGTGAAACTGAAATTTAGTAATTTTAAGTAGATATTCTATTCATCCGCCGATAGCTCATGAAAATAATTAAAGAGAGGCTGTTACTATTAAAACTAGATATCTCATTTGGTGAAACTGAAATTTAGTAATTTTAAGTAGATATTCTATTCATCCGCCGATAGCTCATGTAAATAATTAAAGAGAGGCTGTTACTATTAAAACTAGATATCTCATTTGGTGAAACTGAAACTTAGTAATTTTAAGTAGATATTCTATTCATCCGCCGATAGCTCATGTAAAGAATTAAAGAGAGGCTGTTTATTTTATTATTAAATCACATTGTACACGGGAAAGATTATAACGTAATCATGAAATTCTAAAAGTTTTAATTCTCCTTTCATTTTCCTGGAGCCCTCGCACATGAAGGTCGTCTAGGCTCGCCTAGTCTCTCTATCTCTCTCTCTCTACAGGTCAACTAGGGACACTGTAAACTATCTGCCCTCAGTGTCAAATGGGTGGTTGGGGCATGCAGTAAGGCCGAAACATCTGCGCCTTCGAGGATGAATATAGGTAAGTGACGTAAGGGTCCCTCCTTCAGGACCGAGTGTGTGCCGGTTGTGTTGATAGGCACGAAAGTTTTTTTGATTATGGCTGACGACAGCGGCAGGTTTTTTTGTGGAACCTCCCCACACTCTCCGCCAATAGCTGAGGTGAACTAGCGTGCCGCCCTGCAGTAAACGCTGTCCGTCAAGTGATCTGTCAGCTCATGCTGGCAGTCGGGACTTTACGTCCCAAAGCAAATCACTAACTATAGTTCCATCACAAACTTTTGACTATGAACAACTTTTATAAGCAAACACTCCAAGTCATGGATAATACTCCCGTGTATATAAAAAACTACCGATTACCACACACTCAAAACGAGGAAATAAAAAAATAGGTCAAGGAGTTAGAATCAAACGACATCGTTGAACCGTCTACTAGCCCTTACAACGCTCCACTACGCATAGTACCTAAAAGGGGCACCGGCGATAAAAAACAATGGCGTTTAGTCGTAGACTTCAGAAAGTTGAACGACAAAATAGTTAGTGACAAGTTCCCTTTAACTAGATTGGAAGATGTACTGTACAAGTTAGGAAGAGCGAAATATTTCACAACTTGACTAGTTCATTCCACCAGATCGAACTTGAGGAGAACTCAAGACCCCTCACAGCATTTTCGACGGGAAGCGGTCATTTTCAATTCAAAAGACTACCTTTTGGATTAAAGATATCTTCTAATAGTTTTCAGAGAATGTTAACGATTGCTCTCACCGGGCTCAGCTCCGAAGCATTCCTTTATGTAGACGATATTATAGTTTTCGGTTGTAGTATTAGACACCACAATACAAATCTGACCAAAGTATTTCAAAGATTGCGCAAATACAATCTCAAACTCAACCCGAACAAATGCCAATTCCTTAAAACTGAAGTTGTATATCTAGGGCATTTGATAACAAATGAAGGTATAAAAACTGACCCCTCCAAGTACGAGGTCATAAAAAATTACCCAGTACCCAAAAATGCCGATGAAGTTCGTAGATTCGTAGCTTTCTGTAATTACTACAGACGATTTATTCCTAACTTTGCAGAAATAGCGAAGAACCTGAATTCTCTTCTAAAAAAGAACACACCATTTATATAGAATGAACCCTGCCAAATAGCATTCGAGGCACTAAAGAAAAAGCTTACGCAACCACCAATGTTATGGCCCAATATACGGAAGATTCTTCCAGCAGCCAAAGGCATTACAGCGAAATAATCAGCAATTGCTAAACAATAACCTCGCATGCTATTGTTCTGCAGCTGTCGGTTGTTTTGCTGATTGGCCCAACAGCTGGCTGCATGAGCGCTTAGTGGAGCAATCGACGATTACAATAATAATTAACCTCACATGGTAATTATTATGTAAGGCGATTGTTTACAACTAAGCAACTCAGGTGCTGCAACCGGTAGAACAAACGACAAGGTTGTTGTCGTTTGTTTACATCCGCGTTGCGAGTGCAAGCTTACTTCCGAATATTGGGGCAATAAAAGGCAATAAAAGGTCAGTTCGCGCAATTAAAAGAATATTAGTAAATTGACTCAATGCGTTTTTATTGAAGAAGTTTGCGAGTTTGTTCGATTTCCGTTATTGGATTGCTTTGGGATACGACATTGGGCGCAGCCGGATAAAGTTAAGTGAGGTATTGTGATTTTTATTTTTGGTCGTTTTATTTTAAAATTATGTAAGAGTCATTTTTTGTGTTGTTCTTTTGTTTGGTTTGGGATTTATTTTAGGAATCAGTAATAATAATTACACAGTGTCACACACATTAGGAGCAAAGCTATATTAGCTACTCCAGTACACACACACTAGGAGCAAAGCTATATTAGCTACTCCAGCATACATTGATGAGATCGAGGAGTTGTGCTCTTACAAGCTACTCCCGCATCCCATACAAACACCATTCTTTCAGATAAAATGCGTTAAAATTAAGATGTGATAAATTTCGGAGTAATTTATAAGGTGAAATATTTGTAAATAATTTGTGATAGAGGTATGTGTATTAGCTACGTGAGAGTTAGTAATATGAATTTCACCAGTTTTCAACGTCACGTAATAACGTCGTGTTATCCTCACGAAAAAAAAACTTTGTTTAGGCGTACTTGCTCGGCTAAATGTTTTCGAGTTGCACGCGGTTAAGTAGGAAGAAATTTTAAATAAAGTATGGTTTATTGTATTTTTTTTTTCATTTATTGTGTGCATCTGGATAAGTAAAATAGAAATATTTAGAAAACATATGTTTGATTTGTATATAGGTACGCATAAAACAGGTGTTTAAAGTAATTGAGCATAGTAATTATGTTAAGAGTTCTAAAAAATGTTCGGTTCCAGGTACATATATAAAGTATAGAAGTTATGAGTTATTTCGTCTAAAAAGTGAAATTTTGAAGTAGGTGTTATTACCAAAACCAGTAAACAAAAAGAATAAAAATAGATAGGAAATCGAGAACTGTGTGCAAGATGGAAGTTTCATACGAGAAGATCATGGACATGGTAATTAAATATGTACCAACGTTCTCGGGGGAGAGATCGCCAAAACTTTTAAAAGAAGTTTACAGATTTCTTAACTGCAGCAAGGACTTGCACGACCGTCTGGAACCAGCAGAGCAAAGCATTTTTATTAAATGCATAAAGTACCGCTTATCCGACGACGCTTATTACCTAATAAATTCACATGAACCAAAGGACTTTGCATCTTTGCAACAGGTGATTAAAACAGCATACATGCCACGGAAATCTTTCAGTGAATTACGCACCGAAATGTTGGCTTGTAAGCAGAGACCTGGTGAGGATACTAGAGAGTTTGCGGATAGGATAGTGGAATAGCTGGACCAGATAAAGTCTGCGGTATCAGACAAATACCCAAATATGGATGGAGGCTTGATAGCAGAACTAGAGGTGGACGCTGTAGCAACTTTAAAGCTGGTGTTGGCAGCCAGGCCACCCGGGTATACCTGACTGGGAGGAAGTTTGAAGCACTGAAAGAAATTCGAGAAGAAGCTCTTTACTTCGAAAGAGATTTAAAAAGGCTTGAAGCTATGGCACCAGGGAAATGGAGAAAAGCACCACAACACTCAAACGAAACTGCATAGGGAAGTTGGAAATCCGTAAATTTTAGCAATCTAAGACAGAAACAACCACAAAGGCATCTCCAAACAGTACAAAGATCAGCAAAGAACTGTGAACCTTCAAGCAGGACCACGCAGCAATCTAGAGTTGCCAAATGCTTCGAATGCGGTCAGCCTGGGCACTTTTCTAAAGAATGCCAGTGGAGAAAGCAACCTCATTACTGTAGTGGATGTCAGGAGTATGGGCACGAGGTGGCAAATTGCCGAATTCATCACGTTAGAGTGACAAACTGTGCAGCTGGCATACAAAATGAATTCCATTCAGGAAGGGAGGGGCTTTATTACCAATTTTGCCGAGCTTCTGACCATTATACGGATATCTGCGTAAAGAAGTATTTAGCAGAGAGAAAAAGGGAAAGGTTAGAGGCTCGGAGTAAATTTATCATCACAGTTCTGGGAGAAGATTCGTATCACGCCTTGCGAAAGTTCGGAGCCTATCAAGCCTATAACCGAAGAATCTAGCGAAGGATTGACCAGTCAACACAGACACGGCGAGCGCAGCGGAAATAGTCTGAAGAATAGACTTGCATTTGTAAGAATTGCTAATGCAAGAGCTTGTCCGGTAAAAGCACCAAATTATTCGAAACCGCTTAAGTATTCCGAAAGACCTGCTGCATGGAATTATGAGGGTAGGAAAAGTTTCTCTCCACCACAAAAGCAAGCTCAGGGGCTTTGACGAAGAGGAAAGCTTAAATTTCAAGAATATAGAAATAAATCGGTTAGAACAGAATTTAAGAAGAAATTATGGCATCGAAACTGCAGTCATGCAGAACATTGGAATTCTACTGCAAGTTCAATAACCCCTTACAAGGTAAGTAATGGTTATGACCCAGGAATCGGAGGGTTTAACCAAATATATGTCCAACAAATTCCCTTTAATTTCAGGAGAAATTCGATGAGCGGAGCTTGATATGGACAGGAAGATATGAAAAGGATGTATAAAAGTAACCCAGTGGATTTACCTCACATTGGGTAAATTTAGAGATTTAAAGGTAAGCAAACGTCTTTTGGAAATAAAAATGAGAAGTTGAAAAAAAAACAGAGAATGAGCAGATTGAATAGAAGAAAAAAAAAAGAAATAATAAAGTTAAAAAAATATTAAATGTATCAAGATTGAAATCAAACCTAAAGTAGGAAAAAAGAATAAAAAACAAAAGAGTAATGAAAGTAAAGAAAAATCAAGATTTATAAACAAAGAGGTTTTGTACAAAAAAAAAGTTAAAGAGGGTGTTGAGGAAAGATTAGAAAGATAAAAGAAATAAGAGATTTAAAAGAAAAGAAGGTGAAAAGAAAGAAATAAGCTATTTAAAAGAAAAAAGGTGAAATTAAAGAAATAAGAGATTAAAAAGAAGGAGAAGTTAAAAAAAAAGGAGAAATATTATTTGACAAAAAAAAAAGTAGAAGGAAAAAATTTGTAAATCATTGGCAAAGTTATAAGCAAGATTAGGTTAGAAGAATATATGTATGAAAGTGTAAATATAAGAAATAAATATGTAGTAAATGTTTAAGGCTTAAAACTATAGAATAATGGAAGGACAGAGAAATTGATAAGAAATTTTTATAAACTGTGTAAAACAACCTCGACGAAGCGGAAGCAGAAGTAGCAGTTGCATCATAACATCAATTTATCCCTGTATATTCTACGTGGAGCAAGCATCAGACCAATAGTGGGGGTGGGAAGATAATGATGAGCACTTGAGAAAAGTGAATCTTTCACCGTCGACGACTTTCTTATTTGCATATATTAACCGAATTCTGAAGATTGATTTCAAAAGCAGGAAGGCACCGATGAAGTTTAAAAGCAAAAGAACTTCAGGAGGAATCAAAAGTTAGATCTCAGAATGGTATACTCATCATTGCTCAGTTACACCGACATTGAGGTTAAAAGTAACGGCAAGATTTTATTATACTCAAATAAGTCAAGATCAAAGTGATGTTATATATAGCATCAAATTCTCAACATATAACTGAATAAATCAAAAGATTTGGGAAACATGCAGAATGCTATGTAGTTGTAGAAAGTACATTATCAAATCCATATAGAGAGAGCAAGTCTATTCTTTTTATAAATGGGTGGACTCTTGATATAATCGGGAGAACTCTATCGTACATTTAGAAATAGTACAAAAAATATCTAACAAGTTAGAGACTCAGAGGTCAATAAGAATTAGCATAGGAAAGGAGAAGCCTCCAGCATAGCTAAAGGAAACAATGACCATTCGTACAATAAGCATTCGTATAAACAAAAAAGCTCAAGCGTAAATTGCTCATCCGTTCTACGCAAAATCCCGCTATTGGAAATACATTTTAACAATCTCGTAAAGAGCAGCCCCACAAAGAAAAGAGGACTTAGTTTATCCCAGGGATATGGTCTAGCTTTTAGTAGCCTTAAGTCAAGACCGCACGCAGCGGACCAGACTCATCAAGAAGCAGCCTGGAGCAATCACAGTAGTATTAGGGTTATAATATGTATTACTTGCCTTTGCAAAAATAGAGCATTATAAACGTGAATAGATTTTAGAAGATAATAGGAATCGAATGGGAAATATATTGTAAAGAGGGAAAATTTTGTTAAGCAGGAGATGAGAGCTAAAAATTAGTGAAAATAAAACAAATGTAATCAGAAAAAAGCGATAGAAGACATCAAAACAGAGAAATAAGGAAATTAAAAAGGAAATTAAAAGAAAGATGTTAAAGTGAAATTTGTAAAGAAAAGAAAAGAATAAGTAAAAAGGAAAATTGTTTGGAAAGAAATAATTGTTAAGTTTATTGGATAAGTCAAGTATATCAAAATTTGCCAATGAATGAGAATGCAAAAGTTAACAGAAACGGATATATTTTGAAGTAGTTAAAAGGAAGTAGTAAAAAGATATTTGTTAAGAAATTGTAAAAGGAAAAAACTAAGAAAAACAAGGTATATGAAAGAAACTAAAAAAAAAAGATAAATAGTTATTAGAACAAGTAAAAAAGCTAGAATTGGTCTAAGACCAATTCTTATGATACCCTAGAATCTAGATGAACGCCCGTATAAAATTTCGTATGATCACCGATCTATGCAAGTTCCATTTTTGAAGTGGTTTTTCGCATATATTTCTAGAACGGTTTGTCAGACAGAAAAAATGATTATAACCAATTTTATAGGATTTTGTATTCTGAAGAAGTTTTTAGTATAATAAAAATATCTTGGACTGATCGTTTTCACAGTATACGTTAAAATCCTAAATGGAATGAAATAGAACAAATTTTTAGCATCCCTTATCATCATCAAAGTATAGGAATAGCGAAACGAAACCATCGCGTTCTTAATGAATACATGCTTTCGTTCGCCGAAGACTTAGAATTGGATAAATGGATACCATATTACACTTTTTCTTACAGCACTAGACCTCACGTAGACACAAATTATACACCGTAGGAATTTTGATTTTTGCATTGGTTTCTCGCATATATTTCTAGAACGGCTCGTCGGACAGAAAAAATGATTTTAACCAATTTTATAGGATTTCTTATTCTGAAGAAGTTTTTAGTACAATAAAAATGTCTAGGACTATCCGTTTTCAAAGTATATGTAAAAACCCTAATTTTTATATGGCAACACCAAGAAGGGGTTGCCCGATTTAGTCCATTTTGGATATTTTATTTGCTATTACTATGAGAACACAATGATCCAAATTTCAGCTTTCTATGTCAACGTGTTCTCAGGTAGTGTCCAAATATATCGTGGAAAACGAAATTTTTGTATGGGAACCCCACGAAGGAGTTGCCCGATTTGTCTCATTTTCGAACTTAATTTTACTTTTTTTTTTAATGTCCGTGTACAAAATTTCAGCTTTCTAAGTGAACGCGTTCTCGAGTTATCGTGCGCACGGACGGACGGACGGACAGACGGACATGCAAAAATCAAAATAACTTTTAATTTTATGCGGGGGTGTCCTATCCATTTTGCTCTACCATCATTATTTCTGTGCTTTACAAACGGAATGACAAACTTAGTATACCCTATAGATTTCATCTAGGGTATAAAAAGGTCAATGTAAAAATAAATATGTAACCATAAGAAAAGCAAATATTGTCATATATCATAACATAAACTTAAATAAGTAACTGCATAAATGATACAAATCCTATTAACTAAGAAAAGCAAATAATCTCATATTTGATATTAAAAACGTAAGTAAATATTCGTAACATTAACTATAGTATTAAACTTTAGTATAATCCATGTTTTCGTCTTTAAGTAAATATTCGTAACATCAACTATAGTATTAAACTTTAGTATAATCCATGTTTTCGTCTTTAAAATGCTAAAGACTCAACAGAAAGGGTGAGGCTGTGGTGATCTCATTATAGTAATCTCACGATGTCACACCTTCATGATATCATTGTACGATCTCATTATAGTAATCTCATGATGTCACAACTTCATGATATCATTGTACGATCTCCTTATAGTAATGTCATGATATCACGACCTCATGATATCATTGCACCACATCATTTCTGTAAATCACATAGTGACCTAATATCAAAACAATAACATAAGAAATTCATTTAATTATTGTCGATATGTGTATCCACGCTTTGGCTCATATTTCTACGGACACAACAAATATTACATAGTCCCATGTACTGAGTCAGGTGCAACAGAAAATGCTTGTGTAATGTGAGTCACCGTGTGTATGTTCATGACGGTCACTATAGTCAAATCATAACTAGGACAAATGAAAATGAATAAGAGAAGGTAAAACAAAGAATAGTAATAAAGAAAGCAATGTTTATGTAAGCTTCCCTAATTGAGGCGAGCATTTCTCATTGTGAAATTTGTGTATAAAAACGATGTGACAAGTTAAAAAATTACAGTTGGATTTTAAGAGCTAACGCGTATTTTATTGATTTATAGTAATATCGGCGTACCCTCTACCCTGCAGTATTGACGCCATCGAACAGAGCGCATCCTACTTTAGTAGTGACGCTCTACATTAGGATCAATTTCTTTTATTACTACTCCCCATCATTACAAGGGGGTCACATAGTGTACCAACTGTTCTGAAAATGCGATTTTCGAAGGTGAGGAATTTTTGCAAATTACAAAGAATATGTGCAGGTCCATAAAAGATAGACTTTTTCACTGGATTTATAGAGAACGCACAGTATTTGCCCGCCAGCGATCAGCCGACAGAAGGGGTTCTTGTTCTATACACCCTTTGGATGGTTAAGTTAGCTGTGCAAAAAGACACACTAGATGGCAGACGGACGGACAATAGCAAGAAAATACATTCCGCAATTTACAAAAGAAAAAAACAATGCTATGATATACATACATCACCATACGAACCTGTGGAAACGAGCTACTTCAGAAAGGAGAAAAAAATTAAGACAAAGAGTGCGTGTGAATTCCTGATGTTATTGGAGCCCCTCAATACTGCAATAGATCTCCATGCTCCCTTCCTCCCAACTATGAAACGGCGGACGACAAAATTTGTTTTTATGGTTTGATCCCCAAAACCCCCCGTGTGTGTGCACCAGCGGGCAAACTCCACCCACTCACCCCATCATGACACTCATCCCTACAAATAAAAACAAAACATTCTCAATACATTACAAGGCAATACCTAAAAAAACAAGTAAAAAGCTTTTTTCTCATTTGTTTTAACGGATTATATTATCATCACTATGGGAGCAAGATCGGCTGACCAAACAAAAGAACTCTCTGGAGATTTAAGAGAAAACAAAAGGGGTATTAATCTAAGTGCGCCTGCGCCATCATCTCGCTCAACTAGAGCTACAATAAAGCTGGCACCGTCTGCTGCAATTTCCCCTACTGGCTGTAATGGTGATTCAGCATTAGCATTGCTTAATTTTGAGGATAGCCTGCTGGTTAAAATTAATCAGCTTTTGCTCGAATTGGAGAAGCGTATGACTGCTAAAATTGAGACAGCGATCAGCAATTTCAATATTCGGTTTCATCAAATGGAGAGTTCTATCAGCAACTTCGCCGCTAGAATACAAACAGTTTACAAACAGTTGAGGATTCTCTTATTAGCCTAAACTCTGGGTACTCTGCTCTTAATGATAATGGTGAGGAGCTTTGTCGTCTGCAACGCTCATCTGATGTGGTTATTCGAGGTATCCCCTATAAGGCAAGCGAAATACCTAATGACATTTTTCACAAAGTTTGTCTTCGCATCAATCACACACCTTCTCCATGCCGGAAGATCTTTTGCCTCGCCAATTGTTGCGAGATTTTCGTGTACATCCGAGAGGCGTGCTTTTTTTGCAGCCCTAAAAGCTTTCGGCAAATTTAGGCTAGCTGACATCGATGGTTTTGCTGCTCCGAGCCCAGTGCACATTCATGAGAGCATTACTCCTGCTACGAGCAAGATATTACGGGAGGCTCTAATACGACGTCAGGAGGGGAAGCTTAGCTCTGCTTACACTCGTGACGGCCTCTTGTATATTAGACTGGAAAAGGAAGGAAAACCCTACAAAATTACAAACTCGGATATGCTACTGCCAACCAGGGGCCAAGTGATGTATTGTGCACGATTTTAATCTTTGGTTTTTTTATTTAACTTTAATCTATGTTGTTGATAGTTTAGGTTTGATCAAACATATGCTTTTATATTTCGTTGAGTTTTTATATTGTTTATTTATTCATTATTTTTATTTAAGTTTGATTTGTTTTGTTGATAGTTTAGTTTTCACCGTAATGATGCTGTTATTTTCCGTCGAGTATTTATATTGTCTATTTATTCAAACCTTGTTGTATTATATTCTTGTCACTCTGTTAACACAGAGTTTTAGACCACTTAGCTTATACATATATTATAGTCCACTCAGTTTTTATGGTATTAATGTCGTCTTTCTGTGGTGCTGATCGTGTTTTTGTTCCCTTCACCTTGGTGAGTCGCAGCTCTTGTGTTTATTTTTATTTTTATGAATGAAAACATCTTTACGCCGAACAGAGTGAGAACTTTAATTAATATTTTCTGTCGGCAGTCGGAAGGTCTTAATGTAATCAGCTTGAATGCCAGAAGCATTAGACCAAAGTTCGACGAATTATGTGATATTTTTTTAGGTTCTGATGTTCATGTTATTTTAGTGTGCGAGACTTGGCTACAACCCCATATACCTTCTACCCTAGTTAGATTTCCTGGTTATAACATTTTTAGAAATGACAGGTTGGGTCGTATTGGTGGTGGCGTGGCTATTTATGTCAGAGATTGCTATGACTCCCGTATAGTTTACTCTTCTGAAAGTACCCCTTGGAGTTTTTGTGTGTGGAAGTAACCTTAGGCACTAATAAATGTTTGCTATCCTCCGTGTATTGTCCGCCAAATTGTTTTTCCATTGAAAACGCAGCAGAATTCCGTGCTGTTTTCTCTGATCTAACACAAAGATATGCAAATGTTGTCTTGGGAGGAGATTTTAATCTCAATTTGTTGAGACATAACAGTGCGACGGATTCTTTCTTATTCTTTCTACAGTCACTCCACCTTTGTGTCATTAACGATCTCCCAACTTATCTCAATACGGATAATCCATCCTTGCTTGACCTGCTTGTTACTGCTGATTATGATTCAGTTATCTTTCAAAACCAAATTGGTTCTCCTTCCGTCTTCGATCATGATTTCCTTTTTATGACATATGGCATTGGTATTGGTAACTGCAGAAAGTACAAGGAAATATCATATAGGAAATATGATGATATTGATCTATATCAGTTGGGTGATGAGTGTGCCTCGCTGCCCTGGAATGACATCACTCTGTATACCTCAGTGGCTGAGAAAATTAATGGGTTTTATGAACTTCTACATTATCTGCACGATAAATATGCTCCAACTCACTCACGCAGAATCAGAGAAGATGGTTGCCCATGGTTCTCTGCAGCAATCCAGTCACTTATTGCTGAGCGGGATTTTTTATATCGCAAGTACCTTAGATTAAAGACCAATGAAAGCCGCACGCATTACAAATTGGTTAGAAATCTGGTCAACTCTAGGGTTCGCGCAGCCAAGCGACGATACTTTAAGCAAAAGTTTGACCCCCAACTATCATCTAAAATCTTGTGGAAAAACTTGCGTAAGGCTTCTGTGTATGGCAGAGATAAATCCCAGTGTAACTTGGATCCTGACATACTTAATTCCCATTTCACTTCTCTCCCAATCCTTTCTACACGTAGTTCTGGACAGCTGGAGATCAATGCAGCTGAGGTTCCCGGCGATTTTCGACCGATCAGCCTGTTGGGATTTCTTGCTAAGGTTCTGGGAAAATTGATGGTACAGCAAATAATTGATCATTTGGAATACTTTTTATTAAGTCCTTTCCAGTCTGGCTTTCGTAAGTCTCGTAGTTGCGAGACAGCCCTTATTAATGTTACTAATGATATACGTCGCTCGCTTGACATGGACCATCTGTGTGTTCTTGCCCTGCTTGATTTCTTCAAAGCATTTGACATGGTCAATCATTCCAATCTGCTTGAAAAGTTGACCTCAAACTTCCTTTTTCATCCCTCTGCTGTGTCCTTAATCCGCAGCTTTCTCTCCAAAAGATTGCAGCGGGTTAAGGTAAAGGATTGTGTATCTGGTGTTTTGCCTCTAAATTGTGGTGTCCCTCAAGGCTCTATTCTCGGCCCTTTGCTCTTCAACCTATATATAAATGACCTCCACAATGTTGTTGTGGACTGTAATATTCACTTGTATGCCGATGTTGTGCAAGTGTATCTCAGTCGACCAATAGGACTGGCGGAGGATTGCATTGATAGAATTAATTCCGACTTGCGCAGTATTGCACAGTGGGCTGATAACTATTTTTTATTGCTTAATGCTGGAAAGTCGCAGTGCATTGCCTTCTATCGCAGAGCAGTTGAGGTATCTGATCTTCCACCTGTATTTTTAAATAACACAGTTTTACCATTTTCGAGTCGTGTAAAAAATCTTGGAATCTTCCTCAATTCCAGAATGCAATGCTGTGATCATGTCAATAATATGACTGGCAGGATTTATGGTGGGCTTCGTCGGCACGTTCGATGCTAATCAAATCTTTGATTCTCCCGTACTTTTCCTACGGCAGTCTCCTTTTCCCTCACTTGTGTTCATCTTCGTCTTCTGCTTAAGGAAATTCGATCATATCTCGCAACATCGTAATCATCTACTTGGTTGCTCCTTAAATCTATATCTTTTACGGAGGCTTCTGGCATCTCTTCATAAGCTCATCTACTCTAAAGAGCCAAGCTATTTGTTTAATAATTTGGCATTTTTAAACTCCTCAAAGCGGTTCGACTGCTGATACCAAATTTTCAATACTCAGTAATGGAGAATTCTTACTTTGTTCGTGCTGTTCGAGCTTGGAATAATTTACCATCCGAAATTCAGCGTACGAGCTCGACTCGAGGGTTTATGGAGCGAATAACGCGCTGCAGCACAGTCGTGGGATAGACTTTTGGGTGTGTTTTAGGTGGTCTTGGCTCTGTGTTTTCTAGTTATTAGTTGTTACATACATATTTGTATTTGTAATCTAATGTTTTAGAGTAAGTTTTTGGTATTTTATTTTACGTTGATAGTAGCATATATATATTTTTCGAATTTATATTTAATTTTTTGAATTTCTAATTTATTTAACTTTGTTTTTTTTTTTATATTTTAATTTCATTTCTCGTAGTTTTATATTAATATTTACTTGTTTTAATTTATTCTTTTTGTTACTTTGTTTTTGTACTAAAAAAAGAAATTTGTATTCTTATAGTACTTTCCCACGAATAAACTTATTCTTATTCTTATTCTATGCAAGTTTGATTTTTGAAGTGGTTTTTCGCATATATTTCTAGAACGGTTTGTCGGACAGAAAAAATGATTATACTAATTTTATAGGATTTCGTATTCTGAAGAAGTTTTTAGTACAATAAAAATGTCTTGGACTGATCGTTTTCACAGTATACGTTAAAATCCTAAATTGTTATATGGCAACACCAAGAAAGAGTTGCCCGATTTAGTGCATTTTTGAAATTTTATTTGTTAGTAGAAAGAGAACACCATGTACCATCAGCTCTTTATATCGATGCGTTCACAGGCAGTGTCCAAATATATAGTGGAAAACGAAAGTTTTGTATGGCAACCCCACGAAGGAGTTGCCCGATTTGTCTCATTTTCGTACTTAATTTTACTTTTTTTTTTTAGTCCGTGTACTAAATTTCAGCTCTCTAAGTATACGTGTTCTCGAGTTATCGTGCGCACAGACGGACGGACGGACAGACGGACATGCAAAAATCAAAATAACTTTTAATATTATGCGTGGGTGTCCAATCCATTTTGCTCTACCATCATTATTTCGAGGTGTTACAAACGGAATGAGACAAACTTAGTATACCCCTATAGATTTCATCTAGGGTATAAAAACGAGAAGAATATGCATAATGCATATATATGAACAAAAAAGAACTGCTATCCAAAATTGCGAGCATTCATAAGGGCTCTCTTTATAATACTTCAATTTATTATTAGCTTTATTCGTTTATTACATGCTATAATATAAAGGAGGTGATAGTACTCACCTAGCTAACAAAAAATTGTACACAGGGGGGGGGGGGGGGCAATATCAACCGTTTAGGAGTTACAGGGTGATTAAAAAAAACATGGCCTTTCCCACGACTGCTCAACCAGCCCCTCTCTCCTGCTTGTCTAAACTAAAAATTTCGGATTTTCTTACCTTGTTTTTACTTTGACTTTTTTTTTTCGTAAAACAGTCGTTAACATAACTTCTATTTATAAAAACTATAAACTGTAGACTCTCCTCTTTAATTTGACCTATTATACCTTATGTGCTATCTGCAGCCCGTGAAGAGTTATTAGCTCAAAACATATTCTTACTGACTGAAAGCACGTCATTTTAAAAAAAAATATCGGCTATTATTATTAATATGACATGAGGATGAAGCAGATGTGGCAAACTAAACGCATATCAGAGGATGAGCTTACCGAGACGGTAGAGCAGAGCATCCTCAGCTAGATGCAAGTTTTAAAGGAACCGTCAAGCAAAGGGTCTGATCATGAAAACCAACACGACGAGTTTATGGATACCGCCGATGACATGGAAGTATTAGATAAAATTAACGTCGTGTACGAGGAAGGAAGGAATGATGATGACAGTGATGACTGTGGAGATACATGAACGTCAGCAAGTGACCACAGCTACAAAAACGTCTAGAAAAAAAGGAGGCCAACGAGTCAGCTGTCGAACAACGCGGAGAAGAGGGGCAAGCCGCTACAACAGGGACGCAATGAGGATCAAGAGGTGCGTAGCAACAGCGTTGGAGAAGGAGCTGCCAGGAATAAAGGTGACTATGCTGGCATACCTCGTGACTCCCACTATTAGGAAAAGCGGATGCCTAGTAGACTCTTGTGGTAAATTCAAGGCTGAAACGGATGTCAACCGGGTTAATAAGGTTGACAGAATTCTCGATCAAGCTGTCCACTAGAAGCGATTCCAAAGCAGTGGTATTTCACAGTGCAAGAACTGCCAGAAATACGGCCATGTAGCCAATAACTGCGGTACTGCATACATATCCGTAAAATGCAACGGACCAAGAACCTGTGAGAGTAAGCAATAAAGTTAAATAAAGAAAGAACTTTTGAATGATATCTGAAATACTGTGTGTTTTTAATTAACGAACTAAGGCCACGCTCGTAACAACTGGTGTCAGAAGTAAAATAAAATCGTGAAATAAAGTGGTGGCATTTGACTTTGAAAATCAAATCGTGTGAAACTTTCCTTCTTTAAGTGAAAGTTCCGAAAGATAATTTTATATTAAACTGTGAGTGAATTATTAAAATAATGGGACACAAATTAGAGGAGCTTTGCATACAGGAATTGAAAGTGAAATTGGGGAAGCGGTCATTGCAAACGACAGGTCTAAATAATGTTCTAGTCGAGCGACTTAGACAAGCTCTGATAGAGGAAGAAAAGAATCCTGAGACAATCGTTTTCGAGGAACAACCAGAAGCTGAAGCAGAGTCTGCGATGAACATAGAACAGCTTTTGGGTACTTTAATGACCAAAATGGAGCTTTCAAACCTGCAGGTGAAGAATGGTCTTGAGGAACAAAAGAATTCTCTGGAATCCCGTTTAGATGAGCAAAAGAATTCTCTAGAAACCCGTTTGGATGATCAAAAGAATGCTCTTGAGGAACAAAAGAATGCTTTTGAGGATTAAAAGAATGCTTTTGAGAAACAAAAAAATTCTCTGGAAACCCGTTTGCACGAACAAAAGAATTCTCTGGAAGCCCGTTTAGATGAGCAGAAGAATTCTCTAGAAGCCCGTTTGGACGATCAAAAGACTGCTCTTGAGGAACAAAAGAAATCTCTGGAAACACGTTTGGATGAACCAAAGAATTCTCTGGAATCCCGTTTATATGAGCACCAGAAATCACTGGAAACCCGTTTGGACGAACAAAAGAGTTCTCTGGAGAACTGTCTAGAAACTCGCTTAGAGGAACAGAAGAATTGCCTGAAAAACTCATTAGACGAACAAAATTTAAAAATTGAAGGAATCGACCAGGAAGTGGCGGAAGTTCAACAAAAAGTCACTGAACAGCTTGACAACTTTAAAGCAGATTTGGAGAAGATGAAGCATCAACAACCTCGGCACGAAGGAATTGAAATATCCAGTACAGACAGAATGAAACCTCCAATATTTGATGGACAAAATTCGTGGCATATTTTCAAGAGACAATTCGAGGATGCTTCCGAAGTAAATGGATGGAATGATGCAGACAAAGCTACAGCTCTGGTATTAGCACTTCGAGGTCCTGCATCAGAGCTATTACAAACTATAGCGAGAGAAAGGCAACGTGAGTATACTTCGTTAGTACAGGCGATAGAGTTGCGTTATGGAGATGAACACATGCGGCAAATATATCGCCTACAGCTACACAACAGGATTCAAAAGCAGCATGGCGAATCACTACACCAACTGCAGGCTGATGTGGAAAGATAAGCTTATCTTTCATACTCTAGCGTAAATGCTGATTTCCTTAAAGAAGTGGCAACAGAAGCATTTGTGAACGCTATTGCAGACCAAAATTTACAACAAGCGCTAAGGCTAGCAGGAAAGAAATCAACAGCAGAAGCGCTAGCCTATGCATTAGCGTATGAATCTGCCAGATAAGCTTCTCGGAATGCAGTCCGAGTGAGAGAAATCTCGATGGAGGAGTGCACTTGTAACAGAATGCAGTCATCACCGAGCAATCCATCACGTGGTATTCTTCGATGCTGGAATTGTAATAGACCAGGACACCTCCAAAGTGACTGCAGGAAACGCCGACGAATAGAATCATTAGAAGACGAGGACATAAAAGAATGCCAAAGATGTCAAGCCAGGGAGTATGCTATTCGGGGAAAGACTAGAAATCAAACAGAGACTAGTCGCGTCAGCTCCCCTGTTCAGCAGTCGGAAAACATGTAAAAGACAACTCTGCGAAACTCCAGTACTTCACTATCCAAAGTTGGGAAAAACATTTATATTGGACACGGATGCCAGCACATTAGCGTATTGTAGCAAAGCACTTTCAAAATCAGAGAGGAATTATTGCGCTACAAGAAAAGAGCGACTTGCTATTGTGAATTCAACAAAACATTTCCACAAATATCTCTGCGGGCAGAAATTTATCCTCCACCCTGACCATGCAGCGCTCAAATGGCTTTTGCAGTTTAAGAACCCTGAGGGGCAAGTGACGAGATGGATAGAGCGACTCCAAGCTTATGACTTTGAAATCCAACACAGAAGAGGACGTATCCATGAAAATGCAGACGCCCTTTCACGACGTCCATGCAAACTTGAATGCAAACATATCGTTCGGATGGAAGAAAAAGAAACAAAGGGAACTATAAGGCTGATAACGGTGGAACCATCGACAGACTGGGACAACGAGAGCTTGCAAACAGCACAACGAGAAGACCCAGACATATCACCCATTCTTGCTTGGAAAGAAGACATGAAAAGACCACAATGGAAGGATGTTTCAGAGAGGAGTGAGAAACTTTAGAGCTACTGTGCTCAATGGAATTCTCTCCACGTTGAATGCGGTATATTAAAACGTAAGTGGGAATCAACTAATGGGGAGTCATTCCGGATAGTCGTCCCAGCATCAAAGGTCAACGATGTTCTAGAAGAAATGCACAGTGGATCATCTGGAGGACATTTGGGGGTGAATAAAACAATTTCCAAAATACGAGAAAAGTTTTATTGGTTACATATGCGAAAAGATGTGGAGGAGTGGTGCCACAGATGCACTATGTGTGCTTCTTGCAAAAGGCCGCCACACAGAAGCAGAGGAGAAATGCAGAAGTATAACGTAGGGGCCCCATTTGAGAGGATAGCAATAGATATCGCTGATATCGCGCAACAAATAATAATAAATTTGGTCAGTAGATTTGGTGTGCCTCACGAACTTCATTCACCAAGGACGGAACTTCGGATCACGGACTTTCCAAGAGATGTGTAAAACGCTGGTTTTGTATTTTTGTCTCACTTATTTACTTTAAAGAAACAACCATTGATATTTCACTGAGGTGTATTTCTAAACTTAGCCTAGATATAAATGAGATATCACTCATCGAGTGATCAACAACGACTGACCTGAAAGGAAGGGAGCTGCGGTGTATCTTAATGTGCAACTCAGCAATAGTTGGTCCTGATTCATGTTTCATAAACAACAGCTGGGAATAAGAAAAAAAGAACAACTCCGCTACACCCACAACCTGATGGCATGATAGAGCGCTTCAACAGAACATTGGTCGAGCATCTAAAGAAAGTAGTCGACTATCATCAACGCGATTGGGATCGGCATATTCCCATGTTCCTAATGGCCTATCGATCAGCTGTTCACAACACGACCGGACAAACTCCAGCAAAGATCATATTCGGAAAGGAGATGCATTTACCTAGCGAGCTCAAGTTTTGTACACCCAGAGGTGAACAAAATTTACCAGATGATTATGTATCGGAGCTTAGACAACGATTAGCTGATGTACATGAGGCCACGAGAGCAAAATTAGCAGTAAATACCAATTGGATGAAGACCCGCTATGACTTACGTGCTAATTCAGCCGGATTCAATGAAGGTGATCTTGTTTGGCTGTACAACTCGAAACGACGTAAGGGAAGGACCGTATTCAGTAGTGACTAGAATTAATGACGTAGTATACAGGATTCAGCGGGGCACAAGAGTAAAACGGAAAATCGTTCACCTGGATCGTTTGTGTAAATACTACGAGCATCAAGACCGTGGGTCACATGTTGTTCGGGATGAGGAATTTTGAGAAGGTTCAGTGTTACGCGCACAAAGTGATACAAGCGACATCTATTGAAAATGGAAACAACTTTAGGTTAGTGACATCCTAGTAAACTATGGGTTCGGAGAACGGAATATTCAGGAAGGTTCTAGGATAATTTGTAGAGCATAAATACGGCGCTATTCACATCCAGGAGGCGAGTCTTATTTCAGACGGTGAAGTGAACGAAGTAAACTATTTGGATTGTGATAATTAGACGTACAGTACTAGCGATAACTATAGAGAGTTGGTTTGATAATCGTTTGTGAATTTGTGAGAGTAAACAGTAAAATTAAATAAAAAACTTTTGAATGATATCTGAAATATTGTATTTTTAAATAACGAACTAAGGCCACGCTCGTGACAATACTCTACAAATTATTCCTGAATATTCCGTTCTCCAAACCCAAAGTTTACTAGGATGTCACTAACCTAAAGTTGTTTCCATTGCCAATAGATGTCACTTGTATCACTTTGTGGCGCGTAACACTGCCCCTATTTACTAAGAACAGCAACTGGAGAAGCAGCACAGGTTTTTGGAGAAATAATTTTTCAACTAGGCGAATTACTATTTCCTCACACTTTCCTGGTTTCAGACATCATGGATGAATGCATTCTTGGATTGGACTTTATGACCACATATAAAATAAATCTAGATGTTGGAGAACGAATACTCAAATATGGCAACATAGAAATTCCTATGAGACTAGGAGGAGGAACAGATTATCCTGCAAAAATAAGGACGATGGTCTGTGAAAATATTACTCTCTCTGCATGCTCCGAAACGCTAGTATCGACAAAGCTTACTGATGACATCGGGACCTGCCGATTCTATTTGGTGGGACCTAACCTACAAAAGTTACATCAAACAGTATTGTAGGTAAGACTTTATTTAAGGCAGAAGGTGCAACATTAATTCCAGTCAGAGTGCTCAGCACATCCGAAAATGAGGTACAACTAAAAGAAGGAGCTATAATTGGAAATTGTGAACCAGTTTAATGTTTAATTTGGATAATAGTACTAATGTCAAGGAGACAAAACCTATGCCAGCCAATAGGTTCAAAAACTTCTTTTGCCCTTACGATGCCAAAGAGGTGATCGATGAATTTTCGGAATTATTTGCAATGAATGATGATCTGGCTCACTCACACTTCATCGAATGACTCTCCGTCTCACTCAAACTAAAATCTTAAAGTTACGGTCTTACGGCAAGCTTTGGGTACAAAAGAATCATTTTTAGTAGGTAAAAAGAATTTTTTCAAAACTGGGTTTCTTGAAGAAACATTTTTTTTCCGTAATCTAAGAGATATTGTAGCAAGTGTTATACCATTTTAGAATCCGTATTAAATGCGTCAACTTTTAAAGTTACTTGCCAAACTGACGTAGTACATTTTTTTTTCAGTACAGTCAGTTAAAGTTGGGTGAAGTATTAACTAACTGTTGGCTTAGAATTTAAAGAACAGGTTACATAAGCACTATTCGGGATTACATAAGAAAAATAAAATTAAAAAAGTAAAGATTTGTAGCAACAGGAGCATAAAAATCAACATAGGGTGTACATTTTCTCGAAAACAAAAGAAATGTCTATAATTTAAAAAATACATGACTTGGATTTTTTTATATTTTTCTGATAACTATTATGATTTGGTCTATCACCCGGTTCCGGCTTGACGTCGACTTACGGGACACCCTGTGTGTATACACATCGTCCAATTTTGAAAGCAGAAAACACTGTTACGCAACTGCTGAAGGTTGCGCTCATATACATATGTACTTCTGAATGAGTTTTTGCTAAGGTATGCAATTCCTTCGCGAATGATCTGTGCTAATTGAGTGCAGATCATTTCTAAAGTAAGGCAGCACCTCTCATATTTTGCAGCTATATCGGAAACCAGATAAACTCCTGACAATTCGGTTTGTCATTAACACTGATCAATGCGAAAGTACTGACCATAGCTCAAAACGGAAACATCATGGGCCAAATGACATCATACATCTTCCGAGTTAATAACATTCTACATGATGAAACGAAGATGTCCCGATTCTGGTTATCAGCTCGGTAACACGGTGTGGGTACGGACATATACACTTAGTAAAAAATTTATATATTATTAAATACATAATGTATAGATACCTTTATATAAGTCTGTTTTGAACTCTGAATGATTTCCGGAAAAATAAACATGCGGACATTCTTTAATTATAAATGGATCGCAATCAATATACGGATAGCAAGGAAGTGTATCTGGGCTGAAAAAAAAATTATTTTTTATATATTATAACTTATTCATATTTAAAACTTAGAATACCTAGTAGGTGCAATATGCCCCCATTTTAAGCTGAACCGAAGCGCTTCAATGGGATCTTCAATTTTTGAAGTTTTCATAATATCTTGGATATTTTGGCCAGCGGTTCCCAAAACTACTCGATCGAGAATTTCAAAATTGTAAGGGTTCGTTACGCTTTTAAAAGTGGTAAATTTGCTAGATTCCGGAAACATACAACTATGAAAAGGTTGTTGAGGAAGCATGAAATTAGAGGGGTCAAATTCGCCTGGCATCAAGTCTAAATTTACTGACTGACTCCAAGCAGAAAACATTACATCTAAATGCTTGACCGCATCGAGTATATCGACAGGCTCTGAGTTGTGCATACTGATTGACATTGTTTTATATTCAGAAGAGGATTGCACTGAATTACCTAAAATATAAACAGAAGAGTTATTAAAAAATTCAAGTTGTCTATTTAAATATAAAAATTACCAGCAATTATCATTCGTACAACATGGCCAGCACCCAAATCTCGAATCTCTTCTTGTGTATCAATATTACCACACAACCATTGTTGAAACAGCTCTAGTGACAAAGTATAATTTTGAACAGCACACTAAAAGATAAAATGTAACATACAATATTACAAAAAGAAATTTTCATTAAATATATTCTTCGGGAGGCTCGAGGTAATTAAAACTATACCATGGTTTGCTAATCTCCCACATTCATTCAATTCCACCATTGCACATTTCTACTTTTCTCTATAAAATTATCTGCCAAATTTCAATTTAGTTCTTTTCTTATATCTCAAATTTTATAGTACACGTATTTTATTGAATATTTGAGCGGTGCCTTAAGAAATAAATTGTCAAATTTTCCGTTTCTTACTTAGTGGCTCAACAGTTGAGTTGTTATATTTATATATACATATGTATGTATGTATGTGTTGAGTTTTTGGCAGGGTAGTAAATGAGCGGACTCATTTGTCATATCAACTCATCGCTCAACTCAGGAATTGAATCCCCTCAATTATTGAGTCCGCTTAACACTTGAGCGGTGATTTATCGCTGGGACTCACTGGTTGAGCGGACTCAATCTTGACCGGACTCACTGCTTGAGCGGCGTGAGTGGACTCATCATTTGAGTTGAGGGGACTCAAACCATATTTTAATTAACATAAAGAGAATCTTATTTAATTAAAATTGAAGCAGAAACTTAAATTTCAATCAAATAAGAAAAGCTCACAAAAAAGTTATTCATTATATTATCCTAATTTTCTTAGCCAACATTTCTACTACGCTACCGCATTTTGGGATTCAGATTGTGAAGATGACCAAAATTCAATAGAGGATCAGAAATTGTTCTTGGAGTATAATTTTTCCACAGACAAACCCTCGATTGTATTTGAAAACAAATGTTTTTTCGGTGATAAGAAGTCATTTTACCGAATACAACACAGCACTGCCTAGTAGTGCTTCGGTAGAAAGATTATTTAGCATAGGAAAACTAACGTTATCTTCTAGTAAATGTCGTCTAAATGACGAAAACGAAATGCAAGTAATGCTACATATCAATGGAAAAAATATAAAGTAAGACGCTGATTCTATGGAAAAATGTAAGTACAATTTCCTTGAATTGAATTATTACATTTTCAAGTATGGTATTTGCCTTACATTATATTGAGAGGAAGAGAAGTGTTGGCTAAGAAAATTGGCAAAAGCTAAATTAATATAATATAATATGTTATATACAGACAGCAATAATCATCATCATCATCATGAGATAATGCAGACGGGCGTGTTCCATATACACGTCAGTCCACTCACTCCATACAGAGAGTTCATTTTCCCTCGGACAATAAGTCCAGTTCGAGCCGTCAAGTAAAACACATGATTCAATTCAACAAGTATATCTAGACATTAATATTGTTAAGTCGCATATTCGAGTTTTAATTTATTTAATCCAACTCTACCGAATACAACAACTGGTGACGAGGACTTATTTTGGCGGATTTCAACATTTACGGTAGAAATTGTAAATTTCCTGTCTTCAATCGAGGACTGTAGCGAAATTCTTAATCTCAGAAAAATTCTAGAATGGTAAAACTTTCTTTCAAATCCTGGACTTGAGGTAAGACATTATACATATCACACAAACGAGTTACAGTATCAGACAAACAAATACAATTTTTCAAATCGTGAGATGTATACATAAAAAAAATTCAATTAATTTAGCGCTCCAGAACAGGCTGTATAAAAAAAAATTTTTTATAAGACATTTTCAATCATATCAATTTAAATTGTTTCCTAACCTACATACATACGTAAAATGCAATTATAATTATAATAAGATTTCTAACAAAAAAAAAAAAGGAAAAGACAAATCCAAGTGAGATATTGTGCATATAATTGAAGAACAGTTGTGAAATAATTAACGGATTAGCAAGGCAAATACTGGATTTTTTTTGTCTTTCTTGTATCTGCGTAGATTATAAATAACGGATAAGCAAGGCAAATTAACTGGATTTTTTTGTCTTTCTTATATTTGCGTACCTATATGCAAATTTTCTCTCAGTTGCAATGACGGAAACTAATTTAAGTCAAGCGTTACAATATCTTGCCGATATCCTTCAGAATTTACCAATCTCACCAATGGGAAATCCGGGAACCCAAGGTCAAAAAGGTGACGTTCGCGGCCTACAATTGGCACCTTTTGATGAAGCAAACGAGAATTTCGATACGTACTTTCAGAGGCATCAGAAATTTTTAGAATTGCGAGATTTATCTGACGAAACAGCTGAAGCAGATAAGAAATGTGTTCAAATCTTGATAAATTGCACTGGCCCAAATCTCTTTTATACGCTCATCTGTTTAACCGCGCCTGAGCAGCGGCTGGCTGAAGCAGATGTCGAATGCAGGAGGTATCACACTCAAGTGCAGGTAGCGACTGGTGCAATGACGAGTGTCTATGGTCATGTTGGACTTGAACGTCACTTTCCGTGGTAAGACCTAAAACGTGCGTTTTTCGTGGTTCCTGGGCTCACACAAGCAATATGTCTGGGAATAGACTTCTGGCGTCTATTTGAGTTGGCTCCAGATGTTCTGGGTATAGTTGCTTAAGTGATGCCAAGCCTATTAGCTGCCTCAGACACTGACTGCCATGTTCTTTCGGTTCAAGAAAATCAACGTCTTCAAGCCACGAAACAGACGAACGATGCGATTCCGATAAAACAGAGGTTTTATCCCAGCCGTGCAGAGTTTGATGGATGCTGAATTAAAACGCATGCTATCACTGGGTGTGATAGAGGAGAGCCAGAGTCCTTGGAGCTCTCCAGTTGTTCTAGTGAGGAAGCCCGGAAAAGTTAGGCTGTGTTTTGTCGCCAGGAAGATCAACTCAGTTACGCAGAAGGACGTCTTGAGTCGACTTCCTCTGGCAAATTACATCACCAGCCTGGACCTGAAAGACGCTTTTGGCAGATCCCACTAGACACTGATTCCAGAGAGAAGACCGCGTTTACTGTACCTAATCATCCTCTCTATCAACACATCGTAATGCCTTTCGACTTGTGTAATGCTCCTCAAACTATGTGCCGCCTTATAGATAAAGTTATTCCGTTCAATCTTCGTGAGAATGTGTTCTCGTCTATTTAGACGATTTATTAATCAGACTTTGACTCTCATCTCATTTTACTATCCTGTGTAGCGGATTGTCTGAGGAAAGCTGGCCTCACTATCAACATTGAGAAGAGTAAATTCTATATCAAAGAGGCAAAATACTTGGGTTTTATTGTCCGAAAAGGAGGAATACGAACTGACCCTGATAAGATGTCAGCCATAGTTGACTTTCCGTCACCTAAAACTGTTCGGCAGGCCCGACGCCTACTAGGTATGGCGATATGGTACCGACGATTCATTCCGAACTATGCTGATCTAACTGCCTCCATTACAGACACCTTGAAAAATCCCAGTCAATTCCAATGGACACCTGAAGCCCAGACGTCTCTGGAATTATTGAAGCAGGAACTTACCTCTGCTCCGTTGTTAGTGAGTCCAGACTTCACCAAACCGTTCGTTATTCAGTGTGATGCGAGCCAACAAGGTATTGGGGGAGTGCTGTTACAACTAGATGACGATGGTCACGAGAAACCAATAGTCTACGTCTCGACAACGTTGAACTCAGCGCAGCGTAATTACAGTCACAGAGCAAGAATGCTTAGCAGCAATGCTAAACGTACAAAAGTTCCGACCCTTCAATGAACTTATGCCATTTAACACGTTAAGCGCCACAATAGAAAAAAACTGTTTCCCCTTGGGCCATCTCCAAATATTTGTGGAAAAAGTTAATATATAACTTATAAAATATTTCCCACAAGAAATTTTACTTTTGCATCAACGTAGTACTTGTTAATTACCGTACATCTAATTAGATGCATCGGTCCGTAAGTCAAATACACTCCGAATCGGCCATATGCATCCATCTGCATGCACGAAAATTCATAACAGAGATTTCGTGAAACTTCATTTAATTCTTCACAAATACGATTCGGGTTTCCTGGAACTTTGTTTCATGTTTCTTTCCTTTACATAGTTCTTACACTCGGTCTTGATCTGATCGAATTTATTCCCAAATATGGGCATAGCGTGCACACTTTCAGTCTGGCTACTGGTGAACAATTTTTAATTGACCTTCTCGATTGTCAGTGTTTAGTGTGATTATAACAATGGCCCGCTCTAATGAACAAAGAAAAGAATACGTTGAGAAACTTGTGCAACAAATGCTTTCTGACGAAGAGGATGATTATCCATTTGCTAATGCTGAATCTTCAGATGAAGCGAGCCTGAGGAAGAAGGATCCAGCTCGGATAAGAATTTCGATTATTTCGCATCAAAACGTCGCAAAGGTAACTTCCTGTGTGATTCTCTAAATTGTTGTTAGTAAGATATTCACACTACTAGTTGTGAAGACCCCAGGAAATAATAAAACTGACCTACGTACTTCGCCCGTACCGGGTACCTCAAGAACCACAGTTGAGCATGAAATTTCGTCAAATGATGATTCTGACGAAGATGACGTAGTTCCTGCAACTTTTAGCAACGTTGACCGAGTAATTGATGAAATAGTAAGTGATGCAGTTATGGAAGATAGCTCTGATCATGAAGCACCTAGTAATGTAAATATAACATGGGGACCGGTAGATGCTAATAAACTACATAACTTTAAATTTACTCAAACCAACTCTGGTGTAAATATGGATATTATAAATGACTTCCAACCCACGTCTCCATATGGTTTCTATAAATTATTTGTAACGGATGAATTAATTGTGAATATGGTTGAGCAAACTAATCTTTATGCCCAACAGTATCTCAATTCTGAGACCCATTTGCGCTGTGCTCGAATGAAAAAATGGACGGATACAACTCCTACTGAAATGGAAAAATTCATTGGCATTATCTTTTGGATGGGTTTATGTAAATATCCTCAAATTCGGGATTATTGGACACGCAAAACACTTTATAAAAATGACATCTCGAAAACCATTTCCCGAAATCGTTTTGAACTACTAATGAAAATGTGGCATCTGAACGATAATGAGGCACCTACGAATGGACGCTTAAATAAAATAAATCCTCTAATAGAGCAGCTAAAACAGCGATTCCAACTATTGGTAACGCCTTCTGAAGAACTCTTTATTGATGAAACATCTTTCGGCAATACATACAAAATAAACGCCATAAATTTGGTATAAAGCTCTTCAAGTTAAAATTTGAAAGTATACTGTGGAAAAGAAATAAAATCCGTTCAAACTCCCGTAGCAACCCAGGTCGTAATGACGTTGATGCAAAATTGCCTAAATGAGGGTAGAACATTGTGAACCGACAATTACTACAGCAGCGTGGGACTAGCACAGGAATTGTTGTAAAAAAAAACTCATTTAGTAGGAACATTACGGCGAAACCGAAAGATCAACCCTAGAGAAAGTTATATATGCAAAACTGAGACCCGGACAGCAAATCAGTCGTCAGAGCAACACTGGGTTCGTCGTCACAAAATGGAAGGATAAACGGGATGCCCTTATGTTGAGTACTAAGCACGACAATTCGACGGTTACTGTTACGATACGTGGGGTGGAAGCTGAAAAACCTAAGTCGGTAATTTATTACAACACCCTGAAAGGGTTCATAGATTTATCCGATCAATTGAAGGCATATGCTCTGTGCCTTAGAAAAGGAGTGAAATGGTATAGAAAGCTTCCTGTAGAACTCATAACAGGTATGGCTGCTGTAAACGCTTACATCTTGTTGCAGGACATCACAAAACAAAAAATGTGTATAACTAGATTCAAGGAAGAAATAGCCGTAAAATTGTTGGGAATCGACGAAACATTACCTCATATATTACCACCAAATATTGGGGAAAATCACATTTTACAGAAAACTGATAAAAAAAGTGGATGCCTTACATGTTACCAACGAATCAGCCAGGAACAAGGAAGAATAGTTGCTCAGAAGAAAGCCACACAAACTCATTACAAATGTCAAATTTGCAAATCATACATGTGCATGGATTGTTTTTTCAAAGTGCATTTTAGTACCCGCAAATAATAATTAACTCTTATTATTGATTTGAATATGTACTTATATTGTCTTTATTAAAAAAACGTGTTTACATTTTCAATTATATTTCATATTATTATAGAAGTTTAAAGAATAAAACCAATAAATAATCGGAATTTTGTCTTTTATGTAAATATGCTCTATTACTATGTGAAGATAACAAATTATCGTGGGCCATTTCAACATTTGTCCCACCGGACCACGCACTTAAGTCACCCATGCTTTTATAGCTGTTCTGTGGATCAATACGGACGGTACGAGCTCGTAAGTATTAATTTCTGTATGTATCGGAGAGGACGCACATGTTTTGTCATGCCAAGAATCCCCAATCCGAAAATCATCTAGAGAAATGTAAGCAGAGGACAGTATGTATGTATGTACGTGGAAAAATAATTATTTGTCCGATGCAATTCTCATTAAGTACGTGACTTTATTCAAGTATTTTATTTTCTTCAGATAGAATTTCATTAAGAAAATCTCATCTGCACTTGCCATTTTTCTAAGTAAGCAATTCTATGTAAAGATCTCTTTTAGTTTGTTCATTTTGATTTTTCGGTTAATTAAGTCGCTTTTTATTAGTTGTAATTTTAATTGGTTCAATAAAGTTTTTTTTTAATCATATAGCTTCATAGATTATTTAAATGGCGCAGTCGGTAGGATTTGCGTTGTGAATTAATTGTTAACAAGCAAATCGAAATTTTAGTGAAAAGTGAAGTTCACGTTAAGCTATATACGAATTCAAAGAAATTGAAAAGAAAGTGAAAAATATATAAATACATGTATATATTGTTCGACACAGTATCGATAACCATTGCATGAATCCTTATCCGATCTTGAATAAAAAGAAGTCCAAGAGCCAAACGTCTACTTGTGACAAAACCAAGTCATTGGAAGGAATTCATCTTTATCAATTAATTGGAGCACAATCAGAATACGACAAAATGGCACTCACGTTTAAGGACTATGTATCCGAGGCAAGAGCGGTACCAGAATTTAGAGGCGACAACAGTTTCGACTTAGCGAACTTTATATCTGAAGCTGAAACCATCTCAGGACTAGTAGCAGCAGACGCAACCCAACAAAGTTACTTACTCAGAATCTTCATATTGAAGATACAAAGAGAAGCTCTGCAAGAAATTCGAAAAAACGACTAAAGGAAACTTTTGGAGTACCAGAAAAATATAACCACATTATTAGAAAGATAAACGAAGTAAAATTCAATGATATACATTCTTATTATAAAAATTTAATTGTTTTATTGGATAGAATAAATTTAAAATATCAATTAGATGATAGTAAACCCTTAGAATTCAGACCTGAAAGAAATGAACAGTTTATTTTAAGTAAATTACCTGAATATCAGAATTTTTTAGTAAAAATGAAAGAACGTTGCGAGAAGCATATAATTTAATCGAATTAAGTTCCAATCGTGAAAGAAAATTTGAAAATAAAAATAATGAAAGCTTTGGAATTAAATATGAAAATTATACATCCTCAAGAAATCAAAATCAATTTCAAAGAATTCAAAATCAATTTCAAAGAAATAAGAATCAATTTAATAATTATTCACATACGAATTATCCTAATAACAGACCTTTGCCAAATTACCAAAATAAATATAATTTTAATCCAAGAAATAATCAAAGTGGAAATTTTATGCAAAGAAATAATCAAAGTGGAAATTTTATCCAAAGAAATAACCAAAGTGGAAATTTTGCCCAAAGAAGTACGCAAAATGTACAAAGATTTCAAAACAATTAGCTGGATTACATTAAAAGTGCCGTCGTCGGCGTGGTCGTCGTCGTCGTCGTCAAACGCCGAACAAAACGCCGGGCAAGTTACATTAACGCTGGGCGGCAGCGCCATATCTTAATTTCCTTTACATTTTACAGTTGAGTTATTTGCTTTAATCTCTGCCGATTTGCAATAAAATTTTAAATAATATTAAAAAAGATATTTTCTTTTCCTTCAAGTCCACACTTTTTAATATAAAATCATTTATTTTCAGAAATTTAAATATCGTTTCATTTTGTCATGTTTTTTCATAATAGATTTAGATCTGGCATATTGGCAGCAATGGAGCGCCAGCGTGAAATTTAGGATTAGAGATGGGTCGACGACCACGCCGGCGTGAGTAATGTAATGCAATGCATACATTCAGTACTGTCTCTAAATATTTTTGACATAAAACGACGACCACGCCGACGACGGCGCTTTTAATGTAATCCAGCCTAATGGTGCACCATTATATAACACAACCTGAACGCATGGAAGTTGATCAAGTAAATTTTCATTCGGTTCCTCAGAAAACGATTTACCGATAGTTACATTAACTGTTGAAAATAGAAAATTAGATTATCTGATAGATACTGGAGCTGCCACTGCCATTATCCACGAACAATTATTCCTCAATAAAAAACGATTTAAATTACATAAATCAGTAAATTTGTTAACTTTATTAGGAAAAGTTAAAATTACCCATGAAATCATTACTTCTATACCGGATGAGTTTAATCACGATGCAGATATGTGTTGGAAAGTAATGAATCTCTCAGAAAGAAAATTTCAAGCAATCTTAGACCAAAATATTCTATTACCAATCCGAGCTAAAATCGATCTAGGTAAAGAAACTTTAGAAGTCTATGGTCAATTAACTAAATTTAAAGACTCATGTCCTTTTGAAGAAATTAGTCAATTGGAAATGATAGAAACTAACCCCACGGAATTAGTAAATCAGTTAGACACAAGACATTTGAATGGAGAAGAAGTAAAAGTACTTAGGAATATTCTTAAACATAATAAGGATTTATTTTATTAGGAGGGACAACTGTTGACCAATGTGAGGGAAATAAAACATTCCATTATCACAACACATAGTCAACCTATCCACTCAAAAATATACAGATTCCCAAAAATTCACGAATTAGAAGTAGAGAAACTAGTGAAAGAAATGCTGTAGCAAGGGATTATCAGAGCAAGTAAATCACCTTATAACTCACCGATCTGATCTGGGTAGTACCAAAGAAAGTGGACAACTCAGGAAAGCAAAAATGGAGAATAGTTATAGATTATAGGAAACTAAACGAGATCACTATTGATGACAAGTTGCCAATTCCGAATATAGAGGGAATATTTGACAAGTTAGGAAAAGCACAGTACTTTTCTACACTTGATCTAGCTGAAGGATTTCATCACATCCTTTTAGATGAAAAAGATATGGAGAAAACAGCATTCTCTACACCAAGCCGACATTATGAATATGTACGTATGCCATTTGGACTCAAGAACGCACCAGCGACATGCCAAAGAATGATGAATTTTATATTGGCAGAATATATTAACAAAACTTGTGTAGTTTATCTCGACGATATTCTGATCTTTAGTACATCATTACAAGAACACTTGGATTCTATTAATAAAATATTTAACTCTCTTCGAAACTATAATTTGAAAATTTAGATAGATAAATGTAAATTCTTTGCGAAAGATACGGAATATCTAGGTCATACTCGTATATTGACAAATGATGGCATTAAACCTAATCCAAAAAAGATTGAAGCTATAAAAAATCTTAAAATACCGGACACTAAAAAACGCATTGAAAGTTTCTTAGATATCACTGGTTATTATAGAAAATTTATAAAAGACTACGCGAAAATTGCACAACCCTTAACACATTGTTTAAAGAAGGCAATAAGATAAATGCAAAAGACGGGAAATATATCAATGCTTTTGAAAAATTAAAAAAACTAATTATAAACAATCTTACAGTACCCAGATTTTAAAAAGAAATTTGTACTGACTACAGACGCAAGCCAATTTGCAATAGGAGCGGTCCTATCACAGGATGGACACCCTATTTGTTACGCTAGTAGGACACTAAATGAACACGAAAGGAATTACAGTACGATTGAAAAAGAATTACTTGCAATCGTCTGGTCGACGAAATACTTTAGGCCCTACCTTTATGGAACAAAATTCTTAATAAAAACGGATCATAGGTCACTGGGATGGCTAAGCAGTTTAAAAGAACCCAACAGGAAATTACAAAGGTGGAAAATTAAACTAAATGAGTTTGATCATGAAATTGAGTAGAAAGGGGAAAGAGAAAGGAAAATCAATTTGCTGACTTCTTAAGCAGAATAAACATAGATGAACAGGAAATTAATAACGGAGAACTTGAAACCGATCAGGCTACAATTCATAGTGGAATTGAAGAAGTGAATTATCATATTCCAATTAGAGAGGAGATAGTCAATACATAAGTACAGAACACAGATTCTATTAGTGAGAACGAAAGGTCAGGAAACTCAAACTATAAACGGGAACAGGACGATTTTTATATCAGAAAAAGAATTGGAGAATTCGAACTATCTGATCGATGTCTTAAGGAGACTTATGAAAAACAAAGGTACAGTAGGTATATACTCAGAGTTAGAATACACTCAATTTAATATCCTACAGGAAAAATTAATAGAAATTTATCATTGCCAAAAGAAATACTTCATTACAATAATGGACAAATTCACAAAACATTTATACGGGAATGATATCACAGATAAAAATAGTTTAACAATACTACAATATATTAGGAATAGAATTGCTATTCCCAAAAGGTCGTCTTAGATAATGTTATGGTCGCAGGTGTAAACCCAGCATTGCTAGTACAGACACCTACCCACCCATGATTGTCAATGGAGCAGCTGGCACCATGCGGTGGAACGGAGAGAAATCGGGCAACGAAAAGGCCGGAAGAAGTGACAGCCGGCCATTCGGTTTTGGATGACTGACAAGAAAAGGTTGATAGAGTGAATGTTCGTTTTTGAAAAGGAAGCTAAAGAAAAGATCCGAGTCGAATAAGTGAGCGGAGGTACTGAAGTGATTTTTACTCAGAAAGTGACCAAGGAGCTGGATGAAAAGCGGAGAGTGGATATCTATACCTGGTCCAGAGAAAACGGGAAAAACTACGGTGATCACGAAGATGTTCGTTGATTGAAGTGGCTAGAAGACAGGGTGAGATTCTCATGTGCCAGCCGGCCATAAAAATGGTGGATGCTAAGCATTGACAAAACCGAAGGAAGCCAAGCAAATAGAAACCAACAAATATCTGTATTTAGCGATAGCAAGGTATGTTATACATTTTTGTAAGTACAGGCCCTGAGCATGGGCAACAAAATTATCACAATGAACCCTCATGGTTAGAGGACAAAATCACGTCAGCGCTATTAGGCCAGCGGAGCGCGTGCAAGGTAAACGAGCCGATACACACATTTTACTTAATTTTCGTATATACCTATATGTGATATTGAACTTTTAAATAGTATGTTGAAACAAAATATGCTTACGAGTGTCGATGGGACAACATAGTGCCGGTCCGAAAGGCACACTATTTTATGCAGTGGACTTTAATTCTTCGGTACAAATACATAATAATTATCAAATTTTCGTATATATATATATATCGAACTTTTAAATATTATATTGAGACAAAATATGCTTACGATTGTCGATAGGACAACATAGTGCCGGTCCGAAAGGCACACTATTTTATGCAGTGGACTTTAATTCTTCGGTACAAATGCATAATAATTATCAAATTTTCGTATATATATATATATCGAACTTTTAAATATTATATTGAGACAATATATGCTACGATTGTCAATAGGACAACATAGTGGCGGTCCGAAAGGCACACAATTATATGCAGTGGACTTTATTTTTCGATAAAATATATATTAATTTTCAAATTCTCGCGTGTGACGTTAATGATCGAATTCGGACATCGGTGTCGTTAGGCGATGAAAACGCCTGTATATGAATTTGGACAATATTCCTCCTTTTTCATAGTTTTAGTAATACCTGCGATATCGAACTCTTATTGAACTATTGAAGTCGGCATAGACAGTCTGAATTAGAATCTGACCTAGTTAGCATAGGGTTAGAGAAGAACTGAGACATTGCGTTGGCAAAACTCAGTGAAAGTGATAGTACTTTAGCTTGTATGAATCTTATAAGTAATGGTTAGGGAGCAGTTAGAGCACCGAAGCCTCTGAGAGGATACATAGGAAAAACCAAAGTTTATTGCAATAGCCAATAGGATTATCCACTGACTTCTAAGCGTTAGCCAATAGGATATTATAGCCAGACAACGGTGTAGGGTCCCCAACAGGAGAATCGTCTTCGAACGCGGTATTAGTGTCCGTAAAATACATTCGCGAAAAGGCCTTTTTGCGAACCTTGGTAAGATTCTAGCCCGATGATAAGAATTAAAAGAAATGATAAGTGAGAGGAAGCCCCTGTGAACATCCCATGTAGTTAAGCAATTGAAGTGTCCTAGGAACTTGGTAGAGCTTTATAGTGAGCGTAATATTTGACTCAATTGTTATTAAGTATAAGTAGCTGATGCCATAAGGAGACGAGAGGAGATCCAGACCGGCTGTAACTCTTCGGGGGTGAATATAAGAAAAAAAAACATTTTTTTTTAAATTCGTGTTATTAGTACTGAACAAATAAAGAATGAAGTGAGTTAACTCACCGATTGTTTCTCTTCTCTTTCTTTCTCCTGAGGTTTTTTTTCTATCTCTTCTAAACAGGTGAAATAGGCACATCTTAACCGAGCAGCCAGGATGTCATGGGAGGCCGGGGACGGCAAAGGATCAGGCCATCCGATCCTTAGGATTATATTTGGGTGAGTGACGTAAGCGGTCCCTTCTGGATCAGGATGTGTGCTCTTTTTTTTTCGTTTTTTTTTTTTTTGGTCTCTGTTACAGGAATACAGGCACGATTTCTTTTTGTTCACGGCAACGTGACAGCGCAGGTTTCTTTGGTGAGCTTACCCCACACTCTCCGCCACTTAGTCGAGGTCCTAGCGTGCCGACCTGATGACCGCTGTCACGGAGTGATCTGTCAGCTCATGCTGGCAGTCTGGACTTCACGTCCAAGCCCATCACTCAAATATGCACCATAACAATAACGAATTTAATAATGTAAATATGAGGGATTACTTCAATAAAGAAGGAATATACTATCATTTTACAGCACCTGAAACTCATACAGGTAACGCGGATATAGAAAGAATCCATAGCACTCTTTCAGAACATATTCGTATACTCACAGTACGTAACGCTGAGCTTAACGTAACTGACAAAGTAAATAAAGCGATTGAATTTTATAATAATACAATCCACAGTACGATAATGGAAAAACCAATCTTAGCATTAGTAGGAGAAGGTAAGTCTAAAGATGAAATCTACAGATTAAATAAAATCCATAAGGAGAAAATAATAGGTTAATTAAATGTCGCAAGAAAAGAACTACCCGAATCGTATCCACATAAAGAAGCTTTTATCAAAAATTATAAAGCAGAAAGGCAAAATTACCCAAATATAAACAAAAAAAAATTTAGAAATTATTCGAATAAAATTGTTGATGAGAAATTCAATAGGAAAGTTCACCCTAATAGAATTGAGAAACAATATAAATATTTTACAGGTCCAAAACCTATGGATAACCCTAATGTTGGTCATAGTGATCCTAACGGTACAAACTCCGGCTATAATCAAATCGAGAAACTGGAAACCCAAGCCGGATACACCATAATTGAGAAAGGGAACATATCACTCATCGAAGGATATGATAAAATACTACACGTTATAAATTTAGCAGAAAATCAACATATGATAGAAACTCTGGAGAAGTAATTCTGGAATGCAACTCTCAGGGGACGAAAATCAGACACGATACATCCATAACAAAATATCAAAACTATACGCAGAATTCAGTACTATTGTCACAAGACAAAGAAGTAAAAGAGGACTTATGAATATCATTGGCACAGGATATAAAATGGATGTTTGGTGTTATGAAGGAAGAAGATATATTAGAAATCGAAGAACATTTAAGAATGATAGATGAGAACAATCATAATATAATTACTAATTAAAATAATCAAATCAAGATTAACAACGGCTTAGATAATAATATGAACATTTTAGAAACCCAGATGAAAGAAAGCAATAAAAATATTAATAACATATTAGGAAAACCAGAAGACAATTACAAAGAAATAATGAATTTGTGGAAGAAATCGAAAAAATTCAAGATAACATAAACGCAACGAGAATATGAATAATGTCTAAGAATTTGTTAAACCAAGCCGAAATTAAAGAATTTAGTATCACCGCTGAAAAGTTAGAATTTCTAAAACTTGCCCTATTAGGAAACATACATAAATTAATATTTGTCATTAACATCCCTAGATTTTCAAATGAATTATCCCAAACCTTTTATATTTTACCAATCCCAAATCAAGATGGTAAAGAAATCAACATCGAATCGAGAGAAATACTAAAATATAACAAAAATATATTTAAAAATCAAGGAAATGAAAATAAGTCTTTAGTTAAGGAAGATATATGTATAAATAATTTAGTTATGAGCAAAACTTTCAAATATTGCAAGTTGAGAAAAAATCCAGATGGATATGTAAATGAATTAAAGAAAGATATAATAATAATTAGTAATGCAACAATTTTGAAATGAATAATACTTGTAATAATCAAAAGTAGGTATATATTAAATGGCAACTACGTAATCAAATTCAACCAATGTGACGTAAGAATTAGAGAACAAATATATTGTAATAATTTCAAAGAATACGCAGAAAATATAATATTACCTAATTATGTAACACTGGAAAATATACCTGAAATAGTTAATGTGTCAGACATCCACTTGAAACAGATTGAAAATAATAAAATTATCAATGAATTGCATTTTAAATTTAGAAGAAATGATTTAGTGGGATCTTCGATCGGATTCATTGTAATAATTGTAATAATTGTCATAATAATCATATACTGTAAAGTTAAAAATAAATTACTTGAAATCAAAATTCAGGAGAATATTGAACTTAAAGGGGGAGGTGTTATGTCATGCCAAGAATCCCCAATCTGAAAGTAATATGGAGAAATGTACAGAGGACAGTATGTATGTATGTATGTATGCATGCATGTGGAAACTTAATTATTTGTCCGATGCAATTCTCATTAAGTATGTGGCTTTATTCAAGTATTTTATTTTCTTCAGATAGAATTTAATTAAGAAAATCTCATCTGCACTTGCCATTTTTGCCTAAGAGAGCAATTCTATGTAAAGATCTTTTTAATGAAGATCTCTTTTAGTTAGTCCATTTTGATTTGTCGGTTAATTAAGTCGCTTTTTATTAGTTGTAATTTTAATTGGCTCAATAAAGTTTTTTTTTTATTCATATAGCTTCATAGATTATTTAAATCACGCGGCCCTATTGGAAATTTCATTTTGCATCAAAACGGATGCATATGGCGCTTAACGTGTTAAGATAGTGACTGATCATGCGAGCTTGAAATGGCTGATGTCTCAAAAGGACCTCAGTGGTAGAATTGCTCGGTGGAGTTTGAAGCTTCAAGGTTCGACTTCGCCATTGAACATAGAAAAGGAAGCCTGAACGTCGTTCCTGATGCTCTGTCGCGGATTCACTGTGACGGCTTTGCACCATCTGGCCTGGAAGTTGACCTCAGTTCTCTGTATTTCAAAATCGGCCTCCAACAGACTACCAGATCTTTGTGTAAGGGATGGCTTCGTTTATATTCGGACTGTTCCGAGAACGGGCGATCCAATTCAGGAAGAAGAAGCTTGGAAGCTTTGAATTCCACGTAAGCTTGTCTCCGACTATATTTCAAGGGCTCATGATCCGCCACTAGCTTTGCACGGAAGTGCAGGAAAAACATTGGAACGCTTAGGGCAACATCTGTACTAGCCTCGAATGACAGTCGATGTCAGAAACTACGTAGGCGCCTGTGACGTGTGTAAGGAAACTAAAGTCCTTAATACCACTCTTAGACCACCAATGGGAGTTCAATCTATGACAAAAAGACCGTGGCAAACGTTGTACATCGATTTCTTAGGTCCATATCCCAGATAGACAAGCGGAAATGTCCACTTCTCGAAATTCCCAATTCTCAGACCGATGGGGAAAGCATCTACTCTTAATTTGTGTCAGTTAATTGAGACAGAAGTTTTTCACACGTTCGGAGTTCCGGAGACGATAGTATCCGACAATGGAGTTCAGTTTTGCTCAGTTCAATTCACCAAACTACTGGAAAAATATGGCGTCAAGCACTTGCGAACGGCAGTTTATTCACCGCAAGCCAACGCGTCAGAACCAGTGAATCGGTCTCTGTTGTCAGGAATTAGAGCGTATATTCAAAAGGAACACACTAAGTGGGATGAGAAGCGGAGACATATCGCTAGATCCCTCAGGAGCTCTGTTCACCAAGCAACAGGCTTCTCGCCCTATCGAGTATTGTTCGATCAACAGATGATTGACACGCGAGCTCTTATCCCATCCTTAAGAGCTTGGGGGCTCTGAGTGCACCTCTAAGAGTGGATGCTGAAGACAAGCTAAGATTGATACGTGCGAGAGCGCAGGAGAATCTGAACTACGCGTTCGAACAGGGTTCATAAGCTTATGATCTTAGAGCGAAACCTGTCAGTTTTAGAATTGTTCAAGAGGTATATAGACGAAATTTTATACAGAATAATTTCCAGCAACAGATTAGTGCAAAATTACGACAAAAATTGTTAAAGTGTCGCATTAAAGCGAGGAAAGGAAACTCCCTTTATGAGCTTGAGGATCTGCAGGGGAGGTCAATAGGCGTCTACCACGCAAAAGACATCAAGTCCAGCCCTGATAGTGACTAATTTAACTAATAGGTCTGTTATGCTTAGCTGACGTATATATTCAATCTCGGTAGCCCTAAGAAGGCATCCGGCAAGCTTAACTTGCAAACTATAGGATATGGAGTAGCCCTCCTATTGCCAATGGTGAGTGATATACCTGTAGTATTTCAATCAGTCAACTTATATCTACTTATTATGAATATGTAAATTGCCTCTAATGCCTTCTGGATTGACCTCGATATAAGGATTTTTCTTTTCTGTCTTCTCCAACATTTTTCTAACTTGCAATAGCCGAACGATATAGAAATAAGAATGATCTTGGTTGACAGAGTTATTGGTCGTGGGTTGAGATACACGTGGACGCCCACAAGGCTCATGCAAATATTAAGGCCGGCTAGCTCAGTCGACAATTTTTCAGCATCGTCTGCTGCAGGACTGAAGCATACGATCCTGCCCTGTTATGGTCGCAGGTGAACGTTCATTCAGCCAACTAGAACTTAACTGCGAATAAAGCCTTCGACATCTATTTGTCATAGACTACATTAGATAGCTACAAAATACAAACCTTAAGATGAAACCGGATCGAAATTTCGGAGATGCTGGTAAAGTGAGAAGGAAAAGAAATTGACGTTTGGCTCGCCATCTTGCAGAGTACGAACACGTCTTAACAGTGAACAATTGGTACAAAGAATTTTTCCCGACTTTAATTAATCCACATAAAGTGGAAAATATTATAGAAATATACGATCAAGAGCGTAGCCTACATAATTAGTGGTGAGAGGTAGAGTCCAGCCAAGGAAATCCACAGGTAAGGAATAATCTAGGTGAAATTTATTCAACATTTTTTAAATATCCCAAAATTCCGACAGACTGGGGCCTCGCGTCGCCAAGCACGCCTCATCTACAAGCAGAGATTTGTGGGGGCCCCCGAACGAAAAGGACGCGCTTTCGATAGCGGTACACATAGTTTCAGTTAGCAACAATTTAGGGCGCCTGTTACAATGCTTCGGGGGAAACACGTTCCACTAAAAAGGAGGCCAGATTTTTGTGTTAATCATAGGAAATTACTCCCTGTCGAAAACCACAGGAGCACACTGTTCGTTGCTTTACTGATATATAGAAATTCGTACCGAACTATAGGGATCAGTGTCCTGTGAAGAAAAAGGAAAAAAACCAATTCTCTATAATTTCATATAATCGGGGCCAAGGAGTACAGCAATTCTGTTGTCAAAACTGAACTGAACAGAGTTAGTCAGCTTATAAAAAATAGTAAGCCCACACCGCGCATATACGTCGCAAGGAACACGGCTTCCATATACAGTACGGGCATAGGTATATACCGGTCTAAATTCGGTTTGGTAACCTAAACCTACATCCCATAGTCGGGTCTTTCGTTAGAGACATAGATGGTCTATTAATGACCTAAAAATATACGCACTGGTGATAAAAGCAACCCCAGGCAAGATAACGGAATGATATCAACTTTGGACGAGATCCTCCAATTATCAACTTTTAAGACTGTCGACACTACGTGATCAACAGGACCTTACTTAAGCTAGATTACCGACATTATTACCTGAATTTCGGTCAGCAGCAGCCATCTTGAAGGCGCGACTAGTTGTATGTACTTTAATATTTTTATTACAAAAATCCAGGATAAATGTGTGCATTATAAGGGATAGGCATCCAGAGCCAGGATGCTATAACGTCCTACGTGTATATAAGAGCATCATAAAGAATTTTGTTTCTTCCTTAACCAGTGATTATAGGACATCGACCGCATACCTCCAGTGAGCTCCTTCGAGGGACCGGATCACATGTGAATAATGTTTTGGTACATTGTCTTTTTTTTATTTTTTTATTTATTTATTTGAAATGAAATACCACTAGTAAAGCACCCAAGTAGCAATTTTTCCAATTTTTGGTGACTGAAGGTGATGGGTAGTTTTATAAGGGGTATATAATGGTTACTCGGTTATATAAGAATTTCAGTGGTTATATAAGCGTTTTATAATATTACCAATTGGTGACGTAGTTATATTAGAGTTTTTTAAGGTTACTAATGGTTATCGGGGAAGTAAGTTACTTAAGGTTTTATAAGTTGGTGATGAAAATGTTTCCATCACCGGTCTATATAACTTAGAGTAACCGTTACTAGAAGGTATATAAGAAAGTTTTATAACTGTTTTCGTCACCACGTTATATAACTTATTGGTAATAAGTGTTTATTGCGGTATCCGTGGTGACTTTTATATAATTCGACAACATTCAGTAATTTAGGTGATTTTAATAAAAATTGGGAACTTTCGGTAATACATATACCCACTATAAAATATCGTAAAATTGTTGGTAGCCCTTTAGTAACTACGGTGATCGTTATAAAAACAAATTACTTTTAGTGTCGAATGGAGCCATTATAAAACTGTTTTTATTTATATAACATAATGTATACAAGAACACTAACGTCGGTTCTTTGTGACTAGATATATAACATTACCAAAGGTTACATAATATGACTAAAGGGTATGCAAGGACCATTTTCGAAGCATGGTAATTCCTTTAGTTTATATAAAATTTCTAGAAGTTTTATAGGGGTCATTCAGTTTATATAAAACTACTTGAAGTTTTATAATTGTAGTTTGTTCATTTAAGTACAAGCCGCCATTTTTTCATCTGCCCATTGCAGATAAAAAAGGAAATGTCGGATAAGCCAATTTTTTAAATTGTAGATATATAACTTTCGTTTTATTTTTATATGAAGAAAATACATCCTTTTAGGTACATAGCATTTCTAAATTATGTTATGTAATTTTTATGAATTAATATCACCTAAGTGAGAATTTAAAATTTTGTCAAATTTAATTCAAATTATTAAAAATTGCTTATTTCTGGAGGGGTCTGTATTTTTTAGAAGTATCTATGATGATATTCACAGTAAAATTTTAATTGCAGCTGAATTTACCACGTACATGCCAAAAAATTGTAATTCTAAAATGTAAAAATATTAAACCCTTACATTATAAAAATGCAATACAAAAAAAAATCGAAGTTCTATGTCGTAAATATTTGCATTTATTGTTTTATAAAGGTAACGAGAAGTAATTTCCCTAACATTTCAATCACTAAAAGTAATTAGTCTGAGAAAATTTTAAGCGTTATGGAAACGTTACCATCTCCATTATAAACAAAGTTTATAAAGGTAACCGAAACATTACTGCAACCACGGCTATGACCAAATTAATTAATCGAGAGCACTATAGGTTATATAAGGGTTATATAATAAGTTATATTAAGGTAACCAGAATATTTTTGTTACTCATTTTATAAAACTTTTAGTTATATAACGTTACCTAAATCAAGTCACGGTAACCTTTATATAATCCTCCATTTAAGCTCTATAAGGGGTTTATAGTGGTTACAAAGAGGTTTCGAGTACTAGTCTATATAACTCAAGTTATATAATTTGGTAATGGAAACCTCACCGTTACTACTATATAAAAAAATTGTTTCTTGGGCATAGCGCTAAGTGAACGTACAGTGGTAAGGGTATATCAAGTGTTCAGTACGAGTGCGTACAATTATTGTGTTCAAAATTTTCCAAAAGTATCGAAAGCCTTTCTCTTGGCTTATTATTATCATTATGAATCCATTTGAATTCGCGGGAGAGATGTAGTAATTATGGCACTGACTCTAGACCCTTAGATAGTATTACTCATAAGCAATTGTGAATAACATTTTTATTTCAGGATAATCGATTGGAACCTATATCCTATTTTGTTCGTCTCAGTATTATTCTTAAAAGTTAAATTCTTTAGAAAAGCCTAGCAATTATGACCTTAATTGTAGATTGTAGAAGCGATTGTTACAAATGTGCCAACTGTATATAAGTATATATATAAGTATAGGAATTTGGTATAATTATTTACATTATGAGAGCGTAGTTTCACTTGCACATACAAACAAGTACGTATAGCATGAAAAAAAAACAAATCTGGGTATTTTTTGAACTGTTTGAGTAGTGAATAAGTATTACGGCGAATACATGTATATATTCCCAGAAATCTGACAAATTGTTGTACGGTTTTATGCTTGTTTCAATATGGGACCAGAATATGAAATTTTTGGTCACGAAATGATGTTGTAATGTTTTAATTTCATTCCTTCACTCTCCCGGAGCCCGCTTCGTTTGACATGGTTGAATAGGTCTACTACTTCCTGATTTCGGATCAATATTAGGGCCACTAAAAATATTCTGCCCTCAGTGTCGATTGGGTGGATGGGGCAAGCAGCAGGAAGGCATAACATCTGCGCCTTCATAAAGCATGTGATAGGTGATGTAAGGGCCCGTAGAGGGCTGGATATGGTGCTCGTCTTTTACATAGGCACGATGATTATTTTTTTTGTTTATGAATCGTGAACGACAGCAGGTTTTGGGCAACCCCCCTATAGCTCTCCCACACTAGTCGAGGTGCTAACGTGCCGTCCTGTGTTATCGCCGATCACGGAGTGATCTGTCGGCTTATGCCGACAGTTGGGACTTAACGTCCAGTCATAATCGCTCTCAACATATCAACTTCATAACACGATTTAGAAAAAAGTCACATAACTTTTTTCATCCAAACTGTTTTAAAAACTTCCTTATTTCATTTGCTATTTATCGTGTTAATTTTATTGAGATATCTCTATGACATCATACCTAAAATTCGGTTTAAAACGTACTAAGTCTTTAATCTATTCCAACTGGATTACCATATTTTTCGCACCGTAGGTCGGCTCTAACTCGGTAGGGTTATTATGACCAATCAGAAAACACCTCAGCTCATTACCAGCTACAATTCGCAGAAGATTTTTTTTTTCTCTAGATACTTTTATGGTATGAGGTAAGACCCCCGGGGGTGGCCGTGGTTCCAATACGGTATGTTGCATATCAAATTAAAGGTCGCGCCGAGTACTATCGGGTGGTGTACTTTTTTCCTGATTCAGGAAACTTTCGGGACGTTTTTGTGGCCGGAAAATCCATTTTCACTTGGGTCAGATATAGCATTTTTTTTTTATAAAAATAGTTAAATAAATAAAACCGAGCTAAAATTCCGAAAGTTTAACTTTATTGAGCTATAGCTGCTAAACGGAGAAGAAAAGCGGAAAAAGTTACAGACCATTGGAAAGGCCCAACGATTATCTATGTAAGAAATTTTAAATCCTTATCATAAGGTGTAACGTTCAGAAGTTAAAGGGAGATCTATAAAAACATACCCAAATATCTTTAATTTTCGTTAGCTCGGAAACCGTAAAGTGAAAGTATATATGTCGTAGACATTTGACGTAACTCAGCATTTCACGAAAAGTCTAGACACTTCATGAAGAGTAGGCAGATAGTGTACCGGTTTTGACTTAGCCACTTTTTACACGCGCCGCGCTTGGATGTGTGTGTATATGTGTGTGTATGTGTGGTGTGCGGGTGTGGGTGTCACAGGCCTGGGTGCGACCTCCCCCTCCAGCACCCTCCTCCCACTAATAGTATTTGGTTATATAGGGTGGTATTACAGTATCGGCGTAAACGCTTTTAGCATTTCATGAATTGTCTAAAAATTTCAGCCACATAATGTAAAAAGTGGCTAAGTCAAAACCGGTACACTATCTGCTTACTTTTCATGAAGTGTCTAGACTTTTCGTGAAATGCTGAGTTCCGTCAAATGTCTATTAAAACCACGTGTCACTGTGTTCATCATGCTAATCTCCGAAATCGCCCAACCGATTTCAATGAAATTTTGTGAATATATGTGGTTTGTACCACCTTGAAAATTATTATAGGTTTGGAAAGTTAGGTGGCGCTGTTGTATATAACACAATACATTTTTTCTTTATTTTTTATTAAAAATAATTTTATCCTTTTGTATTACTTGGAATACAACTTATTTTTCTTTTATATGTAAAAAAATATTATTATTTTGAACGCTATCATGTTAAAAAATCAAAATCTGAAATGCAAGATAACGGAATCACAACAGAATTAGTAGCGTAAGTACCTACTACCTATATCATATAAAACTACCAGCGTAAAAATGTATGAAATTAACTAAAGCGTTGTAGAGCAGATCAATTAATATCAAAATTCTGAGAGCAACGGCTTCACAAACAAGAAAAGCAAAACCGGTCTTATATAATATCATCTGCCTTTCGAAGATTTCATGATGAGAAAAAGATATTTGCTGACAATCTGAAGGAAGAAAATAATTTAAAACGTAAAGAAAACAAGTAAAAAAGTTAGAATTGGTCTAAGACCAATTCTTATGATACCCTAGATGAATGCCCTTATGAAATTTCGTATTGTCACCCTTCTGTGCAAGTTTGATTTTTGAAGTAGTTTTTCGAATATATTTCTAGAACGGTTTGTCGGACAGTAAAGATGATTATAACCAATTTTATAGGATTTCGTTTTCTGAAGAAGTTTTTAATACAATAAAAATGGACTGATCATTTTCACAGTATACGTAAAAACCTAAATTTTTATATGGCAACACCAAGAAGGAGTTGCCCGATTTAGTCCATTTTTGAAATTTTATTTGCTAGTACAATGAAAACACCATGTACCAAATTTTAACTTTGCTCTCATAGTATAAATTTCTCTGTACTTTTATGATATTTTTTGAAATGGGTTCAAAATCAGATTTGTCTAGGACACAGAAAGAAAGGATTGTTAGTCTACTGCGAGGCGGAAAGCATTCAACGAGGGAGATCGCAAGATTAGAAGGTGTAAGCCACCCCACTGAACCTTAAACTCTCCAAGGCTGTAAAGGAAAACGTGGACCCTTTACTTAACAAAAAGAAAAATCGTAAAGGCATTCGCAAAACAACTCCACGAACGGTCAGAAAAATTGTTTCGCTAGTAGAACAGAATCCTTTTATGATCACAAAAAGAGCAATACGAAGTGCTTAATTGGAGAGTGGTAGGGATATATTTGAGAGGACCATTCAACACAGACTTTTAGCTGAAAACCTGCTCTGTAGGCGACCAGCTAAAAAACCGCTTTTAACAAGAAGGATGCAAAAAGCTAGATTTATTTGGGCGAGACAGCATCAAAGTTTCTGGTGACTGGCAGAAGGTAAATCATAAAAACAAATTCACTACCCCAAATAAAGGAGCCAACGTAATACTAAGTTAATCTTCGAATTTTAACAGGCTCATTTCTCTGATGAATGCGTCATTAAAACGATGTCTAAAACGTCTTTGTTCTTTCGGAGGAGACCAGAAGAGAAGTATAAAGTACACGGCGCGGCGTTCCCATAAAAATTGCAAACACAAGTTCAAAAATGGACTAAATCAGGCAACCCTTTCCTGGTGTTGCCATATAAAACTTTGGTTTTTCATTATATATTTGGGAACTGCCTGAGAACGCGTCGACATGAAGAGCTCAAATTTTGTACACGGCGTTTTCGTAAAAATCGCAAATACAAGTTCAAAAATAGACTAAATAGGGTTAATCTTTCTTGGTGTTGACATACAAAGCTTTGATTTTTCACTATATGCGTAATTCTTTTTTTTTTTTTTTCGTTATGGTGATGGAAAAGTTTGCAGGGAAAAAATTGTCAGTGATTCTGCAGTCAACGCCAGCCGATGAACTCAACGCATGTTTGAGGTCGTCCGTTTCATGGAAACACGTAAGAATACTCAAATTAATATCAACATGCGTATCTAGTTGCAGAACAACCAATCTAGAGAAGTATTTTCAAAACAATTACTGGACATTAGGAATATCCCCGTTGACATTTCGACTGGTTGCATTACATTCCCCGTCAATGTTTGCCAGTTAACAGAACCAAAGACCGCAGTCATCAGAAATGTGTTCCCAAACATTGCTCAAAATTACAAAAATCATGCTTGGTTGAGTTAGCACAGCTGTGAAAAACATTCATGGATTTCGTTACTAGCCAAGATAATGTCGTCAAATACCCAACCGAATTTTAAAACTCCCTGAAATTGCCCGGATTGCTGCCTCACAATCTCCAATAGAAAGTCGGTTCGGTGTTATGTAGCCGATCTCTCCTGCTTCCGGGCATTCTCGGGATGAATCGATCGGAGAGGAAATTTAGGGCACACACAAAAAAAAATTGTAAAGCAAATATTTCACTACTACATTCTTTATTGAACTCAAAAATATTAAAACTTATAAATCGCGAGGCGATTTGAAAAACATTACAATTTATGAGACTTATTAAATTTACAAAACTTATCACTTGAAAAATATTTGAAAAAACTTATCACTTGTAAAAGATTTGAATTGAAAAATATTTGAACTTCGCGAGGCGATTCAGATTAGTAAAAAATATTAGAATTTATGAGACTTATTAAATTTGCAAAACTTATCACTGAAAAATATTTGAATTTCCCGGGGCCGTTTAAAGAATTACAATTTTTAGATTCTACTCCTCGACGGGTTAAAAGACGACTCCTCGAGGTTTGGGCTTGCTGCCCCCAGGTACCCGTGATCGCTTCAAAAGCTCTTTTTTCATTTTTATTGTTTTCTCACGACGTTGAAAAAACGTACGTGAGAAAATGCAAAAGTTTTTTTGATGCGGGCTATATGCATCAATGCAAAACTGTAATCCGATAAGCACTTGTGCGCCCGTCTTGAAACATTAATTTTAAGAGGGCGCGGATAATTTTGATAATTGTATGTATGTATGTACATACAATTAGATTGGATTAAGGAGGTAATGTACGTATGTACATAGTACATACGGAAAAAAAGTAAGAAGACACTGTATGTAGGTAAGTGTGCATACCGTGTGAGTGGAATGTGTGTCTGATAACAAAATGCAATTTATGCTAAATTGCATTTTGTTATAATATGGGAATGCATTTCTAAATGCATTTTAAATTTTGATAGAGTTTTTAATGAAATTTAAATTGAAATTAATTTTCAGGGTCAACTTTGTAATGCATCGATATATTGCATAGGGCAATATATTGGTGCATGGACCTTATGGTTGTGATTCGGGGCATTGGGCACCTGAGTCACAACATCCCTCCCCCTGGGGAAAAGAAAGTTTTATTCTTTTTAAGAGGAAAACTTTCTTTCTAAATAACTAAATTCATTATTCATATACTAAAATAAAATAGTATGTATTTTACTATAAATAATTACAAAATTATAGAACTACTATATATGAAAAATTAATTAAAATATTTAAATTAAAACTGTTTGCATCACTAATTATATGTAATTACTAGATATCTTTTTTTTATTTGTTGTTATATAGTACCTAATTAATAGTGGGGTTATGTTTAAGAAACAATATTTTTTTTTATTAATTTCCTTATTTTATTTGCATAGGCTTGTTTTTTTTTTGCTATATTTATTTATTTTATTTCCTTTATTGTATTATATGTATATAAAAGTTAATTTGTAAATAAAAACTATGTTTATTTTTATTTCTCTTTAGTTTGCTTTATTTTTAATATATATACAGGGTGTTCCGTAAATGTCTTTAATCCTTTAAGAGGGTGAAAGTGGAGGTCATTTGGGTCAAAAAAGTCTAAATACTTTTATATCGAACTCCGCTTGGTTTTCGAGTAAATCGATAATATCGATTTTCGAGATTTTGCATACCTCTTCAGAGTAATTTCGTTATAAGTTCTATTGTAATCAATGGATTGTGACGTTCAAACCTTTATTTAAAAGAACACATATTGGCCTTTCTAAGAATGTATAATAAGTTTTAATTGTGCCTTCAATTATTTAAAAAAAAAACAGTTTTCTCTAGAATTTTTTATTTCACCAAAATTTTTGTCGCGCTTCAGTGTACATTTATTCCAAATATCACCATTGCTTGAACTTGGCAAAATTATGAAAAAATTTGCTCATTATGTCTCCTTTCCAAAATGGCCTCCATAAGTGCTATCAACAATAACAATCAAAAGTTATAAGCAAACATTTGGAAGATGTGCCCCTCGAGGTAATCTTCGCTTTTTTCGTAGGATTCTATCTCCTCCTACAGTTTTAACCTGCGACAACCATTTATATGTCATTGTACGGGAATCTGAACTGGCTATTAGATAGGGTACTTTTAGATTTCGAATTTCGAAAATGGAGGGGTAACTTCGAAAAAACACTTTTTTACCAAACTTGATATTTACGTAGATTTCGTTATTCCGCATCTTCATTTTTGCAGGAGGGGCAAGCTCTGGGAGGGGCGGGAGTTCAAAGTTTCAATTTTAAGCGGCTATATTTTCTCAACCAAGTATTGTTCTAGCAAGTAAGTCCTAAATTCATAAATGGAAAATACATTTTTGGTGGTTTTTATTCAAATATAACCGCCTAAAGTTGAAACTTTGAACTTCCACCCCTCCCGCAAAAATGAAGATACGGAATAACGAAATCTACGTAAATATCAAGTTTGGTAAAAAAGTGTTTTTTTTCGAAATTACCCCCTACATTTTCGAAATTCGAAATCGAAAAGTACCCTATCTAATAGCCAGTTCAGAGTCCCGTACAATGACATATAAATGGTTGTCGTAGGTTAAAAACTGTAGGAGGAGATAGAATCCTACGAAAAAACTGAAGACTACCTCGATGGGCACATCTTCAAAATGTTTGCTTATAACTTTTGATTCTTATTGTTGATAGCACTTAGGGAGGTCATGTTGAAAAGAGGACATAATGAGCAAATTTTTTCATAGTTTTGCCAAGTTCGTGCCATGGTGATATTTCGAATAAATGTACACTGAAGCGCGACAAAAATTTTGGTGAAATAAAAAATTCTAGAAAAAACTGTTTTTGTTTAAAATAATTGAAGGCACAATTATAACTAATTATGCATTCTTAGAAAGGCCAATATGTGTTCTTTTCAGTAAAGGTTTGCACGTCACAATCCATTAATTACAATAGAACTTATAACGAAATTACTCTGAAGAGGTATGCAAAATCTCGAAAATCGATATTATCGATTTACTCGAAAACCAAGCGGAGTTCGATATAAAAGTGTCTAGACTTTTTTGACCCAAATGACCTCTACTTTCATCCTCTTAAAGGATTAAAGACATTTACGGAACACCCTGTATATATAGATATTACTACATTATTAACTATTTTAACTTTTATTTATTTATTAATTTCTACCAGAAAAGAAAAAAACATTAGTCCTTATTGTAAGGACTATTTTCCACACAGGGAAAGAAAAATTTTCTATTTTTCTTTTGAATTTTTTTTTCCCTTATTTAGAAAAAAAAATTTGTCTATTCATTCTAATTTTTATTTATTGGTTAGTTTCTGTCAGAAACGAAAAATATTAATCCTATATAATGAAAAAAAAAGATAAAAATTGATATTTCACAAAAGAAAATAATTTTGGCATCTTCAAAAATGTTTTTTTTTCTTATGATTTTTGGGAGGGGTGATAAATGGGAAAGGTTTGCTTTGTCAGTTATTTGTTCGTTAAAGTTTGTGTATCTTGTACTGTTTGATTGGAAGCATGAGTCCACGGGATATGTATATGTTAATACGGTAGTACATATATTTAAATATATTAGAATTAGTTGGGAGAACTATCTGTAGTTCTTCTGTTGGGAGCAGGGGTTATGATGAAGTTAGACCCTCTTGGTGCCGCCGTGGGCACATCTGCAAGTATATGTTCCGGTTCCACAGGTATATTATTACCTATGCCGGTTTTTGATTTGAATTTCATGTACATGCAGATAAATAGGATAGTCATCACTAATGCTAATGTCAAATATGATAGAGCATAGTGGTGAATGTGGTGATTGTTTATAGGACTTAGAGGAATTGATTCCTGTTCTTTTTGATGGTCGATGGATTGTAGTAGTTGCTCTAGGTCCATGTTGTTTGTAATTTTAATGGGATCTGCTCATATGTGCGTTTCCGTAGAAGGAAACGTAATATTTGCGATTTTGTTTGAAATGTTTGTGGTTGGTATGAAATGGGAATTAAATCTTGATATTTTTACGTTATGCCCATGCAAGATGAATTCTTTGATGCGGACCTAACAACCTGGGTAGATAAATATTGTTCCTGTTCCCTGCAGTGTTTCTGAACTAATTGAATCTTCACAAACGATATCTATATGGAAAGGTTTTTTGAGGGAGAAAAGCCATGCATTTTGCTGCGATAATTGTGTCATATAGTAGTTCTGTTTTAAAGTCAAAATTTTACATTTTGATGTTATAGGTTCCTTTTTTATTAAGCTGATTTCACATTGATTTACTCTATTGTTTGTATTTAAGATGGGTGATGAAATTTTACAATAAAAGTGAGTATGGTCCAACGTTGCGCAATCGTGGATTTCCTGTAGTGTTAATTCGATGTAATGATCACGATTGTAATCAATTAATATATGTATATTCCTTTAATGGTTCAATATATATGAATGAACCGTTTAGGATTGTCGGTAATGGCATTGCTTTGAACATTTGGTAGGGTTCTTTAAAAGGAAGTGGGATTCGAAGTTCTGTAATTATTTTGTTGTTAAAAATATTTGCAGTTATTGTGCTTAATTTGTAGATTTATGAAAATAAATTGTCTCTGGGATTTATGGGCAGTATCATATGTAAAGATAACACACAATTTCTTTTTAATTTTCATGCACAACTTGACGACCCGCCCGAATACGATCTACCGCCTATCTCTGTGAACACAATATTCGAACTAACTCTCCCTTTTCCTGTATTCAAATTCCCAAAATCATTTAACCTTGATAAATGCTAATTGCTACTGCCTACCTCTACAATAATCCTGGAGCCGGCATTTATTACACCTTGTTAAATATTTTCTGATATTCCGAGAATCTATCCTTTGTAATTACCCTATCATAAATAATATCTTACATTTTCCTGTACTTGGCTGTAGGTAGCTACACTGTCGGTTTATCGCCGAGTCGTCAAGAAGGCTTCTTAACCTTGAAAATAATGAAAGGGCCCGTAATGATCATGCCAGATGGGATTTGTTTGGCGGCGATCATTACACATAGAATTTGGTAATTCCTGCCTAATCTTTGATAAAATCTCTTCAACTTTGTTAGGCGATATTAGTGTAGGATGAAATTTTCCATGTCTGAGTCTGTTAAGAGATCTATTAATTCCGACTGGGTATTTTGGTATCTCAATGCCATTAACGAAACAAGTGAGACGAGTGAATCTAATTAAATGGATGTTTGATTATCCAGTGTTCTATTTTCCATTAGCGATGTAGATATTTGAATCGAAATTAGTGTTTTATGCATATTCAGGAATTCCTTTTCAATTGCGGCCTTGGTTTTATTAAAAAATTGAGCTGTTGTTTCTATTATCGCGGTTTGGCTTTTCATGAGGGAAAGGAGGGAATTTTGGTTTAAAGTGAGGTTGTGAATTTGTTCATCATATATGTAGCTTGGCATCATCTTCATCTAATGTGCCGGAAAGAGCTTTGGAAATTGATCTTATTACATTTAAAAGTGCTCTTTGTTTTCTGCTTTGAGTTATTAGGAGCATATTTTTATACCCTAGATGAAATCTAAGGGGTATACTAAGTTTGTCATTCCGTTTGTAACACCTCGAAATAATGATGGTAGAGCAAAATGGATTGGACACCCATTCATAATATTAAAAGTTATTTTGATTTTTGCATGTCCGTCTGTCCGTCCGTCCGTGCGCACGATAACTCGAGAACGCGTATACTTAGAGAGCTGAAATTTTGTATATGGACTTTAAAAAAAAAGTAAAATTAAGTTCGAAAATGAGACAAATCGGGCAACTCCTTCGTAGGGTTGCCATATAAAAATTTCGTTTTCCGCTATATATTTGGACACTGCCTGAGAACACGTCGACGTAGAGAGCTGAAATTTCGTACATGATGTTTTTACTATATTAGCAATTAAAATGTCTGAAATGGACTAAATCGGGCAACTCCTTCTTGGTGTTGCCATATAAAAATTTAGGTTTTTTACGAATACTTTGAAAACGATAAGTCCAAGACATTTTTATTGTACTAAAAACCTCTGCAGAATACAAAATCCTATAAAATTGATTATAATCATTTTTTCTGTGCGACAAACCGTTCTAGAAATATATGCGAAAAACAACTTCAAAATCAAACTTGAATAGATCGGTGACCATACGAAATTTAATACGGGCATTCATCTAGGGTATCATAAGAATTGGTCTTAGACCAATTCTAGCTTTTTTACTTGTTATATTCTATATTTGCTATGATAAGGTTTATCTGTAGCAACGTACCGTTACAAGTGTGTGCCATTGCTGAATTTCCATCCAATTTCTTACAGATAGCCGTAATTTGCTCCGTGATGAATTTGATGGTCCTGAATTCTGACTTGAAGTTTTCTAGATCGTAGTAGGTAACGATCTTCCACTCGTTGGTGTAGAAATTGGCTCTGCCAATTTCTTCGAAATAAATGCCTTATTTCCATCCCTGAGCCGGAGACGAAAGAGATGCAGATTAAAAAGAATACTAATCGTGAGAACCTGGAATAGGATATTGTTTTATTCATTTGCGTTGATTTTGAAGTAGATGAAGTTTTGTACTAGTCGGAAAAAAGTTTTAAGTCATTATTATGGACTCTTTTATTTTTATTATTTATTTTCACAGTGGAATTTTCGGGAGAATTGATTTCTGCAATCACATGAGGACCTGTTCACAGTGGTGAGAATTTTGTTATCTCTCACCCTGCTTTTTAGCAGGACTTTGTCTCCGATATTGAAAGATTTTTGGAATCTTGATGAAGTTTTATATTTATTTTTTGGTTAACGAAGACCTTGGTAAAAATGTTTTTAATAGCTGATAGATTTTGTTGGTCGAATACTGGGAAGGAGATATTTATTTGACTTAACTGATTTGCTTCTGTATATGAGCAGATCTCAGTTAAAATCTTTTCGATGTCTAATCTATCTCTTTGAGATCGGCAAGGTAGATTGACTTTTGAAATGATTACTGTGAAGTCTTTTTTCTTAAAGAAGTTCAGTTCGTTTTCTATTAGAGGAGGTTTGTCTGAAAGTTTTAGTTTAGCTTTTAAAGCTCTTTCAAGTTCTGTATCTTGCATGGGCAAGATGAAAATTTTGGGGTTAGAATTTTTAGTTAAAAGTAATGGGAAATTAGTCTCAGTTATTATCACTGATGAACTGTTTACTACTGATCTGGAATAGTAGTAATATTTGGATTGGGTGTATCTAAATTCGCCTGAGCTTTGGTTTGGTTCCTGGTTACCACATTTACATAGGTGTTAGGTTCCGTTGATTTTACGGAATTTTTAGGGATAGCTCTACTGAGAGCGTCTGCATTTGTGTTGAGCTTTCCAGGTTTATGAACTATTTTGTAGTCATATTCCTCAAGACGTATTCTCCATCTCATTAGCCTTGAGGAATGATCCTTTAGATTCATTAGCCATACTAATGGTTTATGGTCAGTTATGATGGTAAACTGTCTACCATAAACGTATGGCCTGAATTGCTCAACTGCGAAAACAATTGCCAAAAGCTCTTTTTCGATTGTTGAGTATCGAGTTTCTGCACCATTGAGAACTCGACTCACATAGGCGATTGGATGATCTCCTTGATCATCTACTTGGGAAAGAACTGCTCCGATGGCGTGGTCACTGGCATCGGAGGTGACAAAAAATTCTTTGTCGAAATCCGGATAGGATAAAATTGGTGCTGATGTTAATTTTTTTCTTAATTCGCAAAATGCTTCATCGAAAATTGCATCAAACTTGAAAAGTGTGTCCTTCTTCAGAAGGTTAGTAAGAGATTTCGCGATTTTAGAAAAATTGGGAATAAAGCGGCGATAATAGCCGACGAAACCAAGGAAGGCTTTGATATCTTTTTCCTTCTTGGGTCTAGGATAAGATTGAACTGATTTAATTTTTGCCGGGTCTGGCTTGACTCCATTTTCAGTAATGATGTGCCCTAGATACATTATTTCCTTTCTTAGGAAATAGCACTTATCGGGTTGTAGTTTTAAATTGAAATCCCGAAGGCGGCTAAATACATTTTCGAGCCTAACATTATGGTCTTTAAGATTGTATCCATGGACTACAATATCGTCCATGTATACGAAACAGTAAATGCCTTGGAGTCCGGAAAGGACATTATTCATGGCACGTTGGAAGGTTGCCGGTACACCTTTTAATCCAAATGGCATACGGTTAAACTCGTAATGACCATAAGGAGTGCTAAACGCAGTTTTTGCTCTATCCTTCCCGTCCATGCGAATTTGGTGGAATCCGCTGACGAGGTCTAGCGTTGTGAAATATTTGGACTTACCCAATTGATCTAATATGTCTGTAATATTAGGTAATGGGTAAGCGTCGCCAATAGTAATGTCATTTACTCGGCGGAAATCTACAACGACTCGCCATTTTTTGTTCCCATGCTCATCCGGCTTTTTGGGAACTAGAAGTAGGGGACTATTTGAAGGGCTTATTATCTCCGAATCGAACATTTCATTTATTTGCCGAGTAATTTCTTTCCGGCTTGTTTCTGGAAGTCTGTACGGTTTAGTGTATATGTGAGGTTTATTTGGGACTGTTTCGATTTTGTGCTCGGTTGCATTTGTAAACGTTAGGAAATCCCCTTCTAAGTAGAAGAGATCGTTGAAATCCTTACAAATCTTCCGAATACTCTCGGCTTCTTCCAAATTACAGTGATCCAATTTAATCAGGGTGTGCAGTTTTTTTATTCTGCCCCTAATTGGATCTCTGTTGGAATCCGTAGAGATGTAATCGAAGTCGTTAAGGTCATGGCATTCTGGATTCATGTCATGAATTGCCAGTTCGACGTCCTGCTCATTCGTGTTGAGAACTAGGACTTTTGCCATTCCTTGTGATGGGTTGACTATGGTATTACTTATGAACAACCCAGGCTTTACCTCTTTTTTAAAATATACTGATGCCGCAGTTGACAAAGTTGGAATTTGAATTATGGATTCAGAGCGTGCGGGAATTGTAATAACTTTATTATGTAGTTTGTCCGATTTATTTCGGTTTTCATTGGGTTGGAAAATATATTCCGTTTTTTGTAGGATATTTGTGTTGGGGTACTTTTCACGTTTGGTATTTAAATCCCGTGAAGTACTGGGTAACTTGCTTTTATTAGCACTTACATTGTTTGTTTCAGACTTCTTGTCATGGTTATCATATCTAAGATATGTATTTGGATAATCTGACCGATATTGCTCTATGGGATAGGATGAATGACATTGCTTCACCTCTAAGGAAATGTAATTGTTTTTATAATTGATACGAGCGTTATATCTGGACAAGAAGTCGTGGCCAATTAGGCCGTCATATGCCAAGGCTGAGTTTTCTCCTACTATTTGGAAGGGATGTTCTATTATAAATTCTTCGTTTGATATAATTGCCATTTTTGCCAATATTAATCCTTCTGTAGTTTCAGATTCCGTAAATAAAGTATTTATCTTGCAGATTGCATCTTTATAGTAAGTGCTACCTGCTTTCAGTGTATTGAACTTGATGAGACTAATTTCTGCTCCTGTGTCTACGAGGAACTTTGTTTCTTTATTAGAGCACACATTGGTAGATAGAGAGATAGTAATGGAGTTGGGGTTGATAATAATTGGAATTTTCAGCGTTATGTGATCATTTATTACTTCTGAAGTATCTAATTTAAATTTGTATGGATGTCGGCTTTTGTTTGGATTTGCGAGGGGCTGCCGACTAATTCCTCTCGCCTTGATTTGTTTTCCGAGTGTGTTAAAAATATTCTCGGATTTTGTATGTGATCATTATTTGATCTTGGTTCATTTTGAGGTTGTATTGTTGACGAAGGGGGATTTTTCGTATAATTAAAATTTGGAATCTGGTTGACGTTGATCTGCTTTTGAGGTGGTGCATTTGTATTGGGAATTTCTGTTCGATTCCTGAAGTTTTGGGGAACCGGATTTGTATTTTCCCTGTAGAAATTCCCATGGTTTGCTATCCTTGCCCTGCATACTTCTATGGTATGTCCTACTTTGTGACAATACCTGCATGTAGGAGTAGTGCTGTTGAAGGTGCTAGCTTGCTTAGGAGGATTGCCTATGTTTAAATTATTTGAAAAATATTTATTTGGGGTTGGGTTTGTATGAATGTTCTGTGGACAATTTGGAGCTAAATGTCCCTGTGCTCTGCATTTATAGCAAAAGGGGTTCTGCACTTGTATTGATTGAGCAGTGCGAGAAGAGTTTGTTGCTAATTTTTTAATTCTAGGCGTAATACTTGCTCACCAATATATGACGTAATGGGCTTTAATGCTCTATTTTCGTGGAGTTTGGCTAGCGTTTGCAATTGGTCGCTTATTAATCCGTCTTCAATCGCTCTAATAGCTTGTTTTTCGTTATCCTTTATTAGGGAATTTAACAGTAATTTATCTTTTGTATATGAATGCGTGGCTTCATTCAATTGAGCATGTGTCATATTTATTCGTTAGAGAAACTCTTTGACAGGTTCTCCTCTTCTTTGTCTTGTGTTTGCGAGTTTGGATTAGAGTACTGATTTTTCGATTTTTTCTTCGAATGTTTCGAGAAGTATTTGCTTCAAATCTGACCACCTGCTTGTATTATTGTACTTAAGTACATTGTAGGCATCCCCAAAGAGTTTACTTTTAATTATTTAAAATAAGGTTGTTGGGTCAGTATTGGGGTGGAGTCTATTAATATCATCACAACATGACACGAATTTGTGGAGGTCTTTTGGATCGCCGTTAAAATTAGGTATTAACGATTTAATTTCTGAAAGGGAAATATGTGAACTTTTAATTTCTAAGCTTTCATTGTGGAAGTGTGATGAGTTATTTCGGGTGTCATGTTGGTAATTAAGGAAACGGGTATCTAGCTGTTCTTGGATTGCAATTATAGCTTCTTCGTATTCTGCTTCTGTTTTATAGAAAACATCTTCGGTAAAGTATTTATTTTCTAGTTCTTGTGGCGTAGATTGCATTTCGATTGTATTGCTGAGCTCTTCGAATTCAGCCCAATGTTTATTTAGGATACCCAGTTTTTGTTCTAGGTATGTTTTACTCACTGTAGGTAAAGTATCAGGGTTTAATGATTGTATAACTCTTGTAATTGAGTTAATTTTTGTATTTAGACTTCTGAAAATACTTTCATTTTGTGAACCATTTGTTTCCTTATTAGCTTCTGCAAATTGTGATTTGCTTGGAATTCTCCACGAAGCTCTTGGTTTTGCTTGTTCATAGTACTTTCTGAGATTGATTTCAATCTTTCGGAAAGTGTTGCTTTCGTCAACATGTACCAATCCTCAGTTTTGTCTGAGCACGATTCTTTGAAATAATCGTGGTCGGTCGTGAAGTCTTTATGCTGAACTATTTGTTCTTCTATTTTTTCGAAGGCGCTCCATATTTCTTCGAGTTGTTGTAGTTTACCTTTCACAAAGGTATTGGTACGCTTCACTTTACCGGCTTGATGATAAGCCCCTAGTATTAGCCTAATTTCTTTGTTTTTTCCTACTTGAGATGAGCAGAGCTCGTCGAAAGAAACGATTTCTTCAGTCCTTGTGGCTTTATGAAGTAACAGACAGAAATTTTGGTAGAGATGTGGTATGAGATTTTATAATATTAAGCGAGTCTGTTTCGAGCTTCGATTTGGTTGATTTGTGGGAGACTATAGAAGATGTGAGAAAATTGTATGTAAAAAAAACATCCGAGTAGAAAACTAACTAATCGTCAAATTTCCGAACAGTAATAAGTTGCGAATCGTTGTTATGTGTAATCAGTATGTTTTATTGGGGTATGTAAAATGTTGCAAACTGTAAGATGTATTAAAAGTAATTTGTTCGATTTGTTATTGGTATGGGATTTTATATTATTTTTATCGGATGGACAAGGGATGTTTAAAAAATTTCCCAATTATATCGCGAGAAGATGTTAAAGGAAGGAAAAGAGAGAAGAGAAGAAAGAGAAGAAGAAAAAAAATGTTCTTAAATATGTTTTTTCGAAATCTCAATTTCAAGAGAATGATTGCATTTTGTTTACTGTATTGTATTTCTATTCAAAGAAAATAAGAAAAAAAATAAATTTCATGAAACTTTATTAAAAATCGGAGGGGGTGGTGGTAAATAGGTATTGTTATTTGTGAGTCGGAGAACTATAACAATAAAAAAAAATTGCATCCACTATCCTTTTGAATAAGAATACACCTCTCTAATAATAAAATGCTATATGTACATATATGTATGTATACGTTAAAATTTGTTTTTGTTGCATGATTTTCACTTTAATTGGGGAGTAAAATTAGATCAAAATATTGATTACAATTGAGAACAGACAAAGTGCGTTAAATAACAAATGACAAATTACTAGCAAAAAAAAAATCCATGATAATGGATATATTTTGGTATGATTTAATTGGTTGCTCTTCCAATCAATCTCTTTCTCCTGGCCGATAGGCTCACGAAGTCCTACCGCAGGGGATCGAATATTGATTTTTGTCGAAGTCCTCTGGCCAGCAAGCTCACGAAGTCTTGCCGCAGAGGTCGCTTCTAGGAACAGCAGATTTTAATTTTTATGCGTTAAATTTGCTGCTAGTTTTTTTTTTTTTTTTTTTTAATTAGCCTTGGTTTTCAAGGGATGTAAGAAATAGTTTTTTTGTTCGTATATCTACACATATATATATGAAAAAATGTACATATTTGGGAAAATGTAATTATGTACATAACCAGGAAATGTAAAAAAAAATAATCGGAAGTTGTATTTTTAAAGAGACGGAATTTGGAACTAACTTCTGTAAATACATCCGTTTCGTGAGAAATTGAGGAGGAATCATTATTTTCAAAAAATGTCTTGTTACGCACGAATATTACAATCATTTAAAGTTTTTTAAATTTTGTTACTAAAAATTTTTCGCAATCATTTAAGGAAATGCATGCACACACCAACCAAAATAATTTCGAAAGCACTTTGGGCTTTGATTTTGTATATGTTTTGTAAAAATATTCTATTATTATTAAATTGTACAAATATATTCTTCTTAAACGCTATGAATTTCTTCATTTCATCTTTCATTTGTATAATTCATATTGTGCCTCTTATGTGGAAAAACACGAAAAGTGATAAAAAAGAAAAATATTTTCACGCTACCTTTACTTAATCCACAGATATTGCTGCAGTTTTTTTTGTTTTTAAATATTTATTGCTGTTTATATTGATGGTGCTTCGCCGAGCGTTCAGGCTGATGATTCCTTTAGTTGAAGATGTTGGTGGTGAGGATGAAGATTTATGACACCCTGGTTGACGAATTGTTGCGGCCTTCCTTCCTTCCTTCATAAGAAACGTCTAAGCTGAGGCAGGGATGAAGCCTCGCAACTTTCCCACGTTGGAGCACTATGGCACTCTAAACGATGATTTCCTCTAAGTACCCTGTATTAAGGGTACCCGGGCTTTATTTTTTGTTATTTCTTTTTTTTTTTTAGGTTTATTGATTATTATTTTTGCTATTTTTTGTCGTTGTTTTTATTTTACTTATTGTTGTTATGTATTGCTTTGTTTGTGTTATACACTATATCTTTTCACTTTTGTTTTATATTGTTGGACACTGGTTTACCACTGTCACCAAAATGTTTTGCGTTCTTTTGTTGTTTTATTATTATTTTTTTTTTTTTTATTTTAATTAAATTACCAAAAAAACAATTTTTATAGGCGTTTATTGTTATTCTTTATTTGCACTGGTTTTGTTTTTGGGTCCGCTGCCACCAAAATGTTATGTAGCCGTTCTCTCGTGCTTCCGGGCATTCTCGGGAAGAATCGATCGGAGAGGAAATTTAGGGCACACACAAAAAAAAATTGTAAAGCAAATATTTCACTACTATATTCTTTATTGAACTCAAAAATATTAAAACTTATAAATCGCGAGGCGATTTGAAAAACATTACAATTTATGAGACTTATTAAATTTACAAAACTTATCACTTGAAAAAGATTTGAATTGAAAAATATTTGAACTTCGCGAGGCGATTCAGATTAGTAAAAAATATTAGAATTTAGGAGACATTAAATTTGCAAAACTTATCACTGAAAAATATTTGAATTTCCCGGGGCCGTTTAAAAAATTACAATTTTTGGATTCTACTCCTCGACGGGTTAAAAGACGACTCCTCGAGGTTTGGGCTTGCTGCCCCCAGGTACCCGTGCTCGCTTCAAAAGCTCTTTTTTCATTTTTATTGTTTTCTCACGACGTTGAAAAAACGTACGTGAGAAAATGCAAAAGTTTTTTTGATGCGAGCTATATGCATCAATGCAAAACTGTAATCCGATATGCACTTGCCCGTCTTGAAACATTAATTTTAAGAGGGCGCGAATAATTTTGATAATTGTATGTATGTACATACAATTAGATTGGATTAAGGAGGTAATGTACGTATGTACATAGTACATACGGAAAAAAAGTAAGAAGACACTGTATGTAGGTAAGTGTGCATACCGTGTGAGTGGAATGTGTGTCTGATAACAATATGCAATTTATGCTAAATTGCATTTTGTTATAATATGGGAATGCATTTCTAAATGCATTTTAAATTTTGATAGATTTTTTAATGAAATTTAAATTGAAATTAATTTTCAGGGTCAACTTTGTAATGCATCGATATATTGCATAGGGCAATATATTGGTGCATGGACCTTATGGTTGTGATTCGGGGCATTGGGCACCTGAGGCACAACACCGGTAATCATAATGTTGCGAAATATCAACCAACCACGTCTTTGCAATGGCACCAGGTTTGTGGTGAAGAAACTGACGTCATCGAAACAACAATTCTTAAAGGAAAGTACAAAGAAGAAGCCGTTTTGATACCCCTCATCCCAATGATTCCGACCGACATGCCATTCGACTTTAAACGCTTGCTGTTTCCAGTACGGCTAGCATTCGCAATGACAATAAGCAATTAACAAGGGCAGTCATTGAGTGTTTGCATTAACCTTGAAAATCCATGCTTCTCGCTGAAATGGTCTGTCGCCTGTTCCCGTATCTGAAAACCATCAGCTTTGTTTGTTTACGCGCCAGACAACAAAACAAAACATGTCATATATCATAAAGCATTGCAATGAATATCCTTCTCATATTGAATATCCATGGCTACAATCGTTAATAGATACAATGATCACTCAGAAATACGTTTTTTTTCGCATACTTTGTTTCCAATTTTTTAATAGCTTTTCATAAATTCACAAAACGATCACAAGGAAGTTTATTGAAATTTAGATAGGACAACGTCTGTCGAATCAGTTAGTATATACATATATATATATAAGTACAGTTATTATATATATATATGCGCACATAGTTACATTGGTATAAAATAAGATACAGAACTTGGAATTTGAAGAGAGAATTACTTCGTTTAGATGTAAATTTCATAGACTTACGAATTTCCCACTAATTTGCGAATTTTGAGATAGTTTTACTGTTGTAAATATAACACATTGATTCGAGCAAATTGGCATGTCAGTCTGGCACTATCTTATCAAGGACCAGTTAGTCTGATTAGTTAATAGTAAGTGAAAAAATTAACCGTAATGTTATTACTTATTTTTGCCACATTTTCACACACCTTAAACTATGACACTTTCTAAACGCTTTTTAAAAACCACTGCCACACGGATTTTGTCAAAAAGCGCAGAAATGTGATAGCCATAATAAAAGCTATGTAAATTCGACTCGTTCAATTCAACTAAAGTAGGCGAGTCGACTCAACTAATTACCATTCGACTTCCGCTAGTGTATAAGCTCAATCTCAACAATCTCAATTTTACGGTTCATGCTCAAAAACTGCTGCTTTGTATATGTCTGTACTAGTGATATTTTAGTTGCTGGTTGATACACAAAATAAAGTGACGATTAAAGCATTGTACAACAAGCAATATTATACTAACAAGTAACAACCTTGTGCTGATCTGATTCTTTTGATAAATCTTCGTAAATTATTTGCTTTTTTCATAACCCCGGAAAAATTCTAGCGTGAACTTGGCATTGCTACATATTCCATAATCACAACCATACCATACACGATATGGTGATCCCATGCCATGCATTTTCATAATTACTTACCCCTATAAACTTTCCCAATAAACTCAAATATTCTTATTACTTACCTCCATAAAATACTTAGTCTCGCATAAATAGGCCTTTATGTAATTGTTTACTTTAATACTTGCTTGAAATTTTTGTATACACATAACTCACAGAGTTAATATACTGCAAATTGCATAGCAATTACAAGACCCAAGGCACATGTATTGCCTAGCTCAATTGCCTAATTTTTTAATTTTTGGTCATCTTCACTTTTTGCTTACGCCCGGGCATCAACTATTTTGATGATAAAGATATTCTCCAACGCGAAGGAAGTCGAAGTTCAGAATAGGCAATCATCAAGTACACACGCTCGAGATAGTCTTATTTGCAATAAAATTCTTTTCATTAGATAAAAAGTATATTAACGTTTACCATACAAGCAACTTTGTTTATCATTAAAATACGTGAAAGTATAAATGTTTCCTTTGAGTGTGGGAAAATAAAAAGTGTAAAAAACGTTTACTGTAAAATTAAAATCTTCTTTAAATTTCATGGGAGAAAGTGTTTAATTATTTACTTAAACAAATCCTACCAGAACCTCAACCCCCCCTTCGCCACTCTTCTCCCAACGGAAAGCGCGGTGGCGTTGAGGTTACAACACTAATGCTATTATTATTTATTAAATAGACATACCTGATCTAATCCAGATATCAGCACTAACAAAGGCGATATATCCATTGTTCCAAGAGACTTTTGAGGTCCACTTTCAAAAAACATAAAATCTTCCACGATGAATTTCCCATCTCCTTCAACATAACCTATTAAAGCAGAAAAATTAAACTACATATATGTACATATATTTGACATAAATTTACTCTAATATAACGTATTAAGTATTGTGAATTTAATGCAGAAACTTTTAGTTATATATATTATCTGTGGATTTGTATACAGAGTCTAATTTTGTGTCATTCCACGCAAAATTAGGAAATTGATAAAATATGCATCATAAGAACAGGTTTATCTCAAGAACGGTTGCATGTAGGTTGTGTAGCATCAAATGAAAGGTAACTTTATTATGTTTCCAAATCTTTCAAGAAAATGTAACAGGTATCAGGTTAAAAAGTTCAAAAAATTAGGAGTTTTGGTTCGACATTTGTTGGAAAACCTTGGATGTTTTACTATCTACCAGTTCTTCCACCTACAAGTTTTACTTGGTTTATCCAATGCCGTATGGCGACAAGGGGAATAATCAGCCATTTTGATAATTGCATTGAGAAATCTTGCTACCATATAATTCACACTTGCTTTTGGAAAAAAATATTTATATGGGCAATTGGGTGACCCTATCATCGAGCTTCTATGGTAGACGATCAGAGATAACCATACAGATGAGACCATTTATTATCTACCTTCCAACCCCAGCGAAGCATTTGCCACGCCCCCAACTACCCATATAATGTTTTGTTCCTCTCACCGAGAGCTATCTCACCCTGTGAAATTTATACATTAATTTAAACCAAACATCCAGTAGAATAATTAGCATACTTTTTGGTTAAACCAAAGGTTTGGTAACTTTCACTTTTGTAGAAAAAACAAGCTAGTTCAATTTGGTGCAGTACTGAATCCAATCTTTTATCTTCGAAGTCTCGACTTCTTCTTAAAAGCATGTTTTTTAAAAACTTATATTTATCCTGTTGTGGTCGATTTAGGGAACGTCGGCCACTATTTCCATAGTGTCGGGTAGAAGTGCGGCAACTAAATAATCATATTTAGTGTTTGAGGTAGAAATAATTTTACCCGAAATTGCGCTTCAACTTGAATAAACCACAAATCAGGACGGTTATTCCAGAAATGGAGGTATTTTGAGAGTAGCCGCGTACGGCGTTGAATTATTATCGTTTGGGTTGGTATTTGGGGGATTTGCTTCACCATTACAGAGCTGTCACTATCTCGCGAGTTTTGAGTTAAATCGCTTAACTACGGCTCCATAGACATTATTAGTATGTACTACATATATATGACTTTAAAAATTTTCAATTTAATTTAATAATGGAGTCAGATTAATTTCAAACTCATTAATTGTTTTATCCTCGGGACGTATTGATTGATTGATCTAGTTAAAACTTTAGCTTGGCACGAGTGATTAGTTAACGATCGAAGAGAGAATAATTTTGAAACTGTTGATTAATTAATTTAGAAATATAAGTGCGAATATCTTACGTTTATGCTTATTTTGACTACGCGTACCACTGAATGAATTTATATATTATGCAGAAAAAGAATATACAAAAGACTGCGTTAAAATTTAGAAATATGTTTTTTAATAAAAAATCTATGTATGTCGGTAAATCTATCCCGAAAGTTCTGTTAGTGACTGGACTTAACTATAACTTGCACCAAGATTATCTTTGTGTGACTGATACACTTGTGATAATTTAAAATTTAATGTGATCACGTATTTTGTTTGTTTTTTATGTCTAGTTGGATCACTTGATTTATTAATTTATTTTTAATAAATCTTAAAATAATTTGTAGAAAGATTGGTACCTCTTTAGCCTTGACGTGGAATCGAACCTAAACAAAAAATTTACAAAGATGAAATAATTGCAATTATATGGAAGTTCACTAAAATGTTCAACTTAATTTGTTGTGATTGCTGTATCTGAATTGCTGGACGAGTTTATGCGTTGATCTTCAGACTGTGGTTCGTATATGTGTCATCTAATTGCTCTGAACGGTGAAGTGAAAAAATCCGTAAAAATGCGTACTGCGTGGTTTATTGAACTGCAATTTAATTGCGTTAATTGTAGTGGTTCCAGTGCGTGATTAGTTCGAGGTGATTATTTATAGCTTTGCTTGTAAACCGTAGTGCCTGTTTATGGCGATGGAATCCGCAAAATCGGCGCTCCATACGCTTGATTACCTTGGGATTTTTTATGCTTCGATGAAATCCATAAAAATCGGCACTCCATATGCTTTATCCGCCTGTATGATAATTTTGCACTATGGGGCTTGCTTCTACTCCAATTACCATAAGTGTTCGCACAAAAGATGAAAATTCAACTTTTTTATGGTTTTTATGTGCATGCCTCCGGCATCGACAGATAAGAACGAAATTCACAGATTACAATGCTGTTCTGTCGGGGTGTTCATTTGTTCCGGTTGAGGAATTAAAGAATAACATATTCACTTCAACTTAACAATATTTAATCATTAATTAAATATGAACTATGTGATGTTCTTTAGAGGAGTTTTGCAAAGACACGTTTGAGTTGGCGGATGATTCGGTAACAAGAGAGAGAAGGAATCGTAAAAGTCTGGCTCTTGTCATTTCTCATCTTCTTATTAGTTAGCCGGTACATGTGTGTGGCTGCGGCCACGATACTGCTGTTGCATGTGGGTGCTACCACTATACTGCTGCTGCTGCTGCTGCTGCTGCTGTGTGGATGCTGCCACACCATCTCACACTCTTGGGCTCTTGTGATAAGGATTAACTAGGTCCGCTCCCCCGCTATTCTCAGGTTATTTTAGGGACATTGGATGGGGCGATGGCACTGAGGACTATCCATCTATGTCCTCACTGTTAGTGAAGGTAAGTGGTGTAAAAACCCCTTCTGGACAGGATGTGGGGCATTGTTTTTGCAAGGCACGATTTTTTTTTATTATGGTGCTGTGACAGCGGCAGGATTTTGATTACCCACTACACAACCCCGCAATAGCCGAGGTGGCTGTCCTGCACTTACAACGTTGTCACGGAGTCCGCTGTCACCTCATGCTGGCAGTCTGAACTTAACAACCACTGATACCCACTCAACCTAAAACCATAACACATTTTCGATTTTCTTCAGGAACGGTTTAATCATGTACATTAAGCAATTTGTATACATACAATACTACCATTTTTTTTTTAAATAACAATACCGAAGTTGCCCGGTGAACTTTGGTTTGACCATCGACCTTGAGTGACGCAAACATTTTTTAATTTTCTGTATTGCGGAGATTTTGCCTTCCGGCTTTAACTTTAGTCTACAACAACACGTAACTGCTTTTCCCTTACAACGGAACGATACCCAAACGGTACAATACCAGACACGGCAATCACCAGCCTGCTCAGCAGCTGTTAGTACCTAATATATCTGCCATCGGGGCCGCATAAGAATCGCACCCTTTTGTCGCCTACTCCATATTCAGCGAATACTTCAGCTGCAAGCTCCCGAATAAACAGTCCATCACGCAGTATCACAGGCAAGGTCTAGTGGCCGCCGATGCAGGGATGTTGGGTCTTCGAGTACAGCTTCAAGACGTAGTACGAGAAGGCTTTCAGCAGAATATGGAGGCATTGCGTGCTGAAATTTCAAGCATTAGACAACAGGTCTCTGCGGCTTTTACTCACGTAGATGTCGTTCAATTCCACCTGTTGGTGAAAATCTCGCTAATCCGAGATATTTGTCTGAGTTGCCTTGGCTTCAGAATCAGAGGCCTTTGCCTTCAGCTGGCCGGAACAGACCGACTATTGCACACTTTCATCCAACACCTTTAACCGCGTTCGTTCCTCAGGCACCCCTCAATATACCTATCAACATTACTGAACCACCTAATAGGCCCAGCTTTAGTCGAGCCCAGTCTAGTTCATGGCAGCGACGATCAGGCAGCCCTATTATAAGATGGAATATTTCTTATAGTGGAGACAGTTCCTGGCTATCCATCGATGAATTCGTCTTCCGAGTCGAAGCATTGACATATTCCGCTTTAGAAGGAGACTTCGACCACCTCGTAAGAAATATGGACTGGTATTGGTCTCTTCTGAGATATAATTCCACGCCTGGGCGTATATGAAAACTGTTCTATTAGCAGAATGGGGAGTACCGAAGGACGACGAAAAAATGCGAGTCCAGCTGATGTCACGAAAGCAAAAGACTGGTGAATCATTTGCCACCTATCATTAGACGTGAGTGTAGTTACGCGACCAGTTGCAAAACCCTCGTGAATTGTTAGAGATCGTAAGTGCAACTTATTACCGGACATTCAAAATAAGATTTGCTTACACCCCTCTAACACCATAGCTCAACTTCGATCGCTAGGGACTTAGTTTCAAGCCTCACAGCTGTGAATTTCAACTGAAAGCAGTTTGAACACGTACAGAAGTCAGCGTGTAAGGGAAATGGGTGATCTTGCCTTAACATCAGAATATGTCATAAACACAGCAGCTGTCTCAGCTGTTGCGACTAGACTGCCTATCGCTTGCTGGAATTGTGACCAGCAAGGTCATTTGTACAAAGACTGCCCAATAACAGGCAGGGTATATTTTGTTATGGGTGCGGACAGAAGAATGTCCTTAAACCAAACTGTGTAAAGTCAAGAAAAATCAATTGTTCGGTAGCGTGAATATTGTAGACGAATCAAGACTGAAAAAAAGGAACTGGAGCACATTACAGTGTCGATGCACAAAGCCTATCAGGAAATCAAGAGGTGTTATATAAAATGTTTTCAAACATTTCAACTCAACCAATAACAAATCCAAGTGATAGGTCAGTCGAAAAGTACATTAATACACTAAAACTTCCAGCTATAAATATACCTTACTTTAATGAAGATTTTATAGATTGGATGTGATTTAAAGATCATTATAATTCGGTAGTACCATCAAATGAATTATTATCTACTGTACAATTTAGTTTTTGAAAATGTCTCTTTTTTTATTGACGCACTTTTACAAAAAAATAACGTTACAATCAATGCAATCAGGAACTTAAAGCTTTTTATAATTCTGTATTAGAATCGGTAAGAGCTTCAAAGACTTATGAAATCCTGACAACTCTGAGCTCGAGAAAAAGGCGGGTGTGGAAAATTTGTTTTCTTTCTGTTTGTTTCTACTAATAGAAGACAGAAAACAAGTTAGATTTTCCTGTCTTTGTCAGAGAGATTCGCAGAGCTCTATATGACAAAGCGCTTGACTGGTATAATGAGCTCACTATAAATTAAGCAAAAATATTACCAGAATTAAGAAGCTCTATAGGCAATAAAAGCGGTAATAGCTAAATAGCTAGTTACCTAAAGATGTAGCCGTGTTGGAGCTAGCGGGCTCTAAGTTTGGTTCATCGAAATGATGTACACCAATGGAGTTTAAAATTAACTCTGATTTATTCATTGAAATTGCTCTATATTTATTTAGACACTTGAAATAGTGCTTACCACACTTTTACTTATTCAGTTCTACAAAATTGATTCGGACATTGATCGGTTCATTATTGCTGGGCTTGCTCAGCCAGATAAAGGTAAAAAAAAAGCTACAATGCAAATGCTTTTCATTGATTGTGTTCAAACCAACATTAAATAGCCACCTGGAAGTAAAATAGTTTAAAAGTTTCTAATTCCAATTTTTGCTAATCATTGAAAATAGGTTGGGAACGAAACGATATATACCTACCTACAAGCACATCGATAAGGCAGTTTTTTAGTGGAGATAACAATCAAGACCTCTTGGCTACATTCCACATAAACAAATCCGGGACACAATCCAATAAGAGGAAAGTAACTTGTCTTCGATAACAGTGCGTGAATCAAATGGAATTAGATTAAGTCATCTGTACATTTAAATGTATCTTTAAAATAGCAAATTAGCAATATTTTAATAGGTAACTAATTGTATAATTATAATCTTAATAACTTTAGCTAGGAAATATTAGGAACGGCAACAAAAAATGCTCAAAATTCCAGTTGCGTTGCACAGCTGCTAGGGTCAATGTAATCTTCTGACCTACGCACAGCTGCTAAGGTCAACGGACTTTTCTGTTGCTACCTACGCACAGCTGCTAAGGTCAACGTACTTTGGTTACTAGGCGCAATGTAAAATAATTTGTTGGAGCCGTGCGCAATTCAGAGGCAATATAAGTCGCAGGCCAACTTGAATCTTTCTCTTTTAGTATCCAGCTTTCATAGATTGCGCATCATTTGGAATTCGACTTGGCTAGTGTAATAAAATATTATTATTAAAAAATTAACTTTATCTTGGGTAACGACTGAGATAAAGCGATTTATTCTGGGTCTCGACTGGAATAAATTCTACTAACATAATAACTTTATCTTGGGTAACGTCTGAGATAAAGATATTTATTCTGGGTCTCGACTGGAATAAATTTTACTAACTCAATAACTTTATCTTGGGTATCGACTGAGATAAAGATATTTATTCTGGGTCTCGACTGGAATAAATTCTACTAACATAATAACTTTATCTTGGGTAGCGACTGAGATAAAGATATTTATTCTGGGTCTCGACTGGAATAAATTCCACTAACATAACAACTTTATCTTGGGTACCGACTGAGATAAAGATAATTATTCTGGGTCTCGACTGGAATAAATCTTACTAACTCAACAACTTTATCTTGGGTACCGACTGAGATAAAGATATTTATTCTGGGTCTCGACTGGAATAAATTCTACTAACATAACAATTTTATCTTGGGTACCGACTGAGATAAAGATACATATTCTGGGTCTCGACTGGAATAGATTTTACTAACTTAATACCTTTATCTTGGGAAGCGACTTAGATAGAGATAGTTATTCTGCGTAGCGACTAGAATAACACAGACTAACTCAAACCTTTATCTTGGGTCTCGACTGAGATAAAGATAGTTATTCCGGGTAGCGACTAGAATAACACTCACTAATCTGAAACCTTTATCTTGGGTCTCGACTGAGATAAAGATAGTTTTTCCGGGTAGCGACTAGAATAACACTCACTAATCTCAAACCTTTATCTTGGGTCTGGACCGAGATAAAGATAGTTATTCTGGGTACCGACTAGAATAAACACGACTAATACAACTTTGCTTTGGGTCTCGACTGAAGTAAAGCCTCTTGTTCCGGGGAACGACTAGAACAAGATAATCACTAACTATTTAATTACCAACGCCATAAAGTCGATTCCATAGTTTTATACTGGTGAGTACATTTTTTGATTAATCATATATTATAGTTCATATTGATTAATATATTTATATATATATACATATATAATGCCATTGGTCAAAGTTGTCTCAGCTTTGACAGTATTGTATTGAAATTAAAATTATTATTGTGTAGTGAGTAACCGATTTTATTAAACCAATTGAAGTTTAGTTCTTAAGTGTCGTGAAATTGAATTCTATTAATTTTAGTTCTAGTTGTAATTTGTACATAAGTTTTACGTGCGTCCAATAAACCACTGACTATAAAATATTCCCCGGCGTTATTATTTACAGTCCACATCATTATTAATATTTTTTTTTTAGTGTTCTCATTGGGCAGAACAGATTGTTTACATTCAAGCACTATATGTTGTTGTTTTGTATGCTTCTACTATCGCATAAAGCATAGAAGCTTATCGTAAGGCATTATCATTAATTCATTGATATATGATATAATATACACGTAATGCTTTCGCTTGCCCAGAATAACATTAAACATGAATTTCTGTTTCTTCTTTTTTTTCCATATTATTCTTTCTGCATATATGTGAGAATGAATCGATTAATGTGCTATATTTAGCTTGTTCATGTTAATATTTTACATGTCGATTTATGTATAGCAAGATGTGATCTACACGTGTATTTGAATTGGAAAACATAAAAGAAAATTCAAAGGGATGTATAACAAAAGAACATGCCTCTTTTCGTGTGCATCCAACAACGCTCTCTTGTCCAAAATGTTGCGGAAAGCATTTTGCGTTTAACTGGCCATCATTCAGAGCTTTAAATGTCATACAGCAATGGGCATTAATTGTTTAAGCCGGATAACGGCCAATAAATGCAATTTTATCGTTTCGTTCCTGGTCTATGTTTTGAACACAATATTTAAATATCAGTTGATATTAGAGAAAATGTCTTCGGGAATGAATATTATTCACAAAGAATTTCTTCGATAAAAATATAACAATAATGAAATTAAATTGTGCCTCCTTAAAGACGTTAAAGATTTGGAAGTTACTAGTATTTGTGGACTAAATAGAAACTTCACGGGGACTGTTTCATTAAAATTTAATAATTGTAAAATTAGCATAAACGGTGTAAAATATAGAAATTATATAACATATTTTCTGTCAACAAGCGAGATCCTATCTTCTATCTTAACATTACAGAAAGTAAATAATTTCTTCTTATAGAATGTAGATCACTATAAGAGAAACCATTTAGTAATCGTAATAAAATTATCATTTTACAGCAAGATCATTCATCATCATTCATTGTCATTGGGCTCTATAGGATTGACAGTAATTGTTATTCTAATAATAATATGTGTGTCTTTGTTTAAAATTCAAAAAAAGAAGTTTTACAAGGAGAAAACTCCACTAATAAGCTTCCAGTCAGATTTTTTCCAGGCAGGCAGAGTGTGTACATAATACTACCCAACAAGGTCATGAAAACGATCTCACCATGCTGAAAACAAATCCAAGGTCCAGAAATATTAACTATTTATTGCCTTTCCCTAAAGAATTTCAGTCTTCCCAGAAAATTGAAAATTATGAAAATTAAGCATTTTTACTAAAGGTACGAGCAGTATAAGCTGTTGCTACAAAATAAGTTTTTAGTTCTTAATAGTGCTCAGAAATTATTATTATTACTATTTTTGTTATTTATAACGTTAAAACTTCGTTATATTGGTAAAGTTATAACAATGAGAAGAAGTAACGTTATTGATAGAACGAAATTATTTTGTTATGAAATTGTGTTGTTTACATTTGTTGACTAAAATATATTTATTTCACTTCGTTTTGATTACAATTTTGAAACGATACTAGTAATCTTCTTAAGTTATAAAATGGTCAAGCGGTTAAATCTCATGACTGAAAGGGCGTTAGATATTTTCGATTCATTTGAAATGTGTGCAGCAGAAAGTTGTTGACCAGTTGTTGTGGATCGCACTTCTGATTGTTTATTATTGCTACCCTTATTTCGACATCATTTTTAATGACTGTCGATAATTACTGTTTGCTTATTTTTACTTCATCTCGTGTATGTAGATGTGTAACCTCTGCAATATTACAAAGGTCGATAGCCTTCTGAAAAATTAAATTTTCGGAGCGCACTATCTTTATGAGAGATGTCTTAAACGATGCATATCTTATTGACAATGTTTATTTCAATTAAGCGGGAGGGAAGTTTTTTCGATCGGATGTAGCTTGAGAGACTTTGGGTGAAAATGTGGACATATCTACTTCTCGTGATTGCGCGGAAAAGGGTGAGTTGAGGAAAATGATTTCCTATATGAAAAATGTTCACAACAGAGCATTAATGGATATGGAAAAAAGAACTGTAAAAAAAAACGTAATGTAGCAACTTGGGTGTATGTGACCCAAGTGCATGAAGATGGGCGCTCGGTGAAAAGACAACCGAGAAAGTTTCCTGAATCAGGAAAAAAGTACACCACCCGATAGTACTCGCCGAGACCTTTAATTCGATATGCAATATGCGGTATTGGCACCACCCCCCACCCTCCCCGGGGGTTCCAACTCCCGACCTTAAAATTATGCAAAGAAAAATTTTCTTCCATGAATTGTAGCTGGTAATGAGCTCAGACGAACAGTGATACCCGTTTTCCGATCGGACATAACCCTACCGAGTTAGAGCCGATCTAAGGTGCGAAAAATCTAGTACTTCAGATCAAATAAAAAAGAGGCAAATACTAAAAAAGTGAGTATGGGGTTGGCTGTAAATAGCTATTTAAAACTCCGAGTTCCAGGACCTAAGCAATTTAAATGTACTAGATTTTCCTAAATGTACTAAATGTGGCTTTGACACCCCACCCTACCCCAGCCTTCCCAGCTTAATTGAAATAAACATTGATAATAAAATATGTTCAGAGTGTCATAATGCATCATTTAAGACATCTCTTAAGTCTGGAGGTGACGGGCCTGAAATGGGCATTCCCCTATCACTAGTTTACCGATTTCTGAGGTCAAACTTAAATCTTTCATAGATAATATGATTTTTTGATAAAGGACGACGATTAATTTCGAGTACATATAATCAAAATTTGGTAACTCCTTCCTAGTGATGCTATACAAACATTTCCTTTTTGGGACGACTTATATGTATACAGACATACACTGTGTAGGTTGGCTGCTATTCACAGGAGTAATCACGGACAATGCATATGAAAATTTTTAAACAAAGTTTAGGTATTTCATCTATGCTATTACATTATTGGTTTGATACCAATTATTACACATATTTTTTAATGCATTTTTTTTTCTTAATTCACATGTACTTAAAATAAATTACATGTTGAAAAATTACTTTTGTAGAGCTGCAGCAACTGCCAATCATCCAGAAGAAATCCATTGATTTTTTACAGGATTTCTCTGCATTTCGTGCCCAAGCCCAGATCGATTGAATCAAAACGCGTAAAACTTTCATTAATTGTATTGTCACAGTGCTTCAATGAGTGTTTTTTGTGTAGCTAAAATTATTAATAAATTACAGCTTTGCGGAACTAAAGAAAAATATTCATTAATTGTTGCATATCAGATGTGTGCATATGACTAAGTTTGAACAAATATAATGCGAAATATGTGCAATAATCATATAACATTATCAAAATAAGCAAAGCAAGAAAACTGTCGATTAATAATAGAAAATTCTATTTCTAGAATGTATGTATATGGTTTTTAGATGAAGACGTAAATTTGTAATTTTTTTAAAACAAACGTCAAATCTATGCGTTTATATGTATATGTATATATAATATTTCGTGTACGCATCATGAAAGCAGTGATAACTCAAGCTATAAAATTATCCACTTACTGTCTACTCCTTAATGATCGACGGTAAGAGATTTTAAATCCACATATAAATTTACATCGATTTTTTTTTATTAAGTTTTCGTATAAAGTATAAATATTTTACCTAAAACAGCGCAAACAATTCCAGTTACCATTTGATGGACGTTAATTTTCCCGAGCAGTCTTATTCTTTGCAGCTCATCTTCAAGAATTAATTTATCATTTTCATCTGCGTAATTGTTGCGCAGTGGTTGAGGTATTAGCTGATTTTCTTCCGAAATCTCACGTAAAATACTTGGTTTCAACTCCTTCATATGTATATAAATTTCATATTAATTGGCTTATAAAATTTTAACGCTGAGGCCACTTACCTGATGTTTGAATAATGTTCCAATAAGTGCACACTTTTCAGGAAGATCTTCTCTTAAATCACAAAGCTTTTTCACAGGCACGTCGGTACCTAAGAATAAATCAATTTATTATAAATTATTTTATTATATTATATTATTTAAAAATATAATAGGTAATAAAAAGAATATAAAAAAGAAACGTACAATAAGCCTTTCATACTAGAAATTACTATATACATATGTACAAACATAATACTATGAAATACCATAGGCACCCTCCTTTTGATTAGTTTCCTTCATAGCTCCTCTTAGGAAGCTGAGCAAAGTCAAAAACAAGCTGTTATATTTTACCAAAGAACATCTAACAGAAACAATATGCATCGGCGTGTATACATGTTCAGCGATGCGGGTGGTGGGCGCAGACAGAAGAGAGCAATATGCTCTCAGTCTCAAATCTTTGCTTCTTCTCGTCTGTTACTTCCCAACCGCATAAACATTTAGGCATACAGCTTGTGCCCTTTTTAGAGGCCAGACGAAGATTCTTGTTAGGCTATATGTTCTTTGGTTGTGCTATGCCTTTGAAGAAAATGATGACATTTACAAGTATGCTGTAAGACATTTCGCGACATTTTATTAACAACTTCAAGCAATATTACGTACTTAAATCAGACAGATACTAGTGCAAATTCTAAGAAATAATTTACGGAGGGCAGCAAATTAGTTTCAGTGTCCCTTGTTGACCTGCAAAGAGACTAGAGCGGACTTATACGACCTTCATGTGAGAGGGCTCCAGGAAGTAAAGGAAGAAATAAAAGCTCTCAGCAAATCATTTTTACGTTATAATTATTTCCTTTGTTTTATTTCGACCTGCTTCTCGCTCCAACGTGTCCTACCGTTTAACGAGGTATGGACCCTTAGTCTTATAAAATTCTACTGACAGATATACGTTGCAGCTGCTCTGCAAAAAATCCGACATATGGGCTCACCTGACTGCACCTGACTTATTGTTTTCTAACTAAAGGATTATTCCTGCTTACTTTAGCATAGAGTATCAAAAAATTTTAGTCAAGTTATCTAGGACTTGTACTATAAAACTTTCAATATGTACTCATGTGGAGCCATCTGCGTGACTTTCTCATCAACGATGAGCGTTCCTATATGCTATAATCCAGGCTTGTATTTCAAATAAAAAATGTTAGCGACTTTAATTCTAGCTATTAATTAAAATAATCTCACAAACATTTGGATATATCTACACCTTAATCTACGTTATTGGTTCAGAAAAATTGATGGATACATTTATAATTGTTACTCTAAGCTGTGCCCATATGTGATTCCTTTTTGTTATTTATTTATTGCAGGTATCTGAGGATTTCACTATGCTTCCGTCAAACTAGATAATCTATCGAATGGCACAAGGCCGCTGCCGTACTCTTGGATGTAGGAAACATCAGTAGTGCTACACACACGTATACTTTGGTGGTTAATAATAGGCTCGATTGTGTGAGACAATCACAGAGGGCGTAATGGAATCAAATGTATTTTAAAATTTTGCAATATAATCAAAAATTTGGCAATATGATCAAAATGTTTCAATATAATCAAGAATGGTTCAATATGATCAAAAATTATATATAAAGAAATATACACACAACATCAACTTGTACATATGACGTTCCCCAAAGGAGCTCCCTGGAGGTGATGACAATATCTACGAAAGAAGAGAAAACATTTGCCGTGCAAATACTAAAAACGTTTCTTGCTTCCTTTGATACGGCTGACAATTCGTACTTAGAGAAGTTGCTTAATTATATCTACAAGTATGTCCATACCTGTCTGTATTGGAGGTCTAGGCTATGCTAGTTACAACTTTATGATATCACCTGACTCCCTACTATGCGTTGGGCGAGACTGCTGATTTTACCTGAATACTTGACACTTATGATTAAAATTTAGTAATTGCCACCAGATGTTGTTGTACGACTAACCGAATACCGATATGATATCGTTCCTGCTACCTTTACCTCGAATTCTTTTGTTTTTTCATTTTTTTCTTTTCTCACCTCACCATAAGGTGCATAACCAACAGTTGAGGATAACGGGGGGCGCCGGAGGATTGCCGCGGCAACTAATATGACGGTGACTTAGCCACAAGTATTCAATTTAACCGAGCTAGATGCATCACATTTGTAAACTAGTTTATAAACTAATTACATGCTTCCTTCAAGCAATGACAAGCTTTGGTGTTATTTATAAGCTTTTCTGTTTGTATATTGCTGCACGGTTGAATTTATCACGATTTTACCGCCGAGGTGAAGATGCTGTCGGAGTCTCGATGGTTTTCCTCAGGTGCAGGAGCGAATTTTCTCAGATTACCCTTTTATAATAGCTTCCACTTTTATACCAACTCTCACATCACCCGTATGGTTGCCATCGGCAAATTGTCGTGTATAATAAATTTGTTGATTGGCTGCCTCGGGATATGAAATTAAAGATGAAAATGAGGCGATATTTTTGATGAATTGCGTGTACGTCGTTTCGACGGATAAATAATTTTGCTGATTGAGAATAAGTTAATATTAAGATGGAGAAATTTATTAAAATTATTTACAAGATTTATTTTTTCGCCGATATCCGTGGAAGATTTTTCCTGTACCAACTCCTTGATCTTTTCACTTGTGTAGGTTTGACACGGAGAAGATTGTCTTCTTCTTCCTTCTGTCAGACGAGAGTAAAGGAAGCGCTCTTCTTGCCGCGGGTGCGTTCGAGATCTCTGTCTGACAGCAGCCGGCCTACACGCCTCAGTATTACTCAGTGTAGCATATTGGTATATGCAATGCGCTACGACCATAACATTGTCTTTTTAAATATTTATAAAGAAGTACAGGGTGTTCCGTAAATGTCTTTAATCCTTTAAGGGGATGAAAGTAGAGGTCATTTGGGTCAAAAAAGTCTAGATACTTTTATATCGAACTCCGCTTGGTTTTCGAGTAAATCGATAATATCGATTTTCGAGATTTTGCATTTCGTTATAAGTTCTATTAATGGATTGTGACGTTCAAACCTTTATTTAAAAGAACACATATTGGCCTTTCTAAGAATGTATTGTTCGAACCAAATTGCTTCGAATATATATTTTAACCGATAACTTCTGAAAAGAAAATATCCTGAAAACAAAGCATCAAAATTCTTAGTAAAATTAAATCTAATTTGATTTCTCTTAAGCAAAAAACATGTACGCAGCACAATATAGCCATGTAGTTGTCATCTTCATAGCATATTGCACAAATATAACATAAAAGTATAGCCGCATTGAGCAAATTAAATTAAAATTATTATCAAAAAACAATTCCTGAAAAGGGAACATATTACAACAATAACATGCTGAAATTGAGTTCTGAAAAGAAAACAAATTTAATCTAATTACAATGTTCCCTAAAAATAGGTACAACTTTTAACAAAAATATTGTCATGTAGCATAAAATGCATGGCACAATTTTAAGCAGATCAAGCCGATCAATTTGCAACTCTATCATTATCATCATTTCAAGTACTATCCAACGTGATAGAGAAAATATTTTTTGCAAATATAATTCAATTTAACACAGCAGCATGGGTTGCTATAATTTTCTTGTTGCTATGCGTTTTTGTTCGTTGCTAGGCAAATTTTATCGCTAGTACCGTAAGAGCACAGCTGCATTGCCAATTCTTGTAATCATGCGCCGCTGCTACTCTATCAGTAGTGTCGTGTGCAAGCAAGGGCTATATAAACGACAAGCTGACTGATCTCGATCTCTTTTTGTACTTGGCATCGCTTGGGGTAAGTTGGCTGTTTAGGGACTAACATTATATCGGGTATCGACTGATATTTTACTTCTAACAATTAACAATCATTTCTGGTCTCGACGGAAATAAACGCATCTTATTTCGGGTCTCCACTGAAGATAAGATATTTACTAACAATCATTTCTGGTCTCGACGGAAATAAACGCATCTTATTTCGGGTCTCGACTGAAGATAAGGTAACACTTTAAGCCGGGTCTCGACTGACTTAAAGAATATTATCTCGGGTCTCGAATGAGATAATCTTTTACTAACAATCATTTCTGGTCTCGACGGAAATAAACGCATCTTACTTCGGGTCTCGATTGAAGATAAGATAACACTTTAAGCCGGGTCTCGACTGACTTAAAGAATATTATCTCGGGTCTCGACTGAGATAATCTTTTACTAACAATCATTTCTGGTCTCGACGGAAGTAAATTATCATAGGCAACGACAAGGAATATTTTCTGAAGCTAAGGGGACGCCAAAAATTTGTGTATTTTACATAGCAATTTGGATTATAAAAAATGTCCCCCTTCAAAATTTCACGGTTTCACTATTACTAAACACAGCACACTAATACATTTCGCGGAGTGGCTTAGGTTTTCACCCGATATGCCGTTTCCTTATTGATTGAGCATTCATTCTCATTGAGAGGATTATCAGAGTAGGTAGCAGACAGTGATTTCTATAAACAAAACATACAGGTAGTGCAGGTAGTGATTACAAACTCGCAAAGTGCCGACGGGTTTTCGTTTTAACTAGGGCCGGAGGTATATCGGTAAATTGGAATTTGCCGACGGGTTTTGTTTATTTTGTGTGGACAATATTTATAAATGTGTGTGTTTCGTACTTGTGCCTTGAAAATTACGAGTAAATTTTGATATACATAAGTGGAAACACAAAAATTTAGTGAGTGTTCAAAATAATGAGAAAGGACTCAAAAAAACAGGAAACACAATCAGTGGTATTGTGTAAGAATAAAAAGTTAAAGTTTGATAAAGACAAAGAGAAAAGAAGAGTGTTAGTGCGAAAAAATCGGAAACTTTGTAAGGACAAAGAAGATAAGTGTAAAGATTGGCGAAAAATGCTATACAGGGTCACTTGTGCCCAAATGGTGAGATTAGTTGCGACATGGAACTAAAAATCCTATCAAGGGCGTTCGTCCGTCGATTTAAACAGATGTGTAATGCGAAGGAACTTTCCGAAGACGAATTAACAGGAATAATCGAGAAAACAATTCTCAACGAACTGAAGGTGTTCAAAGACCCGGTACCGAGCCAAATATCAAATGAAGCACCAAGCAAAGAATTTGATCCTGAAAACCAGAAGGACGAATTTATGGATGCGGAGGACAAGGAAATGGATGAGAGTAAAGCTATGAACGAAGGGGATAAGGATGTGGATGATGGCAGTGACGACCCTGGTAGTGACGAAAGCTACGAAATCTTTCATAACAAGAGGAGACCTAAGATTCAGCTATCATACAACGCAGAGAAAAAGGGCAAGCAGCCACAACAGGGCCGCAAAGTGGATCAGGAGACATCTGGGAATTACTACAGACTAATCCAGCCAGCGGAGAAACTGAAGACTAAGGCAGCCAACAGTAAGACAGATGCAGTACCAACTGAACGAAAGACCGCAAAGCCACCACCAATAATCTGCTACAATTTAAACGTAGCAAAATTTTTCGAGAAGCTTGAAAAGTTGGAAAAGCGCCCCAAGTTCTTCTTGAAAAATAACAACAGGATGAAGTCAACGTTGAAACCAGCCACTGAAGACGACCATAAAACAATTTTTAATTTAGTGAAGGAAATCAAGGTGGATTGCTTCACTTTCACGCCCAAGGACAATAGAAAGCTGACCTTAGTGCTTAAAGGGATCCAGTGCAGCTTCGACCCAAGAGAAGTAGCAGCAGCTTTGGAGAAGGAGCTGCCAGGAATAAAGGTGGCTAAGGTGTCGCACTTGGTGACTCCCGCTATAAAGAAAAGCGGGCGCCTAGTGGATTCCTATGTGGTAAACTTCGAGGCCGAAACTGATGTCAATCGGGTTATCAAGGTTGACAGAATCCTTCACCAAGCCGTCCACTGGGAGCGATTACAGACCAGTGGTATATCGCAGTGCAAGAACTGCCAGAAATACGGCCACGTAGCCAGTAACTGTGGAACTGCATACAGGTGTATAAAATGCAACGGCAGCCATGAACCAGGAGCCTGCACCAGAGACGTATCGAAAGGTAACCCTATTGCACCAACTGCAACCAGGAGGGACACCCGGCAAACTATAGAGGCTGCCCGAAGTATAAGGAGCTTATTGAGAGGAAGAACGCAGCGATCCAGACAAAGAAGCAAAGGGAGGAATTCGTCAGGGAGTCTGCGCGGAACTATGTGAAGCCCGGTAAGTCCTTTGCTCAAATCATTTTTTCTAATATTTCAGGTACACACATAGGAAGAAAAACCCAGGAAGCCGTCTCCAGGCCCCAGACTGCAAGTAAGCCAAACCCCTCTTCACACACTGTGTTTGGAGCAGACACGTTCTGCAATCAGGAGGCAAAATCACTCTTTCAACGCTTTCCTTCCTAGCTATAGGAAGCTGACTTCCATTCCGAAAAGACAAAGCGCTTATCTGCAATTCGCGTTTTCGTTATGCGGAAGCAGAAATTAAGCGAACTGAAGGCGATTGCCCTCAATGTCAACTCCCTTGTGTCTCACGGGAAACGAGTCTCCATAAATCTTTTTCTGGAGGAACACCGTCCCCATTTCATGTTTCTGTCAGAAACAAATCTAAAAGCAAGGCACAGTGTCTTTAGAAAAATATTGTCTGCTCAGAAATGACGCAGGTGAGGGTAAGCGTGGCACCGCTATTCTCATTAAGAAAAATCTCCACTTCGAACCCACCCAGATAAACTTTTCCAACTTTGAGAATACGTCTCTTAAGATAAACCTTGATTCCGTGAAACTCTTCTACTTGTTTCACTCTACATTCCGTGCCATACTGCAGCCTCCCGAGTACGTAGTGATCTGATCGTGCTGAACGCCTTTTCCCAACAATTCACATATACGATTGTTGGAGGCGATTTAGAAATTTTACCTGCCAGGCCCATATCTCTGATTCTGACCATTTGGCAGTAGAATTAAAAATAGCTCTACAGAGAGAATTCTCCGCGAGCACACTAATTGCTCCAGCAATTTCGTCCCTGACCAATGTCGACTGGCCACAGTTTCAGGATAGACTGAGTAGCTAACTCCCCAATTTCTTGCCAGATCAGCATAGAAATCTGTGTAATACATAATACATACCGTTTTTCCCCACTACGCATCAACCTAATAACTACCGGTATAAGAACCTTCCGCCCAGAATCCAAGAGTTGTACAAGTATAGGCAAAAGTTAAAGAAAACCTTGAACAGAATTTACCGGCGAAATCTGAATACACAGAACCCGGAATATTCATCTTTACTCTCCCAAATTAGGTGTCTGTCGACAATCATTGACGAGCAAATCCGTACCTTTGTCGATGAACAATTTCGCCAGAGGTTGAAAGCTATTAAACCAGGTCTGCGAGCTTTTAGCGAAATCAACAAAGTATGTAGCAGGAAAGCCCAAGTCCCTGAAAAACTACTCGATGGCAACAACTGCTTAAATTCTCCTGAAGAGAAAAGCAGTGCCTTCGCCAAATACTTTGAGTCAACCTTCAAAAGCTCACCTCCAACTCATCTCCCTAAGTTTCATAGGCAAGTCCTAACTGAAATAGAAAATTTTGAGACACAAAATACCTCACCAATGGCAGAATTTAGTCTTGAAAATCCAGCTGGAAATCCAAACGACCAGCAAATATACACCAGCCCGCTTCATCTAGCCGCCCTTATTCGCACACTCAACAATAAAAAGTCGAGTGGCCCAGATGGTATACCGAACTTCATAATCCGAAGTTACCACCGTTGGCAATCGAAATGCTAACAATAATCATAATCTTCAACAATTATATAAACAATTGTTACTTCCCCAACAGCTGGAAAGTGTCTAAGATAATACCAATTCCGAAGAAGGCATCTTCTAAAAGCATCTCGGAATTCAGACCGATTTCACTAATCTCCAACTTGGGAAAACTTCTGGAGAGATTAGAGAAACAGCACATTGATGACACTTGCGTGGAGAAGGAGATGGAGCAGCATCAGCAATTTGGATTCAAGGCTATGCACTCCACTCTGCACCCACTATTAAAATTTCACACTGATGTGACCCAAGCTCTTAATAAAAAGACTCATACTGTGGCCTGTTTTCTTGGTGTTGAGAAGGCCTTCGACTCCATCTGGAGAGAAGGTCTTATCTCCAAACTGATTGGATTTCAGTTCCCACCCTACCTCATTCGGATGATAAATAGCTTCATATCTCAGAGACAATTCTTTGTGGAAATAAAGAATTGCATATCTGCGCATAAGAACATAAAAGCGGGCGTCCCGCAAGGCTCAGTACTCGGGCCATTCCTCTTCAATCTGTTCACGTTTGACCAACCGCAGACTAATGACTAATGACTTATTAACGTATGCGCACTTTAAGTCCCCCAAATTAGCGACAAGGAAAGTGGGTGATCATATTGCCAAGCTTTACGAGTACTATCGTAAATGGGGCATAAAGATCAACGTCCCTAAATCGAGTTTACTCTGCATTAGAACTGCACGTTCACGCAGAGGCGTATGTCAAAACGCAAGAAACATCGAAATCACCATCAATAATGAAATTATAAAACCCACTAAGAGCGTCAAATACCTAGGTATAAATTTCGATGAACGTTTCAAGTTCAACCCTCACGCAAAAGCAGTTGCAAGGAAAGCAAACTTTGCACTCAGCATGGTCACCCAAGAAACAATTTTTTTTATATAGTAGTAACCGCAAGGTTTCAATTACCAAAATATATAACTTGAGTTATATAGACTGGTACTCAAAACGTCTTCGTAACCACTATAAACCCCTTATAGAGCTTAAATGGAGGATTATATAAAGGTTACCGTGACTTGATTTAGGTAACGTTATATAACTAAAAGTTTTATAAAATGAGTAACCAAAATATTCTGGTTACCTTAATATAACTTCTTATATAACCCTTATATAACCCAATGAGCTCTCGATTAATTTATTTTGATCATAGCAGTGGTTGCAGTAATGTTTCGGTTACCTTTATAAACTTTGTTTATAATGGTGATGGTAACGTTTCCACAACGCTTGGAATTCTCAGACTGATTACTTTCAGTGATTGAAATGTTGGGGAAATTATTTTTCGTTACCTTCATAAAACAATAATATGCAAATATTTACGAAACCTATAGACTTTCGATTTTTTTTTTGTATTGTATTTTTATAATGTAATGGTTTAATATTTTTACATTTTAGAAGTACAATTTTTCGGTATATATGTGGTGAAATTCAGCTGCAATTGAAATTTTACTGTGAATATCATCATAGATACTTCCAAAAAATACAGACCGCTCCAAAAATAAGCAATATTTAATGATTTTAATTAAATATGACAAAATTTAAGATTTTCACTTATGTGACATTAATTCAAAAAAATTAGATAACATACTTTAGAAATGCTATGTACCTAAAAAGATGTATTTTCTTCAGATAAAAATAAAACGGAAGCCATATATCTGCAATTTATAAAATTGGCTTAACCGACATTTTCTTTTTTATCTGCAATAGACAGATGAAAAAATGGCGGCTTGTACTTAAATGAACAAATTACCATTATAAAACTTCAAGTAGTTTTATATAAACTGAATGACCCTTATAAAACTTCTAGAAATATTATATAAACTAAAGGCAATACCATGCTTCGAAACTGGTCCTTATATACCCTTTAGTCATAATATGTAACTTTTGGTAATGTTATATATCTTAATTATAGTCACAAAAAATAGACGTTAGTGTTCTTATATATCCTTTGGTTATATTATGTTATATAAATAAAAACAGTTTTATAATGGCTCCATTCGACACTAAAAGTAATTTGTTTTTATAACGATCACCGTAGTTACTAAAGGGCCACCAAAAAATGTTACGATATTTTATAGTGGGTATATGTATTACCGAAAGTTCCCAATTTTTATTAAAGTCACCTAAATTACTGAAAGTTGTCGAGTAATATAAGGGTAACCACGGATACCGCAATAAACACTTATTACCAATAAGTTTATAACGTGGTGATCAAAACAATTACAAAACTTTCTTATATACCTTCTAGTAATGGTTACTCTAAGCTATATAGACCGGTGATTGAAACATTTCCATCACCAACTTATAAAACCTTTAGTAACTTACTTCCACGATAACCATTAGTAACCTAAAAAACTCTAATATAACTACGTCACCAATTGGTAATATTATAAAACGCTTATATAACCACTGAAATTCTTATATAACCGAGTAACCATTATATACCCCTTATAAAACTACCCATCACCTTCAGTCACCAAAAATTGGAAAAATTGTTACTTGGGCAGTCCTATAATGAGATATAGGAATGGACTCACTCTGAGCACGAAACTGCTGATGTACAAACAGCTCATTAGGCCCACCTTAACGTACTCGTTTCCCATATGGCACACTATTTCGTCAACCTATATGGATATCCTTGCGAGATTCGAGAGGAAAACGCTCCGAATCTGCACTGGACTCTACCGAAGGCCCTGTGGAAAGCATTATCGCAATCAGGTCCTGTACGAGAAAGCTGGTATTTCTCCGATACAGGACTATCTGGTTGAGGTAATGAAGAAGCAGGTCGCGAAAATCCCCAATCATCCAAACCCAATTGTACAGGAATTAACAAATTTTCCCCACTTACCCACTAACAAATATTTATCGCCTTTTTGTATATTAAATTGTCATAGAAAATACTACCGCGAAGGAATTTTTACTTTTTTCAGGGAAAAAGGAGACAGCTACAGAGGCTAGGAGAGGATGACGGAAGGAGGACTGCAGCCTGCAGGACAGGATATGTGCGCCCTGCTTCAGACAAGGCCCGAAATAGGGAGACTACAAACAGTACTAGGAAGTGAAGACAGTAGCAACCTGATGTAATATCTAAGTTATGTAGCTAGTACTTAAGTTAGTTAAGTATTAGAATTACGAAATATTGTTAGTTAATTATAACTAGGTAGCGCTAGCCGTAGTTTAGAAGTAAGTCATATGTTAGTTAGTAATTCATGTATTTAGAAAATAAGAAAATTCAGCTAGATAAATTGAACTCAGGGCCAAAGAAAAGCCCGTAGGAATTATAATCAGGGAATAGGTTTGAATAAGAAAAATATTGTTAGGTTAAGTGTAAAAAATTTATTCAGCGCAAATAAAAAACTTGAACTTGAACTTGCCGTTTCCTTATTAGTTATTTATTCAATGAGCGTAAGCTGAGGTACTTTGATAAATGGTTTTCTATTTCTATATGCTATCGTTTACTCACACCTTTTATCTTGTATTCAACATAATTAAGAACATAGTCATGCCTAGCGTTATAGTTATATAGCTGGGGTGGTAAATAAATGAATTTTCTATGCTATTCTATAATACATATAGCAAAATAAATAAATCCTTTATAGAGAAAAGAATCAACGGTTATTTGTTTTCCATGGTCAGTGTAAATATCGATCTGGTATTTATTATTTCTATTCTATTCGATTCTATTTTATTAAAATTATCTATTGTCGATCTATGTAGTCAGGATTTCAGGAAGTGGCCTTGTCCAGGGTCTTAACATTTTGTATTTGTATTCGACGATGTCACTATAGCTTCGAATAATGTACATTTTCACATATATGCAGACGATCTGCAGATATACTCTAGTGCTCCTGGGGAAAATCTCAGTGAAGCCGCGGCAACTATAAATACAACTCTTGTCAAGGTTGCAGATTGGTCTGCTAACAATGGTCTGTCACTCAATCCCTCCAAGACTGTGGCCATCGTCTATTCCATTCGTCTCAGAAACTTCACCAGCCTATCTTTAGGTCTTCCCAACATTCATCTTCTGGGTCACTCTATTAGGCTCTCAACTAAGCCGATCCTAAATCTCGGTCTTCTCATCGACTCAGATCTCACTTGGGAACCACAAATAAATAAGATTTGCTCCAGGGTGTATTATGGTTTGCCCTCCCTTTATGCTGCTTCCCAGCATAGTGATCTGGTCAAGGCTTTTCTCAGCCCTGATTCTTCCGGTATTTATCTACGCCAACGTAGTCCTATTCCGCATCTCCAATGGAAATTTCTCCAAACTATGCCGTGCATTCAAGGCCTGCGCCAGATACGTTTTTGGTTTCAAACGAGGTTCACATGTGCCCCTACAGTTCCTTGAAATGCTTCTTCCTTGTACATTTGCGAACATGTATGAATTTAGTGCTCTAAAGCTTATTGTTAAGGCTAGATATGGACTATTGCCCAATTATTTTTGTTCGAACCAGTTTCGATTCATGCTAAAAATAATTCCTGAAAAAGAAACATTATAAAAAAAAAGAAAAAAGTGCTAAAAAATTAAGTTCTGAAAAGAAAATAATTTCATTTAATTTATGTAATCTACATAATTGCAATTTGCTCAAATTTAGTTTTTAACAAAAGCATGTGTTGTCATTTAATATGCAACTTATTGCACATATATAATCAGATCAAGCAGATATACGTACATTAAAGCATTCTGAACACAAACATCGAACGGGAATTTATTTTTCTTCATGGGCTACTGCACCGAAATTTCATTTATCACAGCAGAATTTGTTGCCGTCTGTTTCTTGTTGCTACGTTTTTTGTTCGTTGCTAGGTAAGTTTTATCACTAGTACCGTAAGTGCACAGATGTACTGCCAATTCTTGTGATCATGCGCCTTTGTTACTCCATCGTGTGCAAGCAAGGGCTATAAAAACCACAAGCTGACTGATCTCGATCTCTTTTTGCACTTGGCATCGTTTGGGATAGGTTGATTAGGTAGGGACTAACATTTTATATCGGGTATCGACTGATATAGAATTCTTATTAACAAATCACATTATTTCGGGAGCTGACTGAAATAATCATTACTAACATACATTTTATTTTGGGAGTTGACTAAAATAAAATTTCTTACTTCGGGAGTTAACTAAAGTTAAGATAACACTTTAAGCCGGGCATTGACGGACTTAAAGAATATTATTTCGGGAGTTGACTGAAATAATCATTACTAATATACATTTTATTTTGGGAGTTGACTAAAATAAAATTTCTTACTTCGGGAGTTAACTGAAGTTAAGATAACACTTTAAGCCGGGCACTGACTGAGCTAAAGAATATTATTTCGGGAGTTGACTGAAATAATCCATACTAACATTAACACTTTACTTCTGCCCTTAAGGGGGAAAACGCACCGAGAAGCGCGAAAAATAGCCATTTTTCTGGATTTTTTTTAAGGCAATCTATAGCAGTAATCAAACCAATTCTTTTTTAAATGATAAAACACATTTTTAAGAATACATCAACATTTTTTTATGAAAATATCAAATGTTCGCCGAGTAATCCTCTGGTCCGTAAAGTACCGCAAAAAACAGGCCATCCGGGGTACGCACTGCAGCTTCATCTGTAATCATCCAAATAAAAAAAAACAACAAGATTTTTAAACTGGACAGTATAATCTAGTCTTTGTCATATGCGATTTTGAAAATATCGATTTTTGACAAAATGGCGGACATTTGAATTAACATAGCGATTTTTTGAGAAAAATACGACCTTATTTCGCCGATTAAAAAAAAACTAAGCCACTTAAAAAAAAATCAATATGACAAAGACTAGATAATTATGTGTAAAATAAGCACAAAAAAAGATAATTGCAATCGGTTCATTAGTTTTCGAGATATCTTGCGTACCGATTTCAAAAACATGATTTCGAGAAAAACGCGTTTGAAAGTTGAGCAATGAATAAATCGCAAAATTCTTCAACTTACATAGAATCATCCACTCCAATTCGGCCGATACTTATAATGGTTCTGAGATTTTCGAGAACCTTTCTTTTATCCATTTTTCACCGAATATATTATTATACGTTCTGAAGAGGTTAAGCTTGAAGAAAAGCCAAACAAAAAGAATCGATAATTTCGAAATTTCTCGGTGCGTTTTCCCCCTTAACAGAAATAAAGAAATGTTCTAATCAACGATTAAAACAAAGGGTCTTAACATTAGCTTAAAGTCAACCATCTGAAGTGCCAAGTTTAGGTCGGTGAGTATCAGCCACTTGTAACATTTTATTATTTATTTATATATCTATTCTATAATAAATTTACTCATATAGAGGGTGTCCCGTAAGTCGACGTCAAGCCGGAATCGGGTAGACCAAATCATAACAGTTACCAGAAATTTTTTTAAAAAAATCTAAGTCGTGTATTTTTCAAATTATAGACATTTCTTTTGTTTTCGAGAAAATGTACACCATGTGATGGTTTTTTAACTCCTGTTGCTACAAATCTTTACTTTTTTTTATTTTATTTTTCTGATGTAATTCCGAATAGTGCTTATGTAACCTGTTGTTTTAAATTCTAAGCCAACTGCTCCACCTTGGAAGAAAATGTCACATTTTGCCGAACCAAGAATAGAAAATTAATATTTCACCCAACTTTAACTGATTGTTATGAAAAAAAAAATGTACTACGCCAGTTTGGCAAGTAACTTTAAAAGTTGACGCATTTAATAAGGATTCTAAAATGATATAACACTTGCTACATTATTTCTTAAATTACGGAAAAAAACCCAGCTTCGAAAAATGTCTTTTTACATATAGTTATAGGGAAGTGGACAGTGTTGAAAGGTTAAACCACTGCTTTGAATCCAAAATTACCAGTGCATTCATTTCAGTGTCACTTAACTCAAATTTGCGTGTACGTTCTAACTGCGGGCAGTACAATATTACTAGACGTTTTAATTGGAGCACCCTGAACAACCACAGAATTGTCCTCCCTAGGGTTCACACGCAGTACGGCGGAAAAACTGTATTTCTGAATGGGGCCGTTTTATAGAACCGTATGTCTGAGGAGGCTAAATACGCTGCAACACTGTCAAGTCCGAAGCTCTGACGATAGCTATATGAGGGCCATCCGCCTTGCTGTCCTGTACATTTTTAACATCCCTACATTTCTCACAGCTGTTATGGGATCGGATATGTTTTCTGTTATCCATCATTCAGCTTTGATTATCTATATAGAGCTTTTTATTTTTAGTTTAACTATCTACACTCAACCGCATACTAATCAAATTATTCAAACTAATCTAATTCATCTAATTCTAAACTCGTTGTACTACATTTCTGATCTTGCTGTTAACTTTGACTATCATATGCTATTCCAATTCTAAGAACTCTCTATATTTTGCTTGTGAATTTAACTGGTGCACTGTGCACCTGATTATGCTATATTTTATTACGCTATATACATATTAGGCTCCTAGTTGTATTCTATTCCATTGTTTCATTTTTGTTTTCTATGTATTTGTTACTATACTGTATATTAGGCTGATGTTACCTATATTCTCTATCTTTTAACTTGCTACAGTGTAAATCTACTATGTAACTTTATAAGAAGTGCTCAGCGCTATGCGTGCTTCGGCACGCGACTCAAATAAATTTATGATTATGTTTAAGTATAGCATTACTAACAGAACAGATGTTCCACAACTTTGAATCTTTTTATGACACCCTGTATAAATAAGCTATAATCAGGAACTTACCCCATTTCTCGCGCGCTTTATCATGCAGAAGATGTGTCATTTCTTCCAATCTGAAAGCGTAAATATGAGCAAATTGTTTCGAGTAGTCCCGAGACTGGAATAAAAATTTATCAGATTTATTCGCATACGGTACCAGTAACCGTTCGTAGTTGTGCATTTCTTTCATTAAAAGTTTATCTGATTGAAAAATCATTTTACGATCACAAACCAAATTTAACAGCTTATTTATTTTTCAACGCAAATGTACCGAACACTTTTCCCTAATAAAATCTTATTTTCCCTCAATCAAAATCAAAATATGAAAAACAGCATTTTTTCTTCTTCTTTCGCTTTCACAACAGGGAAAAGTGAAGCCTGAAACAATACGATGCAGTGCAGTGCACTGCACTGCATTGAAATTTAGAGCTCATGTAACATCATGTAGCAATTCACATACACTGCATTGCAGTGCATTTAAATTGATTAATTAATTTTAAAATGATATTAGAAGAAAAATGGGTAGAGTTTTTCTCAAAATAATAGGATACACAATAAAAAAAATGTATATATAAAATCTTCAAAAAATGATTGTCAAGCACTGCACTGCTTTCCATGTGCTATATAGTGCAGTACACTGCTCCAACACTGCACTGCATCGTATTGTGTTTCTGGCTTGAACTATTCGCTCGCGTACTCGGGCACAGTATATACAGAATATACTGTAACTCGGGTAACGGCACTGACTTATAACAATGGACTAGCCGTAACCCCCGGAATATAATACAAGCCATGAAGTCGTCGAAGGCACCGACACATTAAAAGGCCTTAACGTGCCGGGTACAGCATGCAGTAAGAGCTCACTCTCACTGCTTTTTGTATACTCGCCATGGAGGAAAAACTAAAATTTCATCTTAAACAGGTCCTAAAGCCCAAAACTGTCGCCCCCATAGTAAAATGAAGTTAAAACAAATTGCAGCCAAATATGTTTTTTTTCTAATAGTTTAAAAAAAATTGCATGCAGAACAAATTTATGGAAATTATAGTGTTTGAACAAAATACAAGCAACTTTTATATGAAAAACTCCTTCAGTAAGACCAGGCAAGAAGACTGTGGATGTCGCCTGCTGACCGGCCCGCTGCTCTCTTTTTTCGACTTTGTTCATGGCTTGTATCTTGCGGGGGTTACGACTGAGCGTATTGTCATTTTCCTATAGGAAAGCATGGCACAAGTTTTATAGTTCTCTCTTTCGCCATATGGCAGAGTTGGAGCTACCAACACAAAATATTGCATTCTGGAACGTTTGCTTATGCCATTTGATGTTTTTATGTTGGATACAGATGCAATCACTGCAGAAGGAATAAGGTAAAGCTAGTGTTTACCATGCTCCGTCTCTCTTGCCCATAGCAGAATTCAGTTAAGAATAACTTTTGAAAATTAAAGTCGGAATGAGTTTAATTCCTTATAAGCGATTAAAATACCACTTGGGCACAAGAAAATATATTTTTTTAATTAAATTCGATTTACGGGTGTAAAATTTCATCTGATTGGTTGAGTTTTACATGTTTTTTATGTAATCGTTTTAAAGGGTGCTCTAACGGTGATATACAGAAACACAATATTTTTTGTGCCACATGAAATAGCAAATCGCTCAGTCCAATGTTATAAGTCAGTGGGTAACGGCTTCAGGCTTGAAATACATTTGGAAATTTTCAGCACCAGCTTGAGATTTGTTGACATTAGCTGCGTTTTTTTATCTCTCTGATCAGGGCACTGATATATACATATAATATGGACTGATTACGTTAATAGAAATCCTTTGGAAAAAGTGGGCTCACATCTTTATTGCTGACTCTTTCGGTCTAAGAACCAAGTACCAACTGAGGAGAACTGCAAAAAACAAATAAATAAGTGCGTTCGTCGAAATAAATGTTTTAAATTAATTATTTAGGGTTATTACTCATAAATTTGTTTTACCAAATGCAATATATTCATAAGATGTGCAGCAGAAGTTCGAAACGTTTTATTATAATCGCTTTTCGAGCTGCGCGCTCATTTTTTAAACTTCCCGCCGATGTTTTTTTCAATGTTGGCACCGGCGTAAGAACATTTTTTGTCATAAGGAATCAAGCCCACATGAAATAGAAAGTTAAGCAGTCCATATTATATATGTCAGTGGATCTGGGGGGTGATTCTGATCTCTTTGTCGTAGCTTACCCGGGGGTTAAACCTGCAAGTCCAGCTTGCATGCAAGCCTCCCTTCCAACGCGAGTTTAAACTTGACAGCAAAAGGCAACTCGGTTGATGTCTTATCAGCTTGCATGCAAGTTCATTTAAAAAATGGCATATATTGGAAAATTATAGCAATAAAGGAAGTAGCAGAATGATAAAAACCCAAGAAAAAATTAAGAGGCAGGTGTTGGTAAATGATGTAATGCAAATGATCCCAGAAAATCTCAGTTTCCCAGAATAAATTTATCAAATTTTCTCAAGCATTTCTTTTCCGCCATTTTGAAAACTGTATAAATGTCAAATTACTATCTCCCAGCTGCCATGGTTTTTCATCATGCAAGTTCGCTGAAAGCTGTACTGCCAGCATGGCAGTAGAGGTTACACGTGCAAGAAGTATGGCAGTGCAGATTGCATGCAAGCTGTACTTGCAGGTGTAACCCCCGGGTTAGGCGTATATTTTAGTCACATACTTTGACATTTCACCTCAAATTTGTCGTTATACATTCACCGTATTCATTTTGATTTATCCTTTTCATCAACCACAAAATAAAATAAAATGAATTCGCATGAATTAATGTCAGAATGCACGCCTAAAAGTACGACAAATTAGTCAACTGCTTCCGATGTTGTGACAAAAATTTTAAACTGCGATAAATGGATATCATACAGCTAATTAGGGCAATACAACTGCTTAAATTCGAAATAATATTTTGAAATTGTAGTGTGAAGTGTCATTTATAGTTCATTCTACGTAATGCAAGGCTTGCTGAACTGAATAAAAGGCGAAAAAATCAGTAGAAAAGTTCATTTCATTTAGGCGTATTTTTGACATAAAAGTACGACAAAATATCAGAATCACCCCCCTGATCCGGTTCAATTTTATGCACGTCAAACAACAACAATGGATCACGGATTGTTGTTGTTTTCCGTACGTAAAATTGAACCGTATTAGATCAGAGGGATAAAAAACGCAGCTATTGTAAATCAATGTAGAAGAACACAATTGGAGCTTTAACTTTTTTGCCAGCTTCGAGCTGACATGAAATTTGTTCAAATTTCAAGCCCAATGACTGCCAACTTGAGGGAATTTATAATGTGGCCAACTGTGCAAATGCCGAATATTAGAAGAAAGGCTTCTGTTGACACATTTAAGAAGTAAACAGCTACCAAAAATATTAAAATGGAAGAAAACTTATAGAGTTAGTAAAAGATAAACAGTTCCTGTGGGACATAAAAAAAATCAGTATTATTTTGACATATAATTGCTACATCTCGAAACTATCGAAAAAAGCAAATTTATTGTAATTTGGGAAAATGGAAGCATAACTGTGGTTCCTTGGGTTCCTTATATACGTGTTGACTTTTGTTATTTCCAGCGAATTTGTTTTGAGTTTATCGTATTTTTTTACTGAAATACGTTTTGAATATATTAAAAAAATTAATAGAACATTAGTTTCTTCGTTTAAATCAATTCGGGAAAAGTAATATATGCTAGTGGGAAAGCAGATAAATAGAAAATATTTCCTTCGCGTAGTTCCTTATATAATTACCGAAATTAATTGATGCGTGTTTTAAGTCACAGTTTTTGATATAAACAATAACTGTATCACAAATTCACAAGACGTAATAATTATTAAATTATTATATTATCACCTAAAATCGCAAATAACCATCTGTACAGTCGTGCGTTATTGGTATGCTACCCGTACTCTGGATCGAAACTTGGTATTTCGGTATTTTTCCTCCCCCCTCGTTCGTAAAAAGTGCCAATATCCGCCCCTGTGTGGGCTATGGCTAAAACTTGTACCATTCCTTATTCCTATAGGAAAATGTATTGTCATTCTCAGTCCCAAGCAACGAGACGATGCAATCATATGTACGATCCGTGTACATGAGCGTACCCAAAATTGCCCTGCATTTGTGTATATTTTATTCCGCCATTTTTGGTCTTCGCTGTCAGATCCATACTTAGGTTTGGTTTGATTTGGGCTTGGCCGTAACCCCCGGAATATAATACAAGCCATGAAGTGGCCGAAGGCACCGACACATTATGCAGTAAGTGCACACTCTCATTGCTTTTTGTATACTCGTCATGGAGGAAAAACTAAAATTTCATCTCAAAGAGGTCCTAAAGCCTAAAACTGTCGCTCCCACAGCAAAATGAAGTTAAAACAAATTGCAGCCAAATATGTTTTCTTTATAACAGTTTTAAAAAAATATAGCATGTAGAACAAATTTACGGAAATTATAGCGTTTGAACAAAGCAACTTTTATATGAATAATTCCTTCAGTAAGACAAGGCAAGAAGACTGTGGATGTCGCCTGCTGACCGGCCCGCTGCTCTCTTTTTTCGACTTTGTTCATGGCTTATATCTTAGAATTTAGAGGAAACAAGAATGGTGATAAGCCAGATTTTGCGTAATGAATTCCTGGTTGTGTTGGTAGCCCATTTTTACATGTATTTACACGCCATCTCTATTCTAAACAACTTGTCAATTTGCAAAAAATAAACAAAGGTTTTGTGCGGAGCATCTGTGGTAAAAAATGTTCTTTTTCTACTTTATTCTGAAACAAGTCACATAATTAATTTATATAAATCTTTGCTTCTATTAACAAAAAAGATAATTTAGGTAGTGCAGTTACCTCAAACAGGATTCCCTAGTTAATAATCCAATTTATATTTGCAAGCACTGACCGAACACTTCATTTCTGTTTTTTTTAATTGATATGAAGATTTTAACAGGTACTAGTGGCACTATAAAACTTTGCACTAAATATAGTTCAAAGATAAATAGTTTTGAAAAGAATTGATTCGGTATTTTTGTTAAATTTCACAAAAGAATTTTAAGTTGACCAAATCTGCTCATAAAACAAAGGCACATTTGACAATTAATCTACAGCTTTGACAATTTCTCTATCCAGCATCTCACTTACTCCCGCTCTTGACAAATTACGCCCATGTACACGAATTTTACACGATTCAACCCAACGAGGTAAGAACTAAAGGACAATATCACGTACCCATTTCTAACACATAGACACCATTCTTGTTTCTGAGTAATATTGCTTCGTGCCCCTACGGTTGTGTCATGAGTTTTCCTGCGTCAATGCGCCAAGCCCAAATCAAACCAAATCTAAGTATGGATCTTACAGCGAAGACCAAAAATGGCGGAATGAAACATACACAAATGCAGGGCAATTTTTGGTACGCTCATGTACACGGATAGAACATATGATTGCATCTCCTTTAGTTATTACCTCGTTGGATTCAACCATTCCTGTTTGCTATATATTCTAAGGCTTGTATCTTGCGGGGGTTACGGCGTTACGGCTTGGCACATTGACGCAGGAAAACTGATGAAATAACCGCAGGAGCACGAAACAAATATTACTCAAAAACTTTTTATCACTGAACTTTTCTTCTTAATTATTAACTTTTTTATGTTCATGTTTGCAAATTGTTTCATGTTTCTTGATGTTTCGTGAGAAAGTTTATGTTGCTGGTGTTACCATGTGTTACCATGTTTACATGCAGAATTGAAAGATCGAGTCGAGATTGAGTTGAGTTTTCGACTCGAGTTTTTGAGCAATCAGGGTTGAGATATTGAGTTGAGAACGGGTCCAACTATAGTTGAAGTGACAGTTAAACATAACATTATTTATGGTATTTTTTGTGATGAAGCTATAAAAGTTATAAATTTTGTTTAAATAAACAAAATAAATTCTCAATAAATACACAACATACCAAAACTTTCGAGTAAAGAATGAATAAAATAAATTCCAACTGTTAGCTGCCAACTCGACTACGCAATTCATGTTTATAGGCCACTATTTCGACTCGACTACGCCTGCCAAGCGTGGTCGAGTCGAAGAGTCTAGTCGACCCAATTTCACCTCGAGCCGCGTTTACATGGAGTTGAACCCGAGTTGAACCATGGTTCAACCCTGCATGTAAACATGGTATCTGTTGTTGGTTTCATGTTCCTTTATGTTTCGTGAGAAAGTTTATGTTGCTGATGTTAACTCTTCCCTTCTTAGATGCGAATGTCCTCATTTGCGAGGAATTAAAAAAATAGGGTTTCGTAAAATTTCCTTCTGGTTTTTGTTAATGGCTTTTCGATGGTTGATATTGAAATTGATTGACTTGGTTTTGTTATCTCGTTTCCGTCTTCGTGGTGTTGCGTTGTTGGTTCAGGGATCTTCTCTATCTGCTTTCCTTGAATTGTTTCGGGTTCCTTAAATTGACTGATGATTTCTAGCTTTCGGTGGTAACTTGCCTTGCAAGCGATTATGATTATTAACGTTAACGCTATTGCGATGATCAGTCCATAGTTTATTGCTTGATGGGTAAATTTTTCTTTTTGTAAGAGCTCGATTTGGTTGGTATTATTAGTCTGAAGTTCTTTGATCATTTCTAGCGATAGAAGTTCTCGGTTTTCTTGTTCTTGCGGAGTCGGTTGGAGAATAGCAGGTAAGAGTTGAAGGGTTGACGCCGTTCTTGATACGTAGGATCTTCTGTTGGTTTTTATGGTCACATTGTGGAATTTTACCAAGAATGGGCCGCTAAGGTTGTAGGGGATATCCTCGATGTAGATGGTTCCATTGAACTGATTCAGTAACAATATGTCTTCGGATATTTCGTCTATGGTGGGAATATGCCGGTTGTTTATTTTAGGGCAAGATGATTTAAGACTTTTGAGCAGATTCGAGATGCAAGTAGTGTTGCTTATATCTAGAATATTATTTCTCTTACATATAATAATTGGTTAAATTTCTTACATTCTTTCATAATTCCAAATGTAGCCACATTGTTTTTCAGAATACTACTATATAAAATTTCGTTTACAACATTGCCTCTTTTGACTGGCTTTAATAACAATTTTTGGTAAATTTCTGTTGTCGTTATGGGAATATAAATAATATAAAGTAGACAAGAACTGTTTGTTATAACTTTAATATCGGCAAAATCAAGTGTTTCTTCTGGTGTAGAGTACGGAAGGTTCTCTTTATCTAATGTCTCTGTTGTGAATTTTATTTCTGCTTTTGATAACATCATAGAATTAATAATTCCTGACCTAGCCCAGTGTATGGCATATCTTATATTTGTTAATTCTTCTTTAATGATTTTTAATTTGTACTGAATATTAAAGACTAAGTGGTCATTTACAAAATTTTCTTTCTTAAGCGCGTTTAATATCTCGTTAGTTATGTTTATATATTGTTTATTCTTTCATTGTATAATTTATTAATTACTACCTCTCTATTGTTATTTTCTAATACATTATTGATTTTGTCTTTTATAATTTCGAAGTCTTCGTGGTCTGGGTTGCCTGCAATCCACTGTTTAATTTCTGTGGTTTTAAATTGTCTAACAGCTCTTGAAGGGAATAGGGGATGACTGCTGGTTATGTCCTGCTGAAGGATTGGATCTATTTCGGTTAGAAGTTCCTGGTATTTTTCTAATTCAATGACGTGAATTAGCTTGAGATTCCCATCTTGTATTTTAGCCTTTCCGGTATTAATGGCGATGATTTGCGAGTTGGAATAATCTAGTATCTGAACCTCACCAAGCGCGGTGCTCAGAGCACATCTGTAATAAAAAGGGATCGATTTCATAGTAAGGAATGGTTTCGTTTTAGTTTCTAATGTTACTTTTGTGAACTGTTTTCCCTGATTCTGTGATAATTGTCGTGTTCTTATTTTCTTTCACTATTTCTGGTTTATATCTGACGGTCAATTTAGAACCTAACCTTTTGTTGCGCTTGACGTATACTTCCTGACCTGGTTCGTAACTTTTAATTGGCTTACGTTTTTTATTATGGTACTTAAGGTCCTTTTTCTCTTTCTCCCTTAGTTTTTTAATGTTGATAAGGCGGGTTTGTTCGAATTCTTCATGGCTTAAGTTGGGGGTTCTACCATAGAATAGTGTTATTGGTTTCTTTGCGGTAGTAGAATGAATTGAGTGGTTATATTCGTTAACAGCTCTTTCGAGCAGTTTTTCGAACGTTCTTCCTAAACCGTCTGATTTCAAACACCTCATGATTCCCGAGAGGGTTGAATGGAATCTCTCGATCTGCCATTGACTTCACTCTTATAGGGTGGGGTCTTGAATATTTTAATTTTTAGACCATCTTCAAGCATGGAAACTATGGAGACCGAATTTAGCGATTTTTCGTTGTCTAACGCGACAATTTCCGGTAAGCCGAAAAAGAATAAGATATCCCTTAGAGGTTGTTTCACATCTTCTATAGCTCTGGATCTTAAGGGTTTACAGTGGGCAAGTTTCGTGAATTTATCGATAGCAGTGAGGACTAATTTCTTTTCTGTGGAGTAAATGTCTACGTGGACGATGTGACCGGGATAATTTGGAATAGGTGTAGGGTTGATAATCTGACTGTTCGGCTGCCTATCGTATTTATTTTCTTTACAAGTGGCACATCGGCGAACCAAGGCATTGATCTTTCGGCTCATCTTGGGAAAATAATATTTCTCTATTAATTGGTTTTTGTTCTCTTGCGCATTCCGGTGAGCTCTGCGGTGAATGGATAATATCTTTTCTTCTTGTTCGTTTTCGTCGGCAACGTCTTCTACCATCGTTCGCGTGAACCGAATTCTGTAATTCCTGAAATGTATTGGGTAAATCCCCTGGATCTTCCTCAATATTGATTCTTCCGTTTTCAGGCCGTTAATTGTGTGAGGGTTTAAATCTCTTGAAGATGTTAATGATGTCTGCCTCAGAGTATTCGGGCTTAATGAATATGTGACGAGTGTAATTGGGAAAAGTGTTCTTGATCTGGTAGCTGTCTTCGTCGACAATTGCTTGTACTTTTTTTGGATTTGCTTTAATGCCATCCTTTGAGATTATAAAGCCAAGAAATTCAACCTGGTCTTGAAGAAATTCGCTTTTATCGAGTTGAATCTTCATATTGGCTTTCTCCATAGTTTTAAAGACTAGATCTAGGTTTTGGAAATGTTCGTCCTCATTTTTTCCAAATATAATAATGTCATCTATATAGACGTAGCATCTCTTGGCTATGTGATCCCGAAGGATGTCGTCGAGAGCACGTTGAAAAATTGAAGGAGCATTTTTTAGGCCAAATGGAAGCCGAGTGAATTCATATTTACCGTGGTTTACTGAAAATGCTGTCTTCTCAATGTCAGATTCCTTCAGGGGAATCTGATGGAAACCGCTTTTCAGGTCTATTGTCGTAAAATATTTTTTTTTGACCTAATTTGGACAGGACATCTGTTATGTCAGGAATTGGGTATTTGTCAGGGATTGTGACGCTATTTAATTTCCGGTAGTCGATGACCAACCTATATTATTTTTCACCAGAAGCGTCTTCCTTTTTGGGTATGACCCAAACTGGAGAGTTATTAGCTGATTTTGAAGAGCGAATTATTCCGTCTTCGAGTAATTTTGCAATTTGCTTATCGACTTCAGTTTTAAGGCACATGGGGTAAGGGTAAGCTTTAGAATAGACTGGGTCATTATTAATAGTCCGAATCTCTCCCTTTACTGTGGTAGTGTAGGTTAGTCTTTCGTCGGGATCAGCGAATAGGTTAGGGCAACTGGTGATTGTTTTTCCCTAATCTTTGCCTTTGCTTTAAATTTAAATGGGTTGTTCTAGGGTTTATTACGTTCACGGAATTCGAAAAATGTTCTTTAAGAGGGATTTTCTGGTCTGGACTAATAGTCATACAATTTTTATCTATGTAAACTGCTGCCCCTAATTCTCTTAACCTATCATTGCCGATAATTCCATCGAAAGACTTAAGGGTTGGCAGGATAAAAAATTTTAGTTTACGCTCAGGGCCGAAAAGGTCTATTGACGCATGATGTGTTAGCTGCCCGCTACAGAGTTTGCTATGAAAGGTTTCTCATTAGGAATGAGATTCCTGACGTATCGTGGCAGAATATAATTTTTGTTGGATCCAGCGTCGATTAAGAATTTGATTATTTTTCCGCTCTTCGCCGTGTGCTCCAAATAGGGAAGCGAAGAGCTCCTTAATCTAAAAAATGAATGTCGTCGAGTTCCTCTGTTTCCTCAGTATTGGGATAATCACAATGCTGCAAATTTTCTGACCCATCCGCATGTTCCTGAGAACTAGTGTAGTCTGCGAGCGTCTGTTCGTATACTTCATCAGAACTAGCCACTTCTTGGTAGTAGGTTTGTAGATCGGAATTTTCAAGAGATTGCTCCACATGATGAACTGTTTGAAATTTTATGGGTTGCGACTGACGTACCTGGTTCGAAAGTGGTCTCTTGTACGCGGGACCTTGGAGGTTTTGCCTATTGTGATAATTCACCTGGCGTGATCTGATTGATCGATCTACGTCCATTGGTTCTGGTTTAGGAGGATTTCCAAGATTACTGTAGTTGGGTACCTGAGAGTGTTGAGGATATTGCTACAAATGTCGTTGAGGATATTGTGGCGTGTATCGCCATGGGTATTGCGGTCTAGAAGGGTTATGAAGTAGTTCTGGGTAGAAATTTCTTGGTCGTTGTGGATAAGAAGTGGATTGTGTTGAGGGTTTTGCTCTCCTAAGTGGAAGCGGGGGTGGTGACGAAGGCTGAACGCCGCGAATATTTTCGTGGCTATGTTGAATGCGGTAGTGGACATTTTCAAGCTTGAGACATAGGTGTAAAGCTTGGGGCAAATCTGCTGGTACCCTCATACTCAGCAACTTTGGTAGGTCTCCTTTAAGTCCCCTAACGAATGTGTCCAGCGCTTTGTCTCGGTAGGCTTGTGTCATCACGTCCATTGATTCCTGGCTAAATGCAGGATAATTTATTCAGGATCAAAGACAGGTGATAATAGTTTTGTGGGTAGAATTCAGGGATGCTGCTATTTCTTTGGACGATCGTAGTCATTTGGTATTCGAGTGTACCCAGATCTCTCTTGTCAGCGTAGTGAAGGGTAAGGCACTTTGATATTCTCTCCCAGTTTAATGGGGTATTGTATGATTCTAACGCAATATCTGCGTTGCCTGTAATTTTGTTTTGAATTAAGTTTAGTATACCGAAGTATTTAGGGGTGCCTTTCAAATTTTCAAAAGTTTTAAGAATCCTGTTGACACTCTTTTTCCAAGAGCCGAATTCCGCTGGGTCGCCGGAAAACTCCCGTAAACTTTTTACAACGTCTGGTATTCTATCCATGTCGTGTAAATTAGAAAGATGTTTGGGGTCAATGATTTGATCTGTGTCGCTTCTAATTATTTCGGAAATTATTTGTTTTAATTGGTTTACGTCGAAAGTGTCTTTGGAATCAGAACTACCTGAAGGGATAGAACTTGAACTAGTGTTGGAGTTAGAGGTTGCATTAAGTAGGGATGGTTTTAAAATATTGTCGTTATTCACCATTTTTGTTTGTTTTCGTAATCAAATATGCTCAATACCTAATGGTTTTTTTCCTACAGCTTGGTTTCACTAAAATTTAATGATAGACCTAAAACGGAGACAGTCACTTTTAGCTTTAATGGAATTTAATAAAGAATAATTGCACTGCCGCTTAGCGCATGAATGATCGCACCTAGTTAATATTCAGCTTTAATAAAATCACTTTACGAATATTTTCTTTGACATTAATTAAATAATTTCTTTTACCGTTAGATTTGAAATTCGTAAGAAACACGGATTTGATAAAATTTTTAATTTTAATTCTTTACGCTTTTCCTATGCAATTTCACTTGATTTGCTTATAATGAAATTTATTTAAATTAAAGTGGAAATTTTGATTGATTTTTGTTTTCACTTTCTTTCGATTATAGATTTTATTTCCACTTGTAATTTATTCTATTCAAATCAAAAAACCAAAAATTAAATTTTCTTTATAATTTCTTTTTCGACAGTGCGAGTCTCTAAAGAAGATTTTTCATTTATAGATATTTTTCTAATTAATTAAAAAATGGAATTGATAGACTTACACTAAAATTAGCAGACGTATGGTTACCATCTGGAGTTGTAAAAGCATGATATGGGTACTCAGATGCCTTGTCCTAGGTGGGACCGCTCGTGGTACTTCCTTGCAACGAATTAGGCGGCTGCTGGTAAATATTTTAAATCTGGCCTGGTTGTCCTTGATTCTTCCATTTGGCAGCTCGGTTTTTCCTGGTGTTGGATATTGCGGGGCCTCTTTTCCTAGTTCCTTAGTTGCGCAGACTTCGAAGGGCTTTAATCCTTTTACTTGCCACTGTTGTAGTAAGTAATTTTCCTGGTTTCACAGAAACTTTCGTAAGTGATGATTGGTTACGCACTTTCACTTTGTGGTCTCGATTTAACCTTGATTGAAATCACTGAACTTTCGTAAATTATTGATTACACACTTTTTCTTTGTGGTATCGATTTAAACCTTGATTGAAATCACTGAACTTTTACTTAACTACCCAACGGTCCCTGCTCGGGCGCCAGTTAATAAAATTATTTTTCACTTGTAAGAATGTAAGAAAAAAAACAAAATTTAAACGAACTTTTTATTTCACGACGGCTAGATTACAACTGAGCTTTTTCTAAAGACTAAAATCTTAACTAGCTTAACTACTCGCGGCTATTTTGATTAGGTTGCAGTTTTCACTGTGGGAATCGTTCTTGATGTTTGTCGAGTCTAGGAAATGACTGCAAGTTATCTCTGTTGTTGGTTTCATGTTTCTTGATGTTTCGTGAGAAAGTTTATGTTGCTGGTGTTAACTGGAAGTTATCTCTGTTGTTGGTTTCATGTTCCTTGATGTTTCGTGAGAAAGTTTATGTTGCTGGTGTTAGCTTGTACAAACAATATTGTTATGGTCGTAGCGGAATGCATATAGCAGAATGCTACACTGAGACGTACTACAGCATGTATGCCGGCCTGCAGCCTGAACGCACCCCAAAATCGACGAGCTCTTACGTGGCGATTGAGAAGAAGAAGACAATCGACATATGTCTTGTCAAACCTTCCAACGTAAAGACGTGAAAAGTGGAGCTCGAACGAAATTAAAAATTTTCCATGGACATCGGCGAGTAAATCAACCCCTCACGTACGTTCAAAAGAATATTTATCCCTATTAATAGCATATTTTCAATTGGTAAAAATATTCTACTCATTAGCCCAAGAAAATCCGGAAAGAAAAAGCATCGAAATTCCGGCAGCAGCAAAGTCGCCGCTTCTACGCTGTGAATAACTATATTGGCGATGATATAAAGACTGTGGAAGATTTTAAGGTACAAATTATTTTGAAGCCAGTTCCTCGAGGTTATTTAAGTGGAGGTGAAACACAACAAAACAATCATTTCCTTTTGCATATCAAATGTAAAATCTTAAAAATCTCCACCACCACGATCTGCATAATAATCAGCTACCGAATCATCTACCTAAAAATTCAATAAATCCACAAACAACAATATTAAATAAAGGAACAATTTTCGAAGCAGCAACGGGTGGGTTATTATGGTAATATAAATTTATCCAGAAGTGAAATCAGCAAAACCGATTAACAAAAAAAATTAATAATGGTTTAATAAAATTAGAACTCAGTATTTGGTCACTTGCTTTTGACTTCATTGAGTTACTAAACCTCTTTTGAAACATCAGAAGAGAAACAGCTGTTGTTACAACAGACCTCGATAAAAATTATTAGTTACGTGTATAGTAATTTCTTAAATTCTATACTGAACGTTCAAAAAATCTACTTAAATTTATTTTTTTTTAATCTTAATCCTACACTTCTGGTGTTTCTTTTAATTTTTGTTTCTTTCTTTAAGAAATATAGTTGTGCATAAGATACCACTGGGAGTCCAGTGATTCTTTTGATAATGTAAAAAAATCTTAAATGTTACATCCTATCTTAGATTACACTATTGTTCCTAATCAACTTTCTAATTTCATGAATGTGCAGACATGATTTAGATTAAATTTTGGATCTTTTCCTGAATTTGCTGTTGACAGATATAGTACAAATGTCCTATATACACTTCGGAGGGCAAATAATGTGATAAGTTAGCACCATTGCTCTGTAGAATACGTTGGACGTGCGCTTGTCCCGTGATCCTTATCTTATTAGGAATTGTTATTTGTGTACGAAGGAGTAATGCCAAACTCATGTAGAAATATGCACTGCTATCACATTTGTTTCTGTTTTATGGTTCCCAACAATATGCAATAATTCTCTTTGGTTAAAAAAAAGCCTCCCCGTCTGATTCAGCCTGTGTAAGTTCCAGGACTCGGAATTTCTGTATAGCACTACTATGAAAAGATTTTTGTGCCGCCTGCTTTCGGCGATTTACGTCGAAAATGTGAACATCATAATAATCCCTCACGTCTACATGGCATCTTAGCAGCTTAATCAGAAAATTTCATCAGCGTCCGCATTTACGAAGCCTTATTCCCCTTCCCGGATAATTTAAAATTGTTTGAAATTACGATACCCTGGCTTTTGTGTTCGTGATCTTCATGTACTTGCTATAATTTGTGTTGAGGCAAATTATCCTTCACATGGGCCCTTCCGCTTCTTTTCCGCTTTTATTTCATCAATCCCAGCTTATATTTTGTAGGGGGGCTATCCTAACGTGACATGCAATTAAAACACTAGCTTTGATTGATTGACAATATACGTGTGTCTTTACAAAATGTCTTCTCCTCTAACAATACAATATGACATCAAATGGGTATTCGATACAGCGGTTGCTACGAAGTCAGGCATCACTTAGCCTGCCGCAAAATTTAAAAGTGCTACATGCCCTACAGACTCGGCCATACCTGATGGATGATGATCGACCCGATTATCAATTGCAGTACGCACCGTGATTGTATCGAACACCTTACAAAGAAACTTACAATTTATTAAAACATTAAGTCGAAATGCAATACTATCATATCGAATGTACATAACGTACCGTAAATTTACACAAGTCTTGTATTTTGCCTATAATTTAAACTTTTAGTCACGTCTAAAGTTACTTCCACGAAAGGAACAAATCCGTATTTTAATCATGTATACATAAAACTAATCAAACAAAAGGAATAACTTCTTATTTTAATCATGTCTGGAATAAGAATAATCTCTTATAATCGATATCATAATCGAATCTATCCTAGTCTTAACTGACTACATATTATCACGATTTATCAACAATAACTACATAAATTTTCACAAATCACATCACTTAAAAGTAAAACGAATAATATTCAATATCACTAAATTATCGACCTAATTCAAAGGGCCGTCGCATTCACTCGACACATGAAAAAGACAAATAAAGCTTCATGTTTGCCGGACTACAAATTCCCTTATAGGGTATCCTTGATAATTGCATACCTTCGATGTCTCTAGTTACGTATCGGTCGTTGTCCAGAGCTTTATAAATTTCATAGGGCCCGCGATACTTAGCAAGCAACTTTTTGCATATACCGGGTGTAGTGACGATATTTCTGATCATGATATAATCTCCAACTTCATACTTGTGGGGAGGTTTATGTCTTTTATCAAAATATCTTGTTACACTCCTGACTCTTTGCCATGTTGTCAGCCGCTCGTTGCCTAATACAAAGTAAATCGCGCTCTTTAGCTTGCTTTTCAAGGAGATATTCTCTAACCCTATCACAAAATTTGCCCTTCTGATTAACACCAAACAACAAAACGCTCGGAGCGAATCTGGTACTGCGATTGATCGTATTATTCAATGCATATTCAACTTTCGCCAAATGCTGATACCATTTACCGCTGGTATTCACATCCGACTCCTTCGATAACATTGGCTTCAGTATCCTGTTGATGCGCTCAACTTGTCCATTAGACTGGGGAGAATGAGTCGAAATCTTTACGAGCTGAATGTTGTTAGCATTGACAAAGTCAGCAAAATCTTGCGACGTGAAACATGTTCCCCTATCAGAAACTAGTCTACTTAGCCTACTATATGCACTAAAATAGGACTCCAGACAGGAAACAGCTTCATTGGTCTTGGTGCTGTTGACCGCATATAATCTCGTAAATTTGGTGAACACAAGGAAAATATGTCTTTTTTTTGTACCCGTTGGTGGTAAAGGACCGAAATGGTCAACATGTATAACCTCAAACGGCAAAGACCCTTTTGGTATATTATGAAGTTCGCCCTCAGTCTTACCGGACACAGGGGAGAATTGAATACACTTTAAACAGTTCAGGACTTTACCTTTAGCTTCATGTCCGGAAACCAATACGTCCTTCTTAAATGTTGAAAGCATTTCTCTGCACCAAGGTGACATAAGAGTTCATGATGGGTACGGATCACCCGCTCTTCCATCGACTTCGGCACGTAAAACAACGCATTGTTATTGGCCTTGCGATAAACAAGGCCGTTAACCAGTTCATAAATTTGGCTTTCACCTACTTCTAATTCGGAACCTATTTTAACTATGATTGGGTCACGCTTCTGCGCAGCGGCCAAAGCATTGAGAAAGGAATCGTCATCTTCTAATACCAAAATATTGGTACATCTACTTAAAGCGTCTACATGAGACATCCTACTTGACGCTCTATGCTCGATCGTATAGCTATAACTCTGCAACTCCAAAGCCCAACGAGAGATTCTCGGATTTAGCAACTTTTTACTCAGAGTGAGAGTAAGTGATGACAATCTGTAACAATTTTAAAATCTATGCCTAGCAAATAAACCCTAAATCTTCTCAACGCATAAATGATAGATAAAGTTTCCAGTTCGACATCGGTAGTTCGCTTGGAAAAGTAGAATACTGGATGCAGGTTGTTGTCCTTCTGTCGTTGAAACAAAACTGCCCCAAACCCTATGCTACTGGCATCACAGTGCAACTCGGTCTCTTTGTGCGGGCTATAGATCGACAAAATCGGGGATTGCACTAACTTCAACTTCAAGAGTTCAAATGTCTTGAGCTGTTCTGGGCCAAATGTAAAGATCGCATCCTTTTTAAGGCAATCGTACAGAGGCTTTGCATGCATAGCAAACTTCGGAATGAATTTACGAAAATATGAGCATAATCCTATAAAACTATGGACGTCTTTAACATTTCTTGGTATCGGATAATCTTGTATCGCTTTCAGATTTTCCGTATTTGGCCGTATGCCTGTAACATCTACAATATACCCGAGATAGACTATTTGTCTTTGTAAAAATTTACATTTGTCGTATCTTAATTCCAATGCATGTTCACTACTTACGCGCATCACCTCCGCAAGTATTTCCAAGTGCTCTTCGATTGTTTCCGTCGCGATCAAGAGATCATCTACGTAAACAAATAACCTATCAGACACTATTAAGTTCCTAAAAGTCGCGTTAATAAATTTCTGAAATATCTGAGGGGCATTCCTGAGACCAAACGGCATCTTAAGATACTCGTACTGGGCCAAGGGCGTCACAAATGATGTGTACTTGACTGAATCCTCCGATACATTCACATGATGAAACCCACTTCGGAGATCTAAAACAGTAAAATAATTTTTTCCATGAAGCCTGTCGAGCAGATCTTCGATAAGCGGAAGAGGGTAATTATCTTTAAGAGTGAGCTTATTTAAATCCCTATAGTCTACACATAATCTTAATTCACCACTTTTCTTTTGCACTAGTACTATTGGAGAGGCATATGGTGAATTGCTCTCACGAATAATACCTCTGGACAAAATATTGTCAATAATTTTCCTAAGCTCTAATTTCTGAGTGTATGCTAACCGTCTGGGAGAGCAATAGAAGGGTTGATCCCTGCTCAGGGTTATTTTCATCTCTACACTATGATTTTGGCTTTTCACATCTGACGGATTAAATGAACGAGCAACCGACACAATGGCACGAAATCAAAGATTTGATTTAACTTCGAAAGGCAAATCATTGTTAATATTCAATTCTACTTCGCCAACATCATCAGAGACATCGATATTTAAAATTTGTTTTTCAAAACTATCGTCATATAATAAAATACCTTTACCAGCCGCGTCATTGTTATTGCCCTTGTGAATACTCCGGCCCTCTGTTGACATCATTCCAACTTCTTCAGCTCTGGCTAGACTCATTCTGCTCAGACTGAGAAAGTCACGACCTAAAATGATTGAATATTTCATACTTGCATTTACTACAACAAAAATACTTAAATTTATCACATCTCCATGAAAGTTTATGTCGCAATTGGCCGTTCCTATCACTTGCAGCTGGCTACCGTTGATTCCACAAAATTTATACTTCTCAGCATCCACTGGACTGTTGCTGAACGAAACTGATCGGGCTCCCCGAATCCAGCAAGGTAAGTAGAGTTCCAGAACACTGCATACTTTCCTGTTTGTTTCCATTAAAATTATAATGAAGTGTGTGTTCAAACTCATGGTTGGCGCTAGAAATCTGCGTATATTGTTGCCTTTCAATTTGGTACGGGTAATTTGTTGTACTCGGGGTAACGTTCATTACTGGTGTTCGATGATTCGAGCAGTCACGTGCTCTATGGCCCTGTTGTCCACAATGGAAACAAGCATTTTTATCACGCTTAGGTTTCGTGCATTTGTTGCTGAGGTGACCGTACTCGTCGCAGTTAAAACACTTGATTCTCTGACGTGATGGGTTTGAATGTTTATTGTACTCACCTCGATGGCTTTTCAGTTGTTCTTGCTGATAACTGGTAGATGCTTTAATTCTCTCGTATTTTCGCAGCGCTGTTTTTAATTGCTCCATACTATCTGCACTGTAAAGCAGCATTTTGTTTACGTTTGCGTCCGGAATACCATGGACGATATACTGCAAAACATCGCTTTCTTCAATATCTGCTAGAGCCGCAATTTCCTGCATTGACAGTACATATTGCTGGCAGGTTTCATCACGCTGTTTTTTCCTTGATCTTAATTTGTTATGTATGTCCGCTATAGCTATTTTCTTTCGAAACTCAGCTAGGAGGGCATCTCTCAGATTTTCCCAGGTTGTGATGGATATCGTGCGGAGAAACAATTTCGCAGTACCTCTGAGCAATTGTTTAGCATACACTAATTGCGTTCAAGAATCCCATCCCAGTACGTGGGCAGATTCTTCAAAATTAATTATCCATTTTTCGATGGAGTAATGATTGTCACCCCTAAAACTGGGGAAAGAGTCTTCCACGTCTCTGAAGTTCATTACTGTTGGTTGACTTTGAGACTCGTCCGCCAAGGTCAAATCTGACAATTGTTTTTTTTAACCTGATGATTTCCTGTTTTTTAGCTAATTTGGCGCGCAATCTTGCTACTTCGCTGTCCAAGACGATCTCCTCGTCGACATGCTGCTCTTCTGTGATCTCACTATCATCTACTGAGCTAGGTTCGATAGACACGTGCTGCAGGATTTCATCTTCTGAAAATGTAACCAGCTTTTCTTCTAACCGTAGCTTTAAGGCAGCTTTTAATCCGGTTGACGGTAATCCAAGATCCATCAATTTCTGCTTCAGTTCGTTTACCGTGGCCTTCTCCAGGTACGATTGCACGCGTGCTTTCACCATCTCAGTTTCCATCACGTCTGAAGGAAAAGTTTTTCACTGCACAACAATAGCAATCCCGAACTGAACGTTTAGCTTTTTTTTTCGCTTTGAAAAAATTGTAGTTTTTCCCCGATTACTCCGGATTCCAATCCCACTTCTGAAACTGTAGGGGGGGTTATCCTAACGTGACATGCAATTAAAACACTAGCTATGTAGCTGACGACGGTTTATTGGCGACTCTCCTCGTTCATTGACAATATACGTGTGTCTTTACAAAATGTCTTCTCCTCTAACAATACAATATGACATCAAATGTGTATTCGATACAGCGGTTGCTACGAAGTCAGGCATCACTTAGCCTGCCGCAAAATTTAAAAATGCTACATGCCCAACAATTTCTTTTTCTTCCCTGACCGCTAACAGATTAGTCGAGCAGTTTATTAATCTTTTATTCTCTTCTACTTTTAAATTTAAGAATTAAAAAAACACTTTTTCTTTCACAGCTTAGATATCTCGTCCAAAACACAAAAACCTTCTTCTTCCTTTCTTTTTCTGTCACATCCCCCTGTCACACAGAACTTGAGGAAACGCATCTCTCTCGGTCGGGGTGCGTTCCAGTTTTCTGGTATGGACAGCAGCCAGCCGGCATACACGCTTCAGTATGTCATGTAGCATATTGCTATATGCAATACGCTACGACCATGACACATAAAACATTGCATTCTGGAACGTTTGCTTATCCATTTAATGTTTTTATGTTGGCCACAGATGCAATCACTGCAGAAGGAATAAGTTAATGATAGTGTTTACCATGCTCCGTCTCTCTTGCCCATAAGCAGGATTCAGTTAAGAATAACTTTTGAAAATTAAAGTCGGAATGAGTTTATTTCCTTATAAGCGATTAAAATATCACTTGGGCACAAGAAAATATATTTTTTTAATTTAATTCGATTTTCGGATATAAGATTTCATCTGATTAGTTGAATTTTACATGTTTTTTATGTAATCTTTTTAAACGGTGATATACAGAAACACAATATTTTTTGTGCCACATGAAATAGCAAATCGCTCAGTCCATTGTTATAAGTCAGTGAGTGCACTGCACTTCATTTAAATTTAGAGCTCACGTAATACCATGATCCAAAGATAACAAGTATGGACGATTCCATGTGTTCAACTTTAGGCTACAGCCGGCTAGAGCTGTTTCAATTTCATTGTAAGAATTATGTCGAGTAATAAAAGTAAATTAGTTGCAATAACAACTATAATAAAAGAATGGATTGATTTCCTAGAAAATAATTGAAACCTATATTAATAAATAATTTAATCACAGCGCAAATGTTCAACATTACCGTCCTTGTCTGTTAATAATGGCACATTATTTTCGTAAATAATTTTACCTTTTATATACACACAGTAATAAAATTGAGACATTTTTTTTGGTTTCTTGACATCAAAAACTAAACAATCAAACGTCAAGCTACTTTGGCTTCACCTTCAGAGCACCGACCAATTTGGCCATAGCCGGCTACAGCCAAGAGTTGAACAATAAATTCTGACAACTGAGCTAACATATGCAGATATGATTTTTCGTCATTTGGCTCAAAATTGGCTATAGCCAACTACTGAACGACTATTTTCTGGCTATAGCCAGCTAACGCCAGCTCAAGCCAAAAGCTGAACAGAGCCTACTGTCATATATATACATACATGTCAGTGACACAGCCATAGAAGCTTAGAATAGGTTTTTTCGCGTACTTCTCGTGCAAAAACTTTCTGGGTAAAAACTTACCCATGTGGTGGGGGAAGAAGTATTGTTTTATTTTTTTTAACTTGTTGCAGTCTTGAAAAGTTTATGAGAGCATTGAATGCTTAAACTATCTTCATTCCACATTTTGATTGCGCTTTAAATGCAAATTCATTGCAATGCATTGTCCCAAAACTGAGTACGCGAACAGACCTAATATAAGTATAGAAGACAAGTATTCTCATTAAGATTTTGACACTTGGCCGTGACGTTTTCGTCCCCTAATAAAAAGGAAAAGTAAGAAAATCTGACAGCTCTCTTATGTCAAAGATGACAATTAAAAAAAGCAGGAAACATTTTATATTGTTGTATCTAAGTCAAGTTAATTTTCTATAACTCATTTGACATTCAATGATAGAATTTATTTATACCTAACAATGTAAATACCTTTGAGTTGAGCGCTTGTAAGAAATGGTTATTGGTTAATGATCGCACACCAAACTCTGAAAAGAAACAGGAGGCTGTATATCCTCTGTAAGTAAATATGAAATACTTTCAAAAATATATATTTTACTTTATGTGCTTAATTGCAATGATAGTAATATGACCCTAACTAAATAAGAAATTCTCGAAGAAGACTGCTTTTTATTGCGCTTTGTATTTCTTCCCAATTTACAACTTTTACATTCAATTGCTTAGTTTGTAATTATTTGGAATCTTACATTAATCAAAATAAATTTTATCTTATTATTCCAGATTCCATTTGAGTATTGTCATTATCTCTTAAACTGGATCCAACAATGAAATCCCTCCTGAAGATGGCTCTAACCAAAGTTAAAATGCTGTGATAATAAGTAAGTTTTGCCTTTTGCGTGTATAAAATGATGAAACGATGGCAATAAATATTGCCAAGGAATGGGGCATGCAAATACTTGTAAAACTGACAACTGGATTCTTGGCAGCACCATCGGGTTTATGGACAGCCCGCTCTTTATTGCTGTCAAATAGGTGTAATATTTACTTTATATTGCAATTATTATTTCAAAAATTAAATATAATGAAGAAAATATGGAGTAACTTAAAGAAAAGTTCCGTTTCCATGATGTAAAACCGCTGGTAACAAACAGAAATTGACGAAAAGGTATATACATACATAAATAACATCAAAATATAAATTTGTAGATAATGTTGAGAAAAACGTAAATTGTCTCGGAAGTCATGTTATTATACCTGCTCCTAGGTGCAAGCAATTCCTAGATGTAATACAGGCCCATTATATGTATATTTGAATAAGAGCTAAATCAACTATTTTAATTATTATTATTATGTAAATCAATTTTATTTGAACTGGAACATTCACCATTATGGGTATTGTTTGCTCTTTAAGGAAAATGAGTATTAAATATAAATTGTACAAACAATTTAGGAATTTGTCAACTTACCTTGCTTCGTATTTTTAATACTGTTTTCTGTTTAAGTCGTCTAGACAGCTCTTCTTTTGCTGCTTTACTAGTATTCTTGTTGCAAAGAAATTGTAGCTTTGTTAATAGCAAGTTTTAACAAAAGCGATGAAATATCGGAAAAATCCTTCCTCCACCGAGATTTGTTTACGTTTGTGACAGCTGCGCAATGTCCTGAGTATGTTGGCGTAGTGCCAGTGAATAAGAACATTTTCGATAGGGGCAAACGTAATGTTATTAAACGTTTATATTAAAAAGGAAAGAATTTCTTCGAAATAAATGTGTGATAATATTTCATTATTATTATTTTATATTGATTGATATGTATTAGAATATACTTTCAATTTTAAATACTTAACTAAAAAATGTTGTAATTTATTATATGTTTTGTAGACGGTTGCAGGCAATAGGCCGGCCAGAATTTCTTCCTAAAGATACAAACAAGATTTGTGATGACCATTTTTTATGCACGGATATAGATCGTTTCGAAACAAAAAGTGTACTGAAACCAGGAGCGATACTCTTTCTAAATATTGATAGTGTAAGTCTTTAACCTTCTGAAATATAATTTTAATATTCTTATAGTGCTTTTTTGCTGAGCCGTTAATCATTTTGAGCTACAATTTAAATCATTACATTAACTCTGAACATTATTCTGCAATACAAACAGATGATCATTTAACAAGTAACACTGTGAGTACAGGCGCACCGGATTCTGCTAATATTGATACAGCAAGTTTTTAATTGCAGGCCATAAACAATTCTCACACTTGTATGGAAGTGGAAAGTGCTCTTAACGAAAATGTCTGATAGTGTATATTGAACGAAGCTTAAAATATTTTGTATTATGTGGTACCCTGTAATTGGAACGCTAGAATAAGGAAAACGTTGTAATAGATGTAAGATTTATTCTTTTGTATTCTTTGTCATTTAAAAGTCCATTTTGGGTCGACTTGTAAGAGGTCTACAATAAATATACATATATTTTGGTATTGTTCATGTTGTGTTTTTAATTAACGATCTGCTAAGATCATAACAATTGGCGACGAGAATAAATTAATAAAACTAAAATAATGGGAAAGGAGAATGAGAATGACTTATCAGGCAGTGTTCAACCAATTGCAATTGGAAGTAATTTTGCAGAATTCGATCCAGCAACTACTGACTGGGATGTATTTCAAGCAAAATTGGAACAGTATTTCCTGAGCATCGGCGAAGCTGATGAAAAAAGAAAGGCAGCATTCCTGTTAACAAAGTTGCACCAGGATGTATTTAAAATTCTCCGAGACAGCATTTATCCGACAGAAATCGCTAAGGTAACCTATACGGAAGCAAAAAGTCTTCTGACGGAATACTACGGTAAGAAATTTTCTGTGTTTCTTGAACGAAAACAATTTTATAGTTTAGAGGAAAGGGAAGGTGAGACGTTAAATTTATGGTATATGCGTGTCAAACAGGGCGCTACAAATTGTAAGTTTGGCGAAAATTTGGGCTCCACGTTAAGGAATATGTTAATAACCGGGCTAAAAAACGGTCCAATATTAGATAGATTGTTAGAGGAAGATGAAAATTTGACACTTGAGAAGGCTAGAGAAATAGCAACAAAAAAAGAAACCATAACACAAAACCGTGCAAGGGAAATACATAATCTTCAGACAATTCAACAACCAAAAGCAATTACACGCAAAAGTTACGAGCATACTAGGAAATCATCAGTACAGTCAGCCAGTGATAGGAGCAGCAATACAGGGCCAAAGACAAACAGTTTTGCATTGAATAAAAGACATAATAACATGGAGACTGAATGCAAAGTATGCGGAAAAAAAGGTCACCATAGCGAGCGTTGTTTCTATCGTGAGTATACCTGTGACATTTGTAAAAAGCGGGGGCATTTAAAAGCGGTGTGTAGAAGTCGTAAATCGATTAACACTATAGAAGTTAAAAATAATCAAGGCAGTGAATATATAGAAATAAAATCACTAAAAAACGCACAAGAGATAGACAGCGAAAATAAAGCCATCACAGTTGATGTGGAAATTGATGGAAAAATATGCAAAATGGAAGTTGATACGGGCAGTGCAATGTCAATCATACCAAAAAAAATGTACAAAGACAAGTTCCCAGGCCGCAAAGTCAAAATTTCAAGTATAAAATTTCGAGGATACGGAGGTGAAAATATAACAAACCTTGGCAAAGTATTATGTGAGATCAAGTATGGTGAACGTAAGGAACTTGTTGACATTTATGTAACGGAGCAAGGTAAAAACGGTCTCCTAGGGCGTGATTTTTTAGCAGTATTTCGAATTGGGTTCACGGATATTAAAAGGATTGAAACGTCAAATCAAAAACATAACAACTATTTTGATATAAGGCTTAAGCACTTAATAGAAGCTCATTCAGAAGTATTCAGTGATAAAGCTGGGAAGTGCTTATCTGAACAAATTAATCTGAAATTAATAGATGAAAAGGTCACTCCTGTATTTTTAAGACCTCGAACAATACCATATGCTATTCGTGATAAAGTTGAAAGCGAACTAGATAGATTAGAAGGCAATGGAATAATAACAGCAATTGAAACTAATGATTGGGGAACACCAATTGTTCCAGTTATAAAGGGTGATGGCAATATTCGTTTATGTGGTGACTACAAAGTTACACTAAACAAGTACCTTGAAGCCGATCATTTTCCCATTCCAAGGATACAAGATCTCTTTCAAAAACTAGCGGGAGGTATAAAATTTACAAAAATTGATTTAAAGGAAGCATATTCACAAGTTGAACTCAGCGTTGACAGCAGGAAATTATGTGCTTGGTCCACCACTAAGGGAATATATTTGGTAAATAGAATGCCATATGGGATTTCTCCTGCTACATCAAAGTTTCAACGAATAATGACAAAACTTTTCCAAGGTATGGAAAAGGTAACTGTGTTCATAGATGATATTGTGGTAACGGGATCAAATGACCAAGAACATTGGAAAAATCTGGAGCTGGTTCTTGAAAGGCTGAAAAAAGCAGGAATGACCGTAAAGTTAAATAAATGTTAGTTTTTAAAAGATGAAATATGTTACCTGGGCCACATCATAAGTAGAAATGGTATCAGGAAAAACCCAGATACGGTACAGGCGATCTTGAAAGCTCCTGCTCCAACTAATATCAAGCAAGTGCAAGCATTCAATGGATTAGTTAATTACTATGAGAAGTATATAAGAAATTTTTAAATGACTATGGAGCCGATTTATAATTTGCTTAGACAGGGGAAAATAATTGAGTGGACTCAAAAATGCCAAGGTGCGTTTGATGACATAAAAAAGACAATATTATCAGAAGAAATATTAATGCATTACAATCCTAATCTGGAAGTTATACTAAAATGTGACGCATCAGATGACGGAATAGCAGCTGCATTATCTCATCGTCTAGAAAATGGAGAAGAGATACCGAAATGTTTTGCATCACTTGTTCTCTCTAAATCGGAACGTAATTATAGGGTACTCGATAAGGAAGTACTGGCAGTTCACTACGGGGTGCAAAAATACTCCGATTAATTATATGGAAGAAGTTTCATCATAAGGAGTGATCATAAACCTCTGCTTGCTAAATACGGAGAAAACCGCAGCATACCCCTAATGGCTGCTAAACGGATACACAGATGGGCGGCATTTTTGGCTGCCTTTGACTACAAATTCGAGTATATAAAGGGTAAAAACAACAAGGTTGGAGACATGTTGTCACGTTTTGCTCATCAAGATAGTCCCGATGAAAATGAAAATAGATAATGTGAGTACATTAATAATATTATATTGGAAGCAAATAAATTAGATTTGAAGTTAATTCAGCAAGAGACTAGTAAAGATGAAATTCTCAAAAAGGTAAAAGAACAGATAAAAAACGATTGGAAGACCTCAATCGTTGGAACCTTTCCTAAGCTTTCTATCTCAAAACGTTTTATACGCATAAAAACTATTGATGCCCATTTTTGAAATTATATTTACTATTTTTATGAAAACACTACGTACAAAATTTCAACGCTCTACCACAGTATACATGCTCTACGTTGACGCGTTCTCAGGTAGTCACCAAATATGTAGTGAAAAATGAAATTTTCGAACTCAATTTTACTTTTCTTTTTTAAAGCCCATGTGCAAAATTTCAGTTGTCTAAGTACACGCGCTATCGAGTTATCGTGAGGACGGGCATGCAAAAATCAAAATAACTTTCAATTTTATGCATGGGTATCGAATCCATTTCCATTCAAAACTACCAAGGATTGGATGAGATAAAACCATGGGAAGAACCATCATCGTACAACTAACGAATAATGCTACGAGAAGCAATGTTTGATATTAAATATAAAAAAAACTCAAAATTTTCAACAAGAAACTATTTATTTTTACAGCTATAACATATTCACTGTACAAATCCTTGGGCAAGAAAAGCGTTTTCGTTGTAAACTTTAACTACTATAATAAGAGCCTAAAATAACTTACTAGTATCAAGTACCGTCACCGTCCATAAAATTTTGAAACCATCAAGTTTGCGTATGAGTCGATTGAAGGGGCCAATCAAATCATTTTCCTGGGCACCAAAAAGCTCCTCCAGAAGTGTATCGCAAGTTTGGGTACATTGTTTAAACCCAATTTGACAAAAACTCATCGCAAATTTGTGTGTGCATGTCGGAGTACATATTTGATGAGGAAAACTGTGTCTTAATATGACAACAGCTACATAAGAGTTCGCCAACTAATCGAAGCACTGTTCATAGTATCCTCACCATAGCAGAGATTATTCATGTCCTTTTTATTATTTTCTCTGTTTGCACTTGTTTCCACCAACATATCAAATACAAGGCGAGATTGATTGTTTTCAGTCTAATCCGAAACAGGTGATTTTTGTTTGTTGGCAGCTTTTCGTTTGAAGACTTCTTGATGGATAACAATTTTGCGTTTTGAAAATGTTTTTCGAACAGGTAATGGCCTAAGCACAATTGCGACGGCAGAACGGAGAACGGCAGACGGCAGCGAGAAATTCGGTTGTCAAAACAGGCCGCCGAAAGATTGGGAGCACAATTGCAACGACAGGCGGTGAGCGACGATTGTGAAAGAACATTCTGAAATTTCATTTATTAAATGTCTCGAGCGTTTCAAAAGGAGATTTTTAATAAGAGTATTTTATATTTTATTGAAAGAAATGCAATGGACCAAAGTGTGGAAAAAAAACTGGAAAATGCAGAAATTAACGAAATTAAACGCTTTGAAATATCCATTCAAACCACGTCTTTTTTGTCCACTTGTCTTGCCTGTCTTGCAAATCATAAATTATTCTCTGATTTCGTACTTCTTCAATAAATATTTCTTCAAAGCTCATTATTTGAAATTTACCGCGGCGTGCTACCACCTCAAAAAGACAAAACTGAATGCCAAAATAATTTCATTCGATTAATTTTGTTGGTAACACTGCAGCGACGACGGCAAAATTAGAATTTGATCAATCTCGACGGCAACATCGTCGCCCGCTTACCGTCGTTCGTCGCAATTTGGTGCACACGGATAAGACGCTGTGGGTTTAGAAGTTTGACAGCGGAATTTCGTTGTCGTTCTCCGTCTGCCGTCGCAATTGTGCTTAGGCCATAAGTTGGATGGAGCGGCGGCAGTGAAATCTGTTTGAACACCCTTATTTTCCAATTTTGTGCAAATTTCAACAAATATTGATTCTCTGCTTTAGCGTTCTTATCTTCATCTTTCTTGGTGGTGCGTGGTTGCGAGTCTTCCGGTAAAAACTTTGTGCATGAGCATTCAAGGAACGTTTGTAAGAAAAAGCTTTCCATATTTTCCACATTTAAATTTTCTCAGCGTGCACCTTTTGATAGTGCTAACACACATACTTTAAACTAGTAAAGAAAATTCCTCATTATAACTGCAATTAATGTCTGGGAAAAAAAATACAATTTAATTTTGTTACTTTCGGCTGCTCTCCTATTTTACCTTTTATTTTGTGAAGTTTATCCAGATGCATTTGCAAATTTGATAGATTCATAATAGTTGTAAAGTTCTTGTGTCTTCTACGGGGATAACTTGAATGACCTCTTTTAGACTGGTTTTAAACAATTTTTGTATTTACAGTTACTGTAAAACTATTTCAAATATTTATTGCGGAGACGCCACAAAAATATTTCAGGACAACATAAATGTCTAACAACTGTCACGGAAACACCTTTTTAATTTTGACAGTAGCAGGTGATTCTTGACAGGAGAAAAGAAAAAATTATTTTAAATTTGACAGTAGCAGGTGATTCTTGATTTTACTTTTGACAGGAGCAGGTGATTTTTGAGAGGAGCAGGTGATTTTTGACAGCCAAAATGGAGCATGCATATCTAATTGTACTCTTCACACACATTCATTTTAATATGGTCACGCAACTAAAAGTTTTATGGAGTCGTGGTGCTAGAGCGAGGGTTTTAAAAACCATGACTGGGTAATTTGAGGCAGCTGGATATCTGTATATATCTAATCTGTGCCTACGGTCTCCGAAGACGTAGCCATCTTGAAAAACAACGAAGATACCGGCATTCTACGTAAATCTTGTTACCGTAAGATAATACAAAATCTAGGGGTAGGAATTGTTGTATATTGAACGAAGCTTAAAATATTTTGTATTATGTGGTACCCTGTAATGGGAACGCTAGAATAAGGAAAACGTTGTAATAGATGTATGATTCATTGTTATGTATTCTTTGTCATATAAAACTCCATTTTGGGTCGACTTGTAAGAGGTCTACAATAAATATATATTTTGGTATTGTTCATGTTGTTTTTAATTAACGATCTGCTAAGATCATAACAGATATGCAAACAAACTGAGAGTAGTTTGCGTTTGAAAATGCATTTTTTAAAAGGCGATACTGTTCTTAGAAAGAAAGTATTTTTACAAATCTCAATTGAAGTCCAAAAGCTCTTCTTGAATAGATCTCTCTTCGACGCTCAACAAGAACATATGAAGTGCAGCAGTCATTATAGCCCCTTAATTAAATTAATACTTGAGAAGTACCTTCACACAAGGTACTATTTCATCGCCAAGAAGGCATCTGAAAAAGTTTCACTGCGTCAACACTACAATAAAATGGTCATATTTCAAGGTATGTAAATAGAGGATCTTGATTCGCATCAGAAATAGCAAAAATCCAATTAAAAAAAGATTGTAAATAAAAAATAAAAATACAAAATTCTATAATGACGGATGGGGACGTGTGAGGAGTTTGCATGGCGTGTCATTTATATTATACGAATTGTCGGTATACCTACTTATTAAATAGACAAAAGGCCAATGCAAGCTACTCACTATTTTACACCTACCTCCACGTGGTCGTCTTTGGAAACATAGCACGATAACGTTTATCTTGTTGTGGCTAAAGGTGTAAGGAAACTTAATACTCAATTATTTGTTCGAAGTGAAAGATAGAAGTACGAGAAATTTGAATAGTCCAATGCTCATGAACTCCTACTGTATGCATGCAACAGAAAGCTAGTGCTTGTTTAACTTATATACCTGTAGCAATACATAAACTTAAATATTCCGTATAGTATACGCAACCCTTAGGACAAATTTTATAATATAGTATGATTTAATTAAACTAACATATAAGATTTCTGAAATATGACACCAATATTCGGTACTAGAAATATTTATTCATTCTATTTTCACATATTCCTTGCTATTAATGTCAAAATTAAGTCAAAACTTAATATGAAAATCAAATTAATTTATTTTAATGCCCCTCTCTATGTTGATTCATATTACACACCTGTACTAAACTTTCACTACAGCGGCAACGGATACTAAAGGGTGAAACAGATTAAGGCTGAAACAAATTACACTTTAGTGCGCGGCGCGACATCGCGGCAAAATGAACGGTGAAATTGCCCCGCCGCGCTGTCACACAGATTGCAATAAGAACGCAGCAGTGTAGATACAGCGCTCTTATATTGGTACTACAGATTTTCATGAGTAGTTGCCTACCCCAAACATAATTTTGTTGTTGGTACCACTGAAAGTGAGCAGCAAATTTAGGATTAGAAAGACTACAGGCTGAAACAGATTACACTTTAGAGCGCGGCGCGACAACGCGGCAAAATGTTAGAGAACATGTGTTTCCAACTGTGCATCACGCATTGAACGTCGCGCGACAGTGCGGCGAAAATTTTTGCCGCGTAGTTATTTCTAATCCTAAATTTGCTGCTCACTTTCAGTGGTACCAACAAAAAAAATATGTTTGGGGTAGGCAACTTCTCATGAAAATCTGTAGTAGCAATATAAGAACGCTGTATCTACACTGCTGCGCTCTTATTGCAATCTGTGACACAGTGCGGCGGAACAATTTCACCATGCATCTTGCCGCGATGTCGCGCCGCGCACAATTGTGTAATCTGTCTTAGCCTTACGCGGCAAAAATTTTCGCCGCATTGTCGCGCCGCGTTCAATGCGTGATGCAAGCCGTGAACAAAGTCGAAAAAAGAGAGCAGCAGGCGACATCCACCGTCTTCTTGCCTTTTCTTACTGAAGGAGTTTTTCATATAAAAGTTGCTTGTATTTTGTTCAAACGCTATAATTTCCGTAAATTTGTTCTACATGCTATTTTTTTTAAAACTATTAGAAAGAAAACATATTTGTCTGCAATTTTTTTAACTTCGTTTTGCTGTGGGAGCGACCGTTTTGGGCTTTAGGACCTGTTTAAGATGAAATTTTATTTTTTCCTCAATGACGAGTATACAAAAAGCCGTGAGAGTGAGCTCTTACTACATGCTGTACCCGGCACGTTAACGCCTTTTAATGTGTCGGTGCCTTCGGAGACTTCATGGCTTGTTTTATATTCCGGGGGTTACGGTGATGCACAATAGGAAACACATGTTCTCTAACATTTGCCGCGCTGTCGCGCCGCGCACTAAAGTGTAATCTGTTTGAGCCTTTACACTTTGCGCAAGTTTGCGGTGAAAGTGGGTACGTTTAGATCGCAGGACCGCAGCTATTTAGAACTAGTTTTACGTAAGTCGACTTTCGTAGGACTAATCCGGCTGCCGTTTAGTCCACTCGTATTAAAGCTTTGACAGTTGCCAAATTTGTCAGATCTGCCTACTTCTTCACGAGAAAAATGAGAAATAATATTTTAATTTTGTGCATGCGGTGCACAAAAGGCGATAATATCGATGTAAAAAAGCTAATAAAAGAATATGTAATTAAGAAAAAACTAGGAAATATTTTTTGTGCATTTTAATATTTATTTATTCTTAACAACAACAAACCTAATAAGTTTGTTCGATGAAAACGCCGCGTAAATCTTCCCCTACAATTTTCCCCAAATTTTTGTGCATTCATCGAACAAGTTTTTAAAACACCGGGTAAATCTAATGAAATGACATTTCCCTGGCAGTTCTCCTGAGCATAATTTAACTTCTAATTTCCAGTGATTTGTGAAAATTTATTTATAAAATAGGTGAAATAATTAAAAATTAAAATGCACAAAAAAATATTTCCCAATTTTTTCTTAATTACATATTCTTTTATTAGCTTTTTTACATTGATATTATCGCCTTTTCTGTAATTGGTTCATCTGTGACCAGATATAGCTGCATCATTTCTGCAAGAAACAGTTGTGCTGCACTATTTTCACTTTTATCATCAGATGTTTTGTCACTAGATATAAATTTACTGTTTGGATAATCAAAATCAACAGAAATGATTTTCTCTATCCCGTTGGCTTCTTCTCGAGCCAGTATTCAACCCTTTCCTGACATCTCATTTAAGAATTTAGAGAATTTCTTATGTTGTTTGCTTCAAACCTACTTGCTTGGTAGCTGCAGGGATAACGTGGTCTATAAAAATTACTTGTTAATAATGGCAAAGAAACATTTTTACGATCAAATTTCTTACTAGAAAGGCAGATCTTAAGATTTCATCCATGTACTTCGACCTTAATCGCCTCCTCAAATATTACCTTATAATTTTCATTCGAATTTCCTATGTGCATATTATCGATGGGTATTGTGTCATCTAATTTCTTATCCAACTTCCTTATATAATCTGAATTTGGTATGAGCTCCACGATTTTTTCACTTTTATATACAGCACTCAACCGCAATTACCGAACAAATTCCATGTGACAGTTCACAAATGACAAATGTCAAACGTTTACCCCTAGAAATTTTTAGTGCAAGTTCGGAGCACGAAATCAGAAAACCCCAGGATTTTGAAAAAACAAGATAGTACAGCCCGGTGTAGCCCGGGGCTTACCCGGTGTTTTCATCGAACAAACTCATTGTCAAATGTGCTTTTGTGAGCAGATTTGGTCAACTTAAAATTCTTTTGTGAAATTTAACAAAAATACCGAATCAATTCTTTTCAAAATTATTTATCTTTGAACTTTATTTAGTGCAAAGTTTTATAGTGTCACTAGTGCCTGATAAAATCTACATATCAATTAAAAAAACAAAAATGAAGTGTTTGGTCAGTGCTTGCAAATATAAATTGGATTATAAACTAAGGAATCCTGTTTGAGTCAACTGCACTATCTAAATTATCTTTTTTGTTAATAGAAGCAAAGATTTATATAAATTAATTATGTGAATTGTTTCAGAATAAAGTAGAAAAAGAACATTTTTTACCACAGATGCTCCACACAAAACGTTTGTTTACTTTTTGCAAATTGACAAGTTGTTTAGAATAGGGATGGCCTGTAAATACATGTAAAAGTGGACTACCAACACTACCAGGAATTCATTAAGCAAAATCTGGCTTATCACCAATCCTGTTTGCTCTATATTAGGTCTGTTCGCGTACTCAGTTTTGGGACAATGCATTGCAATGAATTTGCATGAACTTACCCAATTTCCGTTCCCGTACTTTCTCAGGCACACAAATTTACACGAGTTTTGCATACGTCACAGCTTCGCCTCTTGCATGAATTTACCCAAAGTTTTTAGTTACTGCACACTTCTTGCAAGGAAAGGTTGACAGCTGTCATAGGAAAGTTAATTTTTTTAATTTTCTGAAAATTTTTTAAAGCGCAATCAAAATGTGGAATGAAGATAGTTTAAGCATTCAATGCTCTCATAAACTTTTCAAGACTGCAACAAGTTAAAAAAAATAAAACAATACTTCTTCCCCCAGCACACGAGTAAGTTTTTACCCAGAAAGTTTTTGCACGAGAAGTACGCGAACAAACCTATTCTAAGCATGAAAATCTTTGGAACGGTTGACATCTGTCATCGCCTTTGGTGTCGTCATATATCTACATTAAAGAGTCCGCCAATTTGTGGCGGCAGGAATATATTCTAAGCTTCATAGGCAGCGATTGCTGTCATCCCTCCCAAGCTGTCAAGTTAATTTTTCATGTAGAGAATTAATAAAGTGCAAAATGTGAAATAAGACTAACTGCAAATGTTAATATAAAGTGCAAAATAATATATTTACCTATATTAAGAAAATAATGCAAAGTTTATGTTGTTTTGTTTTATTTTATTTTATATTTTAAAATTCTAATACAAATAAAGTGTAATCTTGGGTCCTATTTAAGTTGGTTTAATTTTGGTTTATGTAATCCATTGAAAGATCTCTCTCGCGCTCATTTTCCAAAAAACATTTCTCTTGTCCATATCCTCGTCCTAATATTAAATAGTTTTATACACTGACTTATAACAATGGACTGAGCGATTTGCTATTTCATGTGGCACAAAAAATATTGTGTTTCTGTATATCACCGTTAGAGCACCCTTTAAAACGATTACATAAAAAACATGTAAAACTCAACAGAGCAGATGAAATTTTACACCCGTAAATCGAATTTAGTTAAAAAAAAATTATTTTCTTGTGCCCAAGTGATATTTTAATCGCTTATAAGGAATTAAACTCATTCCGACTTCAATTTTCAAAAGTTATTCTTAACTGAATCCTGCTTATGGGCAAAAGAGACGGAGCATGGTAAACACTATCTTTACCTTATTCCTTCTGAGGTGATTGCATCTGTAGCCAACATAAAAACATCAAATGGCATAAGCAAACGTTCCAGAATGCAATATTTTGTGTTGGTAGCTCCAACTCTGCCATAGGGCGAAAGAGAGAACTATAAAACTTGTACCATTCTTTCCTATAGGAAAATGACAATACGCTCAGTCCATTGTTATAAGTCAGTGAGTTTTATAGTATACTTGCAATAAACTAAATAGATAGTCATTACAAGTATCAATTTATTAAAATAATCATATTTAATTATTATTTTTTTGTTGAATCAAACAACCATAAACCAAAAACCGCAATTGACGTTTACAGAAATGTCATAATATTCTGCTCGCGGGCTTGTGCTGAGCTTCATCAAGTTAGCCGGTCAACTTTTACTTTTTTAATTTTTTATTGCACGTATCGATTGTTGGCCATTTGTTGGCGATTGTTGGCTTAATTTAAACGTTTGTTGGATAATAGTTTTTTCAAAAACCTAAAAAGAAAATTCACCATAAAGTTAGCCGGAAAATTCTTATTTTTAATTTTATTTTATTTATAACCAGCTCAATCATTGCGTAATCGTTTGTTGGACTCGTTTTTATACCCTAGATGAAATCTATACCCAAGCAGCAATTATTGTAACAGTTACGTAAGTATTACCCGGTTTGTAATAATTACCATAAGTTAAACTTACATTAAAATTGCAATTACCTCACAATGTATGTAACTTCGCAAAAAACTCATACGAATTTTGTAACAGTGACAAAGTGGTGATATGGGGCGTTGCATTACAATAATGTAACTTTAACTTCTTAAATTACGTCTATGTAACTAAATTTACCTCAGGATTGGCGTGATAATGTAACTGTTACGATCATTTTAACGTAAAGTTTACGATAATGTGAAAAACGCGCATACAAATTTGCGAAGGACTTACATATGTATGTATACAGATGAAGGTAAAATTGTATGCGTAGGGTTAGCAAGAACTTAATCTTTTGGTAACTAACTATATCGTATGTGACATTTTTATTATTTAGATAATGGATACGATATGACATTAATTATTGGAACTATTGAGATTAGAAGGCATTGTATGATATGAAATTTCAAACGAACTCCACTTTTCTGATAAAAGCATATTAAATATCTCGATAAAAATTACACGCTTCCGTAAAATTGTAGATTTATTAAAATTATTTATAAATTTCTAAAAATTTATTTTTGACAATACGTCGTTTTTTCAGTTTTCTTTATTTCTTTATCTTCGGAAGGGTTAGAAGTATAAACAATTATTAATTTTTTGGTTTTAGCTTGAATTAAAACAAAAAAACTTCAATTTCAATAACCTTTAGAATGTCCGCCATATTTGGGTATAATTTATTGACAACATGATTTTTTCATTTCATTGCGGTTTCAATAAACTCAACTTTACATAACATATACGTCGAAGTTTGTTAGAGATTAAATGTTAGGTTTAGTTACCTTTGTTGTAACAATGTTGCAATTAACGTTGAATGTCTTACATATAAAATTGGGTTAATGTAAGTGTGGCTTTAAAGTTATTTTAATGTAACACTGGTCTTAATGTAACATAAATGAAATCTTTGACAGCTGTCAGTTCACCATTGGCATCTTGAATACTTTAGTACGCGTAAAATGTTTGTACTTTTCTTTATGTCTCGACATTATTTAAAAATTATTTTAATGTTTAAAATTGTGACAACTATTGAAGGCGGAGATACATGCGTTACATGTGTACCATCTTGTTGGGTCAACGGATCCACATTATTTTGGCCACCGAAATCGAGCAGAAAAATCGACGATCTTCGTTCGAAGTGTGAGCCACCCAGTAGAAACTGGCATAAAATTAAATGTGTGCCTAAAAATTGTGATCCCATAAATAATTTCAAAGAAGGATTAGAGCGTGAAGCGTTGTCTGCTTCATTTTCGGATACAGATGGAGAGCAGCGGTAAATTGAAAGCATTTATTAGTTACAAATTACATTTATATGTACAAACTATTACAGGTACTTTACTAAAAAGAAACAAGCTCGGTTGCATCCTGGTTTAATAAGTAAGAGGGATACAATGCTAACTGATTATAATCCAGAAATGGAAGTGGGTATAGCAAGGAACGCTGATAGTGCTATTCACGTTGTGGGTGTTGCAGGACGAGACAAAATCGTGCCTAATATACGTCAGTTACCTACACCACCCTAACAATCCGAATAATGCACCACAATTATATTGAATTAAAAAAAAAACATTGTTCATTTATATAAATCTATATTTTCAAATAATATAATAAACTTTTTCATATGCCTGATAAAGTGATCTCATTTATGTATTTTCAACTGTGTGTAGCAATGGTAGAAATACTAATTCCTCTTGGTACTTTAAAGCCTTCACTTTATCCAAGGAAGAATATATGTCAATATATGAAGATTTAAAGGGCTCTGAGAAGAAGTCTGCCTTTTTCTTGACACTAGTTCCATATACATAAGGCTTCTTCGGTATGTCACATTTATCATCTCTACTATGTATATCTTTTATATTTGTAATAAACCATTTGTTGCTCTCGTTGGGCTGCAATATAAACCCGCTTTTTAATTTGAGAAACCAGAGCATATTAACTTTGTGTTAACATTCGTAATACATATATGTAAACACAAATAAATTACCTGTTTCAACTATAATATCATGATGTCTGATCGAAAAGAGATGTTCTTTCTTTTATTTTTAAGCTTCCACTACTTAAAACTTTCTATCGACGTACTATTAGTTTAACTTTCCGATAATATTCTCCCGTATATTTATACGGTCGTGTTTTCTTCTTAATAACTTTTTGTATCTCGCACGTATGGATATGTCAACATGGAAACCATATGGGGGAAAAGTAATATTAAGGCAAATTTAACTTTGAAGATAGATTTACCTCAAAGTTACATAGTAATAACAAACTGCGAAAGGCTAACGTAACTTCTTTGACGGTAATCTCAATGTCATACTACTTACAATAACATAATGGCATAATGGTACCTATTGCTTCATTAATGTCACATTTTGAAACATCTGCAACGCTATTGTAAGTAATACGTAAAAATTAACTCAATGTCATATTGGTGACATTATTGTAACAAATACATCAAGATAACGTCATCTATATATTGGTTATCTCATTTACATCAATATCGCCAAATTGTAAGATTTACGTTAAATTTACTACAGTAATATAGGATTCATGAAAACCAGTGTAACAGTGATAAAAATTGCTACTTGGGTAGGTATATTAAGTTTGTCATTCCGTTTGTTATTTTGATTTTTGCATGTCCGTTCGCCCGTCCGTCCGTGCGCACGATAACTCAAAAACGTGTATACTTAGAAAGCTGAAATTTTGTACACGCACTTAGAAAAAAAAAAGTAAAATTAAGTTCAAAAATGAGACAAATCGGGTAACTTCTTCGTGGGGTTGCCATACAAAAATTTCATTTTCCGCTATATATTTGGACACTGCCTGAGAACGCGTTGATGTAGAGAGCTGAAATTTGGTACATGGTGTTTTCATTATACTGGTAAATCAAATTTCAAAAATGGACTAATTCGGGCAACTGCTTCTTGGTGTTGCCATATAAAAATTTAGGTTTTTTACGTATTCCTTGAAAACGATCAGTCAAAGACATTTTTATTGCACTAAAAACTTCTTCAGAAAACGAAATCCTATAAAATTGGTTATAATAATTTTTTCTGTCCGACAAACCGTTCTAAACATATATGCGAAAAACCACTTCAAAAATTAAACTTGCACAGAAGGGTGACAATACGAAATTTCATAAGGGCATTCATCTAGGGTATCATAAGAATTGGTCCTAGACCAATTCTAGCTTTTTTACTTGTTATTAATAAAATCGTTTGTTGGTCCCTCAATTCTTTGCTAATTACAAAAACAATTGACGTAAGCTACTACACATGAAGTTGTAGCTGATATCCAAATTATAATTTGCAGCTGAAGCGTCAGTAACACCAACATGATAATGAAGTAAAAGCCATATGTTTATTTTTTGCTGAATTTTTATTAAATTTATTTAAAAATTTTCATTGAAGAAAAGTACCATTTCTCAACTGGGAATTTTAACACTGAAGAGTGAACCAGCTCAAAAAGTTACAGATCTCACAGGAAACACTTTAAATCTGAGCAGCGGGGTATGGAGGCGAACCTTTATTACAAAATGGATTAGATTTAGCCATGAAATTTTTAAAAATAGTTCCATCACATAGTCGAAATTTTTTAACAATAATGTGAAGTCTAACTACATGCGATCCAGTTGATTTAAATCTTACAATTGTAGTAGTCAGTTTAGCATCATAAAGGCCGATTTATGTGTTTCAGGCATTAAAAAATGAGTGTTCGCTGTTCAGTTGTTAGCTTATCAGAGGAGATACGTGCTTGTCGTTTTCTGCTGATGCTGATGCTCATTAATTCATATCCAAATTCAACAAATGTTTAAATTAAGCCAACAATCACCAAGAAATGATCAACAATCGATATATGCAATAAAAAATTTAAAAAGTAAAAGTTGACGTGGTAAAAATTAAAAAAGTATAAGTTGACCAGCCAACTGGATGGAGCTACAGTTGATTGTCAATGCATGAAATACACTCATCCCTCGATTTACACGGTAGATACGTTCCCGGTAAAATCGTGCATAACGAAACCGTGTAAAACGAGACACAGAATTCATACAAAATAGAAGGATATGTTCAATTAAACTGTAAACCGTGTAAATCGATCTAAAGAAGATAAAGAAAAGTCGACAATTTAATGCTTCTACTACTTCAATTTATTTTTGAAAATTCAAAGCATAAACATGAATTAACACCGAATAGGTACAACAAAAAAAAAACAATAAAGACACGTAAACACAAATTAACAGTTCCATTCAAGTAAAAACAATAAAAAGCTTAAACAAATTAACAATATTCCGTAGGTACAAATAAAATCAATAGAGGAATACAAACATAAATAACCTTCATAAGAACTAAAACTTAAAAAACAGGAATAAAAGTCAGCCTTTACTCTTCTTCTGAGTTTTGTAAAGCTAGAATTCTTCTTTTCTGTGGTGGTGGTGGTGTAACATCACTATCCCAAACATTAACAGAAAATTAATAAACGTTTCGCATAGGTTCTGCTTCACTAATTGAGATGTTGGCAACATTTTGCACTTCGTTAATAACAACTGATTTACATTTGGATGGTACGAAATCGGTAATCAACATTTGCTTACTTTGACGGGTATTCTTATAAATTTCTTCATATTGACTGATCGCATTTTTTATTGTTCTTTGAAATTTCAATGCTGAAGACCTGCAAGCAGGTTCCGATTATCCGCTACCTCTATGCACTGGTGGAGATTGGTCCACTGCCGCCAAGGTGGTTGATGTCGAGAAGGTGAAATGGTCAATTTCAACCTTCTCGGCCTTTAAAGCCCCGGGTCGAGACGGTATTTTGCCTGTCCTTCTTAAGGCTGAGAGCGTGGTGCTTGCCCCATGCATCGACTGCTTACCTTGGGAGCCTTTCTGGACATCGAGGGGGCTTTTGATAAGGCCACCCCCGAGTCGCTATGTGAGGCAGCTTGTCGACATGGTGTTGACCGCACTGTTGTGCGATGGATCAACCAAATGTTAAGACGACCATACTTAACTGTGGATGTATGCGGCCGAACCTCTCTCAGTGTGCTGGTGGAGAGAGGCTGCGCACAAGGGGGCGTGCTATCCCCAGTACTCTGGTGTATGTTGGTTGACTCACTCATCACGGTACTGAAAAACGAGGGATTCTCATGTGAAGCGTATGCGGATGACATCCCTCTGCTCATTTCCAGGCATTTTATGGCTGCTGCCTGTGCCTTCTTGCAACGAGGCCTCAATATTGTTGAGCACTGGTGCACCCGTCATGATATGACAGTGAACCCTACAAAGTGCAGCTTGGTGCTCTTCTCCAGAAGACGTAAGCTGGGGTACTTTGTTCTTCCAAAGCTTTTTGGACACACTCTGCAACTCTCTCCTCATGTCAAGCACCTTGGAGTCTTCCTTGACTCGAAGCTGACATGGGGAATGCACCCAGAAGAAAAAGTTAATGCGGCTATGAGGGTCTTTGCTCAATGCAGGAGAACCTTTGGCTGCACATGGGGCATGAGACCGAGGGTTGTGCATTGGATGTACACCTCGGTCGTCAGACCCATGCTCACATATGCCTCCTGTGTATGGTGGCCGAGGACGCTTGTGGGGACTGCGATCCGGAAGCTGGCGGGTCTGGAAAGGCTTGCCTGCTTGGGTATTACGGGCTCCATGCGATCTACGGCTACTGCGGCTCTTGAGTACTCAATCTGCCACTCCTGGATCTTGTCATTCAGGCATAGGCCAAAAGGTCTGTGTGCAGATTGCGCTTATGGGAATGTTGGGAGGGCGGCTGGACTGGCTCTTCTCATTGCTCTATGGCGTATCGGCTGGACTTGGAAAACCCTCTGGCCGGTATGTCACGGGATGCGATGGTACCAGAGCTTCGTTTCGGGCGTCGCTTTCTGCAAGGGAATCGTGGACTGAGGGAGGTGCCTTATCGTGCCTTCCCCCGTCTGCTCTAAAAATCTTCACCGACGGCTCTCTCACTAATGAGGGAGCTGGGGCAGGTGTCTACTTTCCTGAGCCTGATTATGGAATGGAGTACTCACTTGGAAGACACACCACTGTCTTCCAGGCTGAAGTCTTCGCCATCTCAATGGCAGCGAAGTTAGCCCTTGATATGCAAATCAAGGGGAGAGATATCGCTATCCTTTCGGATAGTCAGGCAGCCTTGATTGCTACCGATGTTGAGCCTTGTCCAGATTTTAGTTTGTTTAAAATATCAATTTTCTTTTCAATTAGTTTGGAAACGAATCGGTTTTCGTTTTGTTGACATTATAGGGCTATAATAAGATTAAAACACTATTACGAAATAAATTATTAAAAATACAAAACTGTTTTATTCACCTGTTATTAGACTTCACTTATACGTTTTCTTTCTCGTTTCCTTGCATTCAAATTCAAACGTAAAACAAACTTCAATCGCAAACGTCAAAGTCCTGCGATTGAAGTTTTGGAAAAGGGTGCGTTAAGTAACTTTTAATCGAGCTTTTAAAAGAGTGCATTCGTTAATATGATACTCTTTTAATTTATAAATGGCATATTGCAAAACAGTCAAAATAAAATCCAAAATAAATATTTTTTGTTTTCATTTAAAAACCGTGTAAATTGAGTACCGTGCAAATCGAGGGACGGAGTATTTTTTGTTTTCATTTAAAAACCGTGTAAAAGCGAAACCGTGTAAATTGAGTACCGTGCAAATCGAGGGATGGGTGTATATGACTTTACTTCAATATGTTGGTGTTACTCCAGCTACAATATTTCAATTTGGCTAATATCAGCTACAGCTGGTTATAAATAAAATAAAATTAACAATAAGAATTTTCCGGCTAACTTGATGGTGAATTTTCTTTTTTGATTTCCGAAAAAACTATTATCCAACAAACGTTTAAATTAAGCCAACAATCACCAACAAACGACCAACAATCGATATGTGCAATAAAAAATTAAAAAAGTAAAAGTTGACCGGCCAGCTTGATGGAGCCCTTGTGCTGCTGGAATGCAATCTGATACACTCAACAGCAAGACTGTTTTTTGCGTTGCTGCCGCTGCCGCTGTTGCTTTCGCTGTCGAGCAATCTGAATCAGGCATATTGTAACTTGCCCGGCGTTTTGTTCGCCGTTTGACGTCGACGACGACAACCACGCCGGCATCGGGGTTGTTAATGTAATCCAGCCAAGAGTAATAGGTCTGTTTGATGAAAACCCCGGGCTACACCCTCTAGATTATCTTCTTTTTTGAAAAACCTGGGCTATACCGAGATTACACTAACAAATTCTTTAGGTAATGGTTTGACATTTTTCACTTGAGAACTTGCAATTTGTTGTTGATTGGGAGATATAAATTACTTCTTCAGGAAAAACAAGCAAAAATTAGAAGAAAAGAAATAGATAAATAGCTAGAGTACATTTTATTTGTCTTCACCCAGTTTATAAATAACTTTTTACAATCAACTATACTCAGGAGAACTGTCAGAGAAATGTCATTCACTAGATTTACCCCTTAGAATATAGAGACAACAGAAAGTGTTGATACGTGTAAAATTCGTGTGCATGAGCGTGGATTTTTTCAAGGTATGGTGAAGTAGGTCAGAATTATATTGAAGAAAGAGACAAATATATGTTTAGCTGTCGAACGAAGTTTGTCTAATTTGTAACAATTTTAATGTAATTTAAAACTTGTGAAAAGTGGAAGATATTATATTAAAAATAGTGCTAAACAAAGCAAATAGTGTAAGTGATTATCTGTTGAAATGATAGTGACAAATATCTAAGTGATGTTTATGTAATTTCAGATTGAAGTGTTCGGTAAAAAATTGCCACAACAACACCAAGGAACGACGTGGGAAATCAATTTTTAGGCAAGTATAGTTATAAAATATTATTTCGTGTACTTTACACACCTTTGTATATTAAATTAAAGTAAGAATTCATAGCAAAAGCGATGAAATATCGAAAAAATCCTTCCTCCACCGAGATGTGTGCGAGAGTTTATCACGGTCTCCGAAGTCTCTATGCAGCCTCTCCTCACTTTGATGAAACTACGTGGTTGAGGCTTTTCAACGCCTTAATTCTGCCACATTTCCTTTATGCTGATGTGGTCCTATACCCTATCTCGCAAACAGGTCTAAACAAATTACTTAGAGCACTCAGAGCATGTGCAAAATACGTCTATGATCTCCGACGCAGAGCACATGTCAATCCATTGCTGGACATCCTAATACCAGGTTCATTGGAATGAATGTATGAATTAAAAGCGCTTGGGTTTATACATAAAGCCAGATTTGGTCTTCTGCCCAGCTATATAAAGAACCGATTCTCTTGGAGCAGGAGGGACAATAAACGGTTTATTCATCCACGTGTAAATACTCAATTTGGTGGCCGAAGTATTTTCGCACACGGGGTCACAAGCTGGAATGGACTGGCAGCCGAAATAAGGGAGCTCAGTATGCCTGGTGATTTTGCAAATTATACAGCTACTCTCTTTTGTGATAGCTATTATGGCTGGCTGAACACAGGCGGCACGATGGACATGACATTTTATGTCATGTCACGATCTTGGCCATATCGACTGGACATGTCTTCTTATCCGTGTCATATTCATCCATTGTTTACTCTCTTATATTCCGTTATACTTCTTTCAAATCTACATACCTGGGACAAGATGTTATAACTTCGAAAGATTCGACGTTCGACAATTTATCGATAGTCGGTATGTTGTAACACTTTCGACAGGCGATAAATGCGATAAAATATCACTGAGTTTTGCTGAGAGTGATAGTACAAGCGAAGATTAAAAAATGTATGTAAAATTAAAGAAATTAGATTTAAATGTTAAATTTTTTTTAATTTATTCAATATAAATGATTTTATATATTAATTATATAGATTCTTCAAACTGAAGCTATAAAACTTGTAAGAATATTTCTTGAATCCAAAAATTAATAAGGCAATACATTTTGTTAGGCATATCCATAACATAATACCGCTGCCTTAAAAATTTTTTTTGTCCCGGTAATTAATAATTTCTTTGTCATTTTTGCTATCCTCCACAAATAAAGCCACTGCGCCTGAAAAATTCATAAATTCCAATTTTATTATTATTAAAATTTATCAACAACTAGAAAAAGAATCTATAAATGTCATTTGTGCTAGGGAAAAAAATTTCGAAACAAGCAAAATCGCCTGTCGAACGAAAATCTTATAACATACCGCCAGATCGAAATCTTCGCTTCGATGATCGCTTTCGATGCGAAGTTATAATATGTCGCCACTGAACTAGATCTAGATCGAGCTATTTTAAGTTGAGGCTGCATTGACGCATTGAGGATTGAGTCATAGGGCGGATACTGATGTCGGTACATATAAGGTTAATTATAATTATTATTATAGATAATTGTTAGTCTCGATTCTAGGGTAATCTAACCACTACTCAGGGTTAGACTAATCTTAGTCCTGGTTAATGACACAATGAGTACGTTTAGACCGCAGCTATTTAGGACTAGTTTTACGTAAGTCCAATTACGTAGTACTAATCCTGCTGCTGTTTAGTCCGCTCGTATTAAAGCTTTGACAGTTGTCAAAATTGTCAGATCTGCCTGCTATTTTAGGAGAAATATGAAAAATAATATATTGAGTTTGTTTGTACACCGCATGCACAAGAAAATGGAGCGTAGAAGAAAATTTAGAATCAGAATGAGGTAATACTGCTATTTTTATTACTAAATACCCAAGATAAAACATGCAAATTTTTAGGCTAATGGCAAAACATTATAAGATAATCTGAAACAATTATTTATTAATTATGTATAAGGGCGTCATTATTTACAAACAGCCTCGCATTACCTTATGTGAGGTTATGTCTCCATTTAATACTAATTTTTGTAGGTTAATACCGCATCAGAAACCGAATTAAAGTAGGACTAGTTTTTCGTAATACGGCATGTTTAGACCACTAAATATTAGTACTACGTAAGTCGAACAACGTAAAACTAGTCCTAAATGGCACGGTCTAAACGGGCTCATTGTAACTAAATGTAGTCAAATGCAGACTAACTGCTAATTAAGATTTAGATTTAGATGATAATTCTATATCTAATACTAATACTACATACTAATTTAAGTTGTTCTAAACTAATTCTCTTTAATTTAATATTGTTTATTTTGCTATTGATTGATTCATTCATTCATTTTTTTTATATAAACTAATTACTAAACTATGTATCGTCGTGGAGCCCAGCGTTATACGTTGCTTTAAGCAGGGGCTTTGAAATAAATATACTTTGATTTGATTTGATTTGATTTGAGATTTGCTTACGTTTGTGACAGCTGCGAAATTCCCTGAGTATGTTGGCGTAGTGACAGTGAATAAGAACATTTTCCATGGGAGCAAACGTAATTTTTTCAACCATATATCTCGTTGCCCCGCTCTCTATATTGATTCTACTACACGGCTGTACTGAGCGTTCACTACAGGGGCAACAGATACTAACGCAACCAGAATTTGACTACACAAAATTTGACTTATAACACTTCCTGTACTCTCTATATTCTAAGTTTACCCGGTGTTTTAAAAGCTTTTGATGAAGGCCCAAAGCCCCGGGTAAATTTGGGGAAAATTGCATGGGAAATTTACACGGTGTTTTCGTCGAACAAACCTATTTGGCTGGATTACATTAACAACGCCGACGACGGCGTGGTCGTCGTCAAACGCTGGGCAAGTTACATTAACACTGGGCGGCACCGACATACATTAATTTCCCATACATTTTACAATTTTGCAATAAAAGTTTAAATAATAATAAAAAGATATTTTCTTTTCCTTCAAGTCCACATTTTTTTTTAATATAAAATCATTTATTTTCAGAAATTTAAATATCGTTTCATTTTGTCATGTTTTTTCATAATAGATTTAGATCTGGCATATTGGCAGCAATGGAGCACCAGCGTTAAATTTATGATTAGATGGGTCGACGACGATGTCGGCGTGGGTAATGTAATGTATTTCATACATGCAGTACTGTCTCTAAATATTTTTGACATAAAACGACGACCCACGCCCGACGAGGGCATACTACAAGAGAAATTTCTTGAGCAGCTGTTCAATGCACCCTTATTCGCCAGTGTGTAAAAAACAACAGTGAATCACTACATCCTTATTCACTAGTGTGTAAAAAACAACGTGCCTGGTTATTGAAAAATGTAAACATTTCTACTTCACAAAAAACAAGTATATTTCTCTTTGTCACACACATGCTCAATTTCCTTAAAGCTACATGCAATTCTTTCTTTCAAATATTATAATCGTTTTCGTGGGTAATCTCTTTCTATCGATCAGCTGTTCAAGAAATTTCTCTTGTAGTATGCCCTCGTCGCCCACGCCGGCGTTGTTAAGCGTGAAACACAGTGCTGGCTTTTCCAACCTGGCCGGCCTCACCAACCTTGACAGCTCTATACAATATATGAGATCAGGTTATCAAGCTCCCAATGGGAAAGTTGGTGAGCCCGGCCAGGTTGAGGTTGAACTCGAGTAGGTCTACTTTCTGCTCTGCTGGAACTTCGTCAGCTTTGACAGCTAATTTTTGTAATCAATTGATTACGGGAAATTTGTTGAAAAAAAGTTTGGGAAACATATTTAACGTGAAAATTTATTCTTGCTGTAGTAAATTATTACAAAATAATTTCAATTTTCAAGCCAATAGCCCAATTAATTGCTATCATACAAAAGTTGTCAAAGTTCGTATTGTGAGCTGCAAAAGTTTGCAAGGCTCATCAGGTTGAGGTTCTTAAAGTTATACTGAGGTCGAGGTTGGAAAAGCTAGCACTGTGTTTCAGCCTTAATGTAATCCGGCCAATTAAGTCAGTGCTCTGAACAGACTTTGACTTGACAGAATGTTTTCGAGAAGTGCCTATGGAGTTGGTCGTGTTTTTCGAGATATTGCAAAACCTCAATTTCAAATAAGATTACTATCCGCTTGTATCGTTGGAAACATGGAGGAACATAAAATAATTCCAGATGTGATAACAGTTGCGCCAAGAGATATAGCCAAGGTGACTTATCCGGGCGGAGTAGAGGTGTCTCAAGGAAATGAATTAACCCCAAGACAGGTCAAAGATATACCGAATATTTCTTGGACATTTGAAAAAGAAGCTTTTTATACTTTATGCATGACTGATCCGGATGCTCCTAGCCGAGCAGATCCAAAATTTCGAGAGTGGCACCATTGGCTCGTCGGCAACATTCCTTGTGATGAGGTTTTAAAGGGTGAAACATTGTCTGCTTACATAGGCTCTGGTCCTCCAGAAGGCACAGGTCTGCATCGATACGTTTTTCTAATTTTTAAACAACCGAAAAAATTGATATTCAATGAGAAGAGGCTTCCAAATGATAGTGGGGATCTGCGTGGTAATTTTTCTATCAAAAAGTTTGCTACAAAATACGACCTCGGCAATCCCATTGCGGGAAACTTTTACCAAGCCCAGTGGGATGATTACGTCCCAGAATTGTATAAGCAACTAGGTGCATAATTAACACTTTGAATATTTCATTTAAATAAAATTCATGTAGCCTAAAAAAGTTGTACCAAAATAAAGGAAATATTTTAAATTTGTTTTGTTTGAAAATCTACATCAAAAGCGGTAGATCTTAGGGAAGTCTACATCTACATCTATCTTTAATTATACAGCTACTCTCTTTTGTGATAGCTTTTATGGCAGGCTGAACACAGTTGCACGATGGACAGTCACTTTATGTCATGTCACGATCATGGCTATATCGGCTGGACACGTCTCCTTATCCGTGTCATATTCATCCATTGTTTGCTCTCTTATATACCGTTATACTTCTTTCAAATCTACATACCTGAACTAGATCTAGACCGACCTATTTTAAGTTGAGTCTGCTTTGACGCTTTGAGGATTGAGTCATAGGGCGGATACTGATGTCGGTACATATAAAGTTAATTATAATTATTATTATAGATAATTGTTAGTACTGATTCTAGGGTAATCTAACCGGTACTCAGGGCTAGTCTAATAATAGTCTTAGTTCTGGGTAATGACGCAATGTAACTAAATGTAGTCAAATGCAGATGAACTGCTGTAATTAAGATTTAGTTGATAAGACTATATGTGACTGATTAACATGCTAAACATACTCATTTAAGTGTTCTGAACTAGTTCTCTTTAATTTAATATTGTTTATTTTGCTATTGATTGATTCATTCATTCATTTTTTTATGTAAACTGATTACCAAACTATGTATCGTCGTGGAGCCCAGCGTTATACGTTGCTTTAAGCAGGGGCTTTGAAATAAATATACTTTTATTTGATTTGATTTGATTTAAAAAGTAGCTAAATTTCAAGAATTTGTGGCTAAAAGTGGCCAAGAAACGTTTGTACCTTATTAACGACATCTTTCCCCAACAATTTTAAAAAAGTCTTAACTTTTATTATCAAGTTCATTCTAATCCGTGTTTAAATTTCACTAAGTGTATTCGAATATTATCTTTAGCAATGAAATATCTAACGCAGAAAGTTCGCTAAATTAATTTTTGTCTGCAGCATCTTCATATTTAGATACTTTGATCCGAAAGAGGCTTGTATTTTTGACGTTTTCCAACTTCAAAAAATTAATGGTATTCCATTGAGTTAAAATCTTGTCAATAATTTTTTTTTCGGTCCCCATAAATTCCGCAATTATATTATTTCTTTACCTTTAACAACTTTTAAGACTTCTACTACATTTAATACTGAAATTTTTTGCAATATTTATAGGTAGCTTTTGTTGTAGTTCTTCTATTAATGTCAATGTAAAATCCTTGCATCTGGTGCGTACAATGTTTTCTTCCTCAGCCATTATTCTAGTTTTTCGAAAAACAGACTCAAAACTTTAACCCAAGATCGGTAACGGATCTATATGATATTTAACGGCTTTGGAAAATAAGTCAATCCGATCGAAATTGTTGAAATCAGGATTTTTCCACAAAGCGACTTAATTAAAGACGTAAGGCAAGTTAAAAGTTTTGAGGGATCGATGCTATCCTCTTCGAATAATTTCACAGCTACTTGTACTTGAGAAACAACACTTTTTAAGTAAATTAAATAAAGTTGATTTGTTGGCTCGTGTACATTGAGTGTAAAATATAACAACTCCCTTTTTAAATACTCAATTGAAAATGTAACGATAATTCATCCCACTGCTCTAGTATGTATGTGAGATATGATAGGTTCAATTGACTGCCAACGAGTATCACATACTTTTAAAATCTTAAGTGACTCTTTTCCACATTTATACTCATTGATTTTTTTCAACTTAATAACTCAACCCAGCCAGCATTTGACTTTCGTGGAAAAAATTGCGGTATGTATACCCAAAATATCCCAGTTTTTAGTACGGTGTATCGAGTGTGTATCATCGTGTGTCAGGGGAATTAAATGTGAATTACAATTACGACTGATCTGTCGACTGCAACTTGATTTTAAGTCGAAGTCGTCGCTGAATTGAAATTTGTAATTAAATTAAAGCTTCAACTGCTTGAACAAACCAGTGTCCCGACTTCTGTGATTGAACTGAAGTTGGCCGCAGCCAACACCACCTTTGCACTTTGAGCAACGTTTTGTTTCAGCCGCAGTCGAAGTAGAAGTTGCAATTGTATCTTGCCACATGCGTTTCCCATTTGGGCAAAGTCGTAATTGTAATTCAGGCAAGTCCGGTGACACACTATGATACACACTCGATACACCGAAATAAAAACTGGTTTTCTTAGTACTATTTTAGAACATTTTCGTGTATAGTCCAATTTAGAGCAGAGGGTTATGCCTTAGATACAAAGCGCTCTCAATGAAGAAATAACTAAGGACTCATTAGTCTATAATGATTTGTAAAAATAAATGGCAGACACACAGCCGTTTCTCTAATTAAGTTGTACTGTCAAAATGAACTGGTTCCTTATTTAAAACACAATTTTAAATATTTAATATACAAGTTCTTTATTTTCACTCTAATCATATAAAATTCATAAACCTTCAATTAATCAACTCAACATTAATTATCGCTAATATTATACTTTCAATTAAGGCAATCCAATTACAACACTTTCGCCCGTTTATTACTTTCGCTTGTTAACAAAGTCGTTAGTTAAAATGGACTGCTGATACTACTGAAATTCCTTACATTATTTGACATTATTATGGGATCACTTTTCTAGAGTTGTCTCTTTTTGGTTTAACTACTTTATTCCGCTGAAAATAATAAATTCTATACAAAATACACCATATTCCAGTTTCAGTTCAGTGGTTTTCCAAATGAATATATAGGATAGAAATAGATGGCAATACAATATTTGTAATCCTTTCTCTGTCCCCCATAGCTACTTTTAGGGGCAGGTAGACAAAAATTGCTTAATTTTATTTCTTTAAAAAATATTTGAGAGAGGAGATAAGCTTCCAAGAAGAGAAATAAATTCGAGTGCTTCTATAATTTGTTGAACTTTTAATATGAATATTAAAGCAAAAGTAAAACTTGAAATTAAGATAATTGTCACACCCTGCCAAAAAAAGTTGACCCATATGAAATAACAAATCAGGCAGTCCATGTTATATATGTCAGTGGTTACCGCCCCCTCTAACAACAATCTTTATTTGGGGTAAATTTTATTACAGTTCCAGGGTATAGTATGCAGCTTATATATATGATAGATGACTTATTATATCCTGCATACCCTGGAAGTAGAACCAGAATCCAAGAACAATTTGAATTTGAAACAATAATAATTTTTAAAGAAAATGAATTTGAAATCTATTTTCTATTTTAGATCTTAATTGTCGTTTGAATCTGAAACTGTTTTAAAATAAAATGAAAACTAAAAATCATATCATTACTAAGGCAGTTTATTTTTTTAACACAAAGAATAACAATTAAAGTTTTTATTATATTCGAGATTAGATTTTAGTCCGAAAAAACAGAAATTCACTTGACAGATATTTCTTTAGTTATAGAGTATAAACAAATAATGGCAATTAAAAATCAACCTTCCGTGCTTTCTTCTCAGCAAAACTATCTATTATGTACATCCTCAAAATCTATCTTTTATAAAATTACTTTCAATTGATAGAATTGCAAGCCACAATCTTTCTTGACTCAGGAAGATTTTAAATAATTTTTTATTAATTTTAATGTACTAAAACTCCTCTCGCAACTTGCAGAAGTAGTGGGGAGTGTACAATATATACGCAATGCAATACACAGATTTGGAAACGCGTCTTCTAAATTATTTTCATAAATCATTTGCAATAGGCTGAGAGCATTGCTTATTTTTAAATCAGAAGATTTAAGAAGGTTTGGAGCTTGAACACAATAAGCTTCTGACACAAGTCTGTGGCAATTAAGTCTTTATTATATTTTAAGGCTAAATTGACGCAATGTTGTTTCAACACATCGGGAGACAGTTTGCTTAGCTCGTATCCTCAATTCAGGAATGAAAAATAGTTATTCAATTTCTTGGCACTTTAAATCTGGTCGAAATTTCAGTCATTATCCTGTCGAAAACGATATTTAGGTTTTTAGTAAGTATTTCATCTGCAGTTAATACTCGTGATTGATCTTCGGACAGTTCATCGAACAGCCTTTTTCTTTCAGTTATCCGTTTGGGCCGCAATACTGGTTCTACATTCATTTTTTCTGCAATAGGTTTTGCATCTTCTTTCCAAGATTCGACGGGTGTGTTTCGCATTCATCTTAAAGTTTGAATCAGCCCCTCCATTAAATCGATAGATAGCGAAAAAAGTATGTCCGTCTTCTGAATTTCGTTGTTGACTATTAATTTCGCGAAGAATATTGTTCCACATAACTAAATTCAAAATAAAACCAAAGTCTGTAATGCTTTGATAAAGACGTCTCCCTTGGAATTTTGTCTCGGGTGTGTAATTTTCTTATGTTTTTCTAACACCGTAGATACTTCCGGAAGGTTTTTGGTGCGAGCCTTAACGGCTTGCTGACCATCTTGTTTGACTACATCCCTGGAGATTTGTCTTGATGCGTTCTTTTGAAAGGCTCCATCGATTTGTAGAACTGACAAAGAAATTAAAAATTGATTGTACAATTCCGAATAATTTTACTGCTTCTGTAGAAGCTGAGGCGCCGTGCATTCCTACGAGATTTAACGAGTGAGCAATACAGGGTACGAATTCGGCTAGTTCGTTTTGTTGCATAATTCTTGCCACAACTCCTCTGTGGATTCCGGCCATATTAGAGCCGTTATCATAAGACTGGCCACGACACTGCTGAAGGTCCAAACCATCACTCCTAAGTTTCTCCACGATCTGATCAGTTAAATATTCTCCTGTCTTTTCTTTTACTTCAATAAAATCAATAAAGCTTTCTTTTATTAAACACTCCTCAGAATCAACTTTCACATATCTCATTGTCATTACACGATTCATCTGCTCCGTATGTGAAGTATCGAGAGTACAGTCAAACATAATTGTAAAATACCTTGCTTTTTTAATTTCCCGCCGTACTTTATCTCTACACGTATCTCCCAAAAGTTGCATTATTTCGTTTTGTATCGTCTTCGACAGATATGATGTTTGCCCTTTCTTAATATTTGTTAGAACATTGCTCAGTGTAGAGTTGAACTTTGCTAATAAACCCATTAGATTCAGGAAGTTACCTCGACTTTTTGAAAGACCGTTTTCTAAGATATTTTCTATACTTTCATCAGACCCACGGAATGCTTGACAATTTGTTGCTAAATATATTACATACAGCATCAATCACTGCAAAGATAACCTCTTTTTACAATAAACGCAAAAAAGGGCATTTACAGAGTCTTAGTACGTTAACCAGCTTCTTTTAATTTGGTCCCCGTTTGTTATGGAACTATGATAGAGTGATTTGCTTGGTCGTGAAGTCCAGACTGCCAGCATGAGCTGACAGATCACTCGACGTACAGCGTTGAATGCAGGGCGGCACGCTAGCTCGCCACGGATACTGGCGGAGAGTGTGGGGAGGTTCCACGCAGAACTTGCCGCTGCCGTCAGCCATAATCAAAAAATTTCGTTCTTACTTCCAAAGGCCGACGCACACACCCAGTCCAGAAGGGACCTTTACACCACCTTCATGCTATAGGGCTCCAGGAGAGTGTGAGGAGAATGATAAAAACGTTATTAGTGCATTACGTTATAATTACTCATTTAATACTAGATGTATAAATAACTTTTATATGAACAGACTCTTAAGCCCCAGCAAAATATCAAAAAATTGATTTATCCACGTTCACGAAATATTTAAATTACAAAATATATAATTACTTATTAAATAAATTGTAAATTCATATTATTTTCCGTGATTATCTTACAGATTTTCTAGTTACAATGATGAAAATGAATAACAAAATAAATATTTCTTGATTTTAAGAAATGAAATAATATTGATTAGTTCGCTGAACTGACGAGAATAACATCCAAATAGTGTGTACCGTATCTTTTATAAATAAATTATCTTCAGTTCCATTTCTTTCTTTTTTTCGTTAAAAGAAGTGTGCATCTACATAAGATAGTCATTGTTGTTGTTATATCAATAAAAGAAAAAAAAATACGTATTTTTTTGTTTTAGGTAGGTAATTATGTCTGAAATAAGAGTTACCGAAAATTGAAATAGCACGCAGGTGAGTGAATTTTGAATTTATGCAAAAAAACGCGATTTGAATCACAACTTGCTACTAATATTGGGGCACAATATAAAATTACAAAATGTATTTCCCTGTCGTCAGGCTTTACGTACGGTTGCGATAGAATTTAGTGGAATACAGTTTTACAGTGACAGTACATGAAAAGTTACTGCTTTATTATAAATCGAATTACTTACTACTCCTTAACGCGATAGTCACATTGACAGTACAAATTATTGAATGCGAAATCTCATGAATTATTACTGCAAAATTTACTACTACTATCGATTGTGTTTCTTAAAATCTTATTAAATTTTGTATTTAAAACACTCAACTCTTGGACAGGTAAATTACCTGCTGTTGTTTTGAGTATTTTCCTGTTGCTTAACATAGCAGCATTTTGCAACATCACAAATTCTAACTTAGTATTCGCGAATGATTCCTTTAAGCCTAATAATTCTAGCACATGTCACTTTGGCTAGTTTTTGAGACTTAATATTACTCTTAATGAGTTGTCAACGAGGAATGAGTCCAATTCTTGTACTGGAAGTCTCCTAAGTTATTTAAATAAGTCGGAGCGTACCTGAGTGACGTTTTGAGCCAAAGCCGGAGCCTCTTTAAATGTTTTTCCACAAACAATACCTGCTAGGCTTTCTTCCTTAATGTTTTCTTTGTAGTAGATACTGCATCCAATGTGCTCAAGAGCTTTGCTACACCTTTTGTAATTTTAGCCAATCGCTAGCGGCAGACATTTGCACTGTCCCAAGAACAGGGCTCCCTCGCTGGATTCTTAGGTGCACAAGACCGTCTTGGACAGTATCATCAGCACCCTTAATTGCATCAGCAAAAGGGGCAAATTTATTAAATTATGCTGAACTTCTCCAGAAATTTACGTTCACACTGGATAAATTAATCCTACAACTTTGGTATAAGTTCTCCACGTCTCGTTCTCGGACAAAGTTTCCGGTACTATTGTGGGAAAATAAAAACTTGGCTTTTCTAGCGGATGATTAAAAATATATTCGGGAGTTCACGACTGTTGACACTTTCACCATTTGAGAAGATGTCTTCTTCTTCTTTCCTACCGTCCGAATGTCACTCCGGGCTCGAGGAAATGCACTTTCCTCGGTCGGGGTGCGCTCGATCTTTCTGCTTGATATTTCCGCTTACACGCTTCAGTCCGTGTAGCATATTGCTATATGTAAAATGCTACGACCATAATAGGGCAGAGTGGTCTCCGCCACCCATGGTTCAGACAACGCTGAAAAATGGTCGACTGAGCTAGCCGGTCTTAAACATAGGCCTCATCGGTGCGGGCGCTCAATGTGTGTCTCGACCCACGACCCAATGCGTATTCCTCATCACTCGTATTCTACTTGACCGAGGACGCTTCGAGGACACCTCCCTGAAGTCTCGTCAGTCTTTGATCAGACTTCGACATCCTTCTCTGTGTTGGAAATCAAAGGTGCATCGACAAGCTGGTAACCCAAAAAATCCAGCCGGTCGATGTCTCTGTGTCTTCCTTCACCGAGATGCTGAGAAATCCTCGCGATCAGTATCCCAAAGAACTGATCGCTAAGCTTCCCCGGCACGACATCTCGCTTCAATCTCCGACCGCGATTGTTCAAGGGTGTGTCCCCAAGGTGTCGTCGAAGTAGTGACATGCTGACAACCGTATACAGGGATGGATTCCAACAGGTATATCACCCACCATTGATGGGGAAATAGGAGGGCTTCGCGAAGCTGGCTGATGACTTCTTAGGGCTACCAGGAATAAACGTGACAGTCGATAGATGACGTTTAGAGAATGAATATCAATGCCTGATGTCTTTGGCGTGATAGACTCCTAGCAGTTTTCCTTGCAGATCTTCAAGCTCATATAGGGAGTTTCCTTTCTTGGCTTTAACCCGACACTTGACAAACTTTCGTCCCAGTTTAGCACTAGTCTGCTGTTGGAAATTGCTTTGGGCAAAATTCCGTCTAAATACCTCTTGACCAACTTTGAAGTCGACAGGTTTCGCCCTGCGATTATAGGCTCGTGAACCCTGCTCGAATGCTTGCTGTAAATTTTCCTGCACTCTCGCACGGATCAATCTCATTTTGTCCTCAGCATCCACTCTCAACGGCTCATTAAGAGTTCCCAGGCTCCTTAGGATGGAATAGGAGCTGCCATGTTCAATCATTTGATGACCGAAAAGTGTTCGATAAGGAGAGAAACCAGTTGCTTGGTGCAAAGAGCTCCTGAGGGAACTAGCTATCTGGCTCAGCTTCTCATCCCATTTTGTGTGTTCCTTCCGAATATACCCTCTAATCCCTGACAATAGAGACCTGTTTACTCGCTCTGAGGCGTTTGTTTGCGGCGAGTAAACTGCCGTTCGCAATTGCTTCACCCCATACTAGTCCAGTAATCTGGCGAACTGAGCTGAGCAAAACTGGACTCCATTGTCAGAGACTATCGTTTCCGGAACTCCGAGCACGTGGAACACTTCCGTCTCGATGAACTGACACACGTTGAGTGCAGACGCTTTTCTCATAGGTTTGAGAATCGGGAACTTGGAAAAGTGGTCAAGAATTATCAATATGCAGATGTTTCCTTTCACCGACCTGGGATATGGACCTAAAAAGTCAATGTACAGCTTTTGCCATGGTCTTTCTGTCACAGACTGGACTCCCATAGGTGGTCTAAGAATGGTATTGGGGGCTTTAGTTTTCTTACACACGTCACAGGCGCCTACGTAATTTCTGACATCAACTGTCATACGTGGCCAGTACAGGTGTCTTCTCAGACGATCCAGTGTTTTCCTTATACCACCGTGAGAAGCTAGTGGCGGATCATGCGCTCTTGAGATGACGTCGGAGACAAGCCCTCGTGGAATCCAAAGCTTCCAAGCTTCTTCTTCCTGGATCGGATCGCCTGTTCTCGGAACAGTCCGAATATATACGAAGCCATCCCTGACGCAAAGATCTGGTAGTTTACCAGAAGCTGTTTTAACCTTATACCTCAGTTCCTCATATTCCAACGAGTTGAAATATGGCGAACTAAGGTCAACTTCCGGGCCAGGATCTTCAGGTCTTGACAAGCTATCACAATGAATCCGTGACAGCGCATCAGGAACGACATTCAGGCTTCCTTTCCTGTGTTCAATGGTGAAGTCGAAACCTTGAAGCTTCAAACTCCACCGAGCAAGTCTACCACTGAGGTCCTTTTGAGACATCAGCCATTTCAAGCTCGCATGATCAGTCACAATCTTAAACGGCATAAGTTCTACGAAGGGCCGGAACTTTTGTACACTCAAGATTGCTGCTAAGCATTCCTGCTCTGTGGCTGTATAATTTCGTTGTGCTGAATTCAACTTTTTCGAGACGTAGGCTATTGGCTTCTCGTGGCCATCGTCATCTAGTTGAATCAGCACTCCACCAATACCTTGTTGGCTCGCATCACATTGTATAACGAACGGCTTGGTGAAATCTGGGCTCACTAGCAACGGAGCAGAAGTAAGTTTTTGTTTCAACGAATCAAGAGACGTCTGGGCTTCAGGTGTCCATCGGAACTGACTAGGATTCTTCAAGGTGTCTGTTATGGAGGCAGTCAAATCAGCATAGTTCGGGATGAACCTGCGATACCAGCCTGCCATACCTAACAGCCGTCGGGCTTGCCGAACAGTTTTAGGTGACGGATAGTCAACTATGGCTGAAATCTTGTCAGGGTCAGTCCGAATTCCTCCTTTTCCAACAATAAAACCCAAATATTTGGTCTCTTTAATACAAACTTACTCTTCTCAACGTTGATAGTGAGGCCAGGTTTCCTCAAACAATCCGCTACACGGGATAGAAGAGTGAGATGAGAGTCAAAGTCTGCTGACAGTATTAATAAATCGTCTAAGTAGACGAGAACATTCTCACGAAGATCGAAGGGAATGACTTTATCCATGAGGCGGCACATCGTTTGTGGAGCGTTGCATAGGCCGAATGGCATCACTGTGTACTGATAGAGAAGATGACCAGGTACTGTAAAAGCGGTCTTCTCTCTGGAATCAGCATCTAGTGGGGTCTGCCAGAAGGCGTCCTTCAGGTCCAGGCTCGTAATGTAGTTTGCCGGAGGAAGTCGACTCAGAAGTGTGTCTATCTGCGGTAGCGGATAGGCATCCTTCTTCGTAACAGAGTTGACCTTCCTGGCGTCAAAACACAGCCGGACCTTGCCAGGCTTCCTCACTAGCACAACTGGAGAGCTCCAAGGACTCTGGCTCTCCTCTATCACACCCAGCGATAGCATTCGCTCTAATTCGGCGTCCATCAAACTTTGTACTGCCGGCGAAATCGGATAAAAGCGCTGTTTTATCGGGTCGGCGTCATTCGTTCAATCCTGTGAGTGACCAACGATGTTTTTCCTAGGCCTAAAGAGGCGAAAGAGGGGAAAAGCTGTTTCGTGGCTTCTAAGCGTTGTTGATCAAGACTGGAAAGAATATGACAGTCGGTGTCAGGAGTAGCTAGTAGACTTGGTGTCACTTCTGCAACTATACCTAGGACATCTGGAGCCAACCCAAATAGACGCCAGAAGTCTATTCCTAGATACAGTGCCTGTGTGAGCCCAGGAACCACGTAAAAACGCACGTTTTGGGTCTTACCACGGAAAGTGATGTCCAAGTTCACATGACCATGAACAGTCGTCATGGCACCATTCGCTACTTGCACCTGTGTCCGATACCTTTTCCATTCAACCTCTGCTTCTGCAAGCTTCTCTAGAGCTCCCTGGCCTAGAATACTGACAGTGGCACCACTATCAAGTAGTCCAGTCTCAGTTCGCCCGAGCAGCTTTACTTCGGCATACGGTCGAATGTCGTCTGGCCTCGACACGGAAATCTGTGCCAGTTTCTTTCTTTCCAGTCGCATCCGTTGACAATATTCCCGCCAACGAACGGTTGATCGTTTCTTTTTCGGTCTGATATTCAAATCAGGAAACACGATTTCAGCTAACTCCGCTACTGAGGAGAAGATGCGGTCTCTTACTGCGTTGTATTTCTGCAGACGCGTATGATACGGCGTCAAAGGATGTAAAACAGGCTCATGCCCACTCGTCATGACAGCGCTTGGTGGCCGCTTTAAAACAGAAATGCCATGAGGCCAACTCTCCTGCTCAGCAACTTTGTCTGCTAAAGGTGCTGTAGGTGTTATCGGGAAATCGAAAATTAAAGACTCTTCCAAAGAAGTGTCTATTAATGTCATGGGCTCCCCAGAAGTGGAAATGGGAGCTTGAAGATCGGCGGAGAAGTCTATCAGGTTCTCCGTCTCTATCAATCGTTCGTTAAGTCTATCAGAGGGTTTGCTGATATCATCAGAGTCACTGAATGATACCAGTGGACAATTCAGTGGTTCATCGTTAAGGTCTGCTAATGGAGCGGACCTTCCTCTCTGTTCAGGGCTTGAACTGGAGTGTTCGTTGCAGTTAGTGTTCGTGACGTTGACACTGGTCGAGAAAAGGTGGTGGTATTCCCGACCCGTCTCAGATTTTTCTGTCGGCACTGGCTACAATTAAGCTTGAAAATATTCTTGCGTCCGCATCCGTAGCAGAACACAATTTGTCTTTCCTGTAGACAGTCTTGGTAAAAGTGACCTGCCTGGTCACAGTTCCAACAGTTAACGTTCTGGGGTGTTGTTATAGCAGATAGTACGACGGCTTCCTCACTGCTTTCGGGTGACTTGTGCTGTTCAGTCTCACTCGGACGACACTCATCCACCTCACTGACTCTTGGGCTATGATAGGTGTTCCATCTACACGCTGTTGCGATCCGGTGCTGTGTAGCCTGTATCTGGGTCACGAGACTCCGTAGTTGGTGGATGGTGATAGTGGGATGTAAGCAGATTCTCTGCTGAATGTCTGGAAGCAGATTTGACTTCACGATCTCTAAAAACTCTCCGTCCGCCAAAGGACTTTGCAGTTGATCGCGCAGATGTACCAGGTGTTGATGGTACGTAGCAAATGACTCCCCTGCCTTCTGTTTCCTCAGCATTAGTTGGACTTTGATCTTGAGGTCATCCTTCGGTATTCCCCTTTCAGCTAACAGGGCTGTCTTTACATACTCCCACGAAGGCGTGGAATTCTGCCTCAAGAGAGACCAGTACCAGTCCATTGCTGGACCAGAAAGCAGAGTCGTCATGTGTCGAACTAAAAGATTGAAATCTCCGTCTAAAGCCGAGTAAGTTAATGCTTCCACTCTGAACACAAATTCGTCGACTGTAAGTCGAGAGCTGTCGCCACTATAGGATATATTCCATCTGCGAATGGGACTGCCAGAACGTCGCTGTCCTAGGCTCGGCGGGATACGATGAGATGAAGCTGGTGGAGGCTGCATAAAATTTTGTCTAGGCTGACCAAGAGGTGATGACATTCTATTAAACGACTGGCTACGACCGTCGTGAAATTCTGGCGGTGGTCTCGGTTCACCCACGGAAGAAGGTGGCCGTGAAAAGTCGACTGGTGGTATCGCAGCTGAGATTTGCTGTCGGATGCTACTTGCCAGTTCAGTTCGCAAGGTATTTAGGCTCTGCTCGAGGCCTTCTCGAACCAAGTCCTGCAGTTGTATGCGCATACCAGCCAGCAGGGCTTCCGTCGCTGATGAGTTCTGTCCACTGCCAGAAGGCAATGGGCTGTTTCGTCGCGAGTTGGGATTTGTGAAGGTCATGGAATGCAGCTCTGGCATTCCAGGTGATAGTGATCTTCGGCTAGTTGGTGGAATCGTCGAAAGTAAATCTAATGTCGGCATGTGAGGCAATGGATCGTGACTGACAGACTTTTCGGGCTTCGTCCTCTTCGGAACAGCGCCGGTATACTCAGTAAAATCATACTGAGTGAGATGGAATCTACAGTTCGGGCAGTTTGAATTCTGTCCAATCCACGTTCTCAGGCATGCTTTGTGGAACACATGTCCACAGACCGTCTTCACTACCTTCCTCGGTCCTGACCAGTCGCCCTCCTGACAAATGGAGCACGAGTCTGGCAACGGTATCGTACAGCAATTGCTCGCGGTGGTGTTCGTGCTGTAGCCATTACTAAAATTACACTCCTCCAAGAGTTCACCGAAATTAAACGTATAGCCGAGCGTCAAATCAATTCAGCTTCTACCGCTCGTACAGGGGCTTGTCGTACTCTGGTTAAGAGGCCCGTAGGTCTCGCCAAAGTCAGGGAAAGTTTCGACTCAAAATTCAAAAAAAATTCCTCAAAAAGTTCGAAAAGGAAGTCCTTAGGACTATCTACCAAGTATTTAAAGTTCAAAGTTCGACAGGTCAAAACACAAATTTTTTTTTTATAATCAGATAAGCAGGGTAGCAAAACTTCTACATGCGCGAAATTCAATTCATCGGGGAATTCAAAATGAATTGTCGTAGCCGTACTAAAGGACGACGCTTAAAATCAAGATAAATGTTTGCACTATCAAAATCGTATAAGAAAAATAAACGCTGGGTTGTAATTAAAATTCTATAAAATTCCGTTCAGACGTTCCAAAAGATCAAAATCAAAAAAAATTATTCCTACGAAAGTTCTCTCCTTCACTCTCCAAGAGCTAACCTCAACACAATAATCTTCCAGGCCCACTCTCTCTAATCAGGCCAGAAATCCATCGATAAAGATAAGCAGTGTGAGTGTGTGCATGAAAAAGGTTTGTGTTCTCACCGAAAACTCAGAGAAGTCGGGTTAGAGATGTCAAAGACTGAGAGTGTTGCTAGAGATTCTTCAGCCAGGCAGTTAGCAGTATGCCAGCTCCTGATTACTGAAGGTCTCCAGCATCACTTCCATCCTTCAACAATTCCTTCCTTCCTCCTCGGTCGATTGTCATGTCTAACTAATCTTCCAGCTGGGCAGAGCCATAAGTCTGGTCAACTAGTTAGCAAATTGCCAAAAGTCATCTCACAGACTCATGACTCTATCCAGCCAGTTGGCTAGCAAAGACACGCTTCCGTGAGAACATCACGAAAATGTTATGAGGCCACCTACTATTTCCATAGCAGAAGGCCAGCGGGAAAGATAAATTCAAAACAAAATTCAAAAAAAAATTCAGAAAACTAAATACCTGTTCAGACTCGAGGCTTGACCAAAGTCAAACCTAGAGTCGAACTTCAATTCAAAAACTTTCAAACATTACGTTAATTTACTTTAATCATTCCAAAATTCAAAAATTCCAAAAACTTTCAAAAGACTTTAAAACGTTACGCTACTCTACAAGAATTTCAACTAACACCAAACAATTAAACCCAGGTCTGCATATAACTTCCACTGATTATGCGATTACCGAGTCAGACTACTTAGCTAACAGCTAAATGCCCATCTCTCGAAGTAATCACAATCCTCAGTAAAGGTCATACTTAGACCACCGAAGTCTAATTGAGGTGGCCCCTCGTTGGGCGCCATTTTGTTATGGAACTATGATAGAGTGATTTGCTTGGACGTGAAGTCCAGACTGCCAGCATGAGCTGACAGATCACTCGACGTACAGCGTTGAATGCAAGGCGGCACGCTAGCTCGCCTCGGCTACTGGCGGAGAGTGTGGGGAGGTTCCACGAAGAACCTGCCGCTGCCGTCAGCCATAATCAAAAAATTTCGTGCCTACTTCCAAAGGCCGACGCACACACCCAGTCCAGAAGGGACCTTTACACCACTTACCTTTACCTTGGTGAAGGCGCAGATGGACTGCCTTCAACTGCCTTGCCCCAACCGCCCAATGACACTGTGGGCAGATCGTTTACAGTGTCCCTATGTTGACCTGAAAAGAGAAAGAGTGGCGGACCTAGGCGACCTTCATGCTAGAGGGCTCCAAGAGATTGTGAGGAGAATGATAAAAACGTTATTAGTGCATTACGTTATAATTACTCATTTAATACTAGATGTATAAATAACTTTTATATGAACAGACTCTTAAGCCCCAGCAAAATATCAAAAAATTGATTTATCCACGTTCACGAAATATTTAAATTACAAAATCTATAATTACTTATTAAATAAATTGTAAATTCATATTATTTTCCGTGATTATCTTACAGATTTTCTAGTTACAATGATGAAAATGAATAACAAAATAAATATTTCTTGATTTTAAGAAATGAAATAATATTGATTAGTTCGCTGAACTGACGAGAATAACATCCAAATAGTGTGTACCGTATCTTTTATAAATAAATTATCTTCAGTTCCATGTCTTTCTTTTTTTCGTTAAAAGAAGTGCGCATCTACATAAGATAGTCATTGTTGTTGTTATATCAATAAAAGAAAAAAAAAATACGTATTTTTTTGTTTTAGGTAGGTAATTATGTCTGAAATAAGAATTACCGAAAATTGAAATAGCACGCAGGTGAGTGAACTTTGAATTTATGAAAAAAACGCGATTTGAATCACACTTTGCTACTAATATTGGGGCACAATATAAAATTACAAAATATATTTCCCTGTCGTCAGGCTTTACGTACGGTTGCGATAGAATTTAGTGGAATACATTTTTACAGTGACAGTACATGAAAAGTTTCTGCTTTATTATAAATCGAATTACTTACTACTCCTTAACGCGATAGTCACATTGACAGTACAAATTATTGAATGCGAAATCTCCTGAATTATTACTGCAAAATTTACTACTACTATCGATTGTGTTTCTTAAAATCTTATTAAATTTTGTATTTAAAACACTCAACTCTTGGACAGGTGAATTACCTGCTGTTGTTTTGAGTATTTTCCTGTTGCTTAACATAGCAGCATTTTGCAACATCACAAATTCTAACTTAGTATTCGCGAATGATTCCTTTAAGCCTAATAATTCTAGCACATGTCACTTTTGTCTAGTTTTTGAGACTTAATATTACTCTTAATGAGTTGTCAACGAGGAATGAGTCTAATTCTTGTACTGGAGGTCTCCTAAGTTATTTAAATAAGTCGGAGCGTACGTGAGTGACGTTTTGCGCCAAAGTCGGAGCCTCTTTAAATGTTTTTCCACAAAAAATACCTGCTAGGCTTTCTTCCTTAATGTTTTCTTTGTAGTAGATACTGCATTCACTGTGCTCAAGAGCTTTGCTACACCTTTTGTAATTTTAGCCAATCGCTAGCGGCAGACATTTGCACTGTCCCAAGAACAGGGCTCCCTCGCTGGATTCTTAGGTGCACAAGACCGTCTTGGACAGTATCATCAGCACCCTTAATTGCATCAGCAAAAGGGGCAAATTTATTAAACTATGCTGAACTTCTCCAGAAATTTACGTTCACACTGGATAAATTAATCCTACAAATATGGTATAAGTTCTCCACGTCTCGTTCTCGGACAAAGTTTCCGGTACTATTGTGGGAAAATAAAAACTTGGCTTTTCTAGCGGATGATTAAAAATATATTCGGGAGTTCACGACTGTTGACACTTTCACCATTTGAGAAGATTTCTTCTTCTTCTTTCCTACCGTCCGAATGTCACTCCGGGCTCGAGGAAATGCACTTTCCTCGGTCGGGGTGCGCTCGATCTTTCTGCTTGATATTTCCGCTTACACGCTTCAGTCCGTGTAGCATATTGCTATATGTAATATGCTACGACCATAACACGTTGGAAAGCGTTCTCCACCACATAGATTTTGTAAACTGTCTACCCTCACGTTCCGTCTTGAAGAAGTCAATATCAGGGTAACTTGGGGGAAATGACGCAATTTCATTAATAATATAGGTCCGTTGAGTGACGGTGAGGTTTTCAGTATGCGGCTAGGTACTTGTCGGTCGCATTGCTAGTTTGCGTCATAGAAGAATCGACTAGGCTGATACTCATTTGACTCGTATCTTCATTTATAGCTCGCCGAGACACGTTTGGAGGTAAAGAAAATTTATCATGTCTGCTTTGTGATCCATTTTGAATTGACAAAACTACTTCTTGGATTACCGTTTGATGATAAGCGTTTAAGATGCCAGACGAACCAGAACCAGATAGATCTTGTTCATCGTTTTCAATGTTGGCATTGCTGTCCTTATAATTAACACTATCAGCAACACACTGTTAAAAAAACTTAAATTAAAATTGTTTTTACTTTCTATGACAAAAATATATTTTCATATGTTTTGCACATCACTACTCGAAATTCATACTGCTGGTAAGCTCACAAGATCATACAGTATAAAATTACCTGCGGATTGCAAATTTACTATTTCAACGTGAAATGGAAACCAACGTGAAACATTGTAATTTATAACAGTTCGGTTTATTTGTCGGAAATTATGTCAAATTACAATAAACTAACTAACAATGCATTGTGATTTTATCAATTGGCTAATATAACATAATATTACTATGCTGCACGTAAGTTGCTTTGGCACTGTGGTATAAATTTACAGTGCATTGTAATATTTTTAATAAATCATTTCTAGCAGTGTAGAACTTACAGTTACATCGACACCAATTCAACCACTAGCTGATCTATTAGTGTTGACTTGCAACCATTTCTTCATTGCACAATCATTTTCTCTCTCTTCCTCTTGCTTACGTTTCGATGCTTTTCTGTATTGAGCTCTTGACAACTTTTTGTATGTTTTATCCGTGTGGTTGTAAACAAATGCAGCCCGATATAAGACCTTTGTATTGTATCAGGTATCAATTGAAGTAAATTACTATGCTGTGTACCACCGTGCTTATTTGAGTGCAGAACTTCAAACTTGTTAATAATTTAATACGATCACAACGCTTGCAACTATAAAATTTGAATGAACAACCTACGAGTATACGACCAACCGAAACCTGTAGAACGTAGCTCTAGCGCCTGCTCTACCTCCCATCTCCACGTCGGATGACGCATTGTGCAGAGTTGCCATTTTAGCCGATACTTAGCCCGCAAAAATTTGTAAAGAATTGTTAACAGCTTTTTTATTTTAGCCGCTTTTCAATATGTATCTTCCCTGCTAAAACGACTAAAATTTGAGGCGATTTCAAAACAACTCTGTTAGAATTCTGGCCTACAGCCGTTCAGGTTGAAAGAATTTAGCCGATTTTTAGCCAGATTCAAAGGCTTTAACTCCGGCTGAAACGGCCAAATTTAGCTGACATAAAAATGTTGTTCTGGCTCTGTGCTTGTGCCTACTATACTATATTCTGCCCACACTCGAGATAGGATTGGTGGATGGCACGGTAGAGAGAATACAAACTTTTCTCATTACGAACCACGTTCTACCATTAGTGGACGAAATGTCGTGTAATGTATAGAAAGCACGGTACAGAGAACACAATATAATTTCTCCTCTCTCTGTCTTTTTAGTAGAAATGTATATACATTAGTGGACGAAATTTCGTCATACAGCTTATGTGTTAAAATTTAATGAAAATTGCTTGTATTCTCTGTAACGTGGGGTGATGATAGGGAACATAGGATTACCAGCCAACTTAGTACATTTGTACAATCTTTGAATTCATTTCATCTACGATACAAAGGTAAAATTTGAGGATTTAGCTTAATTAGCTTACAGAGCCTTACAGACTTAATTTTAATAGAAAGTAAATTGACTGGCTGTATATAAGCACAATTCAAAGTATGATGTCAGATTCTGCAAGGAAAACTGAAGTATGAGCTGAACAAAATTGTCAATTCTGGTAATTAGATTTTTTTTCGTTTAGTTATAAGTTCATAAGTCGTCGTATTGCCGCCCCCCTAAAGCTAGCGGCAAGGGGCAAGAGCACCCGAGTGCCGCCCCTAGATCCGGCGGTGATAATTTCCTTCATTATCACTTTATTAGTATACTTCATTATCATCTGATTTTCGAGCCATATTGACGTATACTATATGACACACGGCATTTTAATGAATAGTTAGTACTAATGATTCATTAGATCGTGCTGTGTGACTGTGTGTTATTAGACTCGGATGATATAAGAGTGTTTTATTACATATTGTTACGTGCAACAGAAAGAGACAACTGGTAACATCTATGGGAAATGGAGAGTATGTAAAGGTCCCTTCCCTTTGTATATGGCTGGTGGCGCAGCGGCAAGTTTTCGTGGAACCTCCCCACCCTCTCCGTCATTAGCCGAGGTGAGCTAGCGTGCCGCCCTGCAGTCAACGCTGTCCACCGAGCTGACAGTCTGGACTTTACGTCCAAATAAATCTGCCATAACAAAATGGCGCCCAACGTGGGGCCACCTCAGTTAGACTTCGGTGGTCTAAGTGTAAGTTTCACTGAGGACTGGGACTTGTTGCGAGATGATCATCTGGCACCTGCTAGTTGATTGACCTCAAGTCTCATATCCAGTGGAAGTTACATGCAGACCTGAGTCTAACTGTTGTCGTTATTTAAAGTTTTTGTAGAGCAAAGTTAAAGTTTTTGAAGTTTTGAGATTTTGTTGTCATTAAAGTAAACTTCTGTTTTTGAAAGTTTAAAGCTTTTGTATTCCTGTTCGACTTTAGGTTTGACTTTGGTCAAGCCTGAAGTCTTGAATTTTCGCTTGTGTTCTCACGGAGGCATGTCTTTGTTAGCCAACTGGCTGGACAGAGTCATGAGTCTGTGAGATGACTTTTTGGCATTTTGCTAACTAGTTGACCAGATTCATGGCTTTGCCCGGCTGGAAAGTTAGCTAGACATAGCATCGAACGAAGAGAAAGGAAGGAGCTGTTGGAGGATGGAAGTGATACTGGAGACCTTCAGTAATCAGGAGTTGGTATACTGCTAACTGGCTGACTGAAGAATCTCTAGTATCATTTTCAGTTTTTGTCACCTCCAACCCCACTTTTCCAAGATCTCTGTGAGAATCTCATTTTTTTTATGCATACATCCACACTACTTACCTTTACTGTACATTTCCTGACCTGAATTTTGGAGAGAGTGGGCCTGGAAAACCCTTGTCTTGAGAGTAAGCTCTTGGGGAGGGGGGGGGGGGGAGTGGGAGAGGTCTGATCGATGTTTTTCTTTCTATTTGCTTTTGAGAACGTGTGATCAGCTCATCATTGTTCTGTTGTTAGTTAGAGTTTAACTTCCGGGACAGAGGGTTGAAATTTTGATCTGTCTAGAGTGTGCTCTTCCTTTAATTCACTTAGATATAACCTTTAAAATAAAATCTTTCACACTTACCTTTGCCGATTTGTATGAGTACCCGGATTAAGCATCAGCCTTCGGCTGAGAAAGTCTATATATATAATATCGTTCGAGATTTTTTCATCTTCCCATATTCACGTCAACCCTTTCGGATTTGTTGGTTTGAGATAGAATTACACTTTTGAATTTATCATGTCTACTCTGCGAACACCACCCCACGGTGAGGTTCCCGTATCTAGACCAAACCAGTGTACCATCTGCCAAGACACAGGAAACCAGTCCTGACCCTCTGTGGACACGTATTCCATAAAGCGTGTTTGCGGACATGGATAGGCGAGCAAGGGGATTGCCCAAACTGCAGGTGTCCCCTTTAACAAAAAGATTTCACCACGCACACAGGTACAGTTCCGAAAAGAAATCAAACTCGACAGGAGGACCAACATCTGGTGCAGTTGCGTGATCAGCTTCAGACTCCAATGGCAGATAGTGAATTTCTGGAAATAGTAAGGTCTAACTTTTTACCAGAGATTCAAAACAAAATTTGGCTGCACCCTACCAACACTATAGGACAGCTGAGATCCCTGGTCACTCAGATTCAAGCTACACTGCGGATTGTGACGGCTAGTAGCCTGAACCCGTACAGATTGCACCGTGTGAGTGAAGTGGAGGACGCCCAACATTTTTATCCTGATGTATCCGTACTACCTGGGAACGACAACAATACCATAGACCTAGCTATGGTCACGAACAGACCAGCATTAATTTGTTAGAATTGTGGTTCACTAGGGCACTACTATCACGACTGTTTACAGGAAAGACAGCAGGTGTTCTGCTATGGATGCGGACGTAAAAATGTCTTTAAACCAAACTGTAGGCACTGTTCGGCGAAAAACGAGAGACGGTTCGGGAATCCCAACATTTTTCTCAACTAGTTTCAATGTCTCGAACGGCAACAGCTGTGACTACTCCAGTTCAAGCCCTGAACAGGAAGGAAGGTCCGCTCCATCAGCAGACCTCAGCGACGAATCATTGAATTGTCCGTTGATATCATTCAGTGACTCTGGTGACATCAACAATCCACCTGATAGTTCATTGATGGAAGCAGAGAACCTAATTGACTTCTCTGCAGATTTTCAAGCTCCATTTCAACCTGTCGGGAGCCCACGACACTACTAGACACTTCTTTGGAAGAGTCTTTAATCTTCGACATTCCAATAAAGCCGACAGTACTTTTTGCTGACAATGTTACTGAGCAGGAGATTCGGCCTACTGTCGTTTCTGTATTAAGGAGCCCTAGAGAAGCTTGCAGAAGCAGAGGTTGAATCGAAGAGGTATCGGACACAGGCACAAGTAGCTAACGGTGCCATGACGACTGTTCATGGTCATGTAGACTTGGACATCACTTTCCGTAGTAAGACCCACAACGTGCATCTTGACGTGCTTCCGGGGCTCACACAGGCACTATATCTGGGAATAGACTTCTGGCGTCTATTTGGGTTGGCTCCAGATGTCCTGGGTATAGTTGCAGAAGTGACACCAAGTCTACTAGCTACCCCTGACACAGACAGTCATGTTCTTCCTGCTATAGATCAACAACGTCTAGAAGCTACTAAACAGTTTTTCTTTCTTTCGCCTCTTTAGGCTTGGGAAAAACATCTTTGGTCACTCACATGATCGAGAAGAATGACGCAACTCCGATAAAACAACGTTTTTACGTTTTTTCCGATATCACCGGCAGTACAGAATTTGATGGATGCTGAATTAAGACGATTAAGACGATGTGATAGAGGAGAGCCAGAGCCTTTGGAACACCAGTTGTACTAGTGAGGAAGCGTGGAAAGGTCCGCCTTTGTTTAGACGCCAGGAAAGTCAACTCTGTTACTAAGGAGGACGTCTGTCCGCTGCCGCAGATAGATGCGCTTCTGAATCGACTTCCTCCGGCATCCTACAACACAAACCTGGACCTCAAGGATGCTTTCTGGCAGATCCTAATAGACACTGATTGCAGAGAGAAGACCGCGTTTACAGTACCTGGTCATCCTCTCTATCAGTACACCGAAATGCCATTCGGCCTCTGCAATGCTCCACAAACTATGTGCCGCCTTATGCATAAAGTCATTCCCTTCGATCTTCGTGAAAATTTTCTAGTCTATTTAGACGATTTGCAAATTTTGTCATGACTTTGACTCTCATCTCACGCTGCTAGCCCGTGCAGTGGATTATTTGAGGAAAGCTGGCCTCACTATCAACGCTGAAAAGAGTAAATTTTGCATTAAGGAGACTAAATACTTAGGTTTCATTGTCGGAAAATGAGGAATACGAACTGACCTCGACAAGATCTCAGCCATAGTTGACTATCCGTCACCTAAAACTGTTCGGCAATCTCGACGCCTACTAGGCATGGCGGGATGGTATCGACGGTTCATTCCGAACTATGCTGATTTAACTGCCTCCATCACAGACACTCTGAAGAATCATAGGCAGTTTCGATGGACACCCGAAGCCCAGACGTCTCTGGAATCGTTGGAGTAAAGCCCAGATTTCACCAAACCGTTCGTTATACAGTGTGATGCGAGCCAACAAGGTATTGGTGGAGTGCTGTTACAACGAGATGACGATGGCCACGGGAAGCCAATAGCCTACGTCTCGAAAAAGTTGAACTCAGCACAAAGAAATTATACAGTCACAGAGCAGGAATGCTTAGTAGCAATCGTAAGTGTACAGAAGTTCCGGCCCTTCATTGAACTTATGCCGTTTAAGATAGTGATTGATCATGCGAGCTTGAAAAGGCTGATGTCTCAAAAGGACCTCAGCGGTAGACTTTCTCGGTGTAGTTTGAAGCTTCAAGGTTTCGACTTCACCATTGAGCACCGAAGAGGAAGCCTGAATCTCGTTCCTGATGGGCTGTCACGTATTCATTGTCACAGCTTAACAACACCTGAAGATCCTGGCACGGAAGTTGACCTTAGTTCTCCATATTTCAACTCGTTGGAATATCAGGAGCTGAGGCATAAGGTTAAATCAGATTCTGGTAAACTACCACATCTTTGCGTCAGGGATGGCTTCGTTTATATACGGACAGTTCCGAGAATAGGCGATCCGATTCAGGAAGAAGAAGCTTGGAAGCTATGGATTCCTCGAGGGCTTGTCTCCGACGTTATTTCGAGAGCTCATGATCCGCCACTAGCTTCTCACGGAGGTATACGGAAAACACTGGAACGTTTACGACGACATCTGTACTGGCGTCGAATGACAGTCGATGTCAGAAACTACATAGGCACCTGTGGCGTGTGTAAAAAGACCAAGGCCACCAACGCCATTCTTAGACCACCAATGAGAGTTCAGTATATGACAGAAAGACCTTGGCAGAGGATATACATATATTGATATCTTAGGTCTATATCCTCGGTCAATGAAAGGAAATGTCTGAATATTGATAATTCTTGACCACTTTTCTAAGTTCCCGATTCTCAAACCTATGAGAAAGGCATCTACTCTCAATGTGTGTCACTTCATTGAGACTGAAATATTTCATGTGTTCGCAGTTCCGGAAACGATAGTCTCTGATAATGGAGTCCAGTTTTGCCAGCTCAGTTCACCAGACTCCTGGATAAGTATGGGCTGAAGCACTTGCGAACGGCAGTTTACTCGCCACAACCAAACGCTTCAGACCGAGTGAACAGGTCTATATTGTCAGGGATTAAGGCATACATCCGGAAGGAATATACCAAGTGGGATGACAAGTTAAGCCATATAGTTAGCTCCCTTAGGAGCGCCTTCCACCAAGCAACTGGTTTCTCTCCCTACCGAGCACTCTTCGGTCAACAGATGATTGATCACGCGAGCTCCTATTCCATCCTTAGGAGCCTCGGAACTCTTAATGAGCCTCTGAGAGTAGATGCTGAAGACAAACTGAGTTTGATCCATGCGAGAGTGCAGGAGAACTTAAACTACGCATTCGGACAGGGTTCAAAGGCTTATAATCTCAGAGCGAAGCCTGTTTAGTTCAAAGTGGATCAAGAAGTATTCAGACGGGATTTTACTCAAAGCAATTTCGAGCAGCAGACTAGTGCTAAACGAGGACGTAAATTTGTAGAGTGTCGCGTCAAGTCAAAGAAAGGGAACGAAGAAAGGGAACGCCTTATACGAGATTGAGGGTCTGCAGGGGAAACCGTCAGGAGTATATCTTCTCGGACACGTCATCTGTCTATTGTAACGTTTATTACTGGTAGCCCTAATAAGGCATCCAGCCAGCTTAACTGGTAAACTACAGGATGCCAATGTGCCGCTTAGGATATTCCCAGCCTAGCGGCCGGCATACCTTTTGGACAATAGAGACGCTTTAACCCCAATCTCTAGCCTGATAACACTTCAAAGCCCCTCCTATATGGTAACCCTACGGCAGAATTTGGGTGGGAATTCCACTTGCATAACATCTTTATAAATTTAAGGAAGAAAATCGGCCATGTCACTACCTCGAAGACGCCTTGAAGACACACCCTTGAACAAGCGTCGGTCGGAGATCAGAGTGAGATATCAGGGCTGGGAAAGATTTGCGACCAGTTGGTTAGGTTACTGACCGCGGGGTTCTCTCAGCATCTCGGTGAAGGAAGGCAAAGTGGCACTGACCGGCTGGATTTTTTGGGTTACAAATTTGTGCACCTCTGGTTTTCGACAAGGAGAATGATGTCGAGGGCTAATCAAAGACTAGCGGAATTTGAGGGAAGTGCCTTCTATTCGTCATCTCTCGAGCATATCAGACTGTCTTGGACAACCCGTCGCATCCGCCTGGGTTGAGGATAAGAAATGCTTTCATAGGTCGTGGATCGAGTTACACATTGGGCGCTCGCAGCAATGAGGCCTATGTTTTAAGACCGGTTAGCTCAGTCGACCATTTTTCAGTTTTGTCTGGATCACAGGTGGTCTAGACCACCCTGCCGTGATATGGCCGTAGCATACTGCATGTAGCAATATGCTACACTGAGACGAGTTGCACGGATATGGCCGGCCCATAGCCACATGAACGGCGAAGAAAGACGCGCTGAAGACCGACGAAGAAAAAAGAAGAAGAAGAGTTGTCTGAAACAAGCAAGAAAAAAGTGTGGTTGCCAAAAAATAAATCAGTCTACGTACAACCATAACAAGTAAACAACTACAGGTTCGGAGAATAGATGATGGAATCTTCGGGAAGGTTCAGGAATAGAATAGTGAAGACGATTTTGGAATAGAATAGTGAAGACGATCTTGGAATAGAACACTCAAGAAGAAACTGGAGAGTTTCTAGGCTATAAATATAACAGTTGTCACCGCCAAGAGAAACCTCTTGTCTTGTTGCAGTGTTCACAAGTGAAAGTAATAACGAAGCGAAAGTGTTGTAATTGGATTGCGATAATTGAAAGTACAGTGTTAGCGATAATTAAAGTTGAGTTGATTAATTGAAGGTTTGTGAATTTTATATGATTAGAGTGAAATAAAGAGCTTGTATATTAAATATTTAATATTTTGTTTTAAATAACGAACCAAAGGCCACGCTCGCAACAACTGGTGTCAGAAGTGGGATAAATTCGCGAAATAAATTGGTGGCAATTGAAATTCAAAGTTTGATTAATTTTGTGAAATTCTGTTAAATTTTAAAAGTTCTGGAAAATAATTTTTGTTCAACTGTGAGTGAATTACTAAAGTAATGGGGAGAAGTGGAGAAGCTTCGAATACAGGATTTGAAAGTAGAGTTAGGAAACCGGTCGTTACAAACGACAGGTGCAAAGAATGCTCTTACGGAACAAAAGAATGCTTTTGGGGAACAAAAGAATTCGCTGGAAACCCGGTTAGATGAGCAGAAGAAATCTATGGAAACCCGCTTGGACGAACGAAAAAGTTCTCTGGAGAATTGTCTAGAAACTCGACTGGAGAATCACAAAAATTTTCTAAAAAGTTCTTTAGAACAACAAAATTTGAAAATTGAAGGAATTGAGCAGGAATTTCCACAAAAGGTTTCGGAAGTTCAACAAAAAGTCACCGAAACTTGAAAACGTTAAAATAGATTTGGAGAAGATAAAGCATCGACAACTTCAGCACGAAGGAATTGAAATATCCGGTGCAGGTAGAATGAAACCTCCAATATTTGATGGACAAAATTCATGGCATACCTTCAAGAGACAATTCAAGGCAGCTTCAGAGGTAAATGGATGGAATGATGAAGACAAAGCTACAGCTCTGGTCTTAATACTTCGAAGTCCTGCGTCAGAGCTCTTACAAACTGTACAGATTGAAAAGCAACGTGATTACACTTCAAGGCTAAAGAATTACGTTACGGAGGTGAAACCATGCAGCAAGTATATCGCCTACAGTTACGCCACAGGATTCAAAAGCATGGCGAATCACTACAACAGCTGCAGTGTGATATGGAAAGGTTAGCGCATCTTTCATACTCCAGCGTGAATGCACTGTGGCTAGCAATAAAGAAATAAACAGCAGAAGCACTAGACTCTAAGACTATACCAATGTGCACTATTGTAATGCCGAAATACCCAACGCTCTAGAACGTTGGGTTGGAACTTTGGGTATTTCGACATTACAATAGCGTACATTGGTAGAGTCGTAATTGATAGAAAAATGCAAAATAAAATAAGTAATTAGCGATTGCGAACAGTAAAAATATTTAGTAGCTTCAAGAAGACAGTGTTATAGACTCTGTGAAGAATAGAAAAAAGAACAACAATATAATATAATATAAGTATCTAAGCTAGCGTTGCATGAATTAATACAATGTTCGTTCCCCGGCAAGCAATTAGGTCTGAACAATTATGCAAGCATGAGTATCACAAATATATAAACGAAAGCAAAACAAAAACACAATAAGGTGGGTGACTAACGTAAATAGAGCTTGTGTGTACTTTCCAATCTTAAGTTACATAAATTGTAAAAATAGTGCAATATTTTTGCCCTCCATGTAGCCTACAGCATAAACAACAAACAAACGAAGTAACTTAATTATTGCCAAATTAAAATAGGTATCACAGCCCTGATTTTTTTTTATCATAGTTACCATAGCCTAAAAATTAAAAATAAAGATTCGCCCTCGACCTCGATAGTGGACCTTAATGCAGTCCCACAGCCCCGAGATTGCACAGCTTCACAGCCTAATGAGTCAAAATTGGGATAGTTTTAGCTCGAAAAATTCTGTACGTTTTTTTTTTTATATATTTAGAAGAAAAATATTAGGTTCAGTCGCAGTGCCCGTAACTCCGTCACAGCACATGAGATAGGACCGAGATAGTCTCTGTGGCTAACTAATAGCACAATAATTTTTCTCTGAGTTTGAAAAAGCTTTGCTATAGTAAGCAACTGGAACTCTTCACCATTCTCCTCCTGCGAAAGCACTGCACCAATACCTTCATTGCTGGCATCTATGTCCAATATAAATGTTTTTCTTAGCTTGGGATAGTGAAGTACTGGAGCTTCACAGAGCTGTTGCTTCAAATTTTCAAAACTTTCGTTGCATATATCCGACCATATGAACGGCTTTCCTTTTTCTGTAAGTTGATGTAGGCTCCTTGCTATATCTGGAAAACCTTTCATGGATCGCCTATAGTAGCTAAACCAAGAAAACTCCATAATTGATGTTTGTCCTTTGGAACTGGCCAATTTTTGACGGCTTCTATCTTCTCTGGATCGGTTCTTACTCCTTGTGATGAAACTATGTGCCCTAAATATTTAACTTCATTTTTGAATAGAGCACATTTACTTGCACTGAGCTTCAATTTCGCATCTTTGAGTCTTTCAAGTACGTCCCGTAAGTTGTTTTTATGTTCCTTTAATGTCCTTCTATTATGTTATCCAAGTAGACAAGACATGTTTTCCAGGTTAAACCACGTAGAACACATTCCATTACTCGTTCGCATGTGGTTGGAGCATTACATCCGAATGGCATTACTTTGAATTGCCACAAGCCACTGCGAACTGAGAAAGCAGTTTTCTCTCGGTTCTCGGGATATATTTCCAGTGTGCAAAACCATTGCGCTCCGGAAAGGGTATCCAATGTTTCATCAATCCTTGGTAATGGATAGCTATCCTTTCTCGTCACTTTATTTAGTTGGCGATAGTCTACACAGAATCTAGTGCTGCCATCCTTTTTCCTGACTAGAACAACCGTCGATGTCCAAGGGCTGTTAGATTCCTCTATTATGCCTTTTTTCTTCATGGACTTCATCATATCTGCAACTTCTGGTTGTTTGGCTACTGGCAATCTTCGTGGTATCTGTCGAATGGACCTGGAATCTCCTGTATCGATCAGATGCTGGACAAGATTTGTTTCACCATAATCATCATCCTTCATTGCAATTAATTCCGAAAATTCGTCGATCACCTCTTTGGCATCGTTATATTGTTGCTCATTTAAGGCACTGGACGAAAGAAGTTTCCGAACCTGTTGGGTAGTAACTGGTATAGGTTTTGTCTCCTTGACATTACTACCATTATCAAAATTGATGATTTGGTAAACGGGTTCACAGTTTCCAATCATAGTACCTTCTTTTAGTTGTACCTCATTTTCGGATGTGTTAAGCACTCTGACTGGAATTAATGTTGCACCTTCTGCCTGCACTAAAGTCTTGCCAACAATGATGCTCCATGTAACTTTTGTGGGGTTAGGCTCCACCAGATAGAATCGGCAGGTACCGAAGTCATCAGTAAGTTCTGCCCATATTAGTGTCTCGGAGCATGGCGAAAGAGTAATATTTTCACAGACCATTGTCCTTACTTTCGCAGGATAATCTGCTCCTTCTCCTAGTCTTATAGGAATTTCTATGTTCCCATATTTGAGAATCTGCTCTCCGACATTCAGATTTATTTTGTATATGGTCATGAAGTCTATTCCAAGAATGCATTCATCCATTATGTCTGAAAACAGGAAAGTGTGAGGAAATAGTAGTTCGCCTAGTTGAACATCTAAAGTTATTTCTCCAAACACCTGTGCTGCTGCTCCAGTTGCTGTTCTAAGTAGATATTTGGTGCTGTTGTGAAGCCATTTGTTCTTAACAAGATCTACTCTAATAATTGATCTCGAAGTTCCAGTATCGATAGTGACCGTGCAGTTATTTTATCCTACACTTCCATATATAACAAGACTGCTATTATTTCTCTGCAACTGGCCTACTTGAATGATGACTTCAGGGCTGTCGATTTCACCAACCAACTCCTGAACCACAAAGTTTGTTTTTACTTATTTTCCGACTGCTCCACAGGGGAGGTGATGCGACTAGTCGCTGCTTGATATCTAGTCTTTCCACGAATAGCTTGTTCACTGACTCGACATCTTTGGCATTCTTCTTCCCCCTCTTCTTCTGGCGATTCCACTCGTCGACGTTTTCTCCAGTTTATTTGAAGGTGCCCTGGTCTATTACCATTAAAGCATCGAGGGACACCACGTAAAGGAGGGCTCTGTGATGATTGCACTCTGTTGCAACTACATTCTTTTACTAAAATTTCTCTCACTCGTACTACACTCCGTGAAGCTTGTCTGGCGGATTCATACGCTAATGCATATGCTAGTGCTTCTGCTGTTTATTTCTTTATTGCTAGCCTCAATGCTTGTTGTAAATTTTGTTCTGCAGTAGCGTTCACAAATTCCTCCGTTGCCACTTCTTTAAGGAAATCCGCATTCATGCTGGAGTATGAAAGATGCGCTAACATTTCCACATCAGACTGCAGCTGTTGTAGTGATTCGCCATGCTTTTGAATCCTGTGGCGTAACTGTAGGCGATATACTTGCTGCATGGTTTCACCTCCGTAACGTAATTCTTTAGCCTTGAAGTGTAATCACGTTGCATTTCAATCTGTACAGTTTGTAAGAGCTCTGACGCAGGACTTCGAAGTATTAAGACCAGAGCTGTAGCTTTGTTTTCATCATTCCATCCATTTACCTCTGAAGCTGCCTCGAATTGTCTCTTGAAGGTATGCCATGGATTTTGTCCATCAAATATTGGAGGTTTCATTCTACCTGCACCGGATATTTCAATTCCTTCGTGCTGAGGTTGTCGATGCTTTATCTTCTCCAAATCTATTTTAACGTTTTCAAGTTTCGGTGACTTTTTGTTGAACTTCCGAAACCTTTTGTGGAAATTCCTGCTCAATTCCTTCAATTTTCAAATTTTGTTGTTCTAAAGAACTTTTTAGAAAATTTTTGTGATTCTCCAGTCGAGTTTCTAGACAATTCTCCAGAGAACTCTTTTGTTCGTCCAAGCGGGTTTCCATAGATTTCTTCTGCTCATCTAACCGGGTTTCCAGAGAATTCGTTTGTTCCCCAAAAGCATTCTTTTGTTCCGTAAGAGCATTCTTTGCACCTGTCGTTTGTAACGACCGGTTTCCTAACTCTACTTTCAAATCCCACAATATTAAATATTTAATATACAAGCTCTTTATTTCACTCTAATCATATAAAATTCACAAACCTTCAATTAATCGACTCAACTTTAATTATCGCTAATACTGTACTGTCAATTATCGCAATCCAATTACAACACTTTCGCTTCTTTATTACTTTCACTTGTTAACACTGCAACAAGACAAGAGTTTTCTCTTGGCGGTGACAACTGTTATATTTATAGCCTAGAAACTCTCCAGTTTCTTCTTGAGTGTTCTATTCCAAGATCGTCTTCACTATTCTATTCCAAAATCGTCTTCACTATTCTATTCCTGAACCTTCCCGAAGATTCCATCATCTATTCTCCGAACCTGTAGTTGTTTACTTGTTATGGTTGTACGTAGACTGATTTATTTTTTGGCAACCACACTTTTTTCTTGCTTGTTTCAGACAACTCTTCTTCTTCTTTTTTCTTCGTCGGTCTTCAGCGCGTCTTTCTTCGCCGTTCATGTGGCTATGGGCCGGCCATATCCGTGCAACTCGTCTCAGTGTAGCATATTGCTACATGCAGTATGCTACGGCCATATCACGGCAGGGTGGTCTAGACCACCTGTGATCCAGACAAAACTGAAAAATGGTCGACTGAGCTAACCGGTCTTAAAACATAGGCCTCATTGCTGCGAGCGCCCAATGTGTAACTCGATCCACGACCTATGAAAGCATTTCTTATCCTCAACCCAGGCGGATGCGACGGGTTGTCCAAGACAGTCTGATATGCTCGAGAGATGACGAATGGAAGGCACTTCCCTCAAATTCCGCTAGTCTTTGATTAGCCCTCGACATCATTCTCCTTGTCGAAAACCAGAGGTGCACAAATTTGTAACCCAAAAAATCCAGCCGGTCAGTGCCACTTTGCCTTCCTTCACCGAGATGCTGAGAGAACCCCGCGGTCAGTAACCTAACCAACTGGTCGCAAATCTTTCCCAGCCCTGATATCTCACTCTGATCTCCGACCGACGCTTGTTCAAGGGTGTGTCTTCAAGGCGTCTTCGAGGTAGTGACATGGCCGATTTTCTTCCTTAAATTTATAAAGATGTTATGCAAGTGGAATTCCCACCCAAATTCTGCCGTAGGGTTACCATATAGGAGGGGCTTTGAAGTGTTATCAGGCTAGAGATTGGGGTTAAAGCGTCTCTATTGTCCAAAAGGTATGCCGGCCGCTAGGCTGGGAATATCCTAAGCGGCACATTGGCATCCTGTAGTTTACCAGTTAAGCTGGCTGGATGCCTTATTAGGGCTACCAGTAATAAACATTACAATAGACAGATGACGTGTCCGAGAAGATATACTCCTGACGGTTTCCCCTGCAGACCCTCAATCTCGTATAAGGCGTTCCCTTTCTTCGTTCCCTTTCTTTGACTTGACGCGACACTCTACAAATTTACGTCCTCGTTTAGCACTAGTCTGCTGCTCGAAATTGCTTTGAGTAAAATCCCGTCTGAATACTTCTTGATCCACTTTGAACTAAACAGGCTTCGCTCTGAGATTATAAGCCTTTGAACCCTGTCCGAATGCGTAGTTTAAGTTCTCCTGCACTCTCGCATGGATCAAACTCAGTTTGTCTTCAGCATCTACTCTCAGAGGCTCATTAAGAGTTCCGAGGCTCCTAAGGATGGAATAGGAGCTCGCGTGATCAATCATCTGTTGACCGAAGAGTGCTCGGTAGGGAGAGAAACCAGTTGCTTGGTGGAAAGCGCTCCTAAGGGAGTTAGCTATATGGCTTAACTTGTCATCCCACTTGGTATATTCCTTCCGGATGTATGCCTTAATCCCTGACAATATAGACCTGTTCACTCGGTCTGAAGCGTTTGGTTGTGGCTAGTAAACTGCCGTTCGCAAGTGCTTCAGCCCATACTTATCCAGGAGTCTGGTGAACTGAGCTGGCAAAACTGGACTCCATTATCAGAGACTATCGTTTCCGGAACTGCGAACACATGAAATATTTCAGTCTCAATGAAGTGACACACATTGAGAGTAGATACCTTTCTCATTGGTTTGAGAATCGGGAACTTAGAAAAGTGATCAAGAATTATCAATATTCAGACATTTCCTTTCATTGACCGAGGATATGGACCTAAGAAATCAATATATATCCTCTGCCAAGGTGTTTCTGTCACATACTGAACTCCCATTGGTGGTCTAAGAATGGTATTGGTGGCCTTTGTCTCTTTACATACGTCACAGGTGCCTACGTAGTTTCTGACATTGACTGTCATTCGACGCCAGTACAGATGTCGTCGTAAACGTTCCAGTGTTTTGCCTGTACCTCCGTGAGAAGCTAGTGGTGGATCATGAGCTCTCAAAATAACGTCGGAGACAAGCCCTCGAGGAATCCATAGCTTCCAAGCTTCTTCTTCCTGAATCGGATCGCCTGTTCTCGGAACTGTCCGTATATAAACGAAGCCATCCCTGACGCAAAGATCAGGAGTGCGTTCCAAAACACAACTGCAGCTATAGTTGTAGCTATGTCAGAGTTATATCAGAGCTATGTCAAGTTGTCTGCAGTTAACTAAAGCGGTTTTGGAACGATCTGAGTAAGCTAACTGAGAACTGTCATTTATACTGATTGTATAATTTTATTGATACTTAAAACTAATATTTTAATACTGTGTGTTAATCCGAAATGAGCCAGAGAAAATTAAATAAATAAATAAATTTCGCAAAACGTTTGTAAGAGCGCGCCAAACATAATATTTTAATTGACAGCTCACGTCACGGTTTATATATTAGATAACTAGCAGTTTAGAGCACAGTCAGGGATAGTTGACTATTTTAGTCAACTTCAGATGTTTCGGAACGCTCAAAAGTCAACTCAGCTGACATAATTTAGTTGACTACGGAGTTTTGGAACGATTGAAGTCAGCTATAGTCAACTGTAGCTATGTTTTGGAATGCACTCCCGGTAGTTTACCAGAAGCTGATTTAACTTTATGCCTCAGCTCCTGATATTCCAACGAGTTGAAATATGGAGAACTAAGGTCAACTTCCGTGCCAGGATCTTCAGGTGTTGTTAAGCTGTGACAATGAATACGTGACAGCCCATCAGGAACGAGATTCAGGCTTCCTTTTCGGTGCTTAATGGTGAAGTCGAAACCTTGAAGCTTCAAACTCCACCGAGCAAGTCTACGCTGAGGTCCTTTTGAGACATCAGCCATTTCAAGCTCGCATGATCATTCACTATCTTAAACGGCATAAGTTCAATGAAGGGCCGGAACTTCTGTACACTTAGGATTGCTACTAAGCATTCCTGCTCTGTGGCTGTATAATTTCTTTGTGCTGAGTTCAACTTTTTCGAGACGTAGGCTATTGGTTTCCCGTGGGCATCGTCATCTAGTTGTAGCAGCACTCCACCAATACCTCGCATCACACTGTATAACGAACGGTTTGGTGAAATCTGGGCTTTGCTTCAACGATTCCAGAGACGTCTGGGGTTCGGGTGTCCATCGAAACTCACTATGATTCTTCAGAGTGTCTGTGATGGAGGCAGCTAAATCAGCACAGTTCGGAATGAACCGTCGATACCATCCCGCAATGCCTAGTAGGCGAGATTGCCGAACAGTTTTAGGTGACGGATAGTCAACTATGGCTGAAATCTTGTCGAGGTCAGTTCTTATTCCTCCTTTTCCGACAATGAAACCTAAGTATTTAGTCTCCTTAATGCAAAATTTACTCTTTTCAACGTTGATAGTGAGGCCAGCTTTCCTCAAACAATCCGCTACACGGGCTAGCAGCGTGAGATGATAGTCAAAGTAAGTCATGACAAAATTAGCAAATCGTCTAAATAGACTAGAAAATTTTCACGAAGATCGAAGGGAATGACTTTATCCATAAGGCGGCATATAGTTTGTCTAGCATTGCAGAGGCCGAATGGCATCACGGCGTACTGATAGAGAGGATGACCAGGTACTGTAAACGCGGTCTTCTCTCTGCACTCAGTGTCTAGTAGGATCTGCGAGAAAGCATCCTTGAGGTCCAGGTTTGTGATGTAGTTTGCCGGAGGAAGTCGACTCAGAAGCGCATCTATCTGCGGTAGCGGACAGATGTCCTTCAGTACCATAGTTGACTTTCCTGGCGTCTAAGCAAAGCCGGACCTTTCCAGGCCTCCTCATTAGTACAACTGGTGTTCCAAGGGCTCTGGCTCTCTTCTATCACATCGTCTTAATCGTCTTAATTCAGCATCCATCAAATTCTGTACTGCCGGTGATATCGGAAAAAACGTAAAAACGTTATTTTATGGGAGTTGCGTCATTCTTCTCGATCTTGTGAGTGCCCAGAGATGTTTTTCCCAAGCCTAAAGAGGCGAAAGAAAGAAAAACTGTTTAGTAGCTTCTAGACGTTGTTGACCTATAGCAGGAAGAACATGACAGTCGGTGTCAGGGGTAGCTAGTAGACTTGGTGTCACTTCTGCAACTATACCCAGGACATCTGGAGCCAACCCAAATAGACGCCAGAAGTCTATTCCCAGATATAGTGCCTGTGTGAGCCCCGGAAGCACGTCAAGATGCACGTTGTGGGTCTTACTACGGAAAGTGATGTCCAAGTCTACATGACCATGAACAGTCGTCATGGCACCGTTAGCTACTTGTGCCTGTGTCCGATACCTCTTCGATTCAACCTCTGCTTCTGCAAGCTTCTCTAGGGCTCCTTGGACTAGGATTCTGACAGTGGCACTACTATCAAGTAACCCAGTCTCGGTTCGCCCGAGCAGTCTTACTTCGGCATACGGTCGCATGTCATCTGGCACCGACACGGAAATATGTGCCAGTTTCTTTTTTTCCTGTCTCATTCCTCGACAGTAGTCCTCCCAACGAACGGTCGATCATTTCCTTCTCTTTGGAAGGTACATAACTGCTGCTCGCTCCGCTACTGAGGAGAAAATAGGTCTTGTACTGCATTGTGGTTTTGCAGACGCGTATGATAAGGCGTCAGCGGTTATAAAACAGGCTCACGCCTACTCGTCATAACAGAGCTGGGTGGCCGTTTTAATACAGACACGACAGTAGGCCGAATCTCCTGCTCAGTAACATTGTCAGCAAAAAGTACTGTCGGCTTTATCGGAATGTCGAAGATTAAAGACTCTTCCAAAGAAGTGTCTAGTAGTGTCGTGGGCTCCCCACAGGTTGAAACTGGAGCTTAAAAATCTGCAGAGAAGTCAATTAGGTTCTCTGCTTCCATCAATGAACTATCAGGTGGATTGTTGATGTCACCAGAGTCACTGAATGATATCAACGGACAATTCAATGATTCGTCGCTGAGGTCTGCTGATGGAGCGGACTTCCTTCCTGTTCAAGGCTTGAACTGGAGTAGTCACAGCTGTTGCCGTTCGAGACATTGAAACTGGTCGAGAAAAGATGTTGGGATTCCCGAACCGTCTCTCGTTTTTCGCCGAACAGTGCCTACAGTTTGGTTTAAAGACATTTTTACGTCCGCATCCATAGCAGAACACCTGTTGTCTTTCCTGTAAACAGTCTTGATAGTAGTGCCCTAGCTGATCACAATTCCAACAAATTAATGCCGGTCTGTTCGTGACCGCAGCTAGGTCTATGGTATTGTTGTCGTTCCCAGGTAGTACGGATACGTCAGGATAAAAATGTTGGGCGTCCTCCACTTCACTCACACGGTGGAATCTGTACGGGTTCAGGCTACTAGCCGTCACAATCCGCAGTTGTGTAGCTTGAATCTGAGTGATCAGGGATCTCAGCTAACCTATAGTATTGGTAGGGTGCAGCTAAATTTTGTTTTGAATCTCTGGTAATAAGGCAGACCTTTCTATTTCCAGAAATTCACTATCTGCCATTGGAGTCTGAAGCTGATCACGCAACTACACCAGATGTTGGTCCTCCTGTTGAGTTTGATTTCTTTTCGGAACTGTACTTGTGTGCGTGGTGAAATCTTTTTGTGTAAGGGGACACCTGCAGTTTGGGCAGTTCCCTTTCTCGCCTATCCATGTCCGCAAACACGCTTTATGGAATACGTGTCCACAGAGGTATTGGTGCAGTGCTTTCGCAGGAGGAGAATGGTGAAGAAGTTCCAGTAGCTTACTATAGCAAAGCTTTTTCAAACTGAGAGAAAAATGTCTGTGCTACTAGTTAGCCACAGAGACTCTCTCGGCCCTATCTCATGTGCTGTGACGGAGTTACGGGCACTGCGACTGAACCTAATATTTTTCTTCTAAATATATATAAAAAAAAAACGTACAGAATTTTTCGAGCTAAAACTATCCCAATTTTGACTCGTTAGGCTGTGAAGCTGTGCAATCTCGGGACTGTGGGATAGCCTTAAGGTCGACTATCGAGGTCGAGGGCGAATAGTTATTTTTAATTTTGAGGCTATGGTAACTATGATAAAAGAAAAAAAAAAGTTCAGGGCTGTGATACCTATTTTAACTTGGCAATAATTAAGTTACTTCCTTTGTTTGTTTATGCTGTAGGCTACATGGAGGGCAAAAATATTGCACTAATTTTACAATTTATGTAACTTAAGATTGGAAAGTACACACAAGCGCTATTTATGTTAGTCACCCACCTTATTGTGTTTTTGTTTCGCTTTCGTTTATATATTTGTGATACTCATGCTTGCATAATTGTTCAGACCTGAATGCTTGCCGGGGAACGAACATTGTATTAATTCATGCAACGCTAGCTTAGATACTTATATTATATTATAATGTTGTTCTTTTTTCTATTCTTCACAGAGTCTATAACACTGTCTTCTTGACACTACTAAATATTTTTACTGTTCGCAATCGCTAATTACTTATTTTATTTAGCATTTTTCTATCAATTAAGACTCTACCAATGTACACTATTGTAATGTCGAAATACCCAACGTTCTAGGACGTAGCCTTGCGGCCGGGGTTGGAAATAAATTAGTTTTCTATTCTATTCTAAAAGAGCTACTTGCCATTGTAAGTTCAACATAGCATTTTCATAAATATCTCTACGTGCAGAAATTCATCCTTCGCACCGACCATGCAGCGCTTAAATGGCTCCTGCAGTTTAAGAACCCTGAGGGACAAGTAGCGAGATGGATAGAGCGACTCTAGGCTTATGATTTTGAAATCCAACACCGGAGAAACAACAGCAACTATACAGTTGGTACCCGTAGAACCATCTACAGATTGGGACAACGAGGACCTGCGAACAGCACAACGAGAAGATCCGGACATTCATCTATTCTTGCTTGGAAAGAAGACATGGAAAGACCAGACTGGAAGGATATTTCGGAACGGAGTGAGAAGCAGAAACGTTACGGGGCTCAATGGAACTCTATTCATTTTGAATGTGTTATATTAACACGCAAATGGGAAGCACCTAACGGCGAATCATTCCGAATGCAGATAGTCGTGCCAGCATCAAAGATGCTCTAGAGGAAATGCACGGTGGAGGAAATTTGGGAGTGAACAAAACAATTTCCAAAATACGGGAAAGGTTTTATTGGTTACATATGTGAGAAGATATGGCGGAGTGGTGCCGCAGATGCACTGTCTGTGCTGCTTGCAAATGGCCGCAACACAGAAGCAGAGGAGAAATGCATAAGTATAATGTCGGAGGCCCCTTTGAAAGGATAGCTCTAGACATCGCTGGACCTTTTCCAGAAACGGATGGCGGTAACCTTTATATATTTGTTGCCATTGACTATTTCAGAAAATGGCCTGAAGCATATGCAATCCCTAATCAAGAGGCAACCACAGTTGCGGAACAAATAATAACGAATTGGGTCAGTAGGTTTGGTGTGCCTCACGAACTTCATTCGGACCAAGGACGGAACTTCGAATTACGGACTTTCCAGGAGATGTGTAAAATGCTGGGAATAAGAAAAACTGATGGCATAGTAGAGCGCTTCAACAGAACATTGATCGAGCATCTAAAGAAAGTAGTTGACTATCATCAACGCGATTGGGATCGACATATTCCTATATTCCTAATGGCTTATAGATCAGCTCTTCATAACACTACCGGACAAACCACAGCTAAGATCATATGCGGAAGGGAGATGCGTTTACCTAGCGACCTCAAATTTGGTACCCTCAGAGGTGAACAAAAGTTACCAGACGACTACGTATCGGAGCTCAAACAACAATTAGATGATGTGCACGAGGCCACGAAATGGAAATTAGCAGCAAATACTGATCGGATGAAGACCCGCTATGACTTACGTGTTAATTTCACAGGATTTAACGAAGGTGATCTTGTTTGGTTGTACAAGCCGAAACGACATAAGGGACGTTCTCCAAGACTACTTCAACACTGGGAGGGACTATATTCAGTAGTAACTAGAATTAATGACGTGGTATACTGGATTCAGCGTAGCAAAAGAGGCAAGCGTAAAATTGTCCATTTGGACCGTTTGTGTTAATACTACGAGCATCAGGACCATGGACCACCTATTGTTCGGGACGAACAATTTTAAGAAGGGGGGAGTGTTACGTGCAACAGAAAGAGACAACTAGTGACATCTATTGGAAATGAAGAGTAAACATCTTCAGGTTCGGAGAATCGATGGAATCTTCGGGAAGGTTCAGGAATAGAATAGTCAAGACGATTCTGGTATAGAACATTCAAGAAGAAACTGGAGATTTTCTAGGGTATAAATATAACAGTTGTCACCGCCAAGACAAGAGTCTTGTCTTAGACGTTGCAGTGTTGACAAGTGAAAGTAATAAAGAAGCGAAAGTGTTGTAATTGAATTGCGATAATTGCAAGTACAGTATTAGCGATAATTAAAATTGAGTTGATTAATTGAAGGTTTGTGAATTTTATATGATTGGAGTGAAATAAAGATCTTGTATATTAAATATTGTGTTTTAAATAAGCAACCAAAGGCCACGCTCGCAACAATACGTATGCGTGTACACAGTTTGTGTGCGTATAGATCGTGTGGTGATGAATTTTCTTTGCTGCTTCAAGAACGTGTGTCAACCGTTTATAAACTACGTGTACCATGGGCTGATACACACTCGATACAAAAACTGGTTTTTACGTCGTGTCTAGTCTCGAGTGTGTATCTTGGTGTGTCCGGCAGTGTTGCCAGTTTAGCCACTTTTTAAAGCACTTGGCCACATTTTTTTTACCTTGAGCTATTAGCTACTTTTTTAGCACTTTTTCTTTCCAAAGCTGATTTTTCATTACAGGCATTTTTAAGAACTTTCCCCAGGGCTTATAGTTTTTAGACAAATTCAAACAATATATACGGGTAATACATTCAAACATTTGTATGCTATGGGTGGACGAGATTAGAAGGTACTATTGTTGTTAAATAATATATACATGGGAAAAGTAGCGAAACCGTAAGCTTAAAACTAAAACGAAGCTTTATTTGATTTCTGTACTGAGAAAAAAATTCCATGCTTCCTGTGTGTAGCAAAAAATTTATGAAATCAGAATCGTTAGTGCCCTGACACCAGAGATGCCAACTCTTGGCTAAGCTTTGCAGCATCTTTATATTGAGATACCTCGATTCAAAAGAGGTTTTGTAATATTGGCCTTTATTATTTCCCACTTGTGTTATTCCATTGAGTTTAGAATCTTGTCGATAATTTCTTTTTCGGTTCCCAACTTCCGTCAATTCTATTATTTCTTTACCTTTAACAACTTTTTAAGACTTCTACTACATTTAATACAGCAATTTTTTTTCAATACATCAATAACTAGCTCTTGTTGATCTCTTCTATTAATTTCAATATAAAATCCTTGCATGGGGTGCGTACAATGTTTTCTTCCTCAGCCATTATACTAGTTTTTCGAAAAGCAGACTCAAAACTATAACTCAGGTACGGTGACAGAGCTATATGATATTTAACGGCTATAACGTATGTAAATTGTTGAAATCAGGATTTTTCTACAAAGCGACTTAATTAAAAACGTAAGGCAAGTTAAATGTTTTGAGGGAATAAATTTACAGCTACTTGTACTTCAGAAACAACACTTTTTAAGTAAATTAAATAAAGTTATTGATTTCCAATACAATACAATACAAAAATATTTTATTGAAAGGCCTTGGCCAAGGCCACGTCCTTAAAACGGTGGGTACATAGATCTACAGTAGTTTTTTTTTGTAATACATACCTATAAGCACATATAAGCATTTGTAACTGTCTGTCAGGCTGGATAACGACAAAACCTCCAATGACATTCTCCCAACGCATTCCCAGCCGAAACCAGACTGGCGTAAAACTGAATTTGACACCTATAAAATTTCGAACCGATTTTAGTATCTAGGTCCTGCCACCACGAAGTCCTACATCATTCAGCCAGTAGATGTAGGCACTAAATAACTTCTGAGATCTAAAAGTACTACGAGGGAATTATTACCATCACTGTGCTGACATCTATTTAACTGAGGGTTTTGAACATTACCAAAGAAGGTGAACATGAAAAATAAAAAAATAGCGAATGTGTCGGGTTGTTTGCCTGTATATTCGTTGCATTGACAGTTATTTTATTTATACTGGCTAGTTCAACATCGAAGTTTATTATTAATTTTTTTCTTTATTAACTCCAAAATTCATTTTTCTTCTTTCTTTTTTAACTTTTTTAAAAAAACTTATATTTTAAAGGGCAATATTTCAACCTGGTATAATTTCTGATTAAATATAATAGTTTTATTTTCTTTCTTTTGATTGCAAATATTTCACAAAATTAACTTACTTGCCACTAATATATACACATTTCTTCATTAAATTTTCTTCCTTATTCTAATTATGATTTTTTATCTTCACTTAAATTCATTTCATAAAAACTTACTTATTTTTCGGTATTTTGTTATTTTGTTTCATTTTTTGTTTAAACAAATTTAATTATTATTTTTTTTATTTTATTAATTTGTAACAAAACTTCATTTTAATGAACGTAGCCTTATCCATGAACTTGGCAATGGTTTCGATATTGATGTCGGCCATTGGCGCAGAGTATATAAAAATAAAGGGATGACATAAGCGTCTCGCTCATGGTTGTGAAGCGGAGATTTTTGTTTGATAGCAGAAAAAATTGAAAATGTATTTTTGAAAAGTTAAAAATAGATTGTGCACTGGCTGAAAATAAATGTTGAGCTAGTGATATTTATTTGAATACTAAAAAAAAGTTTTTTGTAATGGAAGAAAAAGAAAATTTTAAAAGGAACAAGGAAATGAAGAAATTTAAACTATGACCGCTAATCTAAATAAATTAAAAGTTTGTTGGCGAATGTTTCTATAGAATGTGTGAAAGACGAAGATAAAAATATAAGAAAAATAAATGCCATGTATGAAGCTAATACATCCCTAAAGAAAAATTGAAAAGTTCTGCGAGAATGAAATTATAAAGCGTCCATTTTGCAGTTTTTGGCGATTGGAAAAATTGAGGAAAAATTTAATTAATTGGAGTGATCCAGCAGTTTGGTAATATTGATTGAAGAAAGATAATCCTTGTGATTTGGTATACAGGAAATTACAAAGAACCTGTAAAAAAACAGAAACAATACAAGAAAGAAATATACTAATAAGGTTTGTGAATTTATTTTATTAAGATAAAAATATGAGGACAAAAGAAAAATCATAAATTGGATATGTAAGTAAAATAAGAAAAAATAAACAAGAAATATACATATATATTAATATATTTTAACCTTATAAAAGGAAACGTTAAGATAAATTTTTAAGTGCAAATAAAATTACTATAAAAATATTAAATTAAATAAAAGAAAATTTGAGAAGAAAAAATATAAAAAGAATTTGGAAATTAATAATTTAATTGGTCAGAAAATTTTAAGAATGTTTTATTAACTGAAGGATAAATAAAACGATGAAGAAAGATTTTTTTTATTAATATATAAAATACAAAAATAAAATAATCAAGTGAATTTTGTCAAAGAAGCGTGCTAAATAGAAAACAAAAAGAAATAAAATAAGTAAAAAACGAGTTTTCAAACAAAATTGAGGCCAAGCCGCATGAAAAAGTAGAAAATAAACTTTTTCCACACACAGAGGTAAACTCAGATTTTTTGATTGGGACATTTCTCTTGAATATTCTTTCTCTTCATGAAGCAAATCACTTATTACCTCTGATTGATCATACTTAAATATATCGGTGATTGTCAGCGAATAAAATCTGAGTCCACCTCTGTGTGCGAAAAAAGTTTATTTTCTACTTTTTCATGCGGCTTGGCCTCAGTTTTGTTTGAAAACTCGTTTTTTACTTATTTTATTTTCTGCCTTTTTCACGTTAACTAAATTGTTATTACGTGCTGCATGGAGATATTTTAAAACTATTTTATGACGGCTGAAGACACTGATTTACCAGTTTTTCAAAAAATTTATTCGAGTAAAAATTATTATGCAACTCATTTCGCTCTACAACTTTGTCTTAGGTTGCAAAACGCTCAAACGCTTCCTTGGTCGGAAAAACTCCAGAAAAGCGTTTTACATGAATTTTCCTCGATTTTTCTGCAAGTTTTCACCATTGTCGGAGAGAAAGTAATGATGCCGGTTGATAGGGTACTTGATCCTGCATAATTTAGAAAACTTTTTTACCGGAAAATTTTCCGGAAAAGTCGGAAAATTCCGGAAAATTTTTCGGAAAAATCGGAAAACTCTGCATTTTTCGTGAAACGGATTTATCACTAATCAAATTTGTACCAAATTTTCAAATGATTTTTCCCGATTTTCCGGGTTTTCCATGAAAATTTCCGGTTCAAATTTTGATAGATTCAATTGTCATGCGACATGAACCTGTGTGCCAAATTTCAGCCATTGAATAAATAACTAATAAGGAAGCGGGGTATCGTGCGAATACAGTCTACGTGTTTAAGCATTTCAATGACAGTATGACCTATGGTCGCGGGGGGGGGGGGGGAGGAATGACAAGAGGGCGTCGTTGCTATTTTGAGTCAGTTCAACATTCTGACATTTCATATTATTTGAAAATAAGTTTCGGATTTGAGTTCGCGATATTGTGGAAAATAATTAATTAAACGTGATTTTTATGAATAGTAGTGTAAAATAAGTGCGGAATATTTCTTTTGTGAACGACATTTTGTGTAATAGAGACTCCGGAGTCCTCAATTATCATAATGAAGTGCGCTGTGCTGTGCTGCAGGAACGAACAGAGTTATTGTCGTGGGAAAGCATTCATCAAGTAAGCTTAATAGCTTTACTAATTAATTATATTGTTTTAAACAAAATAAAAGTGAAATATCTGTAAAAATTAAGAGCCATGGCAAAAGATTTAACATTTTACCAATGCCGGTTTATATGTTTACAATTGAATTGTCACTGCTTGCTAAATTATTCCAGTCATACGAAAATAAGGGGGAGCTAAAAATTGGTTTATTTTACATAGGAATTCTGATTATAAAAAATGTTCCCCTTCAGAATGTCAGTATTTCATTACTGCCATGACGAAATACATACAAACAGATCACACTAATACATTTCGCCGAGATGCTTATGTTTTCCCCGATATGCCGTTTCCTTATTAGTTATTTATTCAATGATTTCAGCTCGCTGTGATGACGAAAAGTGGGTCTACGAGAGTGTCAGAAATAGTAAAGAAATATATAGACAAATTCGTGTACGAGTTAAAGGGAATGGCTGGCCTCGAAAATTGAATTTTTTTCTCAACTGGAAAAAGAATGAATAATAGAATCTTTCTGAGAATTTGGTAAATTTAAAGTCTGTACATATGAATATGAAAGAACCGAATAACTCAATATTTTCTTTCGTGGTAGTACACGTTGTGTTGTTTTAAAGGATATATATTGCAATTTTTACAGCTGTTAATATGAGATTTGAACAGAGATATTTTGAATATATAACTGATTAATTTGAAAATGAGCAAATAAGTTTTTCTGTGAGGTGATGTAGTGGTAGTGAATGTGCGGGTGACCCCCTTCCTTTTTCCTTCCCTTCCATTAACGGCAATGTGGATTGTTATTGGGCTGTCAGATTGTCTGACACACACAGTTGTTTTGGTTAATTAGGCATGCAGTTTTTTTTATATTAAAGTAACAGTCAATTGATTCTAATGATTACAAAGTGTGTCGCGAACCCACCCCAACGACGAGCTAGTTAGAGCATGCATCTAGGCATGCCAACATTAGACACACTAACCTTTTTCGTTTGGTTTGATAACCATTTTTTTTATTTCGTCTTGGCTTTATTTTCGGCATAATGGATGGCGTGACTTTCACTAAGTCTTCTGATGTTTTATTGTTCAGCTCTGTTTTTTTATTTATTTCGGTCTGAAGCCTGTATTTAGGAGTTGTCGAGTGCTGGTATGGAGTCTGTGGATGCCGGCCGTTTGATAAAAGTGGAATAGTGTCAAATACGGATGTGACCTAAGTTCAGTTGTCAAATGAAGATTTACGCTTGAGAGGTGTAGTATCAGCGTTTTTGCAATTTCTCGATGAAAGGCCTATTATAGATATGGAGTCTAATGTCAATGTAGGTATATTGACTGACTTCCCTGTTTGTCGTAAGTAGACTGTTACGAATTTCAAAAAAACTAATTGTTAATTCATTTATTTAATTTTCTTTTCTAAATCAGATTGCATTTATATGAATATAATTTTTTCTTTTATATTTTTTTTCCTTTAAATTTTAGACTCCATTTCCTCTTACAGAATACTTTGAATTTTGCATTCATTTTTCTTTTCTTCAAAAAATATTCTTGCAGAGTTCAATTATATATTTACTCACAGCTTTTTCAAATTTAGAATTTTCCATGTACTTTGCCACAAAATGGCTGACCTTACCAATTTCAGGAATTGACTTAATCTCGCACAGCTTTCCAATTAAATTTTTCTTCTCCATCTTCTTTATCTTTTCCTTCCTATTTTACATTTTGTAATTTATTCGCATGGTATTGTTCTGCAACTGTCGGTTATTTTGCTGATTAGCCCAACAGCTGTTATTATTATGTAAGGCGATTGTTTACTACTAAGCGACTCAGGTGCTGCAACCGGTAGAACAAGCGGCAAGGTTGTTGTCGTTTGTTTACATCCGCGTTGCGAGTAAAAGTTTATTTCCGAATATTGGAGCATAAAAGACCAATGACTGGTCTATCGAGTTTCGTCAGGTTTCCTGATTATAGCATTCCATTAGAAGTTTATCTAAGATGCAGCTGATAAGGTACGCTGGTGTCTTTGAGCTTCGGATAGTTACATCCACGGAAAATTTACGCTCGGAAGATGAGTGAAATAATCATTTGAACATGAATAAGATATATACTATTCTTGTAACAGTGAAGTCCACATATATTATCTCCATAGATACCGAATTTGGAGCAGCAGTGAAAAAGTCCCAAAATATAGCTACATCTTAGATAAACTTTTAATGGAAAGCTATAATCAGGAAACCTGACGGAACTATGAGAGCATAATTTAATACTGAGAGGTTTCTAATATATATATATGTACCTACTAATCTACAATCTGAGATATAAAAAAAATAAATCTTTAAGTACACGTGGACTGGCAATATAATTGAGAGAACTCCATCGTACTTAAAAGAAATTTTTTTTGAAAAAACCCATTTTGATGAGTCCGTCCTACCACCGACCCTCAGAGCAACGATTTCCATTGAGATGTTTCTTGAAATGATGATCACATCTTAAAAGCTACAAACTAATGTAATGGTTTCCAGAAATGCAATGTAGATGAAATTACTCTTACCAAATAATTAATGGGATAAAGTAGCATTTCACCGTAAAATCTTATTTGAAATTCAAAGGTGATCAAGTGCCAGCAGCATTATCAGGAAGAGTGTACCGTTTGAAACGTTAGAAAACTGAAAAGTGCGAGCGTTCATCGGAAAACCATCAAAAGGGTCAATAAATCAGAGGTTATCCAAGCTAGCAGAGGCCAGTATATAGTCATCATGTCAAGAACAACAAACCTGCAAACAGTAAATATACCATCGTCGGAAAGCAGATGGTGCAATTAGAGTAGCCATAGTATTGTAATTAGAGAAGTTTTGGGCAACCATAGAAAGTATACTCTTAGATAGAATTTTTGTGTAAGTAATTTTGTTATATATAAGTGCTATAAACACTTGTAAAAAGAAAACTTGTAATTTTTGTTATTTTTGTTATTAGACAGACAATAAATACGTTGTATTTTTTAAAATGCATGTGAATTAATTAAGAATATTTGCTTTAATCATGTAAATTTAGTTAAATAAAAAAAAAGAGATCAATAGATTGCAGCATAATATAGAGAAAATTTTTGATTATAGCATTGGAAAGATACATAGTTTTTGGGAAAATATGTTAGTTGTGAAAGAAAAATTTCATAAAGTAAAGATATGCATGAAAAAAAAATGTGTTAATTGTTAAAGAAAAAATGTCATAAATTAGAGATAAGCATGAAGACAAAGAAAAAATATATATAAGGATATATATAAGGAAATAAATATATGTCAAAAAGAGTTAAACAGATAAACTATAAAATTATTAGTGAAAATAAATACGTGTAATCAAAAAGAAAAGTTAGCATGCAGGTGGTAATAAAGAAAAACAATGCAAAATGATAAAAATGTAAGAAAATATAAATTAGAATATTTATATTGATATGTAAGAAAAATGTAAAACCATCTGAACCGAACGGAGACCAAAAATATTTTCAATTTTTGAAACTATTGCACTCTCCAGATCTAGTTCCCTGCGGAAACTAGTTTTTCTAAGGGGGGAGGGATGTTATGGCCCAATATACGGAAGATTCTTCCAGCAGCCAAGGGCGCATTCTAGCGAAATAATCAGCAATTGCTAAACAATAACTTCGCATGGTATTGTTCTGCAACTGTCGGTTATTTTGCTGATTAGCCCAACAGCTGGCTGCGATGAGCGGTTAGTGAAACAATCGACGATTACGATAATAATTAACCTAGCATGGCCTGTAATATTCTATTCTTCGGTGCGGAGTACATAGTAATTGTTAAGATAGGTCAGGTCTTAGTAAATAAAGATTTATAACGTGCACGAAATTCGAGCGTTGTTTTATTCGAAGAAAGTTTTATCGCGGGTTTTATTGATTGATTGCTTTTGGGACACGACACTTTCGCCATCTCTCTCTTCAAAACTGACAACAACTGTCTGTCTGAGTGAGACTTGCATGCCATTATCCTTGCCGAAATTTTTTATAGCCGCTAGTCGATTAGTTTTCATCTCCCTGTCAAGTTCATGACATAAGGTTCAGCTACACGAATGTTGTTTTGTTACAAACTTAATTTGATTCAGCACAGGTACTAAAGAAGTAGGAACAACACATTTTTTTTCTTTACGAAACGAAATTAACAATACAGCACAAATAAAAATGAATATAAAAATATACAAAATCAGAAATAAATACTCCCGAAGATGTTTATAATAGAAAAACCCTTAAACCTAATAAGTTAAATCAGGTAACTCAAACAAGCACCTTAATATTATTCAAAGTAATTCACCATAAGTCAAAAATAAATCAAACTATCCAGTCATAAGAGATATTAAAAACTACCACTTCATATAAAGTCATATAACAGTACAATTATTAGAAAATCAGGCTTGATATTCACCATCGATCAAAAGAGGACGTTCGAATAATCATAGCCGATAACGCCACAAAACTTCCATCTTTCCATGAAAGCACTAAGAAAATTTTTAATACTGCGGAAACACCAAAGCAGTAAGACCTCCCCTAAAAGGATCACGGAAGCAAACATCAGCAAGACCAAGACGAAGGGAAAGAACTCAATAATCTAACGCAACCAGGTCTCACTCAAATTTTCAAGAGCCCTTTCCCTGACTGAGCTCATGGAAGCAGATTCCCTAATCTCCCTAGGGACAGAGTTCCAGATGACCGCACTCTTACAAAAGACTGGTCTTCCGCCCCACTGAGTCCGCGTTCGACGAAAAATGATCCTCGATCTATCCGTAGTACTCCAATTAACTTCTAGCCAATGTAAGGAGGCATCAAACCAAGTCTAGCACGAATAAAACAGAGAGTTCTGAACTCAAGAAACTTAGATAGTGTGTAAGATATAAACTCCTCCGGTAGAGCAGACACATGCGCCCGCCTATTCAGACAATAAACATATTTCACACAAGCATCAAGCGCATGAGACAATTTCATGATTGCAAGGGCAGGCAGGGAATAGACAGCGGCATCCACAGTGAAAATGGGGAAGAATCAATGCTCCTCCAGACCAGCCCGAATACCCTCAGGAAGAAAGACGAAAACAACATAGAACGCCCGAAAACTAAAATAGATTCGTGTTATGTGTCACTTTAATTACACTCTGTTTATTTATTTGTCATTTTTATTTTAAACTTCTTCTCTTAACTCCAAATTTTCCTTTTGTTTCTTATTCTTTTCACCACAATGCTGGTAGTTTTGCAATATTCGGATACTAACACTTTTTCTATTTTTACTTTTTCCGTTTAATCGCGATCCTCAATATTTTACAATTTTTCGATACTAAAACTTTTACTATTTTTACTTTTCTCGTTTAATTTCTTGTTACCTACTTTATAATTTTTCGATACTCAAACTTTTACCTTTTACTTTTCACCACAACCGAGACTGCCGCGACCAAGTTCAAAAAATCAACTGGCTTCTTGATCACTTTAATCGTGATTAAGAACCGTGAGAAAATTTTTACATATATTCTGGATATGACTAAACTTGTCCAGAATATTTTTCGATGGACGGTGGCTTGAAAAAATGTTATTTGATGCTTTTATAAACATCAGCTACCGTCCCGTCGTTTGAAATCGCGGCGCGCATATACATGCAATGTATTTAGGCGGCGCGCATTTCTTATCACAAAAGCTTTCTGTCGTAATAAGTATGTACGTACATACATACATATTGTATTTTTCATGACAAATTGTACTGAAGGTACGATTAGTCTCTTGATTTCTTTTAATGTAATTGTTTATTCTCCACCACGTTTGGATGCCTCGGATGAAAGTTCTCCTAACTTTTCAATAAGTTTTGAGCTTACCGCTTGTGGGGGCTCACTCAAATATTATTGAGAGTGCTGGGCATAGAAATAACACAGAAGAAACCAATAGTGAACTCTCGGAGAAACTGCAACTCATCAGATTAACTAATCTAGCTATTTTCTTAAAATTAATAATGGATAATTACATGAGGACACAAGACGCATTATTAAAGTTGGTAACAGATATTCACACTGGTAGAATAGATCCACTACTATTGACACCTGAACAATTGAAACAACAATTAAATTTCATAAGAAATCACCTACCATCTGATCTCCGGGTTCCCGCAAACCCTGCATCTGCAGAAGACGCACTTCAAATATACAAAATCCTAAGCGTAAAAGCAAGTAAGCGAGTAATGAGCCACAACGTTATCCTAGATGTTAAAATACCACTAGTTGAAAGGAAACAATTTCAACTATACAAAATTATTCCAGGACCAACTCCATATGAAAAAGAATTCGTATTTATTGAGCCCACAGCGGACTACCTTATAGTAAGCCTAGACCGAGATCAATACTATTCGCTCAATACAGACGAACTCCGACAATGCAACGTCCTATCATACGAGAAAATTATATGCAAACAACACAAGCCACTTTACAACTCATTGTCAACTGCAAACAGCTGTGAAATGAACCTCTTCCGACACGAAAAGATGCTATCCCCAACTTGTCGAGTCAAAAGCGTAGAACGATCACAGATATGGATTCAGCTGCACAATCCGAATACATGGATATATGTGTTCAACGAAGAATACACGTTGAACATCATATGCGGAAATCAAGTTACCAGCAGGACGAATATCTATTAGTAAAAATCATAAGGATGATATAGACGCATTAGAACAATCAATTCAGGAACTGAAAGAAAACATTCCAAGAGAAGCCAACATCAGTACACATGACATGCATTAGTACGGCCTCATTTATGCATTAACTACAGTCATCATCATCTTTACAGTATATACAATATGGAAGAGGTGCCGCACTCGGAAGTTAAAGATAAGCTCTAAAGAAAGTCTTAATAATTATTGAGAGTGCTGGAATAAAAAGTTTAATTAAGACTTTCTTTAGAGTTTACCACGGGTGGGGGCTCAAATAATAAACGATGAATTCTTTCTTGACTCTTTAATAACAAGACTTGACTTCTTACAATAGTCTTCGATTTATATATTATTCAATATTGCTAACCTTAGCATAATTACATGCGTGCAATAAGTTCTTTGATTATTGATGCACTTAGTACGTTGAACTTTAATTGGTTTACGCTGCAGTTTTATTGCAGTCAACTTTGCTCGAGTAATTTTGCGCGGGTGAGCAAAAAAGATACAATTTGCGCACTTTCTTATAAAATAATTATTATCACGATACAATTTTGAGCAGTTTTTTATAATCTAATTAAATACTACGTTCAAGATTGAACATTCTCCGCCACCGTGCTACCTTGTAGTACAAAATCTTCAGGTTGAAGTTTCCGTGGTGCAGGTTGTGGTAGATGTAACTTCCGAGTGCGGCACCTCTTCCATATTGTATATACTGTAAAGATGATGATGGCTGTAGTTAATGCATAAATGAGGCCGTACTAATGCATGTCATGTGTACTGATGTTGGCTTCTCTTGGAATGTTTTCTTTTAGTTCCTGAATTGATTGTTCCAATGCGTCTATATCATCCTTATGATTTTTACTAATAGATATTCGTCCTGGTATTTTTATTGTTTTTCTTACTGTGTCCGGAGTTAACAGATCGGTCAAGTTGATATTTGGAGTGAACGACGCATTTAATGTACTTGGATAATTGTTATGTGCATTAATAGTCATTGTTTTCTGTTTGATTACGCAGTTGGTTCTAATTTTTAATATACCATCACCCTTGATTGTCCTGCTGGTGTATTCTTCGTTGAACACATATATCCATGTATTCGGATTGTGCAGCTGAATCCATATCTGTGATCGTTCTACGCTTTTGACTCGACAAGTTGGGGATAGCGTCTTTTCGTGTCGGAAGAGGTTCATTTCACAGCTGTTTACAGCTGACAATGAGTTGTAAAGTGGCTTGTGTTGTTTGCATATAATTTTCTCGTATGATAGGACGTTGCATTGTCGGAGTTCGTCTGTATTGAGCGAATAGTATTGATCTCGGTCTGCTTCTTGCTTCTTTTAACATTGTTGTGTAAGATTTTTGTCTTAAGTGTTGCTAGGTTTGCCGAAATAAGTTTTGCTTCTTCTGTTTTGCTTATTTCCTCGGAAGCTCTTGTTTCATTATCTATTATTGGTAGTGAACTTATCTTTGTTATCGGTCGTTTCAGCATATTTTTAGCCGTTTTCACTGTAACTACTCGAGTATAACCATCTTTTCTTGGGTGTGTTTGTACAATACGTCCAAGTGACCATTGGGCTGGTGGTAAATTATCTTCCTTTAATAAAACAAGTTCTCCGAGATGAACATTTCTTTCAATTTTTGTCCACTTGGGACGTTGTTGTAGTCGGGTAAGATATTCGCTTTTCCATTTAGTCCAAAATTCTTGATGTTTTCTTTCTAAAAGCTGCCAGCGTGTTAAAATGTTTGGATTTTCTTCCAGTCTGTTTTTCTCTGGTGGAGCTAAAAGAGACGTGCCAATGAGAAAATGCCCTGGGGTTAGTACATTGTAGTCTTCTGGATCTTGTGTAAGTGGGCATATCGGCCTTGAATTTAAACATGCTTCTATCTGCGCTAGAACTGTTGTGAGTTCTTCGAATGTTAATTTTGATTCTCCAATAGTTCTTTTCAAATGATATTTGATGGATTTTACCCCCGCTTCCCACAGTCCTCCAAAATGAGGCCAAGCTGCCGGAATAAAATGCCACTGAATTCCGTTGTTGCTTAACATGCTAGTGATTTCCTTATTAAACCCTTTCAAGAAGGTCTTTGCATCTTGTGATAATATTTTGTTCGCCTTTACAAAATTGGTGCCGTTATCACTATATAAATTAGATATATTTCCTCGTCTGGCGATAAATCTTTTTAACGCTGCTATGAATGCAGTTGATGTCAAATCAGATACAGCTTCTAAATGTATTGCCTTTGTTGTCAGGCATACAAATACTGATATATATCCCTTATATGATGTGTTTCCCCGTCCTTTTGACATGCGGATGTCGATCAGACCTGCGTAGATCACACCTGTAATTGTGAATGGCTTTTCGATTCTCACACGTGAAATTGGTAAGTTTCCCATAAATTGAGTTCTTGTTTGCGCCTTGTACCTATGACACTTAACACATTTATGTAGTTCTTTTTTTACTGCTCGTACCATTAATTATCCAGTACTTGTTTCTTATGGATGATAATGTCAATGAATTTCCCCCATGAAGAGTTGTTTGATGGGCTTCGTTAAAATTCAATGAGGTTAATGTACTACAATATTGTAGTATGATTGGGTGTTTTTGTTCATAAGAAACTGGTGCATTCTGAATTCTTCCCCCGACACGTATTAGTCCACCGTCATCTATTATTGGTGTCAATGAGAGTATCTTACTTCTTGGATTTAGTGTAACTCCTCTGGATAATTGTTCGATATCTTTCGCAAATTCTTCCCGTTGAGTAGCTTTGATTAAAATTGGTAGGATAGTATCTAATTATTTTACTGTGATCGGTCCGTATATTTTGTTCGTGCTCTTCTTGGAATTTGTCGCAAATCTTTTACAATAAGCCAGAATTCTTTTTAAACATGACAATTGTATTTGTGCATTAATTTACAGATAAATTCTTCTTGATGCACTGTTATTGTGTGTGCTGTAATTGTTCTCTTCTCCAATTCTGTTGACATGTTACTATTTTTGTAAAATATTTCTGAATCTCTTAACCACTTTGGCCCTGTCCACCATAAGGTATTGTGTAGCAATTGCGAAGTTCCAGTCTTGGGAGCGATATCTTGTTATTTATTGGGGCAACTTTTGTTTTTGCAGCTAACAGTCTCACTATTATTTCGCCGTTTTCTGTGACTATTTTACTATATACTACTGCTGCGTATGCTGCCTCAGATGCGTCACAGAAGCCATGTAACTCGATTGATTTACACTTTTTTGTGTAGTGTACCCATCTTGGAATTTTGATTTCAGTTAGTATCTTAAGTTCGCTCTTGTATTTATTCCATTTTGTAGTCATGTTTATTGGTAATTTGTCATCCCAAGATAATCCAGCTTGCCACAATTCCTGGTACATAATTTTTGCTGTCACGATAGTTGGTGCAAACCATCCTAATGGATCAAATAGCCTTGATGATTCCGACAGAAAACTTCGTTTAGTTGCCGTCTTATTTTGAGTTGGCAAATTGATCCTAAATTCAAATAAGTCTGATTTCGGTTGCCAGTGAATACCTAATGTTTTCACTGTTTCATTGAAGGTAACATCACGTGTTGCTTGTTCAATTGATGTTGGAGGTAGATTCGTTAGAACATTTGGATCGTTACTGGTCCACTTTCGTAAGTTAAATCCTGCTGTGTACCTTTAACAGTTTTTGCTGAATTTCTAGCGCTTCTTCTACGGTATCTTCTCCAGACATGAGGTCGTCCACATAGAATTCTGATCTTAATGTTTTTGCTATTTTCGGATATCTTTTTTCATTGTCAGTAGCTAATTGATGTAATGTCCTGATTGCCAAATAAGGTGCAGCTTTTGTGCCATAAGTGACCGTATTTAACTGATATTCTTCTATCGGCTGGTCGGTTGACTCCCTCTATAATATTCTGTGTAACTCTCTATCATTTTTACCAATTTCTATCTGCCTGTACATCTTTTCGATGTCAGCGGTATATGCGACTTTATGAATTCGCCATCTTAGTAATATTGATGCAATATCTTCTTGCAGTGTTGGTCCATTTGGCATGACATCATTTAAACTTAAACCAGAGATTGTTTTAGCCGATGCGTCAAATACTACACGTACTCTGGTAGTAGTACTTGTTTCCTTCATCACAGCGTGATGTGGTAAATAGCATATTCGATTTTTATTGTACATTGTTTTTGGTGTTACTTTGGTCATATGATTTAAACTTATGTATTCCTTCATGAAATTTTTGTATTCCTTTTCCAATATTTCATCTCTTTTGAACTTCTTTTCAATTTGTAATAGCCTGGCTATTGCCATGTCTCTTGAATTTCTCAAATTCGCTATTTCACTATTAAGGGGTAATCTCACTACATATCTGCCAGATGTTTTTCTTTTGGTTGTGCGTTCGTAGATCTCTTCGCATTCTTTTTCTTCTTGAGTAAGTGTCATATCTGTTTGAATATTCTCCAGCTCCCAGAATTTCCTTAGTTGTTCATCGATATAGACTTCAGCTACCATGCAAGTTATATTATTTTATGCCCCATATGGCTTCTTTCAGCGGGGCCTGATAAAATGTACCCTAGTTTAGTTTTTGGGCAATTGGTGCATTAAGAGGACCCTTAATAACGGAACCCAGCACTATTTGACTGTAAATGTCTGCACCTAGAATCATGTTGATTGGACCTGGCTTATCGAAGTCCTTATCAGTTAGTATGAGATGCTCTATATGTTCCCACTTCTGTCGATTGATTGGCTCACTTGGAATGAGTTTCGTGAGCCTTTTGAGGACCAAGGCCTTTACTGAACAACTGTATTCTGATGGATTATTTGGTATGAGTAGAACTTCAACTAATGATTGTGATATATCTGCTGTTGTTTCACCGATTCCTGGAATTGTAGCATAAGTTTTTGTTTTCTTTAATTGGAGACGTTGAACAATATCTTCAGTGATAAATCACGATTCTGACCCTTGATCAACCAATGCTCTTATCTTCATTGTTTGGCCTTTTGGTGATATTATGAAAATTTGTGCTGTGGCCAATAGTACCTTGTAGTCATTTGGATTACTTCCTGCGACGTGTGCTTGAATTTCCTTATTTTGGTTTATGTCTTCATCCATGTTTTTGTTAATTTGTTTCGCCTCAGACTTTCCAAAGTTTACCTGATGTATCATTGTATTGTGCAACCCTTGCAAATTTTACACCTCTGTGGACTCCGGCATTCTTGAGCAGTATTGTTCGGTATTAAGCAATTTGAACACAATTTATGCCTTGTACATGCTTCGCAACGTTGGAACTTACTCATCCCGTGGAATGTGCTGCAGCTATGTTCTCCTTTACATATTGGGCACTTTTTACATATCGTTGCATAGTGCGTCTTAAATTGGGTATTATTGATTATCTTGCAGATTCCCGTTGCACTGGATTGTCTTTTAACTTCATCTTCTCCAACGGCCTGTAGTACTTGAAACCTTTTTTCCAAAAATGCGTATAACTGCTCTATTGTTGGAACTTCTCTAGGGTTACTTAATGAATGCTCAAATGATTTGCGCGATTCTTTGTCTAGTTTCTGAATAATCATCTCGACAATAATAGGTCCCCATGTTTTAGTATCTATGCCAAGGTTCTGTAGTGCATGGAGATTTTCTTTCATTAAATCGTGAATTCGTTTGATTCCGTAAGACGATTCCAATGCTTGAATGTGCAGGTTAGCTACTAATACTCTCTTATTGTTGAAACGGTTATTTAGTAACTCCCAGGCTGTATGGTAATTATCATTTGTAATAATCAGATGGCAAATGGAATGACACTCTCGGCTTCACCTGATATGTGAGATTTTAAATACTGCATTTTTTGGACGTCTTTAAGTTTCGGATTTTTGTCAATCATTTCCGAAAATAAATCATGAAATGGTTTCCATTGTCGCATGGCACCATTAAATGTTGGTGTCTTAACAGGAGGCAAATTTACCTCATGGCTAGCTGTGTCTGTGTTACTTGGTGGAGTTATTTGGCATTGATTTAGCTTTTCTTGCAAGTAAATTGCGGTTCTTTCATATTCACTCTCTAACTCTTCAAATTCCTCTTCTTGAACAAGGCGATTATTATCAATTGTCATGTTATCATTGTATGAATTAAGTATGGCTGTCCAGTAGTCAGTTAGTATTCTTTCTTTCTGCATGTAGTATGCTTTACTGTGTTCAATGTTGGCTTCCTCTAATATTTTTTGCATGATTCTTAGTAGTGCGGTCTTCTGCGCATCTTGTTTTTTTATTAGAGTTTCCAGCTCAGGCTTCTCTGTAATTTCTTGCGTATTAATATCTTCTTGCTTTTTTTTAAGCTTCTTATCTAGCGCCTCCAACAGGTGAGTATATATTTTCTCAACTTCTTCAAAGTAGCCTGTTACTACTATGTATGGATGTCTTATGCTTTCTTCGTCACGCACGATTTCGTCATGCCTGTCTTCAAATTCGTCCCAAAGCTAGTTTAAATTCTTAATTCTCTTGCTTAGGTAAGCTTCAGTTTTGCGGACTTCTTGGACTTTCTTAAAATTAATTTCCATTTTTTCAATTTTTCCACCAATGCATTTCTGCAGTCGAGCTGCTTCCTTCATGTTGTCACTCATATCGTAATGCTTGCTGTTTGACCTACTGTAGAATATACACAGTGCTGTTCTGAAAAGCTTTCCTTAGTTATAAGCTTTCCCTTGATATCTGCTTCGTCTTTAGGTTGTTGTCTTCTTTGCTTGATCTAGGTGTGTTGTTTATATCTGGTGCTATGTGGTTGCTCCACGTCTGATAATGGAACGTCTGTACGTCTGTGCTGGAATACTGCAGGTGCTGACTGGGTTGTTATTATGCGAACACTGCGTAGCAGATTCGTCTTTTGGCTTTGTATAGGCCGCTGATTATTTTTCCTCGAAGGACCAATGTTTATTCTCCACCACCTTTGGATGCCTCGGATGAAAGTTCTCCTAACTTTTCAATAAGATTTGAGCTTAGCGCTAGTGGAGGCTCAAATATTATTGAGAGTGCTGGAATAAGAAGTTTAATTAAGACTTTCTTTAGAGTTTACCACGGGTGGGGGCTCAAATAATAAACGATGAATTCTTTCTTGGCTCTTTAATAATAAGACTTGACTTCTTACAATAGTCTTCGAATTATATATTATTCAATATTGCTAACCTTAGCGTAATTACATGCGTGCAATAAGTTCTTTGATTATTGATGCACTTAGTACGTTGAACTTTAATTGGTTTACGCTGCAGTTTTATTGCAGTCAACTTTGCTCGAGTAATTATGCGCGGGTGAGCAAGAAAGATACAATTTGCGCACTTTCTTATAAAATAATTATCATCATGATACAATTTTGAGCAGTTTTTTATAATCTAATTAAATACTATGTTCAAGATTGAACAGTAATTAATTCGACAAAATTTGTCGTGGGAGTTTTTTGATCAGAACGACTTGGGTGGAATTGAAACTTTTGTTTTCACAAGTAGTTTTATGGGAAAACTTTTCGCCCTGTTTTTAATTAAAAGAATGTGAAGAAGATAAGCTAATCAGGTTTTAAGCATGATAAGCTTATATGAAAATTTGCTGATATTCTGCTATGGATGAAAATTTATTTTAAAACTCCCTTTTTAGGTACATTTTGGATATACTTATAACAATCCTTCCCACTGAGAAAAAGAGAATTATTCTTTGAAGAGGAATAAATCTCAGGGGAAGTTGTTGTTAGTGTCTAATTTGGCGGATCGGGTCTTGGTCGGTTTTCGGTTGGGTTTACAACAATGTTTGTTAATATATGTAATCTATGAATATATAATAATTTCTAATTTTATTATTATTATTTAATTGTTTGGTAGTTGTAACCTGGTAAAACCTTTCGTGGGTTTTAATTACCTCGTTTTTTTTCTTGTATTACACATTTTTGTATTTTATTGTATTGTATTGTATTGTATTGTATTGTAATTCTAGAGCATTTAACTTTTATTATTACTCTCTATTTTTATTTATTTATTTATTTCTACTATTTTTTTTATTTTATTTGCATTCAATTCTAATATATAGTTTATTTGTACACCGTGTTTAGTAGCTTATTATTATACCCTAGATGAAATCTATAGGGTACACTAAGTTTGTCATTCCGTTTGTAATACCTCGAAATTATGATGGTAGAGTAAAATGAATTGGACACCCACGCATAATATTAAAAGTTATTTTGATTATTGCATGTCCGTCCGTCTGTCCGTCTGTCCGTCCGCCCGTCCGTCCGTCTGTCCGTCTGTGCGCACGATAACTCGAGAACGCGTATATTTACAGAGCTGAAATTTTGTACACAGACTTAAAAAAAAAAGTAAAATTTATTTCGAAAATGAGACAAATCGGGCAACTTCTTCTTGGGGTTGCCATACAAAACTTTTGTTTTCCACTATATATTTTTACACTGCCTGAGAACGCGTCGACGTAGAGAGCTGAAATCTGGTACATGGTGTTTTCATTGTACGAGCAAAATGGACTAAATAGAGCAACTCCTTCTTGGTGTTGCCATATAAAAATTAAATTTAGGTTGTTTACGTATACTGTGAAAATGACCAGTCAAACACATTTTTATTGTAATAAAAACTTCTTCAGAATACGAAATCCTATAAAATTGGCTATAATCATTTTTTCTGTCCAACAAACCGTTCTAGAAATATATGCGAAAAGCCACTTCAAAAATCAAAATTGTTCAAATGAGTGACCATACGAAATTTCATACGGGCATTCATATAGGGTATAATAAGAATTGGTCTGAAGCCAATTTTTTTTTTTTTTTTTATATTATTAAGCCAAGCTCAGGGGATACCCTATGATGCAAAGCACAGCATGGCAGGAAGGAGATAGGGAAAGGATTAGGGGATGTGAGGAGAGTGGCGGAGGTGCCGATGTGTGTCGCCCTTAAACTTCCGCAGATTGTATGCCGGAGGAAAAACAGAAGATGGTAAGCTGTTCCACATTCGCACTGTTCGGGATAAAAAAGCATCTCGGAATTTTACTGTATGGCCGAAAGTAATTTGAAGGGTTAAAGGATGTGCGCAGTTTGCAGCGCGAGTATTGCGTGCAGGAATCATTCTACAAGGGATTAGACTAGATATTTCATCAGAACATTGACCATGCATATAGCGATAAAGGAGCGAAAGGCATCCAACATTGCGGCGGTGCTCGAGTGAGTCGATATGACAAGTTATTGCCAAATCGCCAATGAGCTTGAAGGCTCTCTTTTGGACAATATCCAATGAAGCTAAGGCTGTGCGACCAGCCCCGGCCCATATATATAGGAGTTGTATTCCATTCTAGGTCTAATGTAGGACTTGTAGAGGAGCGCTAGATTTGACGGGCTGAAATATTTCTTACACCTTTTCAGAAATCCAAGACATTTCGATGCTTCTTTGGCAACAGAGAAGATGTGATCTGTCCAGTTTAACTTACTGGAAATATTAATGCCAAGAATGCTTAGTGACGGTGAATCAGAAATTAATGCTCCATCAAAAGAAACGGGCGTGGTTAAGTTATGATCTTGTTTTAATGAGATGAGACAGCTTTGAGTCTTAGATGCATTGAATTCGACGCGATTCGCTTTGCCCCAAGCGAGGATACTGTTAAGATCGTTATTCAATGATCTAGTCATGCAATCTCGTTTAACACATGCGGCATTCCCCCTGGATTCCGCAAGAGTGTCAAAGGAGTAAGCGAAATCAAGAGTACTGTCATCTGCGAAATTATGGATGGGATTGAAAGTAAGGGAAAGCAGATCATTAATGAAAACTAAAAAGAGAGTTGGAGAGATAACAGAGCCTTGAGGCACACCTGCATTTATGGGATGCGGTTCAGATGTAACGCCATCTAATACAACACGTATTTGGCGACTAGATAGGAAACTTTCAATCCATAATAGAAGAGGAGGGGAGAGACCAAGTGCTTTAAGTTTGGCTAAAAGGGCTGGATGCCAGACTCTATCAAAGGCTTTTGAAATATCTAGTGCAACGATTTTAGACTCACCAAAATTGTGAAGACTACGGTTCCAACGTTCCGTAAGAAAGGTCAGCAAGTCTCCAGATGAGCGTCCAGCTCGGAAGCCATATTGGCGATCGTTGATGAGATGATTAGTTTCTAGATACTTCATTAATTTTGAGTTAATGATAGATTCAAAAACCTTTGAAAGAATCGAAGTGATGGCAATTGGTCGATAATTTGAGGGATCGCTACCCTCTCCTTTCTTAGGAATAGGCTGAACGTGAGCTAGCTTCCAAGCAGTTGGAAATTTTCCTGTCGAATAAGACAAGTAGAAGAGTTTGCGCAGAGGTTTAGCCAAGGATGAGGCGCAGCTTTTAATTAACAGGGGCGAAAAACCATCAGGACCTGCGGCTTTGGAGACGTTGATATCCTTAAGGACCCTGAACACATCCCTCGTACGAACGTGTATTGGCTCTTGTACACATTCACACGGGCGATGCAAAACAGGTGTTTGTGAAGTTGGTGGAAGACGAGAATTTGAAGCGAATCTAGCAGCTAAAATATTAGCTTTATCCAGGGAGTCAACAATCACTTCACCATTATTAAGTAGTGAAGGTATAGAGGAACTGGTGAAATTGTTCCTGATGGTTTTGAGCAGGGACCAGAAACCTTTGCTACCTTTGCGGCTTGTCAAGATTCTTTGTCTAATATTCTGGTCAAAAAGAAATTTTTCTCTCTGGATAATGGACTTGCAGGTGTTCCGTGCAGTCTTGTAGACTTGTTTCATTTCCGGACATGGATGCAATTGATAGGCGCGAAAAGCAGACTCTTTCGCTTTTATAGCTTGGTTGCACTTATCGTTAAACCAGGAGCGATGATGCTGTTGTTGAGACCTGCTGTAAGAATACGGAATGTATTCACGCATGCCAAGATTTAGTATGTTACTAAATTGTAATGTGCATTCATCAACATCCCTCGAAGCAAAACAGACCGACCAATCAATTTCTTTAAGATACTTATTGAGACTTTCCCAATCAGCATTCTTATAGTGCCAAAGAAGCCTACTTGTAGGTGGAGCAGTTGGGCGGCACAGGTTTGAGGTGGTAAATTGAGCCGTGATTAAACAATGGTCTGAATTTCCAAAAGGGGAACCGACTGAAATGGAATATTTGTTAGGATGAGATGTTAGAAACAAGTCGAGTAAATTAGCTTTATCTCCAGCTGCATCAGCTTTTTTACTTGTTATAATAATTTTTGTTTGTCTAGGTTTTTATATCATACAGTTTTTTGGTTTCTTGTACTGTTTAAGTAGATACATATGTTTTTAATTTTTGTTTTGTTTTCGTTTATATCTAATTCTAGTGCATTTCGGTTTTACTACTGCGCTTATATTTAATTATAAGGTTATTCTAGGCCTGGGTTCTTGTAAAGCCTACTGTTGAACGTTCTTTAAAACTATTATTTTATCAATCTTTTGTTGATATATAATTCTAAATAATTCTTAATGCCCATAATGCATGTTTTGATACATAATTTTCTAGGTCTACCATTTATTTATGATATGATGACAGTGTCAGTGTTGACCTTTAAACTATCTCGACCGATTTAGTTCTAGGGAGCGATCGAGCTCGCTTTAACTTGGTTTGTTGAATTTTGGTTCGTTCTTTAGGGATTCCCTCTGTAGAAATTTCGGGGTTACCTTGTGGTTTGCTTGCCTGTGGTCACATCTTGGTGACGAAAGAGGGTAGATATTTCGCTGCCAAAACAGTCATTAGGGCCAAAAATAGTAGGCTCGTAAAGAGGTTGTGGGGAGATATGGATATGGGAGTGTTTGTTCGCTACCTTTTGCTGGTATTTGGTATTTTTGTTTTGGATTTCTTCCAATGAACGTGTGCCCTAGTATACTGATCTATGGATATCGTCTCCCGTTAAAATCTCCATTGGCACTAGATTTTGTTTTTGCGATTCTGGTAAGATTTCGGCCAGACTTACATTGAATAGGGAATGGTTTGATTCTGGAAATTTTGTAGGCTGAATAATTTTAATTGGGTGTTTACTATGACCTTCATAATTAAGCACTTTATCAAATATTGGAACCTGACATAGTTTCGTTAACTCAAGTATCCCCTATCCCTCTACTTTTGAGATCACAAAATAATCTAGACATGTGTATTACCGTTGTGGTGACGAACGAGAATAGCTATGCATTAGGCTTGTTCACTTATACCATTCTGTCCGTCTGGTGGAACTGTACTCTAAACCTGCAATTAGGCACTTCATTTAAAGGATTGAATAGTAATTTAATTGAATGCTGCCGCTTTGATTCTAGGCGGAATACGTATGTGTTTTCTTCCATACTATGAGTAATTTGTTTGAAGTTTTTAATGTTTTCGCTCTTCAGTAGGAGAAACTCTTGTATTTGAGTGCTATTTGCCACATAAGAATAACTGGCGTCTGGAATTAAAGAATAATTTGAAGTTTTTGGTACAGCGAAGTATCGAATTTGTTGTAGCCTCATTTCTGGAGAATCAAAAATTGGGAGAGTTATTCTCACCACCAATTTGTTCTGCATGTGGCGTGACTGAACTCCTGCTGTCTGATACAGGATTGATAGGCGATTCTGGTCATTTAGTCAGTTCGAGGTGGATTTTCCGTATACTTCCAGCAGATTTTTTGGGGACACGAGGAGTGGGTGAATATGGTTGCTTTTAGTAGCTACTATAATGTAAAGAAGGGCTTGTTGTCGATATTCGACTTCGATGATTAGGTGCCATAAGCTCGATATAATTTCTTGTCTCAGTTGCCTTCTAGTTATATCCTCGGCCACATGATCGTTTATTTGATGGCCTATTTTTTGTTGACGATCCATTAACATAGCCAGCCATTTTTGAATCGTTTCCAATGTGGTTTTGACAACACTAATCTGTTGTTTCTCTAGCTCAGCTGGGGCTTGTGTGTTTGATTCAATTGCATCTAACCTGCTGTATATTTCCATTTCGTTGTTGCTGTACATTGTGCCAAATAAGTACACGGCGTATTCCGTAGAACAGTGACCTGGTTTTACGTCTTCCTGGTACTCATTCCTTAATGGTTCTTGTTCGTTTTTGGACATTGTCTATGATGGCGTGTATATGCTGCTTCTGCACGTTACACAAGTCTCCTTGGTCTGTTATATTTACACAGAGGATGTGAACTAAACGTTCTGCATGTTCCGCCAGCTTTATTTGCGTATCCAGCTCATCCAGATCTATCTCCGTGAGGACATTTCGGGTGTCATGATTCACCATGAGGATTCCTAAATCCTCAAAAAATATACCCGAGCCATTTAGATGTATTAAGGCGTAGGGTTTGTTGGCGATTTCTCCTGTCGTGTACTGGACAAGCAAAGCTAGCACCATAATACGTAGCGCCATTTCTGTGGACAAGTTGAAGGAAGAAAATAATCCTTTAACTATGCCTTTTTGTATAATTATTTCGTGCCGTTACTAAACTACGCAGTGGAGTGACTTTACCGCAAGTTTTTCTGAGAAAGGTATACTGTTTATTGAAAACTGAAGTAGGGAGTCAAGTCAAACTGATTCATGGTTGTAAACGGGTTCGGGATGCCGTTTTAAATTTGATGGGACATCCGCTGTGAAGCCGATTGCTCGCAGGTATTCTATTAGTGGTCTACGGGTACGCCCTAGTGCTCCATTAGACTGTGGATGATATGCTGAAGATTGTAAATTCTTTACCTTTAGAAGCTTACATATCCTCTTGAATAGTTCACTCAGGAAATTTGTTCCCTGATAGGTGAGTATTCTTTTGGGTATGCGATAGCGCGTAACGATTTCATACAAGAAAACTTGCGCTACTGTGACGGCTTCTGCATTCGGTATTGCATACCAGTCGACAAATTTTTTTAAATTATCTTGAAATTTCAAGATATATTTGTTACCTGATGTGGTATCTTCTAGTGGACCTAAAATATCCAGGTAAACCTTGTCGAAGGGCTATTCTGCGATGTCCGTGATAACAATCGGCATTTTATATTGTGGAGAATCTTTCATAGTCTGGCCCTTTCGGAATTTTTTAATATATTTTTTTTAATGTCGCTAAGCATGTGTCTCCACCAATACTTGCGTCTAATGCGTTTGTAAGTTTTGATGACGCCTTGATGGCCACCAACAGGAGAATCATGGTAATCTTTTAAAATTGTTTAAATCTCTGTGGGGCTCATGATAAATTCGGATGTCTTACCTGTGCTTTTGTTTTGATCAAGCGATGCTGGGGTTTGTGTATTTGCCTCTGGGATTCGAATTTCGTTTTGATTCGTGTGCTCTTCCGTCTCCGTGCTGGAGCTATTTGTAGTCTCTTGAGCCTTTTGCTTCTGAGCGCGAATCACGACGAGCAATGAGCGGATTTCTTTTTTTTTCTATTATTTGTGGAATCATCTTTCTCCACATTTGAGCCCATCGTGTAGCGGACTAGGGCTTTTACGGTTAAGGTATTGCCTGAACTGTCTTCCTTTAATGCATCAGGGATCGTACTAAGTTCATCCGCATTATTGTTGTACTTTTCCGGTTTGTATTCGTTGTTGTAATCGAATTCGGATAGCTTATGATGAAATCTCACCAAACGGGAAGTATTATCTGTCGCATTGAAGACGTCTTTGAGAAGTTTATGGTCTGTGAATTTCCTACCTTAAGGAAGCACCTGAAATTCTTCGTAGCCCAGACAATAGCCAATAACTGCTTCTCTATTGTGAAGTAGTTTTTGGGCTTTGTTGTTTAACGTGCGGCTTGCATAGGCAATGGGCTGGTCCTTTCCGGCTCCTCCTTGAGAAGGAACAGCTCCTAGAGCCTCGTTACTTGCGTCCGTGTGGGATTAAATGATTTCAAAAAATAGGATAAATTAGAAGTGGTGGAGAAATTAAAGCACTTTTTATGCTTTCAAATTCTTCTTGACATTTCTTAGTTCAAGTGAATTTTACATCCTTTCGGAGTAAATTTGTGATTGGACGTACAATTTTGGAGAAGTCTGGAATGAATTTTCTGTAGTAAAATTTTGGAGAAGTCTGGAATGAATTTTCTGTAGTAAGTCGCAAGTCCCAAAAATTACTGAACTTGTCTTACTGTTCTTGGAACAGGAAATGTTTGGACCTTAGATTATATAGCAAAAAGGATAGGCTAGCTGTGTAAAATTGGTGTACGTGTGATAAGCATTTTTCTTTGAGGGCACGGGAGGGAAATGGCAAGAGGGCTGGGTGTTTAGTTTTTGTCAGTTTAACATTTGCGACATTTCTGAAATTATTTGAATTTACGAAAACAACTCCGGTGCTGTTTTAGTAATTTAGTGAACATAATTAAAATTGATTTGTAATAATATAATTATAATGTTTTAAATAAAATAGAAGCGAAATAGGGGACATACAGATCAGTGACACACACGCCCCCTCCCCCCGCACACGTAGCCACACACACACACACACATCCGATCCCGTATACACACACACACAGATCCGCGCGCGCTCTCGTTAATTTTAGTTTTAACTGTTTTTATATTAGTTAAAACTAGAATTACCGAGAGCGCTATGTTAGAACAAGAATTTTCTAGTAAAATCGGGTTTTGACGGATTTCGTGTTTTGACTGAAACATATATAATTCCCTTTCAGGCTTCGTTTCGATGTATTTAGCATGTTGCAGGGTAATTACTCGTGCTTTGTTGACGGCTGAGTTTGATACACCTCTGTGGTCTTTGCCTTAGGTTGTGTGGACTACTCATGCGCGACGATGCTAGTGAGTTTGGACCATGTCGAATTTTTAATGCTTGGAGACCGAGGAGTAATATGCATCTTAAATTTGGGCTTTACCAACTCACTCTCGTTTTTGTATGGTCTCTGTTTCTTTAAAAAGGACATATGCTTAGGAATTTTGGACGGTAGAGCTATATGCACCTAGGCTTTAGACACTCGTGTCTGTCTATATTGGTACTTGCTGCTTCCATGTTATTTAATATTGGAACCTGTGTGTTCTTGTGGCCTTATGCGAATGTTAGCGGGACTATTGTGTAGTATTTTATTGGATACAGTTGTAAATTTAAACTGTGTATGTCTACTTGGTGACTGTTAGCTTTGATAATACTAACCAGCAGAAAGGGCAGACGAGCGTGCTCGTATTGGTGCAGCCTCGGAAGAACCAGCCTCTACAGTCGCGATCGCACCGAAATACCTTGTCTCAATCATGTCAACCTCGGCTGACCGCCAACACAGTCGCCTTTGATTAGAAGATCCCTCGGGTAGAACAAAAAGGAACTGTGGGGTAAACCGGACCCGAATCAAACGAATAAGCTCCTCGGACTTAATAAGACAACCCTGAGAACTTTGGTGTCCATTCTCACGGCGCACTCTTCTCTCAGGGGCCACCTGCACAGCATGAGACTTGATAATGATCCGACATGCAGGGGTTGCGGAGAGGAATCCGAAACAGTGATCCACTTTCACCTCCTGGAAGAGTTACACGATGCGGCAAGGAGGGCTGGGGGCTAATACTGAAATTTATAGAAGCGTCCGGTTGGGACCTAAGAGCAATCGCTCATGGGTCTGGAGGGTGTACAGTGGGCCTTGACTTGGCATACCTTCAGGAGACCCTATTAAGGAGTCCCAAACCTCGGTTGTAATCAATCAATCAATCAACCAGCACTAATTCTGCTCAAGATGATAGCACAACGTTTGCCAAGAAGACTCCATCGCTTATCTCTTGGAATAAAACAGAGCATTTCTTCTTGCGTTTTCAACGGGACTGGAGCTACAGTTTATGACCGCGCAGGTATGCAGATTGGTTCGTTTAAGGTAACCAACTGCCGCCTGATTCCGTCGGTCTCATTGTGGTTAATTAAGGCCTTTTAATGACCTCTTCTTGGTTATACTTTCGTCAGCACCTGTGTCGACTACCAGTTTAGTTTGGCCGTTCAGGCCTATATCTAAAGGACGCTTTACTATAGCGACACTGGAATCAGGCTGCTGAGGGGACCCTGTTTTATTAGATGGGTTATTTAAAGGCGAGCCGGAGAGTTTTGAGTCGACTGTACGTCGTTACCCTGACTCCGGGCTTCCCATTTACGCTTTTGTTGGCAGTTATCTACTGCATGTCCTGAATGACCACAAAACTCACAATTATTACTTACATTATATACTCTGGAATTGTGTTGATTTGGTGATACACTATTGTTGTGTGGTCTTGGATTATTGTTGTTGCTTCTGCAGTCCCGCACGTCATGATTATACATTTTGCAGTTCACACAATAAGGCGTATTTTTCGTTTGAGGCAATCAGCATATGTGTGACCTTTTAAATTACAAAAACTGTAATTTATTTTATTCAAATAATTATTTTTATTTCGTACATTAAAATGTTTATTAGGAGATCTTGGCTCCTTGATATATGATGATGTGTTTGCCTGTGTGTAATGTGACGACTGTATGTGACTGTTTGCGTTTCTACGACATAATGTTTTGTCGGGAATCCTGTGAAAATGGTGATGCCAGGATTATATACGTTGTCAGTTGCAGGTGAACTTATTTGACTGAAATGTGCGTTATTTCATATATTAGGATATATTTCAATTTTTTCCTGGGCGTTCAACCACTACCAATCTTGTACTTTTCACTGACGCGTTAGCGATAGTAACGCTCTTGATGAATGCGCGCAAGTCGATGCAATTTATACTGATTTTTCAAAGGCATTTGATAAAATTTCACATAAACGTGTTCTTTTCAAAATGGCGCAACTAGGTTTCCACACAAATACAATCTCGTGGTTTTTCTCCTTCCTAATTAATCGAAGCAGCTTAGTTGTTCTTAATGGTTTCCGATCTATCCCTTATAAACAGCTGTCTGGCGTTTCTCAAGGCACAATCCTCGGTCCTCTAATTTTTTTGATCTGCATTAACGATCTACCGTCGTTTATTGAGAGTGACTGCCTACTTTATGCCGAAGATGCTAAGACATTTAGGAGAATTTCAAATATCAATGACTGTTTTTGCCTCCAAAAGGGACATCAAGAAGCTCGAAGCCTGGTGTAACGAGAATTCCTCTACAAATTGACATCAATAAATGTTATGTTATATCTTTTTCTAGGAAACGTGATTCCATCAATTTCGATTATAAAATTAATAATATTTCTATCTCTCGTGTGAATGAAATAAAGGACCTGGGGGTTATATTTGATTCAAAGCTTACATTTACCTCCCATATTACAGCCATTACTTCCAAAGCATTTAGGTTAATCGGGTTTATTTTTCGTACATGCAGCTCCTTTAAATGCTCCGACTCTTATATTAGTCTTTTTAACTCTATAGTTAGAAGTATTCTCGAATACTCATGTCAAGTGTGGAATCCGTTTTACTCTTCTTACTCTAATCAAATCGAGTCAATTCAGAGGAAATTTTTCAGGCTCTTGTTATTTAAATTCTATAATATTTCCGTTGAATATCCCGAAAGGCTCAGTCATTTTAATTTGCTATTCTTGGTCAAGCGCAGAGCATACCTGGATAATATCTTTCTTTTTAAGACGGTAAACTGTCTATTTGATTGTCCTATTATACTGTCTAGAATCGACTTTAACGCTCCCACTAGCACACCCAGAAATATACCTTACTTCAGACTGCCCTCCCGTAGACCCAACATCAAGGAAAAGTCTTCAGAATTCTTAAATCGTATAATTTAAATTTCAATTGTATTGATATCTTTAATACGGGAGGTCGCTCCCGACATTTAAAAGACTGACACTCAATGAGATCAGACTCTCTAGCTAGCATTTCACCCTTCTACCAATGCTTCGTTTCAAATTGACTTTTGCTCTCTTTTTGTTATAGTTTTCATATCTTCACATAGATGTAGTATTGTACATATTAATTTCATTTTTCTTTCTTAGTTAGCTTTAGTTAGCTTTATTTTTATTTTTATTTTCTTCACTTTTCGCTTTTTATTTTATATTTTCTTTTCTTTTTCATGAATTATGTACCTATTTTCTTTTTCTTTTATATTATTATTAATATTTTCTTCTTCTTATTTTTTTATTTAATATTTTGGTTTAATCTGTACGGTAAAGTATTATTGGACTTTGTCTGTTCATTATCGTAGTAAGTTTTTCAAATAAATAAATAAATTAGCACTTACTGTATGTGACGTTGTATTTGGTATTAAAGTTGACTGAAATTGCCCTGGAGGCTGCAGGAATAGAGCGCTTTGTTGCTAATGCTCCATGTCAACTGCCTTTTGTACTAAGTTATCAACAGCGCCATCTGTCATAGTTAACAGATATTGGCACATATATAGGTTATTTACACCAGTCCTTAGAGCGTTTTTTGCGAAGTCCTCTAACTGAGTTTTTACAGCTGGGGCTGCTGTAGCTCCGTATTTGGACTCTGCTGTTTCATTACAGAGTGCTAGCATCTGTTTTATTCGTGCCGTGAAGGCTGTGAGGTTTTCTAAAGGATATTGCCTAGTTGTGATTAGTTTATTTACCAATTCCTGGTAAGTTTCTCTGGGCAGTTTGGTGCGATTTGGCCGTTCTTCTTTGAAAGTAGTAGGCATATTTGAGGCAAAAATCTGATAAGCTTCGCATCGAAGTCTGTTGGGAAAAATATGTAAGAAAGCTGTTAGCTCATCCACCGAATTGCATTGAATCATCTGCCTGCAACATCCTAGAATTGTTTGGAGCTCAAGGTTCTATTTTGGGTGCTGTTCTTCCAAGAATAGGGGAACTAGCTGGGTAGTTAGCTTGGCGATTTTAGCGTAATCTGCTATGTTTAAATTGGGGATTTGGAAACTTGAATTCGGCACTACGTGGAAGCTAGTATCTCCTATGCTGGTTTCCAGAAGGGAGTCGCCCAGCCAATTTAAAAGGACTTCACTCGCGGTGGACCCACTGAAACTGTCCTCGATGGCACTTTCACTTAAAATTACACTATTATTTTGTGCAATATCTACGTCGAGAGAGTGCGAAAATTCCCCAAATTCTTTTAAGCTCTGTTTGAACTTTTCTGTAATTTCTTTAAATTTGGCTATCTATGCAAGCCTCTGTGTACGAGGCTTTCCGAGCTCTGTATCAATATAATTGGACTGGGATACAGAAAACCCGGAGGAATTTCGCACTTTCTCTTCTAAATTGTTTAAATACTGTTCTAGGTTTAAATTATTTCTTACTTGTTGGGGACCTGTCACGATTGTCCCGCTCCTTAGTAGAACCCCTCTACTTATTATATTTGTTGGGGTGTTTGATTGCGGATGATGCGCCTGCGTTTCCCCCTTCGTACAGGGGCGGAATTTCCTGTGCGTCGCCCGGCGAGGAAGATTGTTATGGAGTTGATTGGAGCTGGTCCTTGTTTTCTGGCGGTGTTTGGTGGGAGCTGTCTTCGCCCATTTACCACCGGAGTGAGGTTTTGCAGCTAGGGGGCTTCTGCCGTCTTAGTTCCCTTGGTTGTATTTCAGAGGGGGGGGGGCTTTTGGCTTCTTCGGAGTCCTTCTCAAATCAGTATCGGTTATTTGCGGAGTTCTTTTGCTGCCGCGAGAGGGGGGGCGCCCTTCTTAAATGGCCCTAGATAACAGCTGAAAAAGGGGCTTGTTGCCTTTTTCGAAGTCCCTTTCGGCTCTGGATCGCAGATTGTTGGGTGTTGATTTAAACTTCCTTCCTTTACGTGTAGAGTTAACATTTTGAATTGGACGTCTTTTATTCCTGGGCTGGCCCGCTAATGACCACCGTTGGCACTGTGGTGCTTCGAACAGGGGGTGGCTGCTTGTCTCTATCAATAGAGGCAGATAAAGCTGTCCGAAAAACTGGCTTCCACTATACTACCGACTGCGCAAAATGTTATATCTATTTTAAACTTCTTCTCTTAAGTACAAACACAAGCTTCCTTTTTTTCTTATTCTTTTCTTCACAATGCTGGTAGTTTTGCAATATTCGGATACTAACACTTTTTATATTTTTACTTTTTCGTTTAACCGCTATTCTCGATACTTTAGAATTTTTCGATACTAATACTTTTACTATTTTTACTTTTCTCGTTTAATTTCTTGTGTACTCTAAATTTTTGGATATTCAAACTTTTACCTTTTACTTTTCACCGCAACCGAGACCGCCGCGACTAATTTCAAAAAACCAACTCGCTTCTTGATCACTTTAATGGTGATTAAGAGCCGTCGGTCAGGGTAGAAAATGATTGTTTGCATTTTCTTACCCTGAGACAATTTTTACATTTATTCTGGACATGATTAAACTTGTCCAGAATATTTTCGATCGACGTTGGCTTGAAAAAATGTTATCTGATGCTTTTATAAACATCAGCCACCGTCCCGTCGTTTGAAATCGCGGCGCGTATATATGTATATGCAATGTATTTATGCGGCGCTCATTTCTTATCGCGAAAGCTTTCTGTCGCAATATGTATGTACGTAAGTGTTGAATGTACGATCTGTCTTTCGATTTCTTTTTAATGTAATTATTTCTATTTGCTGAAGGTAAAATTTGTCGTGGGAGTTTTTTGAGCAGATCGACTTGGGTGAAATTGAAACTTTTGTTCTTCCCAAGTCGTTTTATGGCAAAATTTTTCTGCTTTTTTGCTTTTAATTAAAAGAATGTGAAGAAATTGTTGACGGAATTTCTTCGTCTATTTAGAAGATATGCTAATCATGTTTTAAGCATGATTAGCTTATATGAAAATTTGCCGATTTTCGGCTATGTATGAAAATTTATTTTAAGTATATTTATTTTAAAACTCCTTTTTTAGGCTTTTAGGTACATTTTGGATATATAAAACACTCGCGTGCAAATACGGCTGTGAGATCTAGTCTCGATTGAGAGGGAGGAGAGCCGGTAAAAGGACAATTCAGTTTGTTTAATAGTTCAAATACAAAATTTTATTAATAATTTCAATTCAATTTGCTTAATTTAATATCACAAAAATCAATTAGTAATTCAACCAAAACTTAACTTACAAACTATCATAAAATCCAACAAATTCAATTCATTAAAAAATTAAGAATTAAAATTCAAAAGTTAAAACATTCAAGCTGGCCACGCAGCCCGCTAACCTTGTATTACTTGTTCTGAAATAAGAAAAAGAAGAACAGAATTAAGCATCTGTCAACAAAATAAATTTCAATTGGTACTAATGATAATAATGTAACAGCATAAAGGTAGCAAAATGCTCGGTACTAGTGCGTATGAAAGGATAGGAAGCTAAGATTATCCCTGATCAGAATTATCTTCTGTATGATAGGAAGCTCAGTGTTATGGCCTAAGCACAATTGCGACGGCAGACGGAGAACGACGACGAAATTCCGCTGTCAAACTTCTAAACGCACAGCGTCTTATCCGAATGCACCAAATTGCGACGAACGACGGTAAGCGGGCGACGATGTTGCCGTCGAGATTGATCAAATTCTAATTTTGCCGTCGTCGCTGCAGTGTTACCAACAAAATTAATCGAATGAAATTATTTTGGCATTCAGTTTTATCTTTTTGAGGTGGTAGCACGCCGCGGTAAATTCCAAATAATGAGCTTTGAAGAAATATTTATTGAAGAAGTACGAAATCAGAGAATAATTTATGATTTGCGAGAGAGGCAAGACAAGTGGACAAAAAAGACGTGGTTTGAATGGATATTTCAAAGCGTTTAATTTCATTAATTTCTGCATTTTCCGTTTTTTCCACACTTTGGTCCATTGCATTTCTTTCAATAAAATATAGAATACTCTTATTAAAAATCTCCTTTTAAAACGCTCGAAACATTTGTAACGGCTATAATATTTTAAACTCAGTTGCAAAATTCTAATTTCGTGTATCTTGGGCAACAGGGTATATGTAATCATAATTAGTCAGATGCATCCCAAACCCAGTCTCTGGTAAAATAATTTAATTAAAGTAAATGAACTTCTTATCGAAATACACAGAGAAAAAAAAAACAATTTTTAATATAATAAATTGTTGCAAAGTAAAGTCAGTAAATTGAGTCCAAGCGGAAATCTATTGCGAAAAACTCAATAAAATAAATCGCCCACTAAACGTTTCTTTTTGGTAAAGAAAGAAGGTAAAAAAAAAAAAAAAAAAAAAAAAACAAAGAAAATGCAATTTGAGCATTCCCGATCACCCAACAAAAATGCTGATCAATCAAGGGTAATGCACTTGGGTAATTTTCCCTGTATCGCCCCTTGGGTGTCATCAAGAAAGGTGAAGATCGAGACCCTCACAGTCTTCAGTTATAGTGAATGGTATACACCACAAATTTCAATTACTTTGTTTTGCTCTATGAGTGGACCCAAGCGCCACTAAGAGTTTGTTTAAGTTTTTTTTTTGTTGCAAGTTGCGATCGAGATTTACCAATCTCCCAATTATAGTGAATTATTTCGTTTTATTTTGCAAGTGAATCTAAACGACACAAAGTGTTCGTTCAAGTTTTTATTTTACTTACAAGGTGAGGTGGAATTACCTTCTCGTGGTAGGGGTGATTTATTTAGCAAATTTTACATATCAGGTGACAGAGATTCGGGTAGTGCTTGAATTGTGTGATTACACTGGTACATGAATCAACAATAACGATAAAAGCGGCTAGGAAGCGAGCCCCATCTTTTCATAAACGAGGCCTTGCTTTGCTTGGGCACCCAAAGTTCGTTTGCAGGAGACTTTCGGCATACTTATTGAGGAGACGAGAGTCGCCTAACTCCATCCGGAATTAGAGGAAAAAAATCGTATAACCTAATTGTCAACGGGACGAGATTGGGGGAAGGCGGAGAAACAAAAACACAACATACAAGAAAAAAAAAAAAAAAAAAAAAAAAAAAACACAAGAAATTTCCTTTTTTCACAGCATTAATCACCAGGTTGCTGAAGCGCTTCATCGCCGGGGAGATTAATATGTAAGTACCAACACAGGTTCCCACCAATTTATATTTTGTCGTGATAGTGTAGTGTTGCAAAAAGAGAAGAAAAAAATAAATAAATACAAAACGCTCTGTTTCTCTTGTCTTCTCATATTTCGCTTGGAACCCACATGGTTTATGATAGTCAATTAGATTTGAGTATATTCATAAAAATAATACAAAAACATTTTTTTTTCTTGTAATACTGTAAAACTTTTTTTTTTGTTTTCTTGATTTTATTCATGCTTATGTTTATAATAGAGTATAATCTCCTCCCTATGGAGTTATCAATTATCGGGTTACTAGTGTAAGAACTTCGTCTTTAGGGTATAAAACTTAAATTTGTTTTTTTTTGTCTTTTTGTTTATATGTTTGCACATCATATATAGAACAGATAGTAGCGTAACGTCCTTAGTTATACGAATTGTTTTTCTTAGTTCCTTTTAAGATATACAAATATTAGTATACTAACGAAATGGTTTTAGCTATAAACTTTTTTTTTTTTTTTTTTTCCTATTGATACATAGAGTAGTTTAATGACGCAGTGAATTTTGTTTCCCTAGATCAAAAAATTTTTTTTTCTTTCTTTCCTTCTTTGTTTTGTTCTCGTCTTTTGTGTTCTCGTAGATATACATACATATAGGTACATATATATATATTACATATAAATATATTACCACCATGGGGATGCTTAGATGATAACTATCCACACATGTTCTTGTAGTAGTGTAGACCCCTTATATTAATGTTTTTTTTGTGTTTTGTGCGTGTTTTGAAAAATAAATAAAATAACATGGTAGTAGGATAAATATCTGTTTCGTTTGGTGCTGGGTTCAGTTGGGGTTTTGGGAAGATCAAGATGCCAGGAGGCGGATGCAGTTGCAATCTCTCCTATGAGTTTGGTGAGTAGGGCAGTGGGATGGGGTTTCAAGTAATCCAGAGGGGCCTATCATTCAGAGTGGGGTCCGTATTCCCATCTTTCAGTTTCTCTATTTTTTTTTGTTTGTACTTTGTTTTCTTTCTATCTTAATTATTCCTCTAGAGCGGTACAGTAATAGGTGGTTGAACAGCGAGCAAGAACCTAACCCAGCCCTGAGCTTGAGCCGGCAAAAAGCCTGTACCGTGCTCGCCTAAAGATCAACCTCCATTGTCCCTCAACAACCTTAAAAGGGACATAAAGTAGCCATGACCAGTCATCTGCCTCGCTGAGTTGAGTGGTCGAGAAGCGGCCACGCTGAGAGGTATATATGACTGGCCGGAAGGTTACAAATATGGCGCCCAAACAAGCATAATATTCTACAGCTTACAAACGAATGTTTTTTTTTGTTTTGTTGCTGTTTACTTTTACGAGTTAAGATATCAACTAAATATAGTTGCGCTATAATCACAGCGTCAATTCATTGGGTTTGTTCGTTTATAGATTAACTCTGGCTTCTTTAACAGTTTTGCATTCCTAAGTGCTCGTGTCAATGCTTTCGCTAAGTGGTTAGGATATTCCGCACTTCAGGTTTCGCCCTTAGGTTCGATTGGTATTAGCGACTCTTAGTGATTTTGTAAAAACCTCGTTAGAGAAGGCTAGCTATTCTTATTTTTCATGTATTACACCCTTTTCTAATTTGATTGTCGACAACATTTCCGTCAAGTAGTTGATATGTGGCCTTTGAAGGGTTCCCTGCTTGATGTTTGATATGTGTTGTCATTTGTTAAATAATTATCTCTGTAAAAATTATCCAATCGCTTACTCCGCATGGCGGGCTGTTAGATTGAGCAGATTAGTATTCTCTATTAGCCCCGCTGGTGGAGATGATAGCGAGTATAGAATCCTTTTAATTACACAGGAGAAACCTAGGACCACTCGCCACTGACTCATCAAACCCTTAAACCTGAACTAAATGAACCGTAGCACCAAACGAAGAAATATTAACCACTATTCAATTCAGGAAATCTATTTTTTTTTTATCGAACTTTACCTTATATATATATATAAATATACAAGTATAGTCATAGTACTGTTATCTTAATATAAACTGGTTCGCCTTTATCTCTGATTAATTATACTTAGGTTTTCGATTCTATTAAGTTCTAAGTATACCCCCTAGTTAATTGATTGTTTTGATTTGTTCATTATTACTAACTTGTTCTTTGCCTTTCTTTCATAGTTAAGCCAGAGATTACTCTGCTGGCGATATAAGCATTATATTCCCTTTTTTTTTTTTTTTTTTTTTTTTATTTATCTTTAGACTTCATTGGTTATTCGATATAGTTATAGTCTCCTCGTATCTGTATGTTAACAAGATTAGACAATCTTAATACAGTTGTCAACAACGAATACCTTATTGTATTTTATTCTACTTCTATTGTTTTTTTTTGGTATATATATATATATATATTTTTTTTATTATTATCGCCAATTGCATTCCTGGATAACCAAAATATCTGTACGCACCTTATATTTTAATACATACTTATATCCGTAACTCGGTTGTCTTTCACATTTACCATCATAATAATGGATCCCAAATTCCTATTAGAGGACGAACGCAATGTTGAGTATAAGGTCAGGGGCCTAGATATAGCTGATCCCGATGCCTCTACCAAACTTAGAGAATTATTGGATTTAGAGGCATCGTTTCCTGGTCGAGCACCAACGGTTATGCATGATCCTTCCGAAGCGAGAAGTGAGCTTGAGATTTGTAAAGAAAAGCTCGACTTGCTAACTCGTCTAATTAAAGAGAATAAAGTTCAAACTCATGACGACTATCAACGCGTGAGATGTCGATTGAGTCATCTAAGTGGGCGTGCTATACGCTTAGCTAGCTCATCGACAGATCATTCAGAAGAGGCCACTGAACAAGTATCGGCAATGTCCGAGCTTATTAAGGAATTCATGAAAATTAAGATTCCTCCTCGTAGGGATGCCTCTGAGAACCAAAAGCCCCAAGCCCTTGCAGGAGCAACTAGTACTCCAGCACCACCTAGCTTTGAGACAAATGTTGAAGGAGATGAGGCCGCGAATGTTGGAACAGGTGCAGTCCGTCGACGAATTCAGTTCCCAAGAAGTGTGACACTTCCATCTTTGTCGATAATCGGAAATACAGCTGGGGATCTAGGAAGGTCTCCTAATCAGTTTTTGAGCACAACCACGAATCCATTAAATTATACAACCCTGACGCCGCGCATGGGCAATCAGAGTGATCCCTTGTCAACAACTCTTTTCCCTACTGAACAAAATCGCGGAACACACCCTAGCGGGAATCAACCCAATGCCCACTTTCAGTATAGTGGCCGCCCAGAATCTTCAAGTTCTCCTAATTGGCAGCCAAGGCTACCAAAATGGAAATTATCTTTTAACGGGTCCCCAGAGGGACTTGACGTCACCGAATTTGTCTTCCGAATAGAAATGCTTTCCAAGGACGATAACTATCCGCTGGATCGTTTAATTGGCATTTTGCCTAACTTCCTCTCAGGTACGGCTGAAAGCTGGTTCTGGGTTTACAAGCGGAAGTATCCCGATACGAGTTGGCAGGGTATGAAGACAGCCCTACTCGAGCGATTCGGGAGCTATGTCTCAGAAAGAGAAACGCGAAGGGCCATTGAAACAAGAAGACAAGGCCCGAAAGAAACGTTCAATAACTTCCTGCTGGACGTAGAACGACTTAACGGTCGGCTTCGAAGACCATTCCCTGACAGAGAGCTACTCGAAATTGTCCGAGAAAACATGGACCCAGCTCTGCAGAGTGCCACTACCACGACAATATTCAGATCAACGGAAGAGGTGAGAATTATCTGCCAGAGGCTAGAGAAATTGTGGGCTAGATCTGGGCACGATCCTCGACAGCTGACTATGGCTCGTACTTTCCGAAATAGAGCGCAGGTCGAAGAACTAGAAGAGGTAATACCCTTGTCAGAATACGTTGATAATGACATTGACCCACAAGTAGCAGCGCTTACGCCAGTGCTAAGGAGAAATACTGCTAACCGCGCTTCGTTTGATATATGTTGGAACTGCCGAGACTTAGGCCACAGATATCAAGACTGTTCAAAGGGTCATCTTGGGATATTCTGTTACGGTTGCGGACGTCCTGGCGTACTGAAGCCAAACTGTGGGACCTGTTTAGGCCGCGCGGTAAACAAGACCCCGAACGCAGAACGAGCTGGGGTCATGCGTTCGGGCCATACGACCAGTTACCCCAGTGCCAGGAGAGTGGAAGCAGCCACCAATACCGAGCCTGCAGCTCATCGCTAGAGAATGTGCACACTTTACCAACATTGCTACCCACTTCATCCCTTTCCCACTTAACATCAACCCAATCAACACTAACTCCCCAATCTTACATAGACACATCCAAAACAACTTCGGAGGAATCCATTCGCTCTCGATATATCGCCTCAAGTCGAGGTCGGCGGCGTCAGCTTAGATCTCGGAAGTACTTTACATCCAAAAAGCTGCTTCGTAAAGCAGTATCCGCCGCTATTCAGCGTGATGGAGAAGACCATCGCCCATACGTCACAGTAAAAATAGCCGAAGAAAATATAGTTGGTTTGCTCGACAGTGGAGCTTCTGTAAGCATATTGGGAAAACACTCTCTGGAATTTCTGCGTAAGAATAATCTTAGTTACAACCAGAGTCATTCTTATGTTCGTACAGCGGATGGCTCACGGAATTCTATCATTGGTCACGTAAAGTTGCCCGTCCGTTATGCTGAGAAAACAGAAACCATCCATTTTCACTTAGTGCCCAGCTTACAACAGGAACTTTACTTAGGAATTGATTTTTGGGATGCTTTTGGCATTACCCCTGCTGTAATAGACTCCCTGGATATTGATAAGACCACAAAGATCCATCCTCCGCAACACACCCTCACACCAGAGCAAAATGCCCAACTGGAAGATCTCAAACATCAATTTCCTCCCTTTTCGAAGCATGGCCTCGGCCGTACAAAACTGTTGGAACACAGCATCGACGTAGGAGATACTCCACCAATAAAGCAACGTCACTACCCGGTATCCCCAGCGGTTCAAAAGTTGTTATATGAAGAACTGGGCCGAATGTTAGCCATGGACGTTATCGAAGAGAGTCAGAGCTCCTGGAGCTCTCCAGTGGTTCTCGTGAAAAAATCTAATGGGAAGGTGCGACTATGTTTAGATTCTCGCAAGGTCAATTCTGTTACCAAGAAAGATGCTTATCCACTACCATTGATAGATGGACTCTTAGGTCGCCTCCGAGAAACCAGATATATCTCAAGCTTAGATCTGAAAGACGCATTCTGGCAGATACCACTCGCAGAGTCCGCTCGTGATAAGACTGCATTCACAGTTCCTGGAAGGCCTTTATATCAATTTAAAGTCATGCCGTTTGGTCTATGCAATGCTCCACAAACTATGTGTCGCCTTATGGACCGGGTCGTGCCTCATCAATTCCACGATCGAGTATTTGTCTACTTAGATGACTTACTCATTACTTCCACTACGTTCGAGGAACATTTGGACTTACTGAGGGAAGTCGCTTCCCTGCTTCGTCAGGACTGACCATAAACGTTGAGAAGAGTAAGTTCGTTCTTCGAGAAATTAAATACCTTGGCTATGTGGTTGGTGAAGGAGGTCTGAGGGTCGATCCTGAAAAGGTGTCTGCAATTGTAAATTTTCCTAGCCCATCAACAGTTCGGCAAACACGCAGACTACTGGGCATGGCTGGATGGTACAGGAGATTTATCCCAAACTTTTCGAGCATCGCTGCTCCGATCACAGAGCTTCTGAAGAAGGGTGCGAAGTTTCAGTGGACTTCGGAGGCTCAAGAAGCCTTTAAACAACTAAAAGAACACTTATGTTCGGCCCCACTGCTAGCTAATCCAGATTATACGAAGCCCTTCTATATAAGATGTGATGCCAGCACTATGGGAGTAGGCAGTGTCTTATTTCAAAAGTCGGAGGATGATTCCGAAAGGCCAATTGCATTTATGTCCCAAAAGTTGAATTCTGCCCAGAGAAATTATAGTATCACTGAACTAGAATGCTTCGCTGCGGTACTGAGCGTAAAGAAGTTTAGAGCGTATATCGAAGGTTTCCACTTCACAGTCATCACCGACCACCAGAGTTTGAAATGGCTAATGACTCAAAAGGAACTAACGGGGCGACTTGCGCGATGGAGCTTAAAACTACAGTCATTCGACTTTGAGATCGAGCACGTAAAAGGAAGCCAAAATGTAGTGCCGGATGCGTTATCTCGAATGTATCTTGATTCGGCAGAGGCGACTATCTCTGACCTTAGCAAGCTAGATTACCTGGTAGACCTGAAATCAGCACTCTTCTCTGACCCTGCTTACGTAGGTTGGAAAGACAAAATCTCGGCTACACCAGCTCAGTATCCTAATCTGCAAGTCACTGAACTGCACATTTTCATTCGTATTGAGGGCGGTGGTGATAACGATCTATCCGATATCCCCAGTTGGAAACTCTGGATTCCTCAAGGGCTCACCAAAGATTTAATTAGAAGGGAACACGAGAGCTCCACTGCAGCCCATGGCGGTATTCATAAAACCCTTGATAGACTGCGAAGATATTATTTTTGGCCAGGCATGCGCCAACAAGTCCGCGCATATATCTTACAATGCGATGTCTGCAAACAAACCAAAGCTCCAAACTGCAGGCTAAGGCCCAAAATGGGAAACCAGATTGAGGTAGAAAGGCCTTGGCAGAGATTGCATATTGACTATATTGGACCCCTCCCAAGAAGTAAACGCGGGAATACCACCATCCTAGTCATTGTGGACCAGTTTACCAAATTTGTCCTACTAAAGGCTTTTCCCCAAGCAAAAACTAAGCAACTCATAGAATATCTAGAGGAAAATATATTCCACTGTTACGGGGTACCTGAGATTATACATACTGATAATGGGCCACAATTTATCTCAACAGAGTTTGCTCGCATGATAGAACGCTTCGGTATTCGCCACACAAAGACTGCAGGATATTCGCCACAGTCCAATGCTGCAGAGAGAGTTAATCGCTCCATCGTGGCAGCAATTAGGTCGTATGTGCAAGAGGAACATACCAACTGGGATTCCCAGCTAAGTGATGTGGCTTGCGCTTTGCGAAACGCAACACACCAGTCGACCAAATTTTCCCCTTATTTCTTACTTTACGGATACCACATGATCTTACATGGAGGTACATACAATCTTCTCCGCCAGATTGATGGCTTGGCAGAAGGTAACTTCGAAGTATTACCAAGTAACTACAGAATTCCACTAGTACATGAGCGAGTGAAAGACCATCTCCGGGAAGCTTACGAGAGAAACGCTCACACCTATAACCTTCGCGCGCGGCAGATAATTTATAAACCAGGGCAAATTGTCTATGTCCGGAATTTCGTACAGAGCAAGGCCGCAGACAAGTTCGCGGCCAAACTGGCCAACAAGTTCATCAAGGCTCGCATACGAAAGAAGAATGGTAATGTGAACTACGAAGTAGAAAGTATGGATGGTAAGTTTATTGGCGTCTATCACGCAAGCAACATTCGCCAGTAACATCCTAAATCGCAATCAAATATTCTAAATCATTTTATAAAATAAATATCGGTATTCAACTCGCAAAAGAAAGGAGTAATATATATAGAGTAGTTAGACAATAATCTCGCCCTTAAATTTGTCGAATACAGACCCTGTATGTGGTCCGGAATCCCATATAAATTCGCTGGGCTGCTCGGCTTACTTCTAAGCACGGGTAGTAAGATATACTCAACCTTAATAACCAAGCCTTTCTCTATACAGAACGGTCACGGACGAGAAACTACGACCATGTGGAAGCCAATGGAGCTCTCACTAACCACCGGCCTATTATTGGTGATTGGCCTGATGACAACTGCCCCTATTGCCTGCGGAATCATCGCCTACGACTGTGGCCACGAGAGAGTGAATCTCACCGCCATTTCACTGGTATCCATTGGTCCATGCATATTTAACAATAAGGAAGTAGTCAAGGAGGAAGAGGATATACAGCTTTTGCAAACGAGCGAGACTACCACGCTACACATCTTTCAATGCAAAATTAACATCATACAGTCAGTGTACAAATGCGGTATGTTCAGCCATCTCTCTCTAGTACCTGGAGGATTGAGTACATATATTATGGATATAAGTAAAGAGAACTGCATGAACATTCATAGGTATAACACTCTTAAATTACAAAACGGCAGAACAATTGCTGATATTAAGACGAATGCTTCAACCTCACTGACCGAAGTCGTTGGCGGGTCAATCGACCAAAACGGAAATTGCAACGGAGTTCCGTATACGTCAGGAGCAAATTCCTGGGATAATGTTGTGGTTATGCATGCGATGGAAGTAACCATTATGGACTACCAAAGCTCGGTCCGCATTGATGACAACATGGTTATTCTACGAAACAACGTGCTATGTCCCTACCTGGCTGGTAAATGTACGGATCCAGAATACGGAATGAGTTTTTGGGATCTCATCTCTGACAATTCTTGCGAAAGTCAAAAGTACGACGTATTATGGCAAGGAGTGGCTACGAAGATTAGGACCTCGAACAAATCCATTAGCAACACCATATACACCGTGACGTCCGGAGAAATAATCTTTGCACTCGAAGTAAAAAAGCAAGTATCCGTTTGTCGTTTCCCCGGTTTTCAAACTAAGCATCCCAGGCTGATCATTGTACCTAAGGCAGCATCCGATTACTGGTTTAGGAAAAAACCTCTGGATACTCGTAACCTCGATCTTTTCACGTACGTTAATTCGAAGTTCGTCTATGTTGAGCGTCACTTTAAGGGTCAAGTCGAGAAACTATACACCAATCTCCTGAGGAAGAAATGCGAATTAGAAAGAGAACTACTTCAAACCCAGCTGATCATGGCCCTCCACCACCCGGCAGAGTTCGCTCTTATAAGAATGAAAGAGCAAGGGTTCACCGCTGTACATAGGGGGGAAATCATCTACTTAGTGAGATGCCAACCAGTTGAAGTCACTGTTCGGAAGAGCAACCGGTGTTATATGGAACTACCAGTAACTTATGGAGAAAGTGACTACTTCCTAGCTCCGTTAACCCACCTACTGCAGCAGCGTGGAACTGAGATTATCTGCTCAGATTTGCTGAGTCCAGCATACTACATTAGAGGAACCTGGTACGGGACCAATCCGACAATTCACCAAATTAAAGAACCATCTCAACTTCAACCATCAAACACCGCTGACTGGTCATACGAAGACCCAGGAGAACTTATTCGGGCAGGAATTTACCACAGCGAGTCTCTGGAAAACCTTCGCCACCAGATCATGTATCCGTCCGAGAGGCTAGCCATTACTAACATACTCACGCAACGTGTAATGGGTCGAGATGTTCACCACCAAGATATTAACGCCGTCAACCTTTTATCTCCAAAGACAATGGAGGACCTAGTCACAACGGTACGGACAAAGATATGGGGCGCTTTCAATTTTTTTGGAAGTGTCTGCTCCTCCCTGCTGGGAATTTACGTGTGTCTGAAGGCAGTCAAGTTTGTCATCGATACCTTCATCAATGCCAAGGTTCTCGGAGCGATTTACGGGAGGAGTTGGAAATTATCAGCCGCTGTGTGGAACACCATGACAAACCATATTCTACATCAACAACATCAACAGCAAGCTACTGCATATCCGGACTCCGTCACTACCCATCTACCCCATGATCGTCTAGCCAGTGCCTCAACCGAAGAAGATGCACAAACAACATCACCACCTGGAGCTTCAAAAGACACCATAGACGAAATAATCACGCTTAGGGACCGAGTAGCTCGTCTGAACTCCAACATCCAGCCTTAGAAGAGCAGCAATCACTCAGTAATACACTTCTACCATGGTTAAGGTCATACCAATCAGCAACTAGATCGACTGAAATTTGTCGATATGTAAAAAGTGAAATACTTCTTTATTTGTGTTCACTTTGTTTCTTGAATAAAGATTCAGTAATAGCTTACTACGATTGTCAAGCCCATTTTCTTATTCCTCCTTTTTTTATATAATCGCTGCCTATTGATCATACAGGGTAACCATATCATCCTTTCGTAAGACTTATGCCCGGCTAGCTCAGTCGGTAGAGCATGAGACTCTCTGATCTCAGGGTGTGGGGCGTCCCCGCGTTGGGCCTTATATTGTTAGGATTGGACCACAGCCGTAGTGTTCTCTCAGCTTCGGAGAATCCCGCTCTGGAATGGGAACTTCCGAACCTGACCTGTAACGGCTATAATATTTTAAACTCAGTTGCAAAATTCTAATTTCGTGTATCTTGGGCAACAGGGTATATGTAATCATAATTAGTCAGATGCATCCCAAACCCAGTCTCTGGTAAAATAATTTAATTAAAGTAAATGAACTTCTTATCGAAATACACAGAGAAAAAAAAAACAATTTTTAATATAATAAATTGTTGCAAAGTAAAGTCAGTAAATTGAGTCCAAGCGGAAATCTATTGCGAAAAACTCAATAAAATAAATCGCCCACTAAACGTTTCTTTTTGGTAAAGAAAGAAGGTAAAAAAAAAAAAAAAAAAAAAAAAAACAAAGAAAATGCAATTTGAGCATTCCCGATCACCCAACAAAAATGCTGATCAATCAAGGGTAATGCACTTGGGTAATTTTCCCTGTATCGCCCCTTGGGTGTCATCAAGAAAGGTGAAGATCGAGACCCTCACAGTCTTCAGTTATAGTGAATGGTATACACCACAAATTTCAATTACTTTGTTTTGCTCTATGAGTGGACCCAAGCGCCACTAAGAGTTTGTTTAAGTTTTTTTTTTGTTGCAAGTTGCGATCGAGATTTACCAATCTCCCAATTATAGTGAATTATTTCGTTTTATTTTGCAAGTGAATCTAAACGACACAAAGTGTTCGTTCAAGTTTTTATTTTACTTACAAGGTGAGGTGGAATTACCTTCTCGTGGTAGGGGTGATTTATTTAGCAAATTTTACATATCAGGTGACAGAGATTCGGGTAGTGCTTGAATTGTGTGATTACACTGGTACATGAATCAACAATAACGATAAAAGCGGCTAGGAAGCGAGCCCCATCTTTTCATAAACGAGGCCTTGCTTTGCTTGGGCACCCAAAGTTCGTTTGCAGGAGACTTTCGGCATACTTATTGAGGAGACGAGAGTCGCCTAACTCCATCCGGAATTAGAGGAAAAAAATCGTATAACCTAATTGTCAACGGGACGAGATTGGGGGAAGGCGGAGAAACAAAAACACAACATACAAGAAAACAAAAAAAAAAAAAAAAAAAAAAAAAAACACAAGAAATTTCCTTTTTTCACAGCATTAATCACCAGGTTGCTGAAGCGCTTCATCGCCGGGGAGATTAATATGTAAGTACCAACACAGGTTCCCACCAATTTATATTTTGTCGTGATAGTGTAGTGTTGCAAAAAGAGAAGAAAAAAAAAATAAATACAAAACGCTCTGTTTCTCTTGTCTTCTCATATTTCGCTTGGAACCCACATGGTTTATGATAGTCAATTAGATTTGAGTATATTCATAAAAATAATACAAAAACATTTTTTTTTCTTGTAATACTGTAAAACTTTTTTTTTTGTTTTCTTGATTTTATTCATGCTTATGTTTATAATAGAGTATAATCTCCTCCCTATGGAGTTATCAATTATCGGGTTACTAGTGTAAGAACTTCGTCTTTAGGGTATAAAACTTAAATTTGTTTTTTTTTGTCTTTTTGTTTATATGTTTGCACATCATATATAGAACAGATAGTAGCGTAACGTCCTTAGTTATACGAATTGTTTTTCTTAGTTCCTTTTAAGATATACAAATATTAGTATACTAACGAAATGGTTTTAGCTATAAACTTTTTTTTTTTTTTTTTTTTTTTCCTATTGATACATAGAGTAGTTTAATGACGCAGTGAATTTTGTTTCCCTAGATCAAAAAATTTTTTTTTCTTTCTTTCCTTCTTTGTTTTGTTCTCGTCTTTTGTGTTCTCGTAGATATACATACATATAGGTACATATATATATTACATATAAATATATTACCACCATGGGGATGCTTAGATGATAACTATCCACACATGTTCTTGTAGTAGTGTAGACCCCTTATATTAATGTTTTTTTTTGTGTTTTGTGCGTGTTTTGAAAAATAAATAAAATAACATGGTAGTAGGATAAATATCTGTTTCGTTTGGTGCTGGGTTCAGTTGGGGTTTTGGGAAGATCAAGATGCCAGGAGGCGGATGCAGTTGCAATCTCTCCTAAGAGTTTGGTGAGTAGGGCAGTGGGATGGGGTTTCAAGTAATCCAGAGGGGCCTATCATTCAGAGTGGGGTCCGTATTCCCATCTTTCAGTTTCTCTATTTTTTTTTGTTTGTACTTTGTTTTCTTTCTATCTTAATTATTCCTCTAGAGCGGTACAGTAATAGGTGGTTGAACAGCGAGCAAGAACCTAACCCAGCCCTGAGCTTGAGCCGGCAAAAAGTCTGTACCGTGCTCGCCTAAAGATCAACCTCCATTGTCCCTCAACAACCTTAAAAGGGACATAAAGTAGCCATGACCAGTCATCTGCCTCGCTGAGTTGAGTGGTCGAGAAGCGGCCACGCTGAGAGGTATATATGACTGGCCGGAAGGTTACACATTTAATAAATGAAATTTCAGCATCTTCTTTCACAATCGTCGTTCACCGCCTGTCGTTGCAATTGTGCTCCCAATCTTTCGGCGGTCTGTTTTGACAACCGAATTTCCCGCTGCCGTCTGCCGTCGCAATTGTGCTTAGGCGATTACTCGTCATAGAAACTAGTTTTGCATTTCTTTATTTATGTACACGGCCATCTGCTTATGAATTTGTAAACTTTGCTAAAATTTAATTAAAAAGCACTCGCACCACCTTCAATTTCATGTTCTCTATTTGCATTGTATAATACTTCAAATTAGAGCCAGCTTCAGTTCAATGTTTGTCTCTCTTTTCTATTGCATTGTAACTAGATCTTCCTGTCAGCGAGCAACATTGTAATTCTAGAATTCTCTCAAGCAAGTTAGAAAAAGGTTTCGGTGTGCGTGCAGCTTCCTCTGTCTATTGAAAGTTACAAAAAATAAATTGGATTAATTGAAAACACACGTTGTTCTTACTAATAATTCTTTCCAAAAAATATTGGAAAAAACATTGGCGCCCGAGCAGGGACCGAGGAATAGTTTTATCGCATAATTTCATCTGCGCACGTTGCACATAACCTTCATTGCGTGCCTGCATTTTCGGATTCAATCACGGTGGCTGTATATATGCATATATATATATATATATTTTGCTTCGATACACATTGCATCGCTCATCGTGGGAATCATTTGTATAATTTTTCGGAATTGGTTTTAGTCCAATTCTATCTACGCAAATGGCACAAAGCCATGCTGAAGATTTTATTATGAACTTCGTTAGTTGGAGACAATCGCATACACATTTCGCTTCGATACAGATTGATTGTTCAGCGTGGGATTCATTTAGAACAATTCCTGTAAATTGGATAAATATTTTGGTAAAATCTAGATTCATTTATTCTCGTATTTTATATATGATTTCATGTGTGCACGTGGCGATTGCTGAGATATTCCCAGCATTCTTGGCTCTTTGAACTACCATTAGCTGTATTTCGCTTGGACTCATATCGGTTGGTCTTCGTGGGATTTTGTCATAGATCATGGTGAATGAATAGCTATTACGGTAACATCAATTGTTGTACATTTAGTGCCGACTAAGCGTGAGTACAGTTTCTATTCTTAAACATATGCAACTTGGAAGAATGCTTATTTATTGGGATCAAAGAGTTTCTACATAAAAAAAAAATATATATATAAATTATTTCCTGAATTGTCACATCGGATATTAAATATCGTTAAGCGGGCATAAAGCCAACAATAAAAAACATTCTAGAAGTGCGCGCGGTATTTCTTTTGAAAGGCAGCCTGACAGTTATACCATACAATACAAAGCGGTATCTAAATTTTAGTGCTTTATGCAAATTATATACATTTAAGTGCTTGTAATTAATTTATTGACTTTTGACCATTCAAATCGCTTGTGGTTATCAACAAAATGTTTGGTGAAACCGAAGGAGAAAAGACTAAAGCCACTGAGGGTTCTAAAAAAGATACCGGTAAGTCAAGGCTCGCCGATATGCGCGTTTTAAGAGGTACGGTTACCATGCAGCAGACCAAGATGAAGAACTATATAGAAACGCCGGGTAGACCGATGTCGTTGTGCGAATTAGAGACAAGACTTGGCCTGCTCGAGAATTATATTTCGCGATTTAATGAAGTTCAATCGAAATTAGAGTGCGAGGACCCCGATGAACTTAAAAGTGATAAACGGCAATCATTTGAAGACACCTATATTGTTATAAAAAGCTTAATCCTCTCGTTAATGGATAAAAAGCGTCCGCGCGTGTCATTACCATCCGTGGACCCTAGTTTCTCCTCTGCTATGCCAAAAATTAATGCCAGCTTACCAAAAATACAAATAAAGCGGTAATTTCACGGACTGGCCTGATTTTTATTCGACATTTAAAACACTAGTAGAGGACAATGAACATTTATCCCATGTCGAAAAATTATCATATTTACGCGGAGCGTTAGATGAAAATCCCTTGCAAATCATTAGCAATCTTAGCTTAGACAACGAAGGCTTCGAAAGTGCTCTTAGTTTGGTGAAAGAGCGTTATGAAAACAAGCGCTTAATGTTTCAAAGCCATATGCAGTCGCTCTTCAAGTTAAAAACCGTTGAAAGAAATTCAGTTGCCCGATTGAGGGATCTTTCCGATTCTGTTAAGTCACACACGAGGGCGTTGCGGAGCATTGCCGACACCGAGGCAATTGCCGATGGTTTACTTCTTCAGCTCCTTAAGGGCAAAGTCGATGCTTTGACCATGGAGAAATGGGAAGAACAAGCGCCACTTCACGTTCTTCCTTCATGGAATGAATTTTCAAAATTCTTAGACAAACGCTGCCAAACTCTAGAAAATATGCAATATTCACATGGAATCAAAACGGAAGCTTCGAAACAAGATTCGCAGAAGGCAAGAATTAACACTAGAAAGCCTGCATTCACAACTGTGCAGCTTAATAAAGCTTGTAATCTCTGCCAAGGCTCGGATCATAGTATGTTGAACTGTGCTAAGTTTCTCAATCTAGCACCTATTGAAAGATTTTCGGAGGCTAAAAGATTACGTTTGTGCATCAACTGCTTAAAGCCTGGTCATATAGTGAAGGCTTGCAAATCCAACCGATGTCGTTATTGCAGCTCAAAGCATCATACGCTCTTGCGTATGAACGTCTGATGATCCAGACAAAAGTTGTCTATCTGCTAACACTTCAAATCAAAACTCGGTAGCTATGACTTCGAACACGAGCGGTCAATCTTCGAAGGCGTCTCAAGAGCCAAGCTATGACACCTTACTCGCGACGGCTATAGTCGAGATACAAAACCATTATGGTGAATTTATTCCTTATAGAGCTTTGCTGGACTCCGGCTCGTCCCTCCATTTCGTCACGGAACATGCTGTGCAACATCTTCGGCTAAAGAGAACCAGGACTAGCATCAGTGTCACAGTCAAGTCTCGTTTGAATGGCTATCAAAATTCCTTCGAAACCTTGATACTACCTAAGATAGCAAGTGAACAGCCATCTCGTCGTCTAAACTGTTTCGAGTGGAAGATTCCGAATAACATTGTCCTTGCTGATCCTCAATTCAACATCCCACAACCAGTTGACATATTGATAGGGGCTAGCTTGTTCCTTGAATTGCTGTCAGTGAGTCAAATACGATTAGGAAGCAATATGCCTGTATTACAAAAAACCGTACTAGGTTGGGTAGTTTCTGGTGGAAACTCTACACTAATGGGTAACTGTTTAATAGCTGCTGAATCCGAATGGAGCATTGAAGAGTTGCTTCAAAGGTTTTGGGAAGTCGAAGATTATAAGTCACAAGTGAATACCATGTCGCCTGAAGAAGCACTTTGTGGAGAGCACTTCGTAAAAAATGCAAGGCGGGACAATGTTGGTCGTTTTATGGTTCAGTTGCCTTTTCGCAAGGATCCCAACATTCTCGGAAATTCTATAGAAATTGCAAAAAGGAGATTCTTCCACCTAGAACAGAAGTTACCAAAAAATGCTGCACTCAAGCAACAATACTCTGAATTTCTATTGGATTACTTGAAATGTGGTCATATGGAGGGAGTGGCCTTTGATGCGTTGCCTAACGAAAGTTATTTTCTACCTCATCATTGCATAATAAAGCTCGAATGCAGCAGCACTAAGTTAAGAGTGGTATTTGATGCGTCCTGCAAAACAACCTAAGGATACTCCCTAAATGACGTGCTCATGGTAGGACCTGTTGTCCAAAATGATTTGTTCAGCATTCTCATTCGTTTTCGATCTCATAAGGTAGCCCTTACGGCAGATATAACAAAAATGTATCGTCAAGTTCGAGTACAAAGTACTGACGCCAACTGGCAATGCATTTTATGGGGAGAATCACCAAATCATCCATTGGAAGCTTATCGTCTCTTGATTGTCACATATGGAACTGGGCCTGCCTCTTTTTTAGCAACTCGAAGTCTGAAGCAACTGTCAGCGGAGGAGGAATTGAATCACCCAATTGGGGCCAGGGTGCTGCTTCGTGATTTCTATGTTGATGACATGCTGTCGGGAGCCGACACAGCAGAAGGAGCAAAAATAATGCGGCATGAATTAGAAAGCATACTGCATAGTGGGGCTTTGAAGTGGCAAAGTGGTGCTCTAATAATGCTGCACTTCTTGAAGCAATCAACAGTGATAAGATTGAAAAGTATCTGCAACTTGCAGGAGATAACGTCGTAAAGACTCTGGGCGTGACTTGGCAGGCTGAGGAAGACTTCTTTCAAATCGTTTACCAGCTTCTGGAGCAGCCGCCTAGAGTGACAAATCGTTCTATTTTATCCATGATCAGTCGCATTTTTGATACTATAGGCTTAATAAATCCCATAATTGTGAGGGCTAAGATTTTTCTCCAGCGCCTTTGGAGTTTAAAGCTAACATGGGATGAGTCGTTGCCACAGGAGCTTCACCTGGAGTGGACTTCATTTTATAAACAACTGGAAGCCATAAACAGCATTAGAATTCCTCGATACATCATGTCAACGTCAACGTTGGCAAAGTGATTATTTACAGGGTTTGCAACAACGAGTAAAATGGCAATCGGCGCATCCCAATCTAAAGACTGGCGACATGGTGCTCCTAAAGGACGAAAATTCTCCTCCACTCAAGTGGCCCTTAGGACGTGTAGTGGAATTGCATCGGGGAAAGGACGGCCATGTTCGTGTCGCTACAATCAAGATTGTATCTGGACTTCTCAAGCGAGCTGTAGCCAAGCTGTGTCCATTACCAGAAGACATCAATCCGTTGGAAGCAGGTGCTCCCAAGGTGGCCGGTTTATGTTACTCGTCATAAAAACAAGTTTTGCATTTCTTTATTTATGTCCATGGCCAGTTGCTTATGAATTTGTAAACTTTGCTAAAATTTAATTAAAAAGCTCTCGCACCACCTTCAATTTCATGTTCTAATTAGACTATTTGCATTGTATAATACTTCAAATTAGAGCCAGCTTCAGTTCAATGTTTGTCTCTCTTTTCTATTGCATTGTAACTAGATCTTCCTGTCAGCGAACAACATTGTAATTCTAGAATTCTCTCAAGCAAGTTGGAAAAAGGTTTCGGTGCGCGTGCAGCTTCCTCTGTCTATTAAAAGTTACAAAAAATAAATTGGATTAATTGAAAACACACGTTGTCCTTACTAATAATTCTTTCCAAAAAATATTGGAAAAAACACTCAGATGATCTGTGATCAGACGTTTACTTGAATTTTATTTGAGGAGAAAACAGCTGGCTGACGTAACTTCACTGTCATTGAAGATATACAGAAGTGAGAAGTTAGTGTGCTGTGGTATATTTTGTGGAGTTTTTTGTTATTTATTTACCTCTTTTTGAAGGATTAAGCTATGATGGAGGATAAACCACAGTTACAGTATATGTGGGTGAACTCCTGAATCCCACTTCCACCGGAAAACTATTGATTGGATCAACAGTAAGTTTTTAGATAAATGCAGTTTAATTATTTAAAGCTTCATACTTTGCGTCCCTTTTTTTATTTTAGGTAGATTATGCATGGAGCTGTAAGTACATCGAGGGACTATTATTATGCTTGCTGCATTAAAGCTGACAGTAGGAAATTCATCGTGGGATTTCAACGTATTTATGTGAGGACTGAACAATGGTTTGGGGACTTTACGCGAGTCTCTGGTCCATCAATAGCCCAAGATTTTTCATTGGATCTGAGGATAATGGAATGATCCAGAAGAGTCCATTAGCATTGCACCAATTAGAAACTTTTGAGAGAATCACACTGATGTCAAAGATCAGAGAAGGAATGCCGTCCTTTGGAGCTCCAGCATAGATTTGTATATCATCAGCATAAAGATGAAAATGAGCACCATCTAACTCCCGAGTTATATCATTGATAAAGAGCGTGAACAAGAGCGGAGCCAATACCGTCCCTTGCGGAACTCCCGATAAAACCAACTTACAAGAGGACATTTTCCCATTGGACACCACAGTCTGCGTTCTTTGATTTAAATAGCAAGAGATTAACCTACATGCAGAAGACGAAAACCAAATTGACTTCGCAGCTTATCAACTAGAAGCACATGCGGGACTGTTGTAAACGGGTTCGGGATCCCGTTTTAAATCTGATGGGACATCCGCTGTGAAGCCGATTGCTCGCAGGTATTGTATTAGTGGTCTTTGGGTATGCCCTAGTTCTCCATTAGACTGTGGATGGTATGCTGAAGATTGTAACTTCTTTACCTTTAGAAGCTTACATATCCTTTTGAATAGTTCACTCAGGAAATTTGTTCCCTGATAGGTGAGTATTCTTTTGGGTATGCGATAGCGCGCAACGATTTCATCAAAGAAAACTTGCGCTACTGTGACGGCTTCCGCATTCGGTATTGCATACCAGTCGACAAATTTTGTTAAATTATCTTGAAAGTTCAAGATATATTTGTTACCTAATGTGGTATCTTCTAGTGGACCTAAAATATCCAGGTAAACCTTGTCGAAGGGCTATTCTGCAATGTCCGTGATAACAATCGGCATTTTATATTGTGGAGAATCTTTCATAGTCTGGCCCTTTCGGAATTTTTTAATATATTTTTTTTAATGTCGCTAAGCATGTGTCTCCACCAATACTTGCGTCTAATGCGTTTGTAAGTTTTGATGACGCCTTGATGGCCACCGAAAGGAGAATCATGGTAATCTTTTAAAATTGTTTGAATCTCTGTGGGGCTCATGATAAATTCGGGTGTCTTACCTGTGCTTTTGTTTTGATCAAGCGATGCTGGGGTTTGTGTATTTGCCTCTGGGATTCGAATTTCGTTTTGATTCGTGTGCTCTTCCGTCTCCGTGCTGGAGCTATTTGTAGTCTCTTGAGCCTTTTGCTTCTGAGCGCGACTCACGATGAGCAATGAGCGGATTTCTTTTTTTCCTATTATTTGTGGAATCATCTTTCTCCACATCTGAGTCCATCGTGTGGTGGACTAAGGCTTTTACGGTTAAGGTATTGCCTGAACTGTCTTCCTTTAATGCATCAGGGATCGTACTTAGTTCATCCGCATTATTGTTGTACTTTTCCGGTTTGTATTCGATATTGTAATCGAATTCAGATAACTTGTGATGAAATCTCACCAAACGGGAAGTATTATCTGTCGCATTGAAGACGCCTTTGAGAAGTTTATGGTCTGTGAATTTCCTGCCTTAAAGGAAGCACCTGAAATTCTTCGTAGCGCAGACAATAGCCAATAACTGCTTCTCCATTGTGAAGTAGTCTTTTTTGGGCTTTGTTTAACGTGCGGCTTACATAGGCAATGGGCTGGTCCTTGCCGACTCCTCCTTGAGAAGAAACAGCTCCTAGAGCCTCGTTACTTGCGTCCGTAGTGAGATTAAATGATTTCAAAAAATCAGGATAAATTAGAAGTGGTGGAGAAATTAAAGCACTTTTTATGATTTCAAATCCTTCTTGACATTTCTTAGTCCAAGTGAATTTTACATCCTTTCGGAGTAAATTTGTGATTGGACGTACAATTTTGAAGAAGTCTGGAATGAATTTTCTGTAGTAAAATTCGGGAGAAGTCTGGAATGAATTTTCTGTAGTAAGTGGCAACTCCCAAAAATTACTGAACTTGTCTTACTGTTCTTGAAACAGAAAATATTTGGACCTTAGATTATATAGCAGAAAGGATAGGCTAGCTGCGTAAAATTGGTGTATTGAGGGCACGGGAGGGAAATGGAAAGAGGGCTGGGTGTTTAGTTTTTGTCAGTTCAACATTTGCGACATTTCTGAAATTATTTGAATATACGAAACAACTCCGGTGTTGTTTTAGTAATTTTGTGAGTGAAAACATAATTAAAATTGATTTGTAATAATATAATTAAAATGTTTTAAATAAAATATAAGCGAAATAGTTATAAAAATGTACAGCTGTGGTAAAAAAATTTAACATTTTCCAATGCCAGTTTGTTTACTTACAATTGAATTGTCAATGGGTGTCTATATGATATCAGCCATACAAAGGCAACTCAGAGAAATATTATCGCAAAATAAATGGGGCACTAGGAAAATTCTTACAAATGTAAAAGTTACAAAAGAATTATAAAATTATAAACTGAAAAATGATTCGAATCACGGTGACAGGAAATTGTGAAACTTTTTCAATACTTGATAAAGTTTTAACTACTGAATTATGTGCTCGCTCAGAAAATATTGTAATTTACGACTTCCGTGACTAAACACAAACACCGATGCAATTCTACTACTTGAAATATACCCCTATACGCTACTTTTGTTTGGCTTCTCTACGACTGTAGAAATCCCCCTTGATTTCCCAGAGGTACCTAGAAAGGGGATAAAACAGTCATTTTCGAGAAGTAGCCCTATGCTACTTCTCCATATTACAAATTCCTGAAAAAAAGAAAGAATTTTTTTAAATATCTACTAGTAGTAGCCCTATGCTACTTCTCCACATTATAAATTCCTGAAAAGTTAAAATTTAGATATTTTTTTTCGAGAAGTAGCTCTATGCTACTTCTCCATATTACAAAATTCCTGAAAAAAAGATAAAATTTATATATTTTCAAGAAGTAGCCCTATGCGACTTCTCCATAGTACAAAAATTCCTGGAAAAAAAAACATATCCATACATACCCGCATACAAGTCCAGGTCTAGAAGAAACAACAACAGCAGAATATTTTTCAGTCGAAAAATTCTAAAATGTGCAAAATGAGCACAAAATACAATTTTTCGTTTAAAACTTACCGCTAGTCAACCACATCAAAGCGACGAAAATGGCAATTCGCCTAGCTGTAACAGATTGCGTGATGCCATCATGCAATGTGTTGCAACAAGCTTGAAAAAAGAACAAACAAATTCTGAGAAGAAAAAGGCGCTCGCTTGCCGGTGGCTGAGTGAAGAATGATGGAATGTAGGGAGACTGCTGGTAGTCGGGGAGTTGTCTTTTGGCTTTGAACGAGAACGGTCGCAGAAAAATTAAGTCCTCTTTATTTAAAATCAGTCTGTAGAGTTGTTTTTTGCTTTCCCTTCTTGGGGATTTTCTCCTTTCGTGGTTTTTGAATTTTTTTCCGCGGGAACTTCTGGCGTCCGCGCATTGTCCATCGGCTCGCGACTAATCCGCTGTGGAAAATTTCAGATTTTCTTTGAAAGAAAATTTTGTGAATTGAAAGAAAATTGTGTGAACTGAAAGAAAAATTTTAGTTTATTCATTTTGGTCCTGAATTTTATTAATTGGATTACTTACCTGTGCGACCGTGATTTCTCTTAAAGATCTTTCTCATAGTGAACTGAAAGGAAAATTTTGGTATTAATGTTGCACGTTCATAAATGTTGTTAATTAGAATATTAACCTGTGCGACAGTGATTTTCCTAAAGATCTTTCTCATAGTGAACTGAAAGAAAAATTTTAGTATTAATGTTGCACATTCATAAATTGTGTTAATTAGAATATTTACCTGTCCGACCGTGATTTTTCCTATAGATCTTTCTCATAGTGAGCTGAAAGAAAAATTTTAGTATTAATGTTGCACATTCATAAATTGTGTTAAATAGATTATTTACCTATGCGACAGTGATTTTCCTAAAGATCTTTCTCATAATGAACTGAAAGGGAAATTTTAGTATTAATGCTGCACGTTCATAAATGTTGTTAATTAGAATATTTACCTGTGCGACAGTGATTTTCCTAAAGATTTTTCTACTGGAGAACTGAAAGAAAATTTTAGTATTAATGCTGCGCATTTATAAGTTTTAGTATTTGAATTATTTACCTGTGCGCCAGTGATTTTTTCATATAGATCTTTCTAACAGTGAACTGAAAGAAAATGTTGTTATTAAGGTTGCGCATTCAAGAAATTTTATTAATTTAATTATTTACCTGTACGCCAGTGATGTTCTTCATATATATCTTTCTAATAGTGAACTGAAAGGAAATTTTAGAATTAATGTTGCGCAGTCTTAAAATGTATTAATTAGAATATTTACCTGTGACAGTGATTTTTTTTTATGTAGATCTTCCTATTAGTGAACTGAAAAGAAAATTTTGATTGATTCATTCTGTGCAGTCGTAATATGCATTAATTAGAATATTTACCTGCGACAGTGATTTTCTTGTATATCTTTCCATAGGTGAACTGAAAAGAAAATTTTGGTTTATTATTGCTGTGCACTAATAATTTGAATTAAATGGAATATTTACCTGTGCGACAGTAATTTTCATAAAGATCCTTCTACTGGTGAACTGAAAGAAAATTTTAGTATTAATGCTGTGCATATATAATTTGCATTATTTGAAATATTTACCTGTGCGTCGGTGAGTCTTATATACCATAGTAGTGGCGAGCCTGAGAGAAAATTTGGTGAAAAGTTTCCTTGCACGTAACAAAGATCAGGTGAACTCAGACTTCAACGTAGTCCTGAAGCAGCTAGCAGATAGTTGGAAAACCAGTTTCCAACCCTTTTGGTAAAGGAGGAAACCCTGAATATTATTAAATCAGGCCTTATGTAAGTCCATAGCGGACCACAAGGTTAGTTCAAGTTTTCTCTAAGTATTATTATTTGCTTTGTGTTCTTTTGTTTCTAATTTTACAGTGTTAAAGCCATTTAGTCTACATCTAAGGTTAGGCGTCGGTCACAGGGTTCGATAAGTCATATAATAGGAAAGCGCTTATTAGGGCTAGTTGTAAGATTTTGATCTAGATTCATATTAACCGCAGACTTTGTTTCCTTTAGTTTTTATATATACATACCATGTTAATCTCTGTGTGTTGGGTTTCCTCCCTCGTAAGTGATTCATATGCTTGAACATCCTCAATAAATAAACTACTTTGATTTGGACTTGATGAAATTTTGAGTTCCTTGATACGCCTTCCTTCTTCTTTTGGGTGATTTAGTTTCGTCACCTTTGGCCGCCCTTCTCCAAGTTGCTTTCTTCTTTTGTTTACAGGTTGGTAACGGATTCAGCGCGATGGAGTGAGTAGTTCCATAAAGGGGATGGTCGCGGACAGGAGGGAGGTCGTTTCCACACACACACACGACAATAGATGCAAAACACGTACAGATGGGGCCGAGCATTTCGATACGGCTTTGGAGGCTTAGCCAGGGTGGATGCGGGCGATTGGGCCCAACATTACCCAAAGCCGGGGTCTCAACAATATCAGAGACCCATCTTAGCTCTCTCACTCTCTCTCAATCGTCCATTTGCCAGCGTTGTAAGCTCTCCGGGTGAATTAGCACTTGTTCGGCGTTGCTGAGGTCTTCTATTCTCCTTCTTTTTGCGGCATATAAATAAAATCAATTTTCTTCTTTTTAGGCTTTCAGGTTCCACCATGAGAAGGAAGCCTGCATTAGATCTTTTTTTTCTGTCCGCCCGTCTGTCTGATCAGTTATGTTGACGATTTTCCACAGCTTGACAAGCATCAAGGGATGTGGGTGGCAAGAACCACCCCAAGCCGGGTGATCGCTAGCGGCATATTTGCTGTGCAGCCACCCACGCTAATCCCGCGATGATTTTGTAACAAAGAGGTGTCGGATGCAGTATGCATCTACATTCAGGTCTTACTTGGGTCTAGCAGTGTACCTTCGCTAGAACACTTATGTCCTAGTTAAACAACTTCTTTTCTTAGAAACTGGCACTTTTCTGGCTGCAGTTTCAGGTTGTTCTCTCTCAACTTATTGAAGACTTTACGGAATTTATCATTGTGTTCATTTAGGTTTTTACCGTAAATGACAATGTCTTCAAGATAAAAAACATTCTAGACCTTGTAGGCCTGTCAGGACGAAATTCATCAGACATTGGAATGTGGCGGTGGTTGCTTTGAGCCCGAATGGCATATGCTTGAACTCGTAGTGCCCATAGCTTGTGCTGAAAGCAGTCTTGTGTCGATCTTTTTTGTCGAGAGAACTTGGTGGTAGCGGTTGGCCAAATCGAGTGTGGTAAAGTACCTAGCATGACCTAGTTGGTCAAGAATATCCTCAATTTGAGGTAGCGGAAATGTGTCTCCTATTGTCTTTTCGTTTAACTAACGAAAGTCGACAACGACTCGCTACCTTTTTCACCGTCAGGTCCCGCTTCCTTGGTGACAACTAATTCGAAGGACTGTTGCTATACTGGACGATCCCGCTGTCTACCATTTCTTTTAGCTGCTCATTAATTACTTTCCGCTAGGTTTCAGGTAAGCGGTATATTTTTTGATTGATTGGTGCTTGATCTTGTACCAATTGGATATTATGCGTTATAGCATTTGTATAGGTGAGTATATCACCTCTGACGAAGAAGATATCATTATTTCTCTTCCGCGGTTAAATTGGGGTATAGGCTGTGTTCTTGCTCTAGCCTAGAAATACGCGGGTCTTGTTTTGGGTCGTCCGCAGTCTCATGATCCGGGTATAAATAGCGTACATGCTGTAATGCTGCCTTTTTGTCCACTGAACCTTGGTTTGAATTACTTTTCCTTTGAAATTTGCTTGCTATAATTTTGTTTGGTGTATATGTTACAGTCAAAACACGAACTCCATCAAAACCCGATTTTACTAGGAAATGCTAGCTCTCGGTAATTCTAGTTTTAACTAATATAAAATAGTTAAAACTAGAATTAACGAAAGCGCTTTGTTAGAACTAGTATTAACTAAAGAAGATTTAGTTAATTCTGGTTGTGGCTGAATTCTCGCGTAGCTCTTAGTTAAATATAGAACTGACTGGTTGCTATTAGTAAATTTGCGTTACAATTGAATTCTCTCGCACATTAAACCTTGATGTTTATTAAGGATGTGGTTATTTATACATACAGTATGTATACGCAATAGGTGAGGGGGGTTGGCTTAGGGGAAAAGAAAAAAAATGTAACAACAACAGATTATATTTCACAAACGAAAAATTCCAAATCGTACAAAACGCGCACAAGTTAAAATTTTTCGTTCGAAATCTGCCGCTATCCACCAACATCCAAGCGACAAAAACGGTAACTCGCCTAGCTGTAATGCATCGTATGATACCATCAGGCAATGCATTACAGCAAGCCCGCCCGAAATTCTGAGAAATTTTTGGCACAACAAAATATTCGGGCGGAACGATTTTGCCGAAAATAATACACGCACACCCGTACATACAGCGAGCAGAAATCTCGATTGAAGCCCGAACAAACGAGAAGTGAGCGACTGTCGGTGGCGGTAAGCGAAGAACGGCTGAATGTAGGGAGACTGCGTGGAATCGAGGAGTTCGTTGCTGGATGTCGTTGGGTTAACACCAGAAATATGAGTCGTGCGAGGTTCCCTTTTGTCAAGTACCTACAGCTTTTGTGAAATTAGTTAAAAATATATTTCTTTTGGTCCTTTTGGTCATTTATCACGTTGGAAAATTTTGTGGGCGAGGCCGCGACTAACGTCGTGGAAAATCACGACCTTTTACATATCGATTGTGCCGAGGAAAACTTCGAGGAGTTCACGCGTGTGGATCTATAGAACTGTTAGGTTGTAAAGATTGGGAACTGTTTCGCGCGCCTATCGCTGGGGAAAATTGGCAAATAGCACGCCCAGAAATCGCGGGAAATTAATTACCTGTGTGCGAAATTAGCAGGAACTTTCTGGTAAGGAATTTGTGCGCAGTTGAATTCCTATTTAAAAATAAATCTTGCTAGTTAATTACGTGTGTGCGGAATTAGCAGGAACTTTCTGAAAAAGAATTTGTGAGCAGTTGAATTCCTATTTAAAAATAAATCTTACTAGTTAATTACCTGTGTGCGAAATTAGCAGGAACTTTCTGGAAAAGAATTTGTGTGTAATTGAATTTTTATTTAAAAAGAATTTTTATTAATTAATTACCTGCGCGAGAATTTGGCAGGAACAATCTTAAAAGGAAGATTTTTGTGAGTTCAGTTATAATAGAATAAAATTTTATTAATTAGTTACCTGCGCGTCGATTCAGCAGGAACATTCTGTGGAGCAAATTGTGTAAAGTTAAAATTTTATTTAAAAGAATTTTCATTAATTGATTACCTGCGTGACGATTCGGCAGGAACATTCCTAATAGGAAAATGGTGTAAAGTTCAAATTCTATTTTTTTTTTGTCGATTTTTGACGATTCGGCAGGAACATTCAAAAAGGGGAAATTTGCGTTAGTTTACATTTCGATTTTTTAAAGAATTTTCATTAATTAATTACCTGCGTGACGATTCAGCAGGAACATTCTACAAGGAAAATTTGTTTAAATTTGTGATCTCATTTAAAGAGAAATTTTATTAATTAATTACCTGCGCAAGGAATTCAGCAGGAACATTCCTAAAAGGAAAATTGTGTAAAGTTCAAAATTTAGTTTTTTTGTTAGAAACAATTATCGTTTGATTAATTACCTTTGCGACGATTCGACAGGAACATTCTCAAAGGGGAAATTTTCGTGAATTTACATTTCGATTTTAAAAGAATTTTCATTAATTAATTACCGGCGTGACGATTCAGCAGGAACATTCTAAAAGGAAAATTGTGTAAAGTTCATATTTTAGTTTTTGTTGTTAAAAACAATTTTCGTTTCATTAATTACCTGTGCGACGATTCGGCAGGAACATTCTAAAATGTGAAATTTGCGTGAATTTACAATTCGATTTTAAAAGAATTTTCAATAATTAATTACCTGCGTGACGATTCAGCAGGAACATTCTAAAAGGAAAATTGTGTAAAAATCAAATTCTAGTTTTTCTTTGATAAAAAAACAATTGTCGTTTGATTAATTATCTGTGCGACGATTCGGCAGGAACGTTCTAAAAGGGGAAATTTGCGTGAATTTACATTTCGATTTTAAAAGAATTTTCATTAATTAATTATCTGCGTGACGATTCAGCAGGAACATTCTACAAGGAAAATTTGTGTAAATTTGAGATCTCATTTAAAAAGAAAGTTTGTCAATTAATTACCTGCGTGACGATTCAGCAGGAACATTCTAAAAAGAAAATTGTGTAAAGATCAAATTTTAGTTTTATTAATTACCTGTGCGACGATTCGACAGGAATATTCTAAAAAGGGAAATTTGCGTGGACTTACATTTCGATTAAAAAAGAAATCTTATTAATTAATTACCTGCGTGGCGACTCAGCAGGAATATTCCTAAAAAGGAAATTGTGTGGAGTTCAAACCTTTAGTCAAAAGGAATTTTCATTTAATTACTTACTTCCATGACGATTCAGCAGGAATATTCTGAAAAGAAAAATTGTGTGAATTTCAAGGACGAAATTTTGTTAGTTAATTACCTGCGCGACGAATTCATCAGGAATCTTTTGGAAAAGAATTTGTGCAAAGTTATATTTCTAGTTAGAAAGGAAGTCTTATTAATTAATTACCTGCGCGGCGATTCAGCAGGAATCTTCTGCCAAGAAATTGTGGGAATCCCTACATTCAAAAAGCTTCATTGGTGATCCTCCGTTGTGCAACGAAGAGTAACAGGAACATTCTACCTGAACAAACGCGAATTTTCCTACTCAAATAGAAGTTATACGCATGCCAGACTGGTCAGGAGCAACTTGCAAAGGTTCGGAAGGCTATGTAAGGAGAGCTGAAGGTTTTACCACGAATTGGTGTAGGTCAGGAGTAATAATGTAAGGTAAACTTTTATTTATTAGTATAAGTGCCGTGACCCGAAGGGTCCGGGGTTTACTTTCTTTCTTTGTTTTTGTTTTATTTGCACTGTTTTTTTATTTTCTCATATATACATATATATATATACATAAATATGTTTTACGCTTAGTCTGGGGCACCTAGCCTCTCATATATGTATGTTTCTGGGGTAGATGTAAGTTCGCAGAATAGGGCTCGAGCATTTAGGCAGGTAAATCGCAGACAGTTGTTTTGCTAATAGGTTAAGCTTTTTGAACTAGCGAGCTCGAATCAATTAACCTGGTCGATGTCAACTGAGTGGTAAAGCCTTGAGTACGGGTACAAAAATTATTTTTTTTCTTTTTCTGAATAAAGGGAAGTAGTACAGCCTACGCGGACTCGTGTTCTCATTTATATTTTGTTTCTTTTCCTCTTTACTTCTGGCTCACTTTGGAAGTGAAGCTGCCAAATTATTCCTTGCATCGGATGAAATCATCGAGGTTAGATCTTCCAGGCATTAAGTTTCAACTCCTAGATAAAACAGCCAGCATCATGGTGTAAGATGTAATTGGTGGCGGTGTGGACATGGGGTGAAGCCTCTCGGACAGACACACACTTGAATCAGATGGGGCTAAGATTCTTTTGGTACTGCGACGTCTTAGCCAGGGTGGATGGGGGCGATGGGCCCGACTACGTCCAGTCAGGACTCCATTATCACCGGGAGTCCACGCGCTTTCTCTCTCTCAATCTCTGCGTCTACTTGTCTCCGGGTGTTAATCACTTGTTCGGCGTTGCTGAGGTCTTCTGTTATTCTTTTCTTTCAGCATTGAAGTGCAATCAATATTACTCATTCCTATGGAAACTTTGAATTCAGGTTTCGCTGTAAAATCTTAATTTTTGATTTTTCTGGTCGCCCATTTGTGGCGCCCAAACATTGCTTTTTTCCGGCCTTTAGTCAAGCTTCTCTTGACTAAAGTGCAATTACTATTTCAATGATATTTTCTTATTTTTTTTTATTATCATTATCAGACCTTTTCTTTGTCATGTAAGGCCTCAGTATATTTTAGGCTGACGCAAACGATTTCGTTTAATTCAAGCTGGTTTATCGGCGGAACTCATGCGACCTACAGGGTGATGGGCCTAAGAAGAACTCCTCTTGCTTTTGTAAAGTATGTAACTTTCATGATAGCTCCTTTTGGCTCTCGTTAGGCTCGGTCTTTGCATGGCGGCTGGGTGACTCGGCCATGGTCCTGGTTGCATGTTTGTTAGCAAGCTGCCTACCTTGCGTATCTCTATAGTTGTCTTATCTTTTGTCGTATCGCATTATAGCATTATTTTGAATTTTCTTATAGTAGGCCAGTTATATTTTTGCCCATCATATTTTAGGATTCGGCATAGTTGGTTACCTTAACTATAGCTCAGTTATATTTGTAGCACATATCTTAATTATCGTTAGCATAGTTATCGGTAGATTGTGCTAGTTATCTTCATAGTTACTTTTAGATTATATTAATTATCGTATCTCATAGTAGTTACCTTAAATTTTCCTAATAGCGTGCGAGTTTTTTTGCTTATTGTAGTTAGCATAGCTTAGTTGCTTTCGTCTAGCATATTAAGGTTCGTGCAATTTCGGTTGTTCTCAGACTTGTGTATTTACCTGTGTGGTAGGACAGGTCTTGGCTTTCTACGGATAACCTTATCTCGTTTTAATCACTTTTAGGTATCGCAACTTATTTAGGTTAGTATTCTGCTTAGCTTTAGCCAATCATAGCCATCTGCATTTTATCTAAATTACCGTCTTAGTGATCTCGATATTAAGTCAGACACAGTATTGTATTCTTGCTGTAATTTAGATAACCGTTAGCTTATACTGGTTATTTTCGCGTAGTTTAGTTATCGTTTTATTTGGTTTTGGGCAGTTAGATAAGATTATCGTATTGTATACATTAGTTAGCTTTATCGTTCCATAATTACCTTCATTGTGCTTAGCTACCGATTTTGAAAATAAGTTATATAGGTATTATCGCGGATTGTCGTAATCGTATATTAGTAATTATATATTTGCAATGGGTAGTATATATCGCATAGTTCTCTCGGTACTAGCCCAGCTATACTTATAGCATCCTGGCTATTGTCGTCGGCTGCTTATCTTTATAGTCTTTTAGTTACCATATATCCTAGGGGACAAGGTGAGTATAAGGCGCTTAATTACGTTAACGCCAAATCAGGGGAGGAATTTTACCAAGACCGTCCGTACGTGATGAAGAGTCACATCCTGCCCGAGGTGTTCCTGCACAGGCAGCTGGTAGGCATCCCCTGGGGTGCTGCTGGTTGCATGACTGAATACGGCGGATCTAGAGAGAAAAACTCGATAAAACCCGCAGGTGTAAACAATCGTGCCTATGGGATGAATGGCACTGCGTGAGTGTGTCTTATAACGATGGACTCCGGATACCAGGCGACCTCCGGTTTCAACCCTATCCTTATCTCGGTATGCCGGTTCTGCTGAGATTGACCAACCTTTCCGAGCATACTCGTGGGAACAAAATTGAAAATTCCATAAATTCTGAGGGAGGTGCACCTCTTAAATGTACTAAAAACCCAATTCGGGGTTCTTAGCAACCCCTACAACATCCAGGACATTACAATTCCTTCATGTGATGGTGATGTGATGGATACACTCCCCCTAGACGAGGAGGACCTTCTTAGGCCTCCAGAACATAGCCAACAGGACAGCAGGAACACTGAAGTTCCTGTTAAGTCACAATATGGGCTTAATCATAAAAAAGGGGCAGGTGACGGTTTTTGAAATGGTAAGACAGCAGATCTTTCAAATATCAGAGTTCACTGGTTTATTGTCACTTCAAATGCTTCTTAACAACTAGTCAGTTCAGTACTTAAATCTACGGTAATCCAAAATTCACTTAAGCTACTTTAATTCATTTACACTTATTACTACCTTAAAATAACGAGCCTCCACTGGCGAATTTCTCTTCCTTAATCTGTAATAGAAAAGAGACTATTATTAATCAAATCAATTAACAAGGGGTTGGAATTTAGTTTGAGCAGAGTGAGCGTCATATAACTGCTCTTTAAAATTGCTGGGATCAAAACTCCCGATGTAGGGTGCTGAAAAAATATATATATGTTAAATTGGTTAGTAAAAAGGGTTTCATGTACTTCCCTTGATTTAATTGGTTAAGCAAGACTTCAGTGGCTTCAATATACTGCCGGTCTGTCTCGATGCTCAGTCAGAACTTGAGTGATTTGCTACTTCCAGTAGCTCGCTATTTATAGGCAGAAACACTATAGAAATTGTGTCTGCCGGTGGCGTTGCCAATGACGCCCGCGTCTTTGTGTGAACTTTTACGTATTTGGTCCCCAAATGTCGTCATCGTGTGAATTATCATGCATTTGGTTCAAAAATGGTGTCACCATAGTTTTAACCGGAATATGTACTGACTGCTGCCATTTTGATTTTGTCAAAGTAGTTCATGGCAGCTGTTTTGGTTGGAGTTGAAGGTAATTTACGATTTAAATATTTATTTATAAATAATAAATGATTTTGTATTTGTAGAACTGCGAGGTGAATTCCTGTGGCTGTAGGTGGACGGATTCTACGAGCGTAAGTATGGTTTTATAGATTATTTTAGAATTATTTAAAATACTGAGACATTTAACTATTTGTTGATTTAATGACTTATATTTCCTTTTTTTATTTTTTTACCTGCTAGGAAAAATGTTTGAAGACTGACGCAGCGTGGGAAGTATCTTTCGTTTGAGAGGATAGTTTTTTTGTTTTAATTAAAAAAGTCTCAGACCAAGAAATGATCTGAGACATCCTTTTTATTTGCATCTTTCAGTGATGCTGTTTATTTGTTTACTTTTAGCCCACAACGTTCTAGGCCATGCCTTCGCGGGATATTAAATTACCTTTGTGGGAGATTTTAGTATTAGTATGTGAGTATTTAGTATATATTTTTATTTTTTCTATTTTAAGACGGAACATCCTCCCGCCTCCAGGAATGGAGCAACTAACATATTTTGTTTTTATGTTAATAAATAAAAAAATTTTATGACTTACTTGACTGTTTAAGTTGCAAGCGAACCCTTATTTGTCCGTTGCGCAATCTGAGAAACCGAAGTGTATCTCCGTCCTCGGTTGTTATTCGATATCCCTTCCTTGTCGAGAAAACCCTTAGCCATGGGATTGGTTGGGATTGGATTTGATCCCAGAGCCGAGTTTCCACTATCAAATTAGGTGGAGGTCTCCTCGTAGGTCGTGCTGCTGACGAATCGGGACGTTGATGTACAGCCTTCTGCACTGAATTATTGCTCAACGCTGACGCTTCGTGTGATGCTGCACAGGAAGCCGTCATAGCTGGCTTTCTAACTGATGTGTGATATGGCCTTGCGGTTGAAGTTGAAGCCGTCGGAGCCGGCCTTCTGACTAATGCGTCAAAGGGTTTCGCGGCTGATGTTGAGGACGTCGGAGCCGGCCTCCTGACTGATGCGTCATATGGATTGACGGCTGATGTTGAAGCCGTCGGAGCCGGCCTTCTGACTGATGCGTCGTATGGTTTGGCGGCTGATGTTGAAGGCGTCGGAGAAGGTCTTTGAGTTGACGCATTGTGCGTCATGGAAGAAGCCTTCAACGCTGGCTTTGTAATATTCCGCGAGTAAGCCTTCAAAGCTGGCTTTGCATATTCGATTGCCTTTTACTGTTCAGGGGCTTTTTTGGCCCCTGTAGGAGGTCTAGATGGCCTCGTTGGCTTTCTAGTCGTAATTTCTTTGGCTATTCGTTTTAGCCTTTCCGGTGCTAGTACTGCCTCGAAGGGTGGTATGTAGGTTCTGGGGCATCGTGGCATGTCTGTGGTCCGGAGCTTGTCCTTTGGAGGCACCTTTAGCTCAGGAACATCGTCGTTGTCCGTTCCAAAATGAATTTTAATTATTCTGCCGAGTAACCATTTGGAGGACAATTTTTGTTGTGGATTAAGACCATGACATTAGGTTTTAGATAATTTTCAGAATTTCTCCACTTTGTGCGTGTTTGCAAGCTGTTGTAACGAAGAGCTTGTCAGCCGACAGATATACCTACATTCACTTGTACCTGAATACATAGATACATACTGCATCCGACACCTCTTTGTTACAAAATCATCGCGGGATTAGGGTGGGTGGCTGCACAGCAAATATGCCGCTAGCGATCACCCGGCTTGGGGTGGTTCTTGCCACCCACATCCCTTGATGCTTGTTAAGCTGTGGAAAATCGTCAACATAACTGATCAGACAGACGGACGGACAGGAAAAAAAGATCTAATGCAGGCTTCCTTCTCATGGTGGAACCTGAAAGCCTAAAAAGAAGAAAATTGATTTTATTTATATGCGGCAAAAAGAAGGAGAATAGAAGACCTCAGCAACGCCGAGCAAGTGCTAAGTCACCCGGAGAGCTTACAACGCTGGCAAATGAGCGATTGAGAGAGAGTGAGAGAGCTGAGAGGGGTCTCTGATGCTGTTGAGACCCAGGCTTTGGGTAATGTTGGGCCCAATCGCCCCCATCCACCCTGGCTAAGCCTCCAAAGCCGTATCGAAATGCTCAGCCCCATCTGTTCGTGCTTTACATCTATTGCCGTGTGTGTGTGAAAACGACCTCCCTCCTGTCCGCGACCATCCCCTTTATGGAACTACTCACTCCATCGCGCTGAATCCATTACCAACCTGTAAACAAAAGAAGAAAGCAACTTGGAGAAGGGCGGCCAAAGGTGACGAAACTAAATCACCCAAAAGAAGAAGGAAGGCGTATCAAGGAACTCAAAATTTCATCAAGTCCAAATCAAAGTAGTTTATTTATTGAGGATGTTCAAGCATATGAATCACTTACGAGGGAGGAAACCCAACACACAGAGATTAACATGGTATGTATATATAAAAACTAAAGGAAACAAAGTCTGCGGTTAATATGAATCTAGATCAAAATCTTACAACTAGCCCTAATAAGCGCTTTCCTATTATATGACTTATCGAACCCTGTGACCGACGCCTAACCTTAGATGTAGACTAAATGGCTTTAACACTGTAAAATTAGAAACAAAAGAATACAAAGCAAATAATAATACTTAGAGAAAACTTGAACTAACCTTGTGGTCCGCTATGGACTTACATAAGGCCTGATTTAATAATATTCAGGGTTTCCTCCTTTACCAAAAGGGTTGGAAACTGGTTTTCCAACTATCTGCTAGCTGCTTCAGGACTACGTTGAAGTCTGAGTTCACCTGATCTTTGTTACGTGCAAGGAAACTTTTCCCCAAATTTTCTCTCAGGCTCGCCACTACTATGGTATATAAGACTCACCGACGCACAGGTAAATATTTCAAATAATGCAAATTATATATGCACAGCATTAATACTAAAATTTTCTTTCAGTTCACCAGTAGAAGGATCTCTAGGAAAATTACTGTCGCACAGGTAAATATTCCATTTAATTCAAATTATGAGTGCACAGCAATAATAAACCAAAATTTTCTTTTCAGTTCACCTATGGAAAGATATACAAGAAAATCACTGTCGCAGGTAAATATTCTAATTAATGCATATTACGACTGCACAGAATGAATCAATCAAAATTTTCTTTTCAGTTCACTAATAGGAAGATCTACATAAAAAAAATCACTGTCACAGGTAAATATTCTAATTAATACAATTTAAGACTGCGCAACATTAATTCTAAAATTTCCTTTCAGTTCACTATTAGAAAGATCTACATGAAAAAAATCACTGGCGCACAGGTAAATACTTCAATTAATAAAATTTCTTGAATGCGCAACCTTAATAACAACATTTTCTTTCAGTTCACTGTTAGAAAGATCTATATGAAAAAATCACTGGCGCACAGGTAAATAATTCAAATACTAAAACTTATAAATGCGCAGTAATACCAAAATTTTCTTTCAGTTCACTATTGGAAAGATCTTTAGGAAAAATCACGGTCGCACAGGTAAATATTCTACTTAATACAATTTATGAATGCGCAGCATTAATGCCAAAATTTTCTTTCAGTTCATTATTAGAAAGATCTATATCAAAAATCACCGGCGCACAGGTAAATATTTCCAATACTAAAACTTATGAATGCACAACCTTAATAACAACATTTTCTTTCAGTTCACCATTAGAAAGATTAAAACGTTCTTTCAGTTCACTATTAGAAAGATCTTCGGGAAAATCGCGGTCGCACAGGTAAGTATTCTAATTAAAACAATGTATGAATTTGCAACATTAATAACAAATATTTTCTTTCAGTTCACTATGAGAAATATCTATAGGAAAATCACGGTCGCACAGGTAGGGAATCCAATCAATAACATTCATGAATAAAAAAAAATCACTGTCGCACAGGTAAGTAATCCAATTAATAAAACTTAAGAATGTGCAGCATTAACACCAAAATTTTCTTTCAGTTCGCTATTAGAAAGATCTTTAGAAAAAATCACTGTTGCACAGGTAAATATTCTAATTAACAAAATTCACGACCAGAATGAATAAACTAAAATTTTACCTTTCAGTTCACAAAAGTAAAAAAAACTCTCATCACTGATTTTAAATAAAGAGGAGTCGCGACTTAATTTTTCTGCGACCGTTCTCGTTCAACGCCAAAAGCAACTTCTCGACTACCAGCAGTCTCCCTATAGTCCTTCGTTCTTCACTCAGCCACCGGCAAGCGAGCGCCTTTTTCTTCTCAGAATTTTTTTGTTCTTTTTGCAAGCCTGCTGCAACACATTGCATGATGGCATCACGCGATCTGTTACAGCTAGGCGAATTGCCGTTTTCGTCGCTTTGATCTGGTTGACTAGCGGTAAGTTTTAAACGAAATATTGTATTTTGTGTTCATTTTGCACATTTTAGAATTTTTCGACTGAAAATATTCTGCTGTTGTTGTTGTTTATTTTAGACCTGGACTTGTATGCGGGTATGTATAGATATGTTTTTTTTTCAGGAATTTTTTTAATATGAAGAAGTAGCATGGGGCTACTTCTTGTAAATATATAGATTTTATGTTTTATTTTTCCAGGAATTTTTTGTACTATGGAGAAGTAGAATAGGGCTACTTCTTGAAAATATATAAATTTTATCTTTTCAGGAATTTTCTAATATGAAGAAGTAGCATAGGGCTACTTCTTGAAAATATATAAATTTTATCTTTTCATGAATTTTCTAATATGAAGATGTAGCATAGGTTACTTCTTGAAAATAAATAAATTTTAACTTTTCGGGAATTTTTTCATCGGTAGCATAGGGCTACTTCTCGGAAATAGCTAAATTTTATTAAATTATATACTCTGGGAAACCATGGGGTTTTCTCTACAGACGTAGAGAAGCCAAACAAAAGTATCGTAAGGGGGTATACGCTACAGCGTGGGGACTACCCACCGAGAATAGGGTCTCATGCCGGGCAAAACGAGGAAGGAAGAGAAAAGGGAGAAAAGAAAAAAAACAAGAAGGTCGACTCGGGAGGTGAACTATGAATAATATTTTTGCAGCCGCGCCCAACGTGGGGACGACCCACAAGAGTCTCAAGCCGGGCCTTGACACGAGAAATATGTCAGGATATGCACTAAAAGGGAATAGATCCACCCACAACGCGCCCAACGTGGGGAAGACCCACAAGAGTCTCAAGCTGGGCATACACTATAACCTGGGATATTGAGAAATCGGATCCCATCTGCGGCCCTGATCCCAGTTCGTCTTGGACGAGGGAGGACTGATCTACCCATAGACGTCGTCTACCAACTCGCCTCGCCCAATGAACTGACCAGGATGAGGTGCAGCGATTGATTTATTGGGTACCGGAATGTTCGGCTCGAGATTACGACTTCGTCGGTGAAATGCCGCTACTTATCGTTCTGGGTTCTGCTCAATCCAGTCGCAACACCCCGGAAATTCCCCCAATCCCAAGAGAGGAAATCGCTTCGTAACAGATAGAATTCATCTATCAACTCACTCAGGATGACGGAAATCCCGCGGGATGCAGCAAGTGGGTTCAAGCTCTAAGGAAATTGAAGAAAGGACAGGAAAGAAAAATCCTTCAGATGAAGGCTAACCCAGAAGGGGTTAGTAACAAAGACTGGGACCAACTAATCTTGTTAGTTTAGAGATAATACACAATATATAAAAAAACTACACTCCACTTAGGCTTCAGCCATACCAACTACCGCTCGGAGACCTTTTAATTGGAAGAAAACTGAAGAAAGACAGAAAAATAAAATCCTTCAGGTGAAGGCTAACCCAGAAGGGGTTAGTAACAAAGTGAACGAGGGTTATCTCCCACCACTGAGTAAGTAGTAGGAGGGTTTGCGATAACCTGTAGTTCACAAGTGAAGCTTGCCGGATGCCTTCTTAGAGCTACCGAGATCTAATCAACTTTGATCAAGACTTAATATCCTGAGCATGGAAAATTCCGATTGAGAGACCCTTAGCATTCTGCAACCGGTACGAAACACGCCCGATTCGTTCTACAACAGTCGCTTTTATGAACTTAGGTGCCAATTTGGCCGCAAAGCGATCAATTGCGCTACTTTGCACAAAATTTCGGACATACACAGTCTGTCCAGGTACAAAACCTCTTTCTCGAGTTCGATACGCCTCCGTAAGACGGAACTTTACTTCATCGCGCAACATCTGAAGCTTTTGGTTGACAGGTATACACTCAATAGCCCCATCGGAATCTGCCTTCAAATCTCGCAGAAGTTGATATGAGCTACCGCTTGTCGCCGGATGTCGACCGAAAAGCAAGAAATATGGCGAGCATTTAGACGACTCATGCACGACATTGCGGATGGCGAAGCCGAACTCGCTCAGATGTTCGTCCCAATTCCTATGCTCCGTCCCGACATAGGCGCGAATCGCTGCCTGGACCGACCGGTTGACACGCTCTGCGGTATTTGACTGAGGAGAGTAGGCTGGTGAGAAGATGTGTTTCACCCCGTAACGGTCTAACAGTTGAGCGAATATTTTTGCAATGAACTGGCTACCATTGTCTGAATGTACCATTTCCAGAAATTTGACGACCCGCGAGGCTGTGGCCTCTGGAATTGCTTCCAACAGCACGAACTTAGATAAGTGGTCCAGTACGATGAAGATGTACCTATTACCACCTCTACTAGGCGGACTATATTCGGATTTTATTAAATTGCCAGTGAGACTATCAGGAACCCATAGCTTCCACTGAGCCCGATCCTCTGAGACGTTGTTATTTGGAAACGAAAATGAGATATATACCTTACCACCGTTAATTCGTAAGTTCTGAAAACCGCTTGGATTGGAAGTGATCCGCTGGATTCTCTCCACATACGTTTTCTCATGGAATGCGGGAGACTTCAAATCAAGCGAACTGACTTGCGCAGGATAAACTAACTCGTCTGTGTGTTGTTCCGCTGCCTCGTCAGCAAATGACCTGGAAAGAGCATCAGCCACCATATTGTCCTTACCTTTACGGTATTCAATGTGAAATTTGAAGGCCTGGAGTTTGAGGCTTCAACGAGCCAGCCTGCCGCATAGATCCCGTTGGTCCATGAGCCATTTGAGGCTAGCGTGGTCAGTAATGACCTTGAACTCCACTCCTTCCACATACGGCCTGAAACTCGTTATACTCAATATGGCGGCCAGACACTCTAACTTGGTTATGCTGTAGTTGCGTTGAGCAGCGTTCAGCTTCTGTGACATGTAAGCGATGGGGTGCTCATCCCCATCCCCAGAACGCTGAAATAAGACGCTTCCTACCCCTGTAGTGCTAGCGTCGCACTGAATGAAAAAGGGCTTGGAGAAGTCAGGATTCGCGAGCACTGGGGCGGTCATCAGACACTGTTTTAACTGTTGGAATGCCAGTTCAGCTTGTTCGTTCCACTCGAACTTGATGTTTTTCTTTAGAAGGTCCGTCAGAGGGCTAGCGATGGTAGCGAAATGTGGAATGAACCTCCTATACCAGCCGCATACTCCGACGAAGCTACGTATTTTCTTGACAGTTGTTGGCCTTGGCAAGCTCTGAATAGCAGTGACCTTTTCGGGATCAGCCCGCAAGCACCCGTCATCAACTACAAAGCCAAGATATCTGAGCTCTCTCATACAAAACTTACTTTTCTCCACGTTGATCATCAGGCCGGCAGCGCGAAGCAACGACGCGACTTCCGCCAGAAGCCTTAGGTGTTCGTCAAACGTGGAGGAAGTAATGAGTAAGTCGTCAAGATACACAGACACCCGGTCATGCAGTTGGTGAGGGATGAACTTGCACATCAGCTTGCACATTGTCTGCGGAGCGTTGCAAAGTCCAAACGGGAGCACCTTGAACTGGTATAGGGGTCTTCTCGGCACTGCGAAAGCCGTTTTGTCTCTTGATCCCACAGCGAGAGGGATCTGCCAGAACGCATCCTTTAAATCTATGGCGGAGATGAACTTTGTCTTCTGGAGTCTACTGAGGAGTCCATCTATAAGAGGTAACGGAAGGGCAACTGGGACTATTATGGAGTTTAATTTTCGGGCGTCCAGACAGAGGGGCACTTTACCGTTAGCCTTCTTAACTAAAGTGACTGGTGACGACCATGAACTTTGGCTGTCCTCAATGTCTCCTAGCGACAGCATTCGGTCGAGCTCATCGTATAAGGATTTCTGCATTGCCGGAGACACTGAATAGAAACGCTGTTTAATGGGTTTCGCCAGACCAATGTCTATCTCATGTTCTACCAACGTGGTGAGACTCAAGCCTTGCTGACTGAATGATGGAAAGGAAGTGATCACCTCCTGCAAACGTTGCGTGTCGTATTCTGAAAGATCGTGCTGTTGCGAACAAGAAGGTGAGGCTTTTGGCAAGGAGTAAAGCTCACTTACCATGACAGGTCTTAAGCCGAATGGTTTCGAAAAATCGATTTCCAGGTACAGGTGTTGCTGAAGAGAGGGAGCTATGTGCAGTCTCATCATTCGCATCTTTTCCCCATATTTTACGAGGACCCGTATGTGCCCCAGGACCTTTTGCTGCCGCGCATCAGCGGTCGAAACTGAAGACGTCATCGAGTGGAACGAAATCCCCATCTTGCTCAGGAAACTCTCTGCTCCAGCCCCGAGCACGCTCACATTTGCACCGCAATCCAATAAACCTCGTATCTTTCGTCCCTGAATGTAGACATCGGCGTAAGGACGAGGATCCCAAGGATCCTCTTCATCAGATACTACTGTTTCGGCAATGGCAGCCTTTATGACTCTACGCAGGCTGAGGTACCTATGTGTGCGTGGGACAGTCCTGGAGGAAATGGACCCCGAAGCCGATGGGAATTTGCTGACACAAAACGATGCATCCTCTATATCCGAGGTGGAGATTGACGAGCTTTCATCCGAGAAGGTGCAGCTACATCTTTCTGAAGGACAGTGTTCCGAGCAGGTGGTAAAATTTGGCGTGCTTTGCGTGCTGGGATTCTCTGTCTGAGTGGAAGAGTTAGACATGTTTATTTTGAGACTGTTAACAGGTTTGGAATTCAATCTGGGTTAGCGAGTTTTGTATTTTTTGGGAGCGCTGCAGCATCGCTGACAGCTCTACGCCGTGGAGTTAACGGTAGCGGTCGGGCTCGGTATTGGTAGCCGCTTCTCCTGTCGAGCGCCTGAAGGTTTGGCTTGGAGTCAAACTGCGCTGACCACCTACAAAATTTTGACCCCTGACTTGGTTTCCCGACAAGCAAGCTCTACATTTCATTTTAATTACCCCCACTGCACCGCATCCATAGCAGAAGACCCTCTGTGGCCCTAGTGGACAGTTGACGCAGACATGACCTTCCGCCGAGCAATTCCAACATGTCACTCGAGATCTATCGGGTCGGTGAATGTCTCTCGGAGCATTAATTTGAACGACTCGCGGTGGAACTTCAATGGCGTCTATTCGATTGGACAAAGTGTGATTCAAATACGATGTATCTGAATAGATTTCATGCACTGCTCGTCGCGGTGCGGCTGCTCGCGGAGAGCCTATATCGGACCATAATTTTTCAAATCGGTTACACAGGTCCCTCAAATCTAGCACGTTATCAGTCTGATAAAGGAGTAACGCCTCCTGTAAGGCAGGTTTCATGTTACGTCGCAGTATTTCCACCAGCTCTGCTTCTGGGACCGGTATGCTCATTTTGGACACTAACGCGTGAACCGCTAATCGAAGATCACTGAAGGACTCGTTCACTCCTTGCCTCCTTGACTCAACTAGCTTGCGAATTTCGTAGTCAGTTTCCTGGCTGCGGAATTCGCGTAGGAGTGCTGAACGTAACTCTTGCCACGAGTGCGTATGCGGATTTCGCAGATATAGCCAATACCAGTTAGCCGCTTTCCCGGTAACGAATGTATGGAACCCAGCACACAATTCGGAGGCGGATACTTGTTCTAGTACTGCCAGAGACTCTACCCGAAATATGAGCTCTGTCACATCCAGGCCGGATGTGCCATCAAAATTCAACTTCCAGCAGAAGACAGGACTGTGAGATACGCTGTTACGGTCCCTCGCTGCTGGCTGTCGAGTATGAGTTGGAATGTTAAGCGGAGAAACAAACGAACCCGATAAAGGTGGTACACGAGACCCAGTATTACTTTGTCTCGGCAACGGAGGTACTCCCGTGACTGGACCTCTCTATTCAAACTTTCCAACCGATCGTTGATCGACGGAATACGTGACCCTGCCGACATTGGGTCAGCAAACGTGTGTGGTATGTCAGTGGGAGCTGCTTGAGCCCTCTGCTCTTCGAATATTGAAAAGTCCAGGTACGACTCGGCAGGCTTGGTGTGGACGTTCCCCAAGTTAGGTCCTGGTAAGTCCCCCGCAGCGCCTTCGGTGGTCAAAACTGTTTTCGGCTTAGCAACAAAACTCTCTCTCTCACTTCGCCGGTGAACATTATTCAACTATGCACTTTAGTCAGTCCATACTAGCAATTGTAGAAAACTAAAATTGTGGACCCGGAGCCTGAAGAGCTGCCGTCCCATGTTTTGATGATCAGGACGAACACTACTTTACAAAGGATAAAATCGGGAGGGATGAACATCGTTCATCAACTTGGCAAGAGACTGAAGTCAACAGATCAAGGAAAGGTGAGAGTTCGGTGATCAAGTGGCTGCTGGTACTCGAGTAAGAAGCCGTAGCGGTCATTTATATAAGGAGATAAATCTGAACGGGACAGCCCAACCAAAACTAAATATCTGTGCGGGACAACTCAACTAAAACTAAGAACGAGAGATAATACGGGCTTCTTCTGAGAACCAGCAGAAGTGAACGGAAATAAGATCCATAACAGTATGCATCGCATACAACGTTCATCAACCACTAATCGACTTAGCCGCCCATCACTAGAAGTTAGGGAAGGTTAATGGGGAATGAAGTTGAGATGAAAGGTGAATGTGAGTTGTCAGTAACTCAGTGGCTGCCAGTACTCAGGACAGAAGCAATAGCTGATTGTATAAATTAGTATCATCAAAATAATTAACAGGCAGAGGAAAAAAAACATGAATGCTTATATATGCCAAAGGTGACAATGCAAATCTCAAAGCAGCTTTTTTTTTCTTAAAAAAAAACCCCCAAAACTAAAATGGCTTACAGCCCGAAACACCATAGAAATTTAATAATATTCTGGCTTCTCCCTGGAACCAGCAGATGTAAGCGGAATTAATTTCAAAAGCGTACGCATCGCATACAACGCTAACTGACCACTGCAAACTGAACAACTCACATTTCCATAAAGGAGCCTCCAGGGGGATTACTGAATTTAATAATAAGGGAAGAAGGGTTTGAACGAAAAAAAAATCTGGTGCAAAGTTGCACACTAAAACCGGTTAGCTGACACCAATGCCCAGACATGGACAGAATTAAAAGAAGAACATCGTTCAACAACTTGCCAGGTTTGGGTCAGCTGACCAGCTCGTCATGCAAGTAAAACTGACAAGTGGTCGTCATCTCGGCGTCCACGAGCCGAAGCTTGGCTTCAAAAGTGGTACGCCTCGCGCACAAGACTCGCTTTTTGCCGAGGAGATGAGCACTTAAACCAGGAAACTGTTAAATTTAAGGTAGAAATTGACTTAGACTTGACCGAAGGCAATTTACGATCGCACACACAGCCAGAACCATGGTCGAGTGACCCAGCCGCGATACAAAGGTCGGACCTAACGAGAGCCAAAAAGGAGCTATCATGGAAGTAACGCACTCCACGGAAGCAAGAAGAGCTCTGCGTAGACCCAGCACCTTGTATCCGCCAGGCAAATCACTTGCGTCAGCTTAAAACATACTGAGGTCTAACAACACAAAGAAAAGTACCAATAGTGATGATAACACAAAAAAAAATTGAGAAAATATCATTGAAATAGTAATTGTACTTTAGTCAAGAGGAGCTAAACTAAAGGCCACAAAAAAAACCTAAGATTGGGCGCCATTTGTAACACAAATGGGCGACCAGAAAAAAAAATCATTAAAAATAGTAATTGCACTTTAGCCAAGAGATGCTTGACTAAAGGCAAAAAAAAAAAACCAATTTGGGCGCCATTTGTAGCGAAGATCTTGTCAGCCGACAGATATACCTACATTCACTTGTACCTGAATGTAGATACATACTGCATCCGACACCTCTTTGTTACAAAAACATCGCGGGATTAGCGTGGGTGGCTGCACAGCAAATATGCCGCTAGCGATCAGCCGGCTTGGGGTGGTTCTTGCCACCCACATCCCTTAATGCTTGTTAAGCTGTGCAAAATCGTCAACATAACTGATCAGACAGACGGACGGACAGAAAAAAAAGATCTAATGCAGGCTTCCTTCTCATGGTGGAACCTGAAAGCCTAAAAAGAAGAAAATTGATTTTATTTATATGCGGCAAAAAGAAGGAGAATAGAAGACCTCAGCAACGCCGAACAAGTGCTAAGTCACCCGGAGAGCTTACAACGCTGGCAAATGAGCGATTGAGAGAGAGTGAGAGAGCTGAGAGGGGTCTCTGATAATGTTGTGACCCCGGCTTTGGGTAATTTTGGCCCAATCGCCCCCATCCACCCTGGTTAAGCCTCCAAAGCCGTATCGAAATGCTCAGCCCCATCTGTACGTGCTTTACATCTATTGCCGTGTGTGTGTGAAAACGACCTCCCTCCTGTCCGCGACCATCCCCTTTATGGAACTACTCACTCCATCGCGCTGAATCCGTTACCAACCTGTAAACAAAAGAAGAAAGCAACTTGGAGAAGGGCGGCCAAAGGTGACGAAACTAAATCACCCAAAAGAAGAAGGAAGGCGTATCAAGGAACTCAAAATTTCATCAAGTCCAAATCAAAGTAGTTTATTTATTGAGGATGTTCAAGCATATGAATCACTTACGAGGGAGGAAACCCGATCACACAAAGATTAACATGGTATATATATATAAAAACTAAAGGAAACAAAGTCTGCGGTTAATATGAATCTAGATCAGAATCTTACAACTAGCCCTAATAAACGCTTTCCTATTATATGACTTATCGAACCCTGTGATCGACGCCTAACCTTAGATGTACACTAATTGGCTTTAACACTGTAAAATTAGAAACAAAAGAACACAAAGCAAATAATAATACTTAGAGAAAACTTGAACTAACCTTGTGGTCCGCTATGGTTTAATAATATTCGGGGTTTCCTCCTTTACCAAAAGGGTTGGAGACTGGTTTTCCAACTATCTGCTAGCTGCTTCAGGACTACGTTGAAGTCTGAGTTCACCTGATCTTTGTTACGTGCAAGGAAACTTTTCCCCAAATTTTCTCTCAGGTTCGCCACTACTATGGTATATAAGACTCACCGACGCACAGGTAAATATTTCAAATAATGCAAAATATATATGCACAGCATTAATACTAAAATTTTCTTTCAGTTCACCAGTAGAAGGATCTTTAGGAAAATCACTGTCGCACAGGTAAATATTCCATTTAATTCAAATTATGAGTGCACAGCAATAATAAACCAAAATTTTCCTTTCAGTTCACCAATCGGAAGAAATACAAGAAAATCACTGTCGCAGGTAAATATTCTAATTAATGCAAATTACGACTGCACAGAATGAATCAATCAAAATTTTCTTTTCAGTTCACTAATAGGAAGATCTACATAAAAAAAATCACTGTCACAGGTAAATATTCTAATTAATACAATTTAAGACTGCGCAACATTAATTCTAAAGTTTCCTTTCAGTTCACTGTTAGAAAGATCTATATGAAAAAATCACTGGCGCACAGGTAAATAATTCAAATACTAAAACTTATAAATGCGCAGTAATACTAAAATTTTCTTTCAGTTCACTATTGGAAAGATCTTTAGGAAAACTCACGGTCGCACAGGTAAATATTCTACTTAATACAATTTATGAATGCGCAGCATTAATGCTAAAATTTTCTTTCAGTTCATTATTAGAAAGATCTATATGAAAAATCACTGGCGCACAGGTAAATATTTCCAATACTAAAACTTATGAATGCACAACCTTAATAACAACATTTTCTTTCAGTTCACCATTAGAAAGATTAAAATTTTCTTTCAGTTCACTATTAGAAAGATCTTCGGGAAAATCGCGGTCGCACAGGTAAGTATTCTAATTAACACAATTTATGAATGTGCAACATTAATAACAAATATTTTCTTTCAGTTCACTATGAGAAATATCTATAGGAAAATCACGGTCGCACAGGTAGGGAATCCAATCAATAACATTCATGAATAAAAAAAATCACTGTCGCACAGGTAAGTAATCCAATTAATAAAACTTAAGAATGTGCAGCATTAACACCAAAATTTTCTTTCAGTTCTCTATTAGAAGATCTTTAGAAAAAATCACTGTTGCACAGGTATATATTCTAATTAACAAAATTCACGACCAGAATGAATAAACTAAAATTTTACCTTTCAGTTCACAAAAGTAAAAAAAACTCTCATCACTGATTTTAAATAAATAGGAATCGCGCCTCAATTTTTCTGCGACCGTTCTCGTTCAACGCCAAAAAGCAACTTCTCGACTACCAGCAGTCTCCCTACATTCCATCGTTCTTCACTCAGCCACCGGCAAGCGAGCGCCTTTTTCTTCTCAGAATTTTTTTGTTATTTTTTCAAGCCTGCTGCAACACATTGCATGATGGCATCACGCGATCTGTTACAGCTTGGCGAATTGCCGTTTTCGTCGCTTTGATGTGGTTGACTAGCGGTAAGTTTTAAACGAAAAATTGTATTTTGTGTTCATTTTGCACATTTTAAAATTTTTCGACTGAAAATATTCTGCTGTTGTTGTTGTTTATTTTAGACCTGGTCTTGTATGCGGGTATGTATAGATATGTTTTTTTTCAGGAATTTTTTTAATATGAAGAAGTAGCATAGGGCTATTTCTTGTAAATATATAGATTTTATCTTTTATTTTTCCAGGAATTTTTTGTACTATGGAGAAGTAGCATAGGGCTACTTCTTGAAAATATATAAATTTTATCTTTTCAGGAATTTTCTAATATGAAGAAATAGCATAGGCTACTTGTTGAAAATAAATATATTTTAACTTTTCAGGAATTTTTTCATCGGGAGAAGTAGCATAGGGCTACTTCTCGGAAATAGCTAAATTTTATTAAATTATATACTCTGGGAAATCATGGGGTTTTCTCTACACACGTAGAGAAGCCTAACAAAAGTAGCGTAAGGGGGTATACGCTATACTGTGTATATATTCCGCAGACCATTTTCTCCAAAATTGTTCTGTTAAATACTGCGCGTGTTGCCATCGCTTGAGTAATGTATCATTCTGAGGTGTAGATGGCTCTGGAATTGCTTTAATGTTTCTGTCTGTTAAAAAGTGGCCTGGTGTCAAAACGTTATAATCTTTTGGATCGTTTGACAGTGGAGTTAGCGGGCGTGAATTAATGCAAGCTTCAATCTGGCACTTGACAGTTGAAAGTTCCTCATACGTTAGTATAGCGTTTTGTATTGTTCGTTTTAAACGTGTTTTCAATGACTTTACCCCGGCTTCCCATAATCCACCAAAGTGTGGCAAGGCTGGTGGATTAAAGTGCCATATAATTCCTGCCAACATAATGTCTGTAGCGATGTCGTGTGGAAGTTGTTTTAACATGTTTTTCAACTGACATGATAGTTCCTTGTTTGCTCCGATAAAGTTCGTACCGCAGTCAGAATATAGATGTTGGCATAAACCTCTTCGACCAGTGAATCGTTTGAGCGCGGCAAGGAATGCTGTCGTTGTGAGTTCGGTCACTATTTCAATATGGACTGCTTTTGTGGCCATGCATACGAATATACTGAAGTATGCCTTCATAATTTTGGCATTTCGTATTTTGAAGTTTTTATATCGATTGGGCCGGCGTAGTCTACTCCGGTATGTTCGAACACCATGGATGGTGTTGCTCTTGACGGCGGTAGATTTCCCATTATTTGATTTGTGGATTTTGGCTTGGTTCGAAAGCATGGTATGCAGTGGTGGATTCGATGTCGGATAGTATTTCTGGCGTTTAGTAGCCAATACTTGCTCCTCAGTGTATTGAGAACTAGTTGTGTGCCTCCATGGAATGTATATTGATGAATGTAATCGATGATTATTTTTGACACATGATGCTTGTTGGGTAAAATCATCGGATGTTTTTGGTTGTATGTTAGCGTGGTGTTTTCGAGTCTGCCACCTACTCGAATCGTTTTGTTCTCATCCAAATATGGATTCAAGCTCAAGATTCGGCTTTTGCTTGAGATTGTCCTTTTTTTCAGTAGGCATTCATATTCATCAGGGAATGCTTCATGTTGTATGATCCCTATGATTCTGTTTTCTTGCTGATTTAATTCATTAGATGTTAAATAGCCGGTTTTGCGTTTTATTGGTGGTGTTTGACAATTGGCATAAAATCTTCTGCAATATGCGATTATGCGAATTAGTTTAGTGACTGATGAATACTTTTCTAGCCATGCATTTTTGTCATCAGTGCAAATCAAAACTTTGACCTTTCGTGATTCAAGTTCAAAACTCTTGTTACTGACAGGTTGCTGTGGCCAGCTATTTTCATGTTGGTGAAGCCATGGTGGACTTTCCCACCAGAGGTTGTGATTGCGTAGTTCTGTAGGATATAATCCTCGAGTGGCGCAGTCCGCAGGATTGTCCTTTGATGGGACAAAATGTCAAAACCTAGGGTGGAGATTCTCGTGGATTTCGGCGACTCGATTCTCCACAAAGATTTTCCATCGTGTTGGATGGCTCTGTATCCACGCCAATGTAATCTCTGAATCTCACCATGCTATAGTTGATATTTCTTGCAACTGCATATCGTTTTTTATTTGTTTCAGGAGACGGGATAGAATGACCGCTCCACATAGTTCCAATTTGGGCAGTGATGTGGACTTCGTAGGGGAAACTCTTGTTTTTGATGTCAATAAATGTGTAATGATTGAGTTGTCATTGTTGGCAATATGCAGAAATGCCACACTTGCGTAAGCCTTTGTAGATGCGTCACAGAATCCGTGTAGCTGAGTATTTTTTTATTTTTGGTGAAAATTTTATCCATCTGGGTATTCTTATGGATTTGACATCTAGTAAATTCTCTCGATATCTGATCCATTCTTGGGCCACTATGGTTTGTAATGGTTCGTCCCAAGAGTACCCGGCTAGCCATAGTTTTTGTATAAAGATTTTTAAGATTATGACGCATGGAGCTAACCATCCGAGCGGGTCGAACAACGTTGCAGTTTCAGAGAGAATCTGTCGCTTGGTATATTTATCCTTTGACGTTGTTAGCTCAATGGCGAAGCTAAATTCATCTGTTGAAGGATTCCACTGCAATCCGAGAGTTTTTATAGTGTTCTTCTCTGCTAAGTATAGTATTGTGTTAATTTCTTGATCGTTCTTTGGAATGTTCGTCAGCAGTTCTGGGCAGTTCGCTGTCCATTTTCTAAGGTTAAATCCTCCTTTCCTGAGTGTACTAATGAGCTCTTGTTGTAGTGACAAGCCGACACTGATGCTGTGAGCCCCAGTTAATAAATCGTCGACGTAGAAGTTTGCCCGTAGATTCTGAGCTGCCAGTGGAGAAAGGTGTTGCTCATCATTAGCTAGTTGTTGGAGTGTTCGAATAGCCAGATATGGAGCTGCTGCTGTTCCGAATGTGACCGTGGTTAAACGGAAATCTTTTATCGGCTCCTCGGGACTATTTCTCCATAGAATTCTTTGGAAGTCTTGATGATCTGGATGCATATGTATCATCTTGTACATTTTTTCGATGTCGGCTGTCAGTGCATACTTGTACAGACGCCATTGTAGGATTAGGGCCCATAGTGCTTGCTGAATTGTTGGGCTCATTTAATGACTGGCCATTGGTGGAACGGGCTGATACATTGAATACGACTCTCGTTTTGGTCGTAGAACTATCTTTTGTGACTGCATGATGTGGTAAACAGTAATGTGTAATGTAATGTTGGCTTTGATCCGACTTTGCTTTGTTCTGTTCCAAGTTGACTTGATGGAATCTCAGTCATGTGTCCCAGCTGTTGGTACTCCTGCATACATGCTTTATACTGAGTAGCCATTTCTGGTTGCTTTTCCAGACGTTTCTCAAGTTGGAGAAATTGTTTTAACGCCATAAACCTCGTCTGACCAAGTTCTGGTCCACTTTTCCCCCTGAAGGGTAGTTTTACTTGGTATGGTCCATGGCTTAAACGTTAGTGTGTGTCTTTGTATATTTTTTCACATAACTCATCATCGGGGTGGGCTATTTTTCGTGGGATTTCTTCTAATTCCCAGAATCGTTTTAGTTGAAGATCTAATTTGTCATCTTCAGTTACTTGGACTGTGAGTGTTTTGATGTGCTTAGTTTCGTCCCTGTGTTCTGTTTTGCCCATTAAAATCCAGCCCAGTTGAGTATATTGTGCTGTGGGTTCTCCTGGGGCACCTTTGATGATTCCGTTTTCGATGACGTCTGCGTAAATGTCAGCTCCTAATAAAACGTCAATTGGTAGAACTTCGGATCTGCTAGGTGTAGATGCTGTAGATAGTGTAATCTTTTGACGTTTAATGTGTCGGCTCGGACGAAATCTGTGATTTTGTGTAGTATGAGGGCGCTCATGTTTGTTTCAAACTGTGTGTGGAGTGATTTTAGTTTGAATGACGCCTGCGACTTTATGGAAGCTGCCTGAATTTTACCTAGTCCAGTTACTTTAACATTTGCAGGTTGTTTTTGCATTTTTAATCGTTTTATTGCGCTTTCCGTAATAAACGAAACTTGAGAGCCCGAATTTATTAGCGCTCTCACTTGATGATTTTGTCCGTTTGGACCTTGTATATGGACTAGCGCTGTTGACAATAATGCTCGGTTGATATTTGAGAATAATGATTTAGAGTTTGGCTCATTGCTGTCACTAGGCTTCATGTCTGCTTGCCTCTGGTCATTATTTGACACCTCGTTTTTTGCTTCGCGAGGTTGATTTACGTGTAGTAATGTGTTGTGCCGTTTGTGACACAGGAAGCAGGTTTTTTGGCTGGGACAACTATTGATGTTGTGTCCTGATGCGAGACAATTTTTACAAAGCTTGAATTGTTCCACGAATTGTAATCTTGAAGCTGGCGTTAATTTTTTAAATGCCGCGCAATGAAAAAGCATGTGATTTTGTTTGCACTTAGTGCAAGTATATGTTTTGCTCATGAAGGCATGAGCACCCTTGTGTGCATGGTTAGATGACGGCATGTTATTTGAGTTCGTTGGTCTATAGCCGCGCCGTAACTCTTGGGTATGTAGAGACCTTGGTTGTCGTCCATGTTCTGCTGAGTTCAAGCCTTGACGTACTTGAATTGATTCTAGAATACGGAAACGTGACTCTAGAAAAGCTGACAGATCAGCGTATGTTGGTAACTCGGACTTGCTACCTTGTTCTTGCTCCCATAGTTGATGAGTCTCTGGTGGGAGGCGTTGAACAAGGTTATAAATTAATATGGCATCCCAATGTTCTATAGGTAGTTCTAAATATTTCAGCTCGTGGAGGCTTTCTTCTGTCTGGTCTAGAAGCGAACGAATGGCGTGAGCTGATTCGTTTTTAGTGGGCATTTGTGTCAATAATGCCTTTAAGTGAGTGTTGACTAGGACTCGTTTGTTGTCATATCTTTTTTTTAATAATTCCCATGCCTTGGTGTAATTGGTTTCTGTCACTTCAAATTGACGCAACAATCGTTTTGCTTCGCCTGTGACGCTGAGCTTCAGCTAATGAAGCTTTTGCACTTTGGATAAGTTTGGGTCTGTGTGTATAAGTGAGTTATAGAGATCATGGAATGGACGCCATGATTTGTAGCTACCGTTGAAAGTTGGTATGTGAATTGGTGGAAGCCGTGTTTCTGGCTTTGAGGGACGTACTGACTGAACTCTGGGCTCATTTGTGTTAGGAGGGAGTGCTGGGAATGACTCCTCTAATTCCTCTAATAGAGTAGAAAGGAGATTTATATATATGAGCTCGGTTTCCTCATATAATTCCCCTTTGGCGTAGTCGCTTTGAGCGCCATCTTTGGTCGAGCAGATTGCTACATGCAGATCTGTGAACGATTTCCAGAGTTTTTCAAGTGATTCTATGCGTGCTGCATAGTATTTCTTGCCTGCCTTTGTATCAGTAATTGCTTTGGTGTGATTTGTGGCGGCCTTTTTTTATTTGATCGTTAAGAGCTATTAGTGACAATGTCAAACTAGCGATCTCCGTCATCTTGAAAATCTTCCTGTCTTATCCGGCTCGAAGGACCAATGTTAAGTCCCAATATGGGCTTAATCATAAAAAAGGGGCAGGTGCCGGTTTTTGAAATGATAAGACAGAAGATCTTTCAAATATCAGAGTTCAGTGGTTTATTGTCACTTCAAATGCTTCTTAACAACTAGTCAGTTCAGTACTTAAATCTATGGTAATCCAAAATTCACTTAAGCTACTTTAATTCATTTACACTTATTACTACCTTAAAATAACGAGCCTCCACTGGCGAATTTCTCTTCCTTAATCTGTAATAGAAAAGAGACTATTATTAATCAAATCAATTAACAAGGGATTGGAATTTAGTTTGAGCAGAGTGAGCGTCATATAACTGCTCTTTAAAATTGCTGGAATCAAAACTCCCGATGTAGGGTGCTGAAAAAATTTATGTATGTTAAATTGGTTAGTAAAAAGGGTTTCATGTACTTCCCTTGATTTAATTGGTTAAGCAAGACTTCAGTGGCTTCAATATACTGCCGATCTGTCTCGATGCTCAGTCAGAACTTGAGTGATTTGCTACTTCCAGTAGCTCGCTATTTATAGGCAGAAACACAATAGAAATTGTGTCTGCCGGTGGCGTTGCCAATGACGCCCGCGTCTTTGTGTGAACTTTTACGTATTTGGTCCCCAAATGTCGTCATCGTGTGAATTATCATGCATTTGGATCAAAAATGGTGTCACCATAGTTTTAATCGGAATATGTACTGACAGCTGCCATTTTGATTTTGTCAAAGTAGTTCATGGCAGCTGTTTTGGTTGGAGTTGAAGGTAATTTACGATTTAAATATTTATTTATAAATAATAAATGATTTTGTATTTGTAGAACTGCGAGGTGAATTCCTGTGGCTGTAGGTGGACGGATTCTACGAGCGTAAGTATGGTTTTATAGATTTATTTAAAATACTGAGACTTTTAACTATTTGTTGATTTAATGACTTATATTTCTTTTTTTTATTTTTTTACCTGCTAGGAAAAATGTTTGAAGACTGACGCAGCGTGGGAAGTATCTTTCGTTTGAGAGGAAAGTTTTTTTGTTTTAATTAAAAAAGTCTCAGACCAAGAAATGATCTGAGACTTCCTTTTTATTTGCATCTTTTAGTGATGCTGTTTATTTGTTTACTTTTAGCCCACAACGTTCTAGGCCATGTCTTCGCGGGATATTAAATTACCTTTGTGGGAGATTTTAGTATTAGTATGTGAGTATTTAGTATATATTTTTATTTTTTCTATTTTAAGATTGTTCCGCGTCGGAACAGTTCCCATTTGCAAAGAGCGCAAGCCAAAGCTCTCTGGCGCGGCCAAAAAAGATTTAAATGGCTTTTGAAACACGGTCACACAGAAGCAGAGGCTAGAAGGATTGGTGCACTTCAGATAGATCAGCGGAATGAGGAGAGTCGAAAAAAACGGACTCGATCTGACGACTCTTCTCTTAAAGTGGAGCAACCTAGTGCTAAACGCAGCAAGGCAGCAACGGAGAATCCTTCAAAGAAGCACGTCACCCTGCCTTCGCGTAAGCAGCCTTCCTATAAGGAGGTTACAGAGAGCGTTCGGGTGGGTATTCTTCCCGTCGGTTATCCTAAGGTGGCACTCAACGCGGATCAACTGAAGTCCGTACAGGGTGCTATCTTGAGAGAAATCGCGGCAAGAAAGCAAAGCCCCCTAAACCCAAGATTCCTGGCCTCCACATTTAGACCAGGGTGGCTGGTTCTTAACTGCGCCAATCAAGACACCGTGACGTGGCTGAAAGGTGTAGTTGCGGAGCTAAAGCCCTGGGAAGGAGCCAATCTTGTGATGGTCGAGGACAGTGAAATTCCTCGCCCACAAGTCCTTGTGGGATACTTTCCAAATAGCACTGTGGACCCTATGGATTTGATTCTCGATTATATCGAGGGTCAGCACTCGGGGTTAAATGTGTCTGAATGTATCCATGTGTTGCTCAGAGTACAAAAACCCTCAGTCACAGAGCTGACTCTCTCCGTGGACCATGTGTCAATGGAAGAGTTAAAGAAGGCTCAATTCGCAATTGGGTTCAAGTTCGGGTCTGTCCAACTAAGACCCAAGGGTGAAACAGTAAAGGCTGTGCCGGAGGATGGGGATGGCCCAAGTCAGATTAAAACTCTGGCTGACGATCCTCAGCTTTCGAGATCAGGAGTCAGCAGGGCTGAACCTTGGTCAAGGCAAAGGCGGGCCCTGGCAAATTAGCAGGAACTGCAGAACCCAAGTCGGGGACTTCCGAAAAGAAGTCTACAAAGACTAAGAAGAAGCCCCCTCCTGTCCGTGCCAAGCCGGGCAAAAGCAAAGGTCCTAAGGGATCCACCACCAAGGCGACAGCGGACGTAAAAATCCATCTTAGTCATGGCCAATGATCACCTAAGTTGCCTTCAGATAAATGTCCATCACGCTAAAGCACAATCGGACGTGCTTAGCAGGAGATTTATCTCGGAGAAACTTAGTCTGGCGCTCATTCAGGAGCCCTGGGTACATCAAAGGACTTCCTATAAAATCATGTAAGTTAATATATAGAAATGAACATGAATATCCTAGGGCAGCACTACTGCTCAACACTAAACTAAACTTTTTTTCGTCTTTCAAAGTTCATCTCGAGGGACTTGGTTACAGCAGTTGTCGAGGTACCAACTTCAGGAGGTAGCCACGAGGTAGTAGTTACCTCAGCTTACTTTCCTGGATAAGCGGATTTATTACCTCCCCCAGAGCTAAAATGGCTCATCAACTACTGTAAACGCAGAGGAAAGCATTTCATCCTTGGATGCGATGCAATTGCACATCATACGTTATGGGGCAGCATGGATACCAATGCCAGGGGTGAGTACCTTTACGATTTTATATTGTCTAACAACTTAGAGATACTAAATCGAGGTAATAAGCCAACCTTTATGAACATCATTAGACAAGAGGTCTTGGACCTAACACTTGCCAGTATGTTCATAAGTACAAAAATAAGCAGGTGGCATGTATCGAACGAGATTTCCATGTCAGATCACAGACACATCAGGTTCGATATAGATGCCACACTCAACACATGTCAGGAGTACCGAATCTCTAAATTAACTAACTGGGAACTCTATCGACAATACCTTAAGGCTGTAGTTGACTCTCCCGGCGGTAGCATTAGCACGACTGAGGAGCTAGACTCAGCCACTACGCAGCTTCAAACGGCTGTAATGACTTCATTCGAACACAGTTGCCCTCTGAAACAAAAGACTTGCAATCGGCAGGTACCATGGTGGAATAGGGAACTGAGTTTGAAAAGAAAAGAAGTCAGGAAACTATTCAACAGAGCTAAGCTCTCTGGCATCTGGAGGGAATTTAAAAAGACTCTAACGGAATATAACACGGAACTAAGGAGATCCAAAAGAAGAACCTGGCGCACCTTCTGCGATGGCATAGATCAATTGCCCGCAGCTATCAGGCTCCATAAGGTACTTTCGAAGGGTCACATGAATGGTATAGGCACACTTCAAAAGGAAGATGGGAACTACACCGAGAGTTGCGAGGAAACAGTCAGGCTCTTACTAGAAACTCATTTTCCCGACTCTCTCACTCCCGATCAAGGAATAATAACTCCAGACCCGATTGAGGTGGACAAGCACAGAGTCTCTAACAGGAGCAAAAGCCTTGTGGGAAGAATCTTCACTCCTAACAAGGTTAGATGGGCCAATGTTGGAGAGGCGTCAGGGTGGTATTTATACCTAAATAAGGAAAAAGAGCTAGTTCTCTAGCTAAATCGTTCCGACCCATCAGTCTCTCTTCATTCATGCTTAAGTCCATGGAAAAAATCCTAGACCTACACATTCGAAGTGAAATTCTGATTAAATCACCACTTCATTCTAAGCAGTTCGCTTATCAAGCTGGCAAGTCTACTGAGACTGTCATTCACACACTAGTCAAAGACCTCGAAAAAGCACTCGAAACAAAAGAGGTGACTTTATGTGCATCTGCGGACATAGAAGGACCTTCGATAATACCTTCTTCGATGGAATTAAATCAGCTGCCGAGGATAAAGGCTTTGAGCCCTCCACGGTAAACTGGATAGACTCCATGCTTAGAAGCAGGAGGATAACCACATCTCTAGGGAACTGCTCAGTCACGATCACCGCAGCAAAAGGCTGCCCACAAGGAGGAGTTCTCTCTCCACTCTTATGGTCGATCGTGATTGATGATCTGCTAGAGAAGTTGACCAGTTCGGATTTTAATGTTCAAGGCTACGCGGATGACCTAGTAGTTACAATACGGGGCAAGCATTATCAAGACATATCCGACCTCATGGAAATAGCCCTCTCCAAAGTCCGCACGTGGTGTTTAAATAAAGGCCTTAGCATAAACCCCAACAAAACGGTAATCGTTTCGTTCACTAGATGATTGAAGCTTTCACTAACGGCTCCTCTTCTTGATAATACAGAATTGATATTTTCAGCCGAAGTCAAATATCTGGGGATGACCCTAGATAAGAAACTTACCTGGAATTCGCATCTGTCCAGGGTGACGTATAGAGCGATTCGATCTCTCTACACGTGTCGTCGGTTCATTGGCAGAACATGGGGTCTGAAGCCAAAACTGATGTACTGGACGTATACCATGGTTGTTGGACCCATGGTCACCTATGCGGCCAAAAACTAATCAAAAGACGGCTGAGGCTCTGCTTCAAAAAACCCAGCGGCTTTCCTGTCTAGGAATAACTGGTGCCATGAGAACGTGTCCTACAGCAGCCATGGAAGCCTTATTAAACCTTGCACGCCTGCACTTGCAGGTGAAAAAGGAAGCGATCTCCAGTGCTACTAGAGTACAAACGGAGAAGCCGTTAAAGCCAGGCGATCTGGTTGTCATTTAAGTATCTTAAAACAGATATGCTTCGAGCAAGTGACGACAATATCTGATATAATCACACCAAGAGTGGATTTTGTAAGACCATTCCACGTGGTTCTTGGAGACCGACAACAATGGCGCTCCACTAAACCGTCCAAGGATCGATGATGTGGTATACAGACGGCTCAAAAACAAACAGTGGGGTCGGATTGGGTGTATACGCCCCCAGATGCCATATATCAAAGGCTCTAGGCTCTACCCCTACCGTATTCCAAGCCGAGGTATTGGCCATAGAAGAATGCGCCAATACCTGCATTAAAGGAGCCATAAATGGCTCAACCATTAATATCCTCTCGAACAGTCAAGCTGCCCTCAAGGCCCTAAAGTCCTACACTGTCAAGTCAGGAATAGTCTGGGAATGTCTACAAACCCTCAAAAATCTATCAAGGAGAACCAAAGTTATCCTCAAAGAGGAGCGGAAACTCAGTTTGTCGGACCAGAGCCATTATGTGGCACTTCAAAGTGTTACCTCAAAGCTACCCTAAATAACTGGGAGAATAAACAACAATCCCTGTATTGGCAAAGGCTACAAGGACTTCGTCAGGCAAAAAAGTTTTTCGACACCTCTGGCGGAAAAACAAAAGAACTCCTACTCTTTAGAAGAACAGAGCTCAAAATGATCACTGAGCTCTTCTCAGGCCATTGCCCCTTGAGGTATCACCTAAACAAGCTGGGTTTGGCGGAGACTTCATTCTGCCGCTTCTGCCAGGATGCTCACGAAACCTCGGAGCACTTCCTCTGCGAAGCATTGGCCAGGCGGAGATTACTCCACCTTGAACATGCTTTTCCTCCAACAAGTTACGTATGGAACCTCAAGCCCAGAATGGTTCCAGACATTATTAACAGTCTAAACCTATAAATGGAGCACATTCAACGGGGACTCACAATAGATCTTTCAGGTCGCAGTGATTGCGAGGCTAACGCGTATACACCCCTTCGCAAATCTAATCTAATCTACCGTATATCCTAATTATAGTTAGTTTATTTTCGGTTTTTTTTTCTCCTCGGTATAGCATAGCTGGCGTTATCGCACTATGATTATCCTTAGCATAGCTACCGATTTCCTTTGATTTGGTCATATCGAGCGCTAGTTTTGATTTCTATTACATAACTTAGTTGGGTTGTCCCGTTCGGTTTTATATCATTATATATAGCACCGCTACTTCTATCCTGAGTACCAGCAGCCACTTAATCGTCGACCTCTCACCTTTCCTTGATCTGCTGACCTCAGTCCCTTGTCAAGCTGATGAACGATGTTCATCTCTCTTGATTTTTGTCCTTGACTAAGGGAGTGCTTGTCACGATCATCCATTGTGAGACGGCAACTTCAAGTTCCGATCTCTGACATTGCACCAACATTCCCCTCCCCCCAACTACACGTTTCCTGTTAGAGCTCATCGTAGTATGGAGTGACCGAAGGCTTAGCGACTAGCCGGATTCTGAGCGAGCACCTTGCGGGGCGTTCGAGAGGAGAGAGAGAGAGAGAGATGGAAGGTAAAACATTTTTTTTGGTTTTTTTATTTCTCAGCAGTGGCTGAAGCTTATTGATGTTTTTTTTTAATTTTTTTTCTTGCGTGTTTTGGAACGAGTGTGTCTCACCTCTCGTCGTGCCGTCATGCCGACGCCCTTCATGTAGCGAAAATATTGACGCTTAATTTTAGTATTGACGCTATATATATTTGTGTGGTAAATTTTATTCATGGACTCATTCTTAACTATTAGTAGAGTGACACACTTTGGTGTCATTGATTGTTATAATGTACACGTATCTCGTTACCAATATCACCGTCGTTTTTTTTGTGGCGTTTATTTTCAAAATTTATTCATATTGTTATCGTGATAATTGTCGAGTTCCAGGTGCACCACTTCGAGGTAATCCAAGTAGTGCGTATAGTGAGCGGAGTTTTTTTTTGTTGTCTAGGCATTGTGTATAAAAAATTGTTTTTTGGCTTTTCTTTTGGGGATTGTTTTTTTTTTCATGCTCAGGATATAAAGTCTTGATCAAAGTTAATTAGATCTCGCTTCACTTGTGAACTACAGGTATCGCAAACCCTCTTACTACTCCTCAGTGGTGGGTGATAAACCTCTTTCAAGTAGTGCGTATAGTGAGCGGAGTTTTTTTTTTTGTCTAGGCATTGTGTATAAAAAATTGTTTTTTGGCTTTTCTTTTGGGGGATTTTTTTTTCATGCTCAGGATATAAAGTCTTGATCAAAGTTGATTAGATCTCGCTTCACTTGTGAACTACAGGTTATCGCAAACCCTCTTACTACTCCTCAGTGGTGGGTGATAAACCTCTTTCATTTTGTTACTAACCCCTTCTGGTTTAGCCTTTACAGGAAGGATCCTATTTTCCTGTCCTTTCTTCAATTTCCTTCCAATAAAAGAATGTCACAGCGTCAGTGAGTGCGGATGGAGTCTCAGCGAAAGTTTTTTTTATATGGTGTATATTCTCTAAACTATCAAGTTTAGATGGTCTCAGTCTTTGTTACTAACCCCTTCTGGGCTAGCCTTCATTTGAAGGATTTTACTTTCCTGTCCTTTCTTCAATTTCCTTAGGGCTTGAACCCGCTTGCTGCATATCGCGGGATTTCCGTCGTCCTGAGTGAGTTGATAGATGAATTCTATCTGTTACGAAGCGATTTCCTCTCTTCGGATTGGGGTATTTCCCGGGTGTTGCGACCGGATGCAGCAGAACACAGAACGTTAAGGAAGGCGTCTCACCGACTAATTTGTGGCCTCGGGCCGAACATTCCCATACGTGATAAACCGATCGCTGCACCTCTTCCTGGCCAGCTCATTGGGCGAGGTGAGTTGATAGACGAAGTCTATCTGTTGATTGGTCCTCCCTCGTTCAAGGTGCGCTAGGATTATGGCCGCAGATGCGACGTTTATTGCTCAACAACCCAGGGTTTAGCGCATGCCCGTCTTGAGACTCTGGTGGGTCGTCCCCACGTTGGGCGCGTTGTGGGAGAACATATTTTCCTTTGTTGCTTACACTGACTCATGTCGCGTGTCAAAGCCCGGCATCAGACTCTTATCTCCATGGGTCGTCCCCACGCTGTAGCGTATTCCCCGTACGCTACCCTTTTCCTTCCTCTCTTCGTCCTTTTACTTTCTTTCGGCTTCTATACCTTCGGTAGAGAAACCCCCATGACCTTCCCAGGGTACCTGAAAAGGGGCGAAAAAGTACTTGCTTACGAGAAGTAGCCCTATGCTACTTCTCAATACCCATAAGAAAACCTGAAAATAAAAGTCGTATATTTCCGAGAAGTAGCCCTATGCTACTTCTCCATTTAAAAAAAAATCCTGAAAATAAAAGTTATACAGTTTTGAGAAGTAGCCCTATGCTACTTCTCCATATTGTAACCATCCTGCAAAACAAATTCCGTAAAACCCTGAAAAGAAAAGAATGTAACAACGACAGATTATATTTCACAAACGAAAAATTCCAATTCGTACACAACGCGCACAAGTTAAAAATTTTCGTTCGAAATCTGCTGCTATCCACCAACATCCAAGCGACAAAAACGGTAACTCGCCTAGCTGTAATGCATCGTATGATACCATCACGCAATGCATTACAGCAAGCCCGCCCGAAATTCTGAGAAATTTTTGGCACAACAAAATATTCGGGCGCAACGATTTTGGCGAAAATAATACACGCACACCTCTACATACAGCGAGCAGAAATCTCGATTGCAGCCCGAAGAAGTAAGCGAAGAACGGGAATCGAGGAGTTCTTTGCTGGATCTCGTTGGATTAACACCAGAAAAGTCGTACGTGGTTCCCTTTTGTCAAGTACCTATAGCTTTTGTGAAATTCGTTAAAAATATATTCTTTTGGTCATTTATAGCGTTGGAAAATTTTGTGGGCGTGGCCACGACTAACGCCGTGGAAAATCACGACCCTTTACATATCGATTGTGCCGTGGAAAACTTCTAAGAGTTCTCGCGTGTGGCTCTATAGAACTATTAGGTTGTAAAGATTGGGAACTGGTTCGCGCGCCTATCGCTGGGGAAAATTGGCAAACAGTCCGCCCAGAAATTGCGAAAAATTAATTACCTGTGTGCGAAATTAGCAGGAACTCTCTGGAAAAGAACTTGTGCGCAGTTGAGTTCCTATTTAAAAATAAATTTTACTAGTTAATTACCTGTGTGCGATATTAGCAGGAACTTTCTGGAAAAGAATTTGTGAGCAGTTGAATTCCTATTTAAAAATAAAACTTACTAGTTAATTACCTGTGTGCGAAATTAGCAGGAACTTTCTGGAAAAGAATTTGTGTGTAGTTGAATTTTTATTTAAAAGAATTTTTATTAATTAATTACCTGCGTGAGAATTCGGCAGGAACATTCCTAAAAGGAAGATTTTTGTGAGTTCAGTTATAATAGAATGAAATCTTATTAATTAGTTACCTGCGCGTCGATTCAGCAGGAAAATTCTGTGGAGGAAATTGTGTGAAGTTAAAATTTTATTTAAAAGAATTTTCATTAATTGATTACCTGCGTGACGATTCGGCAGGAACATTCCTAATTGGAATATTGTGTAAAGTTGAAATTCTAGTTTTTTTTTTGTAAGAAAAAACAATTTTCGTTTGACTAATTACCTGCGTGACGATTCAGCAGGAACATTCTAAAAGGAAAATTGTGTAAAGTTCAAATTTTAGTTTTTTGTTAAAAACAATTTTCGTTTGATTAATTACCTGTGCGACGATTCGGCAGGCACATTCTAAAAAGTGAAATTTGCGTGAATTTACATTTCTATTTTAAAAGAATTTGCATAAATTAATTACCTGCGTGACGATTCAGCAGGAACATTCTACAAGGTAAATTTTTGTAAATTTGAGATCTCATTTAAAAGAAAGTTTATAAATTAATTACCTGCGTGATTATTCAGCAGGAACATTCTAAAAGGAAAATTGTGTAAAGTTCAAATTTTAGTTTTTTTTATTAAAAACAATTTTCGTTTGATTAATTACCTGTGTGACGTTTCGCCAGGAACATTCTACAAGGAAAATTTGTGTAAATTTGTGATCTCATTTAAAGAGAGATTTTATTAATTAATTACCTGCGCGACGATTTCAGCAGGAACATTTCTAAAAGGAAAATTGTGTAACGTTCAAATTTTAGTTTTTTTTGTTAAAAACAATTTTCGTTCGATTAATTACCTGTGCGACGATTCGTCAGGAACATTCTAAAAAGGGAAATATGCGGGGATTTACATTTCGATTTAAAAAGAAGTTTTATTAATTAATTACCTGCGTGGCGACTCAGCAGGAACATTCCTAAACAGGAAATTGTGTGGAGTTCAAATCTTTAGTCGAAAGGAATTTTCGTTTAATTACTTACTTGCATGACGATTCAGTAGGAATATTCTGAAAAGAAAAATTGTGTGAATTTCAAGGACGAAATTTTGTTAGTTAATTACCTGCACGACGAATTCAGCAGAAATTTTTTGGAAAAGAATATGTGCGAAGTTATATTTCTAGTTAGAAAGGAAGTCTTATTAATTAATTACCTACGCGGCGATTCAGCAGGAACCTTCTGCCAAGAAATTGTGGGAATCCCTACATTCAAAAAGCTTCACTGGTGATCCATGTGTGTGCAAGGAAGAGTAACTGGAACATTCTACCTGGACAAGCGCGAATTTTCCTACTCAAATAGAAGTTATACGCATGCCAGACCGGTCAGGAGCAACTTCCAACTTCACAAAGCGAACGAATATCTGAGACCACCGACAGTAGTTACGCTATAAGAGTTCTGTCGCACAGTTTTAGCTTCCAGGATTTCGCCACAGATGAAGCCACCGTCGCTAAGTGGTTTGAGTCCATGAGTCTTGGCTGTGCTGGTGATGCCTTGGATGTGTCATTTGGTCTTGACTGCACCCTAGCTGCATTAGCCGGTAATATCAGCATGCTCCGGTTCTACGGTTTTCTTGGCTGTAAAACACATCCCTTGGAAGTGTGAAGATTTTTCCTATCCCTGTACCACACGTAGCATCATGCTACGGTTTTCTTGGATGTGTGGTGCGCCTAAATGTAGGCTTTTGTTGTTTCCAAGTGTTGTTCATAAATGTAGGCATTGGTTTTAAATTAGTATTAGTAATAATTAAAGTTAACAGTAGGACATTTTTGTTCATGTCAATGGGCTCTAGATGGTGGATAGGTTGTAGGGTATTATAATCTAGGATACGGTGGGGGGTAATGAAATTTTCATCAGAAATCCTTTACGGGCTTTGGTTCAAGTTATTTATTTGCGCTAAAATGTTTTAACACTTAACATAACAATATTTTTCTTATCTAAACCTATTCCCTGATTATAATTCCTACGGGCTTTTCTTTGGCCCTGTGTTCAATTAATCTAGCTCAGTTTTCTTATTTTCTAAATACATGAATTACTACGGGCTTTGGTATTCGAGATATTAGCGCATTAATAATTCAAGTTATTTTTGTTCATGCCAATGGATTCTAGGTGGTGTGGGTTTGGAGTTTTAGTTCTAGGGAGACGGAATTCTCATCAGAAATCCTCTACGGGCTTGCCATTTCTTGAGTAAGGTTGCCTAGCGGCATTAGCGGGGACTATCAGCATGCCTTGGTTTTGCTGTTTTCTTTTATTAGTGAGAAAGTGCTAGATATCATCATAACGTCATCTGGGTTTTGCTGCACATAAATAAGTTTTCTTAGCAGGGAAGTTGTAGATATCAGCATCAATCGAATTTCACAACATGACATCACCATGAACAGATTCTAGAAGATGTCAGTCGGGGTTCTGGGTGTCAAACTTTAAATGTTGCGCCTAGGCTATTACAGGATTCAAGTGCAAACGTCACTCCTTGAGTAAGGTTTCCTAGCGGCATTAGCCGGTACTACCAGCATGCCTTGCTTTTTCTGTTCTCTTTTATTAGCGGGAAAGTTGTAGATATCAGAATGCGCCTAGGCTTTTACAGGATTAAAGTGCAGATGCCATTTATTGAGTAAGGTTCCCTAGTGGCATTAGTCTGTACTACAGGCATTTCATGGTAAGTAATATGTTTCCCATCCATTACCCTGATACAATTTGGCATATTCCATAATTTGGATTCGGGTGCAAACTCCATTTCTTGAGTAAAGCTCCCTAGCGATATTAGCCGGTACTACGAGGATGCTTTGCTTTTGCTATTTTCTTTTATTAGCGGAGAAGTTGAAGATATCAGCATGCGCTTAGGCTTTTACAGGATTCGAGTGCAAACACCATTTCTTGAGTAAGGTTCCCTGGTGGCATTAGTCGGTACTACCAGCATGGTTTGGTTTTGCTGTTTCCTTTTATTAGCGAGGAAGTTGTAGATATAACGTATGACGTCATATTGGCTCTTGCTGTTTACTATGACTAGGATTGCCTGGGGTGTGTTGTACTAGCCTATGTTACCTATACCAAGGCTTAGGTAGAATGTGTGCGGCGGCTTATGTGTATTAAGTAATGATGAGAAAAGTACTACGCGAATTTATACCGGGGGCTGTATACTTGTCAGCTTGAGTTTGATGTTAGTTATTGACTTTAGTATGAGTGCCTGTGATATATTGGGCTGGGCTACTCGGTGACTGAGGAAACGTTACCTAAGGCGTGGGTGGATGTGTGCAGCTGGGTATTTATATAGATAAGAAATGTTGTGAAGTTCCCTAAACGAACTAGTGTAATTAGTATTAGTAATGTTCAAATTGACTCTAGAATATTTTTAGGCGAAGCTGGTTGGGGTGAATGTATGTAAATATGTTGACTTAGAAAAGTAACGGAAATTAGTAAATGCCTAATTTTACTCTTCAGGTGTAATGCTTCTAATTTAATTCCTTGCATAAACAAATTCGCACAGTCCAGTAAAGTAAAAATTCGAATAATGTAAACAAATTCCCACAGCAGCCGAGTTAAGTAAACAAATTGAGCGATTTATGTTTTTCAATGAATGTAAGATTCCCAATTTCTTTAGCTGAAAACAACAACAACTGATATTAATCTGTAAGATATGATGTCTTAGATGAGTAGTGCATGCTTTAATTGAAAATTTATTTTGCTGAAAAAAAACAACAACAGCAACTATAACGTAAGTTGAGGATTAAAAATCTTTTATAAACAAAAGTGATCATGCTATGATATTCGATATCTAAAAATAGATCACGGCTGCTTGGGATGTTAAGAAATATGAAGTAATGGAAATTAAAGCCTTATCAGAAAATTTTCGATGTAGGTCTGTATGTATTGATGGCTACTACAGATAATATAGATACACGACTTCGGCAGTTTTGGGAAATAGAAGAAGTTTCTTCAAAGCCAATTCTATCACAAGAAGAAACACTGTGTCAAGACATCTTCCAAGACACATTCGCACGTCTAGAATCAGGAAGATATCAGGTCAAATTACCTTTCATAAATAACATGACGCCAAGATTAGGTAATTCTAAACATCAAGCAATTCAGCGTTTTGAACATTTGCAAAGGCAATTTTTAAGAAAACCTGAATTCAAACTGGAATATGAAAGGTGTTTAGATGAGTACATCGAACTAGGTCACATGGAACCAGTAAACCCGCCTTGTAATGATGAGCAACATTATTATATCCCACATCATGCTGTGTTTAAAGACAGCTCAACCACGAAGTTACGTGTTGTGTTTGATGCATCGGCTAAAACAACAAATGGTAGGTCTCTTAACCAACATCTGTTAAAGGGACCTACACTGCAGCCAACATTATACAACACATTACTCACCTGGAGAAAGTTTAAGGTTGTCATGAATGCAGATATTGAGAAAATGTATCGCATGATAGAAATGCATCCTGACCATCGAACTTTCCAAAGAATAGTATGGCGGAATCCCACAACAGGTGTAATACAGGATTATCAACTGAAAACTGTGACATTTGGTACAACATCAGCTCCTTATTTGGCAATTAAGACACTGCAACAACTTGCTATAGACGAAAAAGATAAGTGGCCTTTAGCAGCAGAAGCAGTCTATACGAATTTTTATGTAGACGATCTTTTATCTGGCGCTGATGACTTGTCGAAGGCAAAGGAATTGCAGCAACAACTGATCCAAATGATGACATCAGCTGGTTTCAAGCTAAGGAAATGGGCCAGTAATGTTTGCGAATTACTACAAGATCTGCCTGCAGATCACATTGAGTTAAAAAACTCATTGATATTTTCGAACACCGAATCCATTAAAACACTAGGAATCAAATGGTTTCCCAAGGAAGATTATTTTACTTTTATAATCAAACCATTCACAAAACCTTTAGCATTTACCAAACGGATCATCTTGTCGCAGATCGCATCATTATACGATCCTATAGGCTGGCTGGCTCCAATCATAATAGAAGCAAAGATCATAATGCAAGGTCTTTGGATAACAGGTTCATCATGGGATGAACCAGTCTCAGAAAATATCCAGAAATCCTGGACAAAGTTCACAGAAAACTTGCAAGTGTTAGAACAATTACGAATTCCAAGGTGGATTCAATATTCTACAGGGCTACGTATGCAACTGCATGGATTCTGTGATGCATCATCCAAAGCTTATGCAGCAGCAATCTACCTAAGGGTAGAGCACTTCAATGGCGAGATTACTTCGCATCTGGTAACCGCAAAAACAAAGGTAGCACCCCTTAAGCCAACTACAATTCCACGTTTGGAATTAAATGGTGCGCTGCTACTCACAAGATTAATGAAAGTTATAATCCAAGGAATGCAGGTACAAGACATTCCTATAATAACATGGACCGACTCGCAAATCGTCTTACAATGGCTAAAGGATCATCCATCCAAATGGAAGATTTATATCGCAAATCGGGTTGCAGAAATACAAGAAACATTGAAATTCAAACAATGGGGACACATTGCTTCAATCTACAACCCAGCTGATTTGGCTTCACGTGGCATTTCAGCAAATCAATTGCTTCATAATGAATCATGGTGGCACGGTCCCACATGGTTACTACAACCACCAGATAAGTGGCCAAATAATTATGAAGTTACAGAATCAACAACATTAGAAGAAAAAACACCAACAGTAAGTAGTTTTTTGATAAACTTAGAAGACAACATTCTTCTGAAGTATTCTTCATTTACACGCCTAGTGCGTATTACAGCACTCATACAACGCTTCATCCACAACTGCAGAAATCCTAACAATAAAAGAGTCAATGTGCTAACTAGCAGTGAGTACACTAAGGCACAAAAGACAATATTCAAACTGGTGCAACAGACAGCATTCACAAAGGAGTATCAAGACCTAGTGCAACACCGACCACTATCAAAACAGAGAAAAATTATTAGACTCAATCCCATGCTCGATAGAGATGGATTGATACGAGTAGGTGGACGATTAGAGCACGCCTTGGTCTCATACGATAGAAAACATCCAGTTATATTACCTCGTGATCATCATGTTACGTGGATATACATTGATAAAGTACACTTGGAAACATTACATGGCAATACGTCATTAGTGTTAAATACTATACGCAATTCTGTATGGATATTGGATGGAAGACGTTGCATCACATCTCGATTGCATAGATGTATTACCTGTTTTAAACAGCGTCAAGCATCTATGACACAACAAATGGGCAATCTACCATCAGCAAGAGTGAATATAACGAGACCATTCTCGAGAATTGGGATTGATTATGCTGGACCTGTAATGGTCAAATCATCAAAGTTAAGAAATGCCAAAGTCCAAAAGGCATATTTTTGTATTTTTATATGTATGGCGACGAAGGCTGTACATATTGAGTTGGTGTCTGACATGACATCAGTGGCTTTCATTGCAGCCTTGAAGAGGTTCGTTAGCAGAAGAGGTTTGTGCACAGAAATCTATTCAGATTGTGGCACTAATTTCATTGGCGGCAAAATAATATTAGATAAAGAACTACAACAAGCAATCAAGCAAGCATGGCCACAAGCTGCTGAATATTTGGCAGACAAATCCATTTCATGGCACATGAATCCACCAGCAGCTCCTCATTTTGGAGGATTGTGGGAATCAGGTGTCAAATCTATCAAATACCACCTACGAAGATCTATTGGCAACTCGAACCTCACATTTGAGGAATATGTTACACTATTAACCCAGATAGAAGCCTGTTTAAATTCAAGGCCCTTATGCCGAGTTAACAATGATCCAAGTGATCAACTTGTTCTGACTCCTGGACACTTTCTGATAGGACAATCGCTTAACGCCATTCCAGAGCCAAATCTGAATATGGACAATGTAACACACTCCAGTCGATGGAAAAGTGTGCAACACATGATACAAAAGTTCTGGAACCATTGGTCTAAGGATTACTTGAACCAACTCCAGAATAGACCAAAATGGTTTCAACCAGAACTTAACATCTGCAAAGGAGAGGTGGTGTTATTGAAAGTTGATAATGCTGCCCCAACCACTTGGCCATTAGGTATTATTGAAGAAGTCCACCCAGGAGCTGATGGACTAGTTCGTGTCGTCAGAATCAAAACACAGACAAGTACATTTGTCAGGCCTATCAACAAGATTTGTAGGTTACCGTTGAATTAATTAACAAATATGTGTAAAACTAACACATCTGTTAAATGTTGTGTTGTCCCCCTAAAACAAAAACATTTACTTATTAGATTTTATTTACAGATGTCCGAATTTACAGTTGATCAAGATATCTTAGATATCTATGATGATTTAAACTTTAATTTTTCATTGCCGGGAAGTCCTCTCAATGCTCCTACATATGACCTAAGCGAATTTAATAGCTTATGGTCCGATATTGTCGAGGCCACTGCAGACTCGGAACCAGAAGTTCAAGGAACAGCTGCTTCATCTACACAAGTTACGCAGAATCCAGAAAGACCAGCTACGTCATCAATGACTGAAGGTTCCACCAAACAGGACTTGTCCAGGACGGCGAAATCCTACAACGCTATAGAAGGGGATACTCCACAGACGAAGCCAGTCATGCAGGACCCTGCAATCATCAACGGCGCCCAAGTCAACGACTTGCAGAGACTCTTGCTCACTACTACTATCAAGGAAGCGGAGACGAGAATCGAGAACTCCTTCCAGCGGTTTAGAACTCGGGAGATCAAAAGATACAATTAAAAGAATTAATTTCTACGACATCCAAAAACGTCGCAATAGAGAGAAGACAATCAACCTACCAGATCGTTATCAGGTACGCCTGCGAGTGCTTGCTAATGGAGAGCTGCATTTTTTCAAGTACCACAAACGAGGTATACAACAGATCAAAAAACGGTTGAACATGAATGTTCAACAGGGGGGAGAATGTTCGACCAACCTACTAAGGAAACAATTAGATTAATGTAAAAACAAAAAAATCTTACCAGCATCTGGCGTGTCAACAGATGCAAAGGTCCCACGACGACCTGAAATAAACAAATGATTAAAATATGAACTTCAAGGATAAATACTATAAAAATAAATGAATTTTTTATACAAAAAAAGGTGTGTTTACATACATAGGACCTCACCATGCATGCAAACAACAAGAACAAAAATGCACTAAACTTTATGTTCAGCAACATAGAACATAAAGATAATTCAAGTACCCACGTACGGGCACATAATAAACCCATTTTCAATAGATTCGTGAATACCTGAGATGAGAATTTTACAAAACAAAAACTCACCTTGACAGGTAATCACGGTATTTGAAAATGTTGATATTTTACACAAAACCTACATAAATTAAAGAAATTTATACACTCACCTGTAGTTCAATGGATAATTCCCGCGATGAAGAACTGAAATATACACAAACACTGAATTTAACACTTAATTTTAGCAAACAAAATAAATTCGCGCGCGACTGACATTTCGCATATAAACACCGACGTGAACTTCATAGTTTCGCGACGTTCAAAATGTCATACCGGGGTGAAAAGAGACGCAGAATCGAATGGGCGCGTTCGCGTCGCGTAATTTTTCACGGTTTACGGAATATTCGCGAATTTTCGAATTTCCCTTTGCACCAATAAGTGCGAAAGAGACACAAAGGTGTGAAAGGGACACGAATAAAGATGAACGAAAATGAATTATGAGAGGAATTTTGTAAATCGAACTAAAAGATGGCGTATCGATAAGTTATAGCACAGATTCGGAAAACTTATCATAATTACGTGAAATTAAAAGGGATTTCTATGGGAAAGATGTCAAAAAATGCAATTTGTAATTTGACATCAAATGACTACAACAAATTTACACATTATAGTCAAATTAAGCCTAAAATTCGCATAATTCATTTTTATGGATATGAAATCGGAACGAAATTCTCTATAAAAAGGGGGTTCATTCTTCATTCTGTCTTCTTATTTTCAAAGTTGTCAAAGTGCGAGAACATGCAATAGCATTCCTCCCACAATTTGCAAATAGTTCAAACAGTTCAAATAGTTCAAATCGTCATCAGAAAAAAAGGAAATAGAAAGTTCAGCAAAAATTTAGTAATTTTTTTTCAACAATCGAATTGTCAAAGTTTGTTCAAGGAAAAGCAGCAGCAGCAAGAGTTCAAGTGAATTTATTGGTTAAATTTAATAGTGACAAATTTAAATTAAATTAAAGGTAAATTTGCATATTAGTTATTATTTTCAATTTGGGTTAAATTTCATTGTGTTTGCATGCCAGGTGTTGGTTATACACACATGTATGAATTTAACAAGAACGATTGAAATTTTTTATTCTTAATCTTGTCCTTTCAGCCATTTTAACTAATTTACTCAAGTAAATCGACATTTCTAATAATTATTTATCGTGTGAAACATATGCCATTTGGTCAGTTTTTGCACAACGTAATAATTCAGAAATTGGATCTACCTTGAGTTCTAATAATTATTTTCTTTCAGCTACTAGTAAATTAGTTAAGAATCAGAAAGAAAATCTTATTTAGATATGCAATTGTGAAGTAGAATAATTTTTTTTGAGTTATTATTATTGAAAAGAAAGAGATAGATTCGAGTAAAAATATAATTTTTTTGTACATTTGAATTTTCTTTAATTACTAAATACATAAAACATACAGTGAATAAGTGAATTTTAAGTGAAGTTTCCAAGCTTGTACGTCTAAGTTGAGGGAAATAATTTGTCATAGTGATAGAATTTTGCAAGTAATTAATTTCTCATAAACTTAACATTTGTTTAGTTATTAGTATTATTTGTGGCAATAAACAATTAATTGAATAATAGAGTGACAAATTATCCTTTTTTATTTAACCGCTACACTCCACCGGAATATTTTCTTTCAGTATACGTGGATTCTCGTTTGCAGTTGCAGTTTTCTTTCGAAAGTCAATTATAGGAATTGACAGATTTCATTAAACTGTATTTTGCGAACGCAGTCTATTTGTATTTGTCAATCAGTCGAATTGACATTAGCTGTGGGAGAACATTTTGGTGGTTCCATCCAGGAGTCGCTCTACTCACTTAATTGTTGAGCTACGTTTATACGCGAGAACGTCAGATTTCGGTAGTCTACGTTTATAAGCAAGAAATTTCAATTAATTTAGTTCATTGGTTCACACATAGATAGCGTAGTAAAATAAAATTAATTTTTTTTATTTTCATTTCTTTACTCGAATTTTATTTCAATCAATAATGACAGACATAAAGGGGTTGTTAAATAAGGAACGGGCAATAAGAAATCGCCTGATTAAATCTATCGAGAATGGCAAACAAGCAATATCAGAGATCCGATCAAAGGGTTTCTACGAAGCAAAGCTCTCAGAGATAAGGAGAACATGGCTCGAGTATGAGCAGATTGACCAATTGATCAACGAATTTATCCTCGCAACCCCACCAGAAAGCACGCTGAAATATATTTCCGATGACACCTTTAGTATATTAGAGACAACTTATTGCAATTATATAGGTACATTATATGATGCAATTAATCCTACAACAGAACTGACAGATTCCACACTTTTGTTAACACAACAAACACGTGTGGAACAACAACAAAACATTCTTCCTAAGATCACATTACCAAAATTTAATGGTGATTATGATGGATGGCGCTCGTTTCATGATCTTTACGTCGCTGTAGTACACAATAATACAAGTTTGAAAGACGTTCAAAAACTGTATTATTTGAAAGGTTCTTTAATAGGAGATGCGGAAAAACTACTACGACATACTCCTATAACAAATGAGGACTACTTACCTGCCTGGAACAAACTAAAGGCAAGGTACGAAAACAAAAAGATATTAGTCAATCATCAATTAAAGATACTGACAAGTCAGTCAAAATTAAATATAGAGACTACAGCTGGTTTAAAATCCTTAATCGACACTTCAGAGGAATGCCTGCAACAACTAAAGAGCCTACAAGTAGACATATCAACATGGGATGTGCTACTTGTTTATTTAATAGTTCAGAAGCTTCCCTTCATAACATTGAGACTTTGGGAAGAACATCAGGGAGCATCACAAGAGCTTCCTAAATACAGACAGTTCAGCTCGTTCTTAGACCATCGTTTGAAAATATTAGAAGCACTTACGGATACTCTGGCGCCCAGAACAAGTCATGCCAAGAGTGGATCCAAACCAACTACGACCAAGACATACCATGTAGTTGAATCAACAAAGCCATTATACGTAGTGAATATGAAATGTTCAGCGTGTAATGACAAGCATCTTCTTCAAAACTGCAAGAAGTATCAGAAAATGGACATCAAAAGTAGAAAGTGGTTCATCAAGTCAAATGGCCACTGCTATAATTGTTTGTCTAAGAAACATTCACTTAAAGAATGCAACAGTCGTCATCGATGTCTTAAGTGCAAACAAAGACATCACACGACAATTCATGAGGATGTAACTGCAAACAGGTTACACCAAGACGTAACTGCAAACAGGTCACACCAAGACGTAACTGCAAACAGGTTACACCGGAAGGATGGAGAGGCAAAAAATCTTCATTCTAGATTAGTTGAAAGCGAAGACAAGGTAAATCAAGTTCAACAAAACAACAGCGATAGTAATGATTGCATACAAGGAAAGTCATGCAACAGACAAGGCACTGGAGGCTCACAAATCACCCAGACCTATATGAATAGGGAGCGATCGTCGGCATTACTATCCACAGCGTTGGTGAAGGCTCAAGGAGCAAAGGGAAAACCACTGATATTGCGATGTTTAATTGATCCTGGATCAGAGTGTTCATTCATAACACAATCTGCATCCCATAGGTTACAAGCGAATTGTAAGGAAACATTAGTAGTTGTAACAGGGTTGAACAAAAGCCCAATGAGTAACGTGAACAAGCAAACGAAGCTTAAGTTACAATCTTGCGGATCAAATGAGACAGCAATAGAAGAAAACTTCCTGATCATCAACAAAGTCACTGATAGTTTACCAACAACACCAATCACAAAGGAAAGCTATCAACACTTAGACAACTTAGAGCTAGCAGATCCCACTTACTGGAAGCCTGGCAAAATAGACGCTTTATTAGGTGCCAAGGTTTATGCCAGAATCGTACAAGAAGGCATTGTACGTAGTTCAAACAAAGGTCCAACAGCAATCAATACAATGTTTGGTTGGATACTAATTGGAACAACTGAAGATGTAGTAAATGATGATTCAGTACAGACATTCATGGCTACTACAGATAATATAGATACACGACTTCGGCAGTTTTGGGAAATAGAAGAAGTTTCTTCAAAGCCAATTCTATCACAAGAAGAAACACTGTGTCAAGACATCTTCCAAGACACATTCGCACGTCTAGAATCAGGAAGATATCAGGTCAAATTACCTTTCATAAATAACATGACGCCAAGATTAGGTAATTCTAGACATCAAGCAATTCAGCGTTTTGAACATTTGCAAAGGCAATTTTTAAGAAAACCTGAATTCAAACTGGAATATGAAAGGTGTCTAGATGAGTACATCGAACTAGGTCACATGGAACCAGTAAACCCGCCTTGTAATGATGAGCAACATTATTATATCCCACATCATGCTGTGTTTAAAGACAGCTCAACCACGAAGTTACGTGTTGTGTTTGATGCATCGGCTAAAACAACAAATGGTAGGTCTCTTAACCAACATCTGTTAAAGGGACCTACACTGCAGCCAACATTATACAACACATTACTCACCTGGAGAAAGTTTAAGGTTGTCATGAATGCAGATATTGAGAAAATGTATCGCATGATAGAAATGCATCCTGACCATCGAACTTTCCAAAGAATAGTATGGCGGAATCCCACAACAGGTGTAATACAGGATTATCAACTGAAAACTGTGACATTTGGTACAACATCAGCTCCTTATTTGGCAATTAAGACACTGCAACAACTTGCTATAGACGAAAAAGATAAGTGGCCTTTAGCAGCAGAAGCAGTCTATACGAATTTTTATGTAGACGATCTTTTATCTGGCGCTGATGACTTGTCGAAGGCAAAGGAATTGCAGCAACAACTGATCCAAATGATGACATCAGCTGGTTTCAAGCTAAGGAAATGGGCCAGTAATGTTTGCGAATTACTACAAGATCTGCCTGCAGATCACATTGAGTTAAAAAACTCATTGATATTTTCGAACACCGAATCCATTAAAACACTAGGAATCAAATGGTTTCCCAAGGAAGATTATTTTACTTTTATAATCAAACCATTCACAAAACCTTTAGCATTTACCAAACGGATCATCTTGTCGCAGATCGCATCATTATACGATCCTATAGGCTGGCTGGCTCCAATCATAATAGAAGCAAAGATCATAATGCAAGGTCTTTGGATAACAGGTTCATCATGGGATGAACCAGTCTCAGAAAATATCCAGAAATCCTGGACAAAGTTCACAGAAAACTTGCAAGTGTTAGAACAATTACGAATTCCAAGGTGGATTCAATATTCTACAGGGCTACGTATGCAACTGCATGGATTCTGTGATGCATCATCCAAAGCTTATGCAGCAGCAATCTACCTAAGGGTAGAGCACTTCAATGGCGAGATTACTTCGCATCTGGTAACCGCAAAAACAAAGGTAGCACCCCTTAAGCCAACTACAATTCCACGTTTGGAATTAAATGGTGCGCTGCTACTCACAAGATTAATGAAAGTTATAATCCAAGGAATGCAGGTACAAGACATTCCTATAATAACATGGACCGACTCGCAAATCGTCTTACAATGGCTAAAGGATCATCCATCCAAATGGAAGATTTATATCGCAAATCGGGTTGCAGAAATACAAGAAACATTGAAATTCAAACAATGGGGACACATTGCTTCAATCTACAACCCAGCTGATTTGGCTTCACGTGGCATTTCAGCAAATCAATTGCTTCATAATGAATCATGGTGGCACGGTCCCACATGGTTACTACAACCACCAGATAAGTGGCCAAATAATTATGAAGTTACAGAATCAACAACATTAGAAGAAAAAACACCAACAGTAAGTAGTTTTTTGATAAACTTAGAAGACAACATTCTTCTGAAGTATTCTTCATTTACACGCCTAGTGCGTATTACAGCACTCATACAACGCTTCATCCACAACTGCAGAAATCCTAACAATAAAAGAGTCAATGTGCTAACTAGCAGTGAGTACACTAAGGCACAAAAGACAATATTCAAACTGGTGCAACAGACAGCATTCACAAAGGAGTATCAAGACCTAGTGCAACACCGACCACTATCAAAACAGAGAAAAATTATTAGACTCAATCCCATGCTCGATAGAGATGGATTGATACGAGTAGGTGGACGATTAGAGCACGCCTTGGTCTCATACGATAGAAAACATCCAGTTATATTACCTCGTGATCATCATGTTACGTGGATATACATTGATAAAGTACACTTGGAAACATTACATGGCAATACGTCATTAGTGTTAAATACTATACGCAATTCTGTATGGATATTGGATGGAAGACGTTGCATCACATCTCGATTGCATAGATGTATTACCTGTTTTAAACAGCGTCAAGCATCTATGACACAACAAATGGGCAATCTACCATCAGCAAGAGTGAATATAACGAGACCATTCTCGAGAATTGGGATTGATTATGCTGGACCTGTAATGGTCAAATCATCAAAGTTAAGAAATGCCAAAGTCCAAAAGGCATATTTTTGTATTTTTATATGTATGGCGACGAAGGCTGTACATATTGAGTTGGTGTCTGACATGACATCAGAGGCTTTCATTGCAGCCTTGAAGAGGTTCGTTAGCAGAAGAGGTTTGTGCACAGAAATCTATTCAGATTGTGGCACTAATTTCATTGGCGGCAAAATAATATTAGATAAAGAACTACAACAAGCAATCAAGCAAGCATGGCCACAAGCTGCTGAATATTTGGCAGACAAATCCATTTCATGGCACATGAATCCACCAGCAGCTCCTCATTTTGGAGGATTGTGGGAATCAGGTGTCAAATCTATCAAATACCACCTACGAAGATCTATTGGCAACTCGAACCTCACATTTGAGGAATATGTTACACTATTAACCCAGATAGAAGCCTGTTTAAATTCAAGGCCCTTATGCCGAGTTAACAATGATCCAAGTGATCAACTTGTTCTGACTCCTGGACACTTTCTGATAGGACAATCGCTTAACGCCATTCCAGAGCCAAATCTGAATATGGACAATGTAACACACTCCAGTCGATGGAAAAGTGTGCAACACATGATACAAAAGTTCTGGAACCATTGGTCTAAGGATTACTTGAACCAACTCCAGAATAGACCAAAATGGTTTCAACCAGAACTTAACATCTGCAAAGGAGAGGTGGTGTTATTGAAAGTTGATAATGCTGCCCCAACCACTTGGCCATTAGGTATTATTGAAGAAGTCCACCCAGGAGCTGATGGACTAGTTCGTGTCGTCAGAATCAAAACACAGACAAGTACATTTGTCAGGCCTATCAACAAGATTTGTAGGTTACCGTTGAATTAATTAACAAATATGTGTAAAACTAACACATCTGTTAAATGTTGTGTTGTCCCCCTAAAACAAAAACATTTACTTATTAGATTTTATTTACAGATGTCCGAATTTACAGTTGATCAAGATATCTTAGATATCTATGATGATTTAAACTTTAATTTTTCATTGCCGGGAAGTCCTCTCAATGCTCCTACATATGACCTAAGCGAATTTAATAGCTTATGGTCCGATATTGTCGAGGCCACTGCAGACTCGGAACCAGAAGTTCAAGGAACAGCTGCTTCATCTACACAAGTTACGCAGAATCCAGAAAGACCAGCTACGTCATCAATGACTGAAGGTTCCACCAAACAGGACTTGTCCAGGACGGCGAAACCCTACAACGCTATAGAAGGGGATACTCCACAGACGAAGCCAGTCATGCAGGACCCTGCAATCATCAACGGCGCCCAAGTCAACGACTTGCAGAGACTCTTGCTCACTACTACTATCAAGGAAGCGGAGACGAGAATCGAGAACTCCTTCCAGCGGTTTAGAACTCGGGAGAAGGTGGACATCTTCCTATCAAAAGATACAATTAAAAGAATTAATTTCTACGACATCCAAAAACGTCGCAATAGAGAGAAGACAATCAACCTACCAGATCGTTATCAGGTACGCCTGCGAGTGCTTGCTAATGGAGAGCTGCATTTTTTCAAGTACCACAAACGAGGTATACAACAGATCAAAAAACGGTTGAACATGAATGTTCAACAGGGGGGAGAATGTTCGACCAACCTACAAAGAAAACAATTAGATTAATGTAAAAACAAAAAAATCTTACCAGCATCTGGCGTGTCAACAGATGCAAAGGTCCCACGACGACCTGAAATAAACAAATGATTAAAATATGAACTTCAAGGATAAATACTATAAAAATAAATGAATTTTTTATACAAAAAAAGGTGTGTTTACATACATAGGACCTCACCATGCATGCAAACAACAAGAACAAAAATGCACTAAACTTTATGTTCAGCAACATAGAACATAAAGATAACTCAAGTACCCACGTACGGGCACATAATAAACCCATTTTCAATAGATTCGTGAATACCTGAGATGAGAATTTTACAAAACAAAAACTCACCTTGACAGGTAATCACGGTATTTGAAAATGTTGATATTTTACACAAAACCTACATAAATTAAAGAAATTTATACACTCACCTGTAGTTCAATGGATAATTCCCGCGATGAAGAACTGAAATATACACAAACACTGAATTTAACACTTAATTTTAGCAAACAAAATAAATTCGCGCGCGACTGACATTTCGCATATAAACACCGACGTGAACTTCATAGTTTCGCGACGTTCAAAATGTCATACCGGGGTGAAAAGAGACGCAGAATCGAATGGGCGCGTTCGCGTCGCGTAATTTTTCACGGTTTACGGAATATTCGCGAATTTTCGAATTTCCCTTTGCACCAATAAGTGCGAAAGAGACACAAAGGTGTGAAAGGGACACGAATAAAGATGAACGAAAATGAATTATGAGAGGAATTTTGTAAATCGAACTAAAAGATGGCGTATCGATAAGTTATAGCACAGATTCGGAAAACTTATCATAATTACGTGAAATTAAAAGGGATTTCTATGGGAAAGATGTCAAAAAATGCAATTTGTAATTTGACATCAAATGACTACAACAAATTTACACATTATAGTCAAATTAAGCCTAAAATTCGCATAATTCATTTTTATGGATATGAAATCGTAACGAAATTCTCTATAAAAAGGGGGTTCATTCTTCATTCTGTCTTCTTATTTTCAAAGTTGTCAAAGTGCGAGAACATGCAATAGCATTCCTCCCACAATTTGCAAATAGTTCAAACAGTTCAAATAGTTCAAATCGTCATCAGAAAAAAAGGAAATAGAAAGTTCAGCAAAAATTTAGTAATTTTTTTTCAACAATCGAATTGTCAAAGTTTGTTCAAGGAAAAGCAGCAGCAGCAAGAGTTCAAGTGAATTTATTGGTTAAATTTAATAGTGACAAATTTAAATTAAATTAAAGGTAAATTTGCATATTAGTTATTATTTTCAATTTGGGTTAAATTTCATTGTGTTTGCATGCCAGGTGTTGGTTATACACACATGTATGAATTTAACAAGAACGATTGAAATTTTTTATTCTTAATCTTGTCCTTTCAGCCATTTTAACTAATTTACTCAAGTAAATCGACATTTCTAATAATTATTTATCGTGTGAAACATATGCCATTTGGTCAGTTTTTGCACAACGTAATAATTCAGAAATTGGATCTACCTTGAGTTCTAATAATTATTTTCTTTCAGCTACTAGTAAATTAGTTAAGAATCAGAAAGAAAATCTTATTTAGATATGCAATTGTGAAGTAGAATAATTTTTTTTGAGTTATTATTATTGAAAAGAAAGAGATAGATTCGAGTAAAAATATAATTTTTTTGTACATTTGAATTTTCTTTAATTACTAAATACATAAAACATACAGTGAATCAGTGAATTTTAAGTGAAGTTTCCAAGCTTGTACGTCTAAGTTGAGGGAAATAATTTGTCATAGTGATAGAATTTTGCAAGTAATTAATTTCTCATAAACTTAACATTTGTTTAGTTATTAGTATTATTTGTGGCAATAAACAATTAATTGAATAATAGAGTGACAAATTATCCTTTTTTATTTAACCGCTACACTCCACCGGAATATTTTCTTTCAGTATACGTGGATTCTCGTTTGCAGTTGCAGTTTTCTTTCGAAAGTCAATTATAGGAATTGACAGATTTCATTAAACTGTATTTTGCGAACGCAGTCTATTTGTATTTGTCAATCAGTCGAATTGACATTAGCTGTGGGAGAACATCTTGTCTTTTACTCATCGTAAGTATAAATGAAACAGATTTCTCAAGAGCTTTTTACTCATATACACCATCTTTTGGTGTTAAGTCTTTCTTATTTATTACTGAAGTAAACAGATAATTTTTAATCTTATCGATTTCATCATTTATATATATCGTTAAATTTGCCACCTCTATATTAATAGTTTTTCTTATTTCTTCAACACTTGTTTTAATTTTCTTCAACACAGTCTTTGGTAGTAGCATCATCATTTTCAACGGGTTCACCCAGCCGTTTTATATACTTTGAGTTTTGATCGTAATCTCCGTTTATAGTTAAATTAAATCCGATACCCCGCTCTCCTTGTTCACCAGCTGGACCCTGAGCCCCTTGTTTACCAGCTGGTCCTTGAGTTCCTTGTTCACCGGCTGGCCCCTGAGCTCCTGTTGGTCCACGTTCACCTGCTTTCCCAAGATATCCCCGCTTAGAGAAACGTCCAAACTTGTCAACGCTCATCTGTAGATTGTGTAGAAGTATGGTAATGGAGTATTATTTAAACTATAATATGTGCTTCTCGCAACTCCTGCAGGATAGATACAATTTCATTGTTGTGACTGGTGTTTTCAGCCTGCTTTGATGCCATTAGAAGGTGCAGCCTATCCACTAATTCGTTTGGATCATCCCAGTAAATGTGATCAATGTTTTCCTTAGGCAGATGCATTATACCCATGCCTTTATGCTGTATAAGTTTACTGATTATAGCTTTCTACTCAGCCGCTCTAGTAATTTTTATTTGTCCATCTTCATCATAGTCACGTTTATATGCATGGATGTCTCTCAAAATAGATCCATAATTCGTTAAATCCTCTATATAGACTTTTTATAGTATCTTTCATAAATAGCAGCTCACATAGTCCCAAAGTTGTTTTATATCTTCTCCCCTTGATAACAATATCACCTTCATCATCAACATCAAACGTTGAATTACCAATTCTCCACGCGTTGTCAACATAGTAAACTCCATAGGTTGGATCAATCTTAGGACTATTATCACTGAATAGCTTTAAATAGTTTGGTACTATGTATCCAGGCGTATCGGGGGAGGTGGCAGAAGACCTTCCTATCAATGCTCTTTTGCTACGGTATCTTCTTCTTCTTCTTGTTCGTTTATTACATATTTCGGTTTCGACTCTTCTAACAAAGTCTTTTAGGGGTTTAGTGATTGGCTTAAAGGTTTCTTCAACTTGAGTTTCTGCTTCAATCCTTCCCATCTTTAGGCCTTTTAATTTCCTTCGCACTACATTCCTAGTCTTGATAATTTCTTTTAATAGATTTCCATTCATCTTCGATATTAACTGAATAACAGCTTTCGAAACAGCTCTGATAACAGCTTGACAGCTTTTAAAACAGCTCTCATAACAGCTTTTAAACAGCTCTGATAACCGGTAAACAGCTTTCCAAACAGCACTGATAACAGCTTAACAGCTTTTCAAACAGCTGTGATAACAGCTTTCCAAACAGCTCTGATAAAAGCCTAACATCTTTTAAAACAGCTTAACAGCTTTTCAAACAGCTTAACAGCTTTTCAAACAGCTTAACAGCTTTTCAAACAGCTTAACAGTTTTTAAACAACTCTGATAACAGGTAAACAGCTTTCGAAACAGCTCTGATAACAGCTTTTTAAATAGCGCTGATAACAGCTTTTAAACAGGTCTGATAACAGCTTAACACCTCTGAAGACAGCTTAACAGTAGCAGAGCTATGTGGATTCTGGCCCACTTTTTCCATACAAAAAGTGTCCGGAAAATTCCAACAATTTGGTGGTTCTGGACGGGTGTTCTTGGCCACTGGGGATTCCGTCTAGTGGTCTACGTAAAAGGGCCTGCCTGGGGGAATTCATTTCCTACCATCTGGCTGACCAGGGGATGACGTCATCTGGTTGGCTGATCCCCAGCAGCTGTTCTAGCTCTTGTCTTAGCTGATTTTTTTAATAAAATAATGTTGGATTTTTTTGCTGGAATAGAACCGAGAACGCTTGGTTTTGTGAAATCCGAGGTGCTCTACAATGAGACCATGGAGGTGTTGTGTAAATATTCTTTAAAGTTGCTATATATGGGTAGTGTTCTGGACCAGAGTTTTTTATGTAGAACTCTCGGGGCCACCATCGGTAGGCGGTTTGAGTACATACTAAATGTAGGCTTGTGTCTTGACTGTACTGTTTTATGTCTTGGCTGCACCATTGGGTCTTGGCTTCTGGTTAATGTCTTGGATGCACCATTGAGTTTTGACTGGCTTATGTCTTGGATACACCATTGAGTCTTGACTTGCTTAGTCTTGGATGTGTCATTTGGTCTTGACTGCGCCGTAGCGGCATTAGCTTATACTACCAGCATGTTCCGGTACTACGGCTTTCTTGGATGTGTGGTACGGTTCTCTTGGATATGTAAAGTTTTTTGCTTCACTTTTGCCCACACGTGGCAGCATGCTTCGGTTTTGGGAAGTTTTTGCTTCAATTTTGCCCACACGTAGCAGCATGATACGGTTTCCGCAAGTTTTTTGCTTCACTTTTGCCCATACGTGGCAGCATGCTACGGTTTTGGCAAGTTTTTTGCCTCACTTGTGTGGTGCGCCTAAATGAAGGCTTTTGTTGTTTTCAAGTGGTGCGCCTGGTTTTGAATTAATATTAGTAATAATTAAAGTTAATAGTACGAAATTTTTGTTCATGCCAATGGATTCTAGATGGTGGGTATGTGGGGGGATAATGATAGGGAGGGGGGTAATGAAATTTTCATCAGAAATTCTTTACGAGCTTTGGTTTTCGAGATATTACCGTATTAATAATTCAAGTTATTTTTGTTCATGCCAATGGATTCTAGGTGGTGTGGTGTGGGAGGGGGAACGATATTTTCATCAGAAATCCTCTACGGGCTTTGGTTTTCGAGATACTAGCTATTTTACTTACCTTTTCAGGTGTAATCAATATTACTAATAATTCAAGTTACCCTGGGGAGTTGTAGATATCAGCATGACGTCATCTTGGATTTGCTGTTTTCTTACTTGAATATTTCTTAGCGAGGAATTTGTAGATATCAGAAGCTCTGGATCACTTTCTATGGGGGCTCTGGGGCAGTGGGGTTCTTGGTATCAAATGTTAAATATTTACCAAACGTTAGGCATGCTTCCTTTGTTTATGATGTAATTTGATATCACCGCTGTAAACAAATTCGCATTTAACCTGCATGGTTCATACACACCTGTGTAAATTTCCTGTTTACAAATTCGCATTTTAGCTGAATGAGTCATGCACACCTGTGTAAACAAATTTAAGCTATATCACACTTCCTGTAGGCAGTCAAACATTTGATTGTTCCAAGAATTTGACCGATCGAAACGTTTCATTCGAATTCGCATAAAGTAAACAAATTTTCACATTTTCTTGTATGCATTCATGTAAACAATCTCATTTGCAAATTGGACCAGCAGAATAAAGTAATCAAATTAATTTGAATGATTTTTTTGTTTGTCGTGTAATTCGATATCATCTCAGCCTGTAACCAAATTCGTTGGAATTCATCCTTTGCAATGATTATTTTAGCAGCAGGATCATTCATGTTTACAAACCGTTCCTATAAAAGCCCAAGCAAACTCTTGGGGAGCATCAGTCAGTTTTAGTGAGTCTAAGTGATAGTAAATAAAAAAATAAAAATGACAACCGCGCTAGTAAATAAAAGTTTTTCAGTAATTAAAAACTTGCAGAAGGATGTGTTGAAGTGTTTAACAAATTCAGAGAATAAAGACTATATTGTTAAAAAGTGCAAGAGAAACATACATAAATTTCAAGTTGCATTTTGGAAGTGCAATAAGAGTTCTATGAAACGAGTTTAGAGAGCTGTCTCGAGCAAATTAAAGCATTGACAGCACTATTGACAACTCCCCGTCGAGGTGGAGGAATCACACAGCGCGTAAGAAGAAGTGATTTTGTAAAGTGGGAGGAAATAAAGACAGCGTTCGCAGACCGAATTCGACAAGGTGTTATTGCAAATTTAAAACATATCGATCCTATTTATGCAAGACGCTGCCAAATTATTTACGCGTCGTGTTAAAAATACCTTAAAACATTATTTTAATATTAAAGTTTCTACAACGTTTTGCCGTGAATTTATTAAAGAAACTAGTGACAATGAAATTATAAAAGACATTAAATATTTTCAAGCAAGAACTGCTCCGATTAGTGCAGATCATAATTTAGAGGAGTGGTTTAAATCAAAAATTTTGGATCCAATAAACACTCAGCTGGAAGAATTCCAGGAAAAAGACAGTGGTTGGGCACTGCACTCAATAATACACCTAGCAGTACATATTAACAAGTTTGAACAGCTCCGAGGATCTTCGTATATACCTCTACCAAAAGAGGTTGCATCAAAGAAAGCTTGCATCAATATACAAAATAATGATAACGCTTGCTTCGCGTGGGCCGTAACATCAGCGCTATATCCTACAAATGTTCATTCTGAAAGGACCTCATCATATCCTCATTACTCTACAGTACTAAATTTAACTGGAATAACATTTCCCATGACACTTCAGCAGATAAAACAATTTGAAGGCCAGAACGATTTATCAATAAACGTATTCATCCTAGAGAAAGAGCGTTTCTTCACCACAGTTCCAGTTAGACTTACGAAACATAGGACGGAGCGACATGTAAACCTCTTAATGCTACAAGATGACTATGACCAGGCTGATGATCATATGGATGATGATGATGACGATGCTGGCAGATATCATTTCTGTTGGATTAAAGATCTTTCGCGCCTTGTATTGAAACAAACTTCGAAACATAAGTGCAGAAAATATATTTGTGATAGATGTTTGCTCTACTTTTACTCTGAAGAAAAATTAGCATCACACACTTCCGAATGCGAGAAGCAAAATGATTGCAGAATTATGTTTCCATCAGAGGAAAGAAATGGTTAGAATAAAAGAATTATAAGCATAAGAATCCTGTCCCGTTTTGTGTGTATGCAGATCTTGAGTCAATATTGAAGCCGATTCAGGGAAACACTTAAAATACAAAGCGAATTCAGGAGCATGAAGTTCATAGCATAGGATTCTATTTCCACTGCAAACATGATGCTAAGCTCTCATATTACAGAGCATATCGAGGCAAGAATTGCCAACAATGGTTTGCATTAGAATTACAAAAAATTGCATCCATAGCTGTACAGGAAAAGCTGAACATCAGGCCAATGCAGCCCCTGAATAAAGAGGAACGACGTTCACATATGGAAAATACTTGCTGCCATATATGTGAAAAAACGTTTGAAGCTGATGAGGAACGAGTTCGGGATCATTGCCACTTAACAGGAAAATATCGAGGACCAGCGCATAATGCATGCATACTCATGTATCAAGATTGCTCCATAGTTCCAGTAATTTTTCATAATTTATCCGGATATGATGCCCACTTCATTATTAAGGATATAGCTACATCTTTCCCAGGAAAAGTTGATCTCTTACCAATAAACAAGGAAAGATATATCTCGTTCACCAAGCACATCGAAGGCAGCCACATAAAATTCCGATTCATCGATTCCTTCCGTTTTATGGCTGAATCTTTAGATAAGCCTTCATCATTGCTGCCAATGGATAAATTGAACACTACAAGATCAGTATGGCAAGGATTGAATGATGACACTATCAAACTTCTTACACGCAAAGGTGTCTTCCCATATGATTTTATTGATGACTGGGATAAATTGGATTTCCGGAACTTGCCAACACAAGAAGCGTTCTACAATACACTGACTGACAGTGCTATATCCCTTTATGACTACAATCATGCTGAAAAGGTCTGGGAGACATTTGAAATACAAACACTTGGTGAATATGCAGATCTATACCTTAAGACTGATGTTCTCCTATTGGCCTATGTGTTTGAGAACTTTCGAGAAGTGTGCATGAAGACTTACAATTTAGATCCAGCACATTATTACACCATGCCAGGCCTAACATGGGATGCTATGCTAAAATACACCAAAGTGAAACTAGAGCTGATAACCGACGTAGATATACTTCTATTCATAGAGAGAGGCATTCGAGGTGGTATAAGTCAATATTCGAACAGATATAGTAAAGCAAATAATAAATATATGGATGATTTTAAGCCTGAGGAGATGGAGAAATACTTGATGTATTATGATGTGAATAACCTTTATGGATGGGCCATGTCACAGCATTTACCAACCGGAGGATTCTAATGGGTTGATGTTCCCAATATTGACCTTTTCGAAATTCCTGATGATTCTCCAACTGGATACATATTCGAAGTCGACTTGGATTATCCTCAACATCTACATGATAAGCATAAGGACTTATCGTTTTGCTCTGAGCATTCAGCACCACCTGCAGCAAAGTTAGAAAAGCTTTTGACAACATTACATCCCAAAACTAAATATGTCATACACTACCGAAATTTGAAGCAATGCTTATCACAAGGACTCATCCTGAAAAAAGTGCACCGGACTCTTCAATTCGACCAATCAGCTTGGCTTAAACCATATATTGACTTAAATACTACCAAACGGAAGCAGGCTACAAGCGATCATGAGAAGGACAGCTATAAGAAGATGAATAATGCAGCTTTTGGTAAGACCATGGAAAATGTTCGCAAGTATAGCGATATAAAGCTTTGCGTAAAGTGGGAAGGTCGCTATGGTGCAAAAGCTCGGATTGCGGCACCCAACTTCCACATTGCAACGATATTTGATGAGACTTTAGTTGCTGTCGAATTAAGGCGACTCAAAATCTTATTCAATAAGCCTCTCTATATTGGAATGGCAGTTTTGGAAATTTCAAAGATATGCCTCTATGATTTCCATTACAGTTTTATGCAGCGTGAATTTGGAGACAAATGTAAAGTCATGTATACAGATACAGATTCTCTAATATATGAACTTGAAGAGAAAAATACATATGAGTTTATGGCCGAAAATATAAACAAATTTGATACAAGTGATTACCCAGAAGTTAATCAATTCAACCTACCGCCACGAATAATTAGATTCCTGGTCTAATGAAGGAGAGCTGCATGGGAAAATCATGAGCGAATTTGTAGGCTTGCGCTCGAAAATGTACAGTCTGCGTATAAACGATGGTAAAACTGTAAAGAAAGCAAAAGGAGTAAAGAATAATGTAGTCCAGAGGCATATCAAGTTCGAAGACTACGTTGAATGTTTGAATAACAAGCGAGAATTAACTGCTAATCAGAGCTCCATAAGATCGCATAACCATAATGTCTACACGATCAGTCAAAAGAAGATTGCATTGAGTCCATATGATAACAAGCGGTATATTATGAGTGGGACAACAGATACTCTACCATGGGGACATTACTCTATTCAATCAGAACAGCAAGGAGCGGACGCAGAAAACATATAATCTAAGGCTAGTCTAAGATATGTATTGTAAATGAAAATTGTATTATAGCTAAAATTCCATTTAATGACGTAGTTTGTTTTAATTGTAGGTATTATAGTTTAAGATATACATTATTGTAAAATAAAGAAAGTATTATAACAGTTATAGGGAAAACGATTAAAGGAAGCCCAACCATTCAATAATACACTAAGAATTAAATGTTAATATTTTTCAATTTATAATAAATCAATAATGATATTTTATATATGGTATTCTTTTTATTCAATTTCCCTACTAAGTCCAGAGCTCCCGAATATTATTTGCCCACTACAGCGAGCTCTTAATCGGGCGGTTGAGCGTTTTACCCAGAATGTTAGGACGGCTTGAGAAAAAACATTTACACGTGGGCTCTACCTTGACCCCTGATATTACCTTTGAAACCGAAAGGACGTCTGACCCTTGACCTTCATCCGGAAGTGTATTATATATAAGTTTATAATCAAGCACATCACAACAGGGGATTCCATATTGCTTTTCAAAACAGGTCTGATAACCGCTTAGCAGTTTTTAAACAGGTCATTTAACAGCTAAACAGCTTTTCGAACAGGTCTGATAACAGCTTAACAGCTTTTCAAACAGGTCAGATAACAGCTTAACAGCTTTTAAACAGGGCTGATAACAGCTTAACAGCTTTTCAAGCCGATCTGATAACAGCTTAACAGCTTTCAAACAGGTTAGATAACAGATCAACAGCTTTTTAAACAGGTCTGATAACAGCTTAACAGCTTTTAAACAGGTTAGATAACAGCTTAATAGCTTTTCAAACAGATCTGATAACAGCTTAACAGCTTTTAAACAGGTCAGATAACAGCTAAACAGCTTTTCGAACAGGTCTGATAACAGCTTAACAGCTTTTAAACAGGTCAGAGAACAGCTAAACAGCTTTTCGAACAGGTCTGATAACTGCTTAACAGCTTTTAAACAGGTCAGACAATAGCTTAACAGCTTTTCAAACAGCTCTGATAACAGCTTAAGAGCTTTTAAACAGGTCAGATAACAGCTAAACAGGTTATCAAACAGCTCTGATAACAGCTTAACAGCATTTAAATAGGTCTGATAACAGCTAAACAGCTTTTCGAACCGGTGTGATAACAGTTTAACAGCTTGTCGAACAGGTCTGATAACAGCTTAACAGCATTTCAATAGGACAGACAACAGATTAACAGCTTTTCAAACTGGTCCGATCAACAGACGGAATCCTCATCATCAGCCAAATCGGAGTTCCCTGTGACGTGCTGGATTATACACTTATATATATAATACACTTCCGGATGAAGGTCAAGGGTCAGACGTCCTTCCGGTTTCAAAGGTAATATCAGGGGTCAAGGTAGAGCCCACGTGTAAATGTTTTTCTCAAGCCGCAATTGTGAAGTAGAATAATTTTTTTTGAGTTATTATTATTGAAAAGAAAGAGATAGATTCGAGTAAAAATATAATTTTTTTGTACATTTGAATTTTCTTTAATTACTAAATACATAAAACATACAGTGAATCAGTGAATTTTAAGTGAAGTTTCCAAGCTTGTACGTCTAAGTTGAGGGAAATAATTTGTCATAGTGATAGAATTTTGCAAGTAATTAATTTCTCATAAACTTAACATTTGTTTAGTTATTAGTATTATTTGTGGCAATAAACAATTAATTGAATAATAGAGTGACAAATTATCCTTTTTTATTTAACCGCTACACTCCACCGGAATATTTTCTTTCAGTATACGTGGATTCTCGTTTGCAGTTGCAGTTTTCTTTCGAAAGTCAATTATAGGAATTGACAGATTTCATTAAACTGTATTTTGCGAACGCAGTCTATTTGTATTTGTCAATCAGTCGAATTGACATTAGCTGTGGGAGAACATCTTGTCTTTTACTCATCGTAAGTATAAATGAAACAGATTTCTCAAGAGCTTTTTACACATATACACCATCTTTTGGTGTTAAGTCTTTCTTATTTATTACTGAAGTAAACAGATAATTTTTAATCTTATCGATTTCATCATTTATATATATCGTTAAATTTGCCACCTCTATATTAATAGTTTTTCTTATTTCTTCAACACTTGTTTTAATTTTCTTCAACACAGTCTTTGGTAGTAGCATCATCATTTTCAACGGGTTCACCCAGCCGTTTTATATACTTTGAGTTTTGATCGTAATCTCCGTTTATAGTTAAATTAAATCCGATACCCCGCTCTCCTTGTTCACCAGCTGGACCCTGAGCCCCTTGTTTACCAGCTGGTCCTTGAGTTCCTTGTTCACCGGCTGGCCCCTGAGCTCCTGTTGGTCCACGTTCACCTGCTTTCCCAAGATATCCCCGCTTAGAGAAACGTCCAAACTTGTCAACGCTCATCTGTAGATTGTGTAGAAGTATGGTAATGGAGTATTATTTAAACTATAATATGTGCTTCTCGCAACTCCTGCAGGATAGATACAATTTCATTGTTGTGACTGGTGTTTTCAGCCTGCTTTGATGCCATTAGAAGGTGCAGCCTATCCACTAATTCGTTTGGATCATCCCAGTAAATGTGATCAATGTTTTCCTTAGGCAGATGCATTATACCCATGCCTTTATGCTGTATAAGTTTACTGATTATAGCTTTCTACTCAGCCGCTCTAGTAATTTTTATTTGTCCATCTTCATCATAGTCACGTTTATATGCATGGATGTCTCTCAAAATAGATCCATAATTCGTTAAATCCTCTATATAGACTTTTTATAGTATCTTTCATAAATAGCAGCTCACATAGTCCCAAAGTTGTTTTATATCTTCTCCCCTTGATAACAATATCACCTTCATCATCAACATCAAACGTTGAATTACCAATTCTCCACGCGTTGTCAACATAGTAAACTCCATAGGTTGGATCAATCTTAGGACTATTATCACTGAATAGCTTTAAATAGTTTGGTACTATGTATCCAGGCGTATCGGGGGAGGTGGCAGAAGACCTTCCTATCAATGCTCTTTTGCTACGGTATCTTCTTCTTCTTCTTGTTCGTTTATTACATATTTCGGTTTCGACTCTTCTAACAAACTCTTTTAGGGGTTTAGTGATTGGCTTAAAGGTTTCTTCAACTTGAGTTTCTGCTTCAATCCTTCCCATCTTTAGGCCTTTTAATTTCCTTCGCACTACATTCCTAGTCTTGATAATTTCTTTTAATAGATTTCCATTCATCTTCGATATTAACTGAATAACAGCTTTCGAAACAGCTCTGATAACAGCTTGACAGCTTTTAAAACAGCTCTCATAACAGCTTTTAAACAGCTCTGATAACCGGTAAACAGCTTTCCAAACAGCACTGATAACAGCTTAACAGCTTTTCAAACAGCTGTGATAACAGCTTTCCAAACAGCTCTGATAAAAGCCTAACATCTTTTAAAACAGCTTAACAGCTTTTCAAACAGCTTAACAGCTTTTCAAACAGCTTAACAGCTTTTCAAACAGCTTAACAGCTTTTCAAACAGCTTAACAGTTTTTAAACAACTCTGATAACAGGTAAACAGCTTTCGAAACAGCTCTGATAACAGCTTTTTAAATAGCGCTGATAACAGCTTTTAAACAGGTCTGATAACAGCTTACCACCTCTGAAGACAGCTTAACAGTAGCAGAGCTATGTGGATTCTGGCCCACTTTTTCCATACAAAAAGTGTCCGGAAAATTCCAACAATTTGGTGGTTCTGGACGGGTGTTCTTGGCCACTGGGGATTCCGTCTAGTGGTCTACGTAAAAGGGCCTGCCTGGGGGAATTCATTTCCTACCATCTGGCTGACCAGGGGATGACGTCATCTGGTTGGCTGATCCCCAGCAGCTGTTCTAGCTCTTGTCTTAGCTGATTTTTTTAATAAAATAATGTTGGATTTTTTTTGCTGGAATAGAACCGAGAACGCTTGGTTTTGTGAAATCCGAGGTGCTCTACAATGAGACCATGGAGGTGTTGTGTAAATATTCTTTAAAGTTGCTATATATGGGTAGTGTTCTGGACCAGAGTTTTTTATGTAGAACTCTCGGGGCCACCATCGGTAGGCGGTTTGAGTACATACTAAATGTAGGCTTGTGTCTTGACTGTACTGTTTTATGTCTTGGCTGCACCATTGGGTCTTGGCTTCTGGTTAATGTCTTGGATGCACCATTGAGTTTTGACTGGCTTATGTCTTGGATACACCATTGAGTCTTGACTTGCTTAGTCTTGGATGTGTCATTTGGTCTTGACTGCGCCGTAGCGGCATTAGCTTATACTACCAGCATGTTCCGGTACTACGGCTTTCTTGGATGTGTGGTACGGTTCTCTTGGATATGTAAAGTTTTTTGCTTCACTTTTGCCCACACGTGGCAGCATGCTTCGGTTTTGGGAAGTTTTTGCTTCAATTTTGCCCACACGTAGCAGCATGATACGGTTTCCGCAAGTTTTTTGCTTCACTTTTGCCCATACGTGGCAGCATGCTACGGTTTTGGCAAGTTTTTTGCCTCACTTGTGTGGTGCGCCTAAATGAAGGCTTTTGTTGTTTTCAAGTGGTGCGCCTGGTTTTGAATTAATATTAGTAATAATTAAAGTTAATAGTACGAAATTTTTGTTCATGCCAATGGATTCTAGATGGTGGGTATGTGGGGGGATAATGATAGGGAGGGGGGGTAATGAAATTTTCATCAGAAATTCTTTACGAGCTTTGGTTTTCGAGATATTACCGTATTAATAATTCAAGTTATTTTTGTTCATGCCAATGGATTCTAGGTGGTGTGGTGTGGGAGGGGGAACGATATTTTCATCAGAAATCCTCTACGGGCTTTGGTTTTCGAGATACTAGCTATTTTACTTACCTTTTCAGGTGTAATCAATATTACTGATAATTCAAGTTACCCTGGGGAGTTGTAGATATCAGCATGACGTCATCTTGGATTTGCTGTTTTCTTACTTGAATATTTCTTAGCGAGGAATTTGTAGATATCAGAAGCTCTGGATCACTTTCTATGGGGGCTCTGGGGCAGTGGGGTTCTTGGTATCAAATGTTAAATATTTACCAAACGTTAGGCATGCTTCCTTTGTTTATGATGTAATTTGATATCACCGCTGTAAACAAATTCGCATTTAACCTGCATGGTTCATACACACCTGTGTAAATTTCCTGTTTACAAATTCGCATTTTAGCTGAATGAGTCATGCACACCTGTGTAAACAAATTTAAGCTATATCACACTTCCTGTAGGCAGTCAAACATTTGATTGTTCCAAGAATTTGACCGATCGAAACGTTTCATTCGAATTCGCATAAAGTAAACAAATTTTCACATTTTCTTGTATGCATTCATGTAAACAATCTCATTTGCAAATTGGACCAGCAGAATAAAGTAATCAAATTAATTTGAATGATTTTTTTGTTTGTCGTGTAATTCGATATCATCTCAGCCTGTAACCAAATTCGTTGGAATTCATCCTTTGCAATGATTATTTTAGCAGCAGGATCATTCATGTTTACAAACCGTTCCTATAAAAGCCCAAGCAAACTCTTGGGGAGCATCAGTCAGTTTTAGTGAGTCTAAGTGATAGTAAATAAAAAAATAAAAATGACAACCGCGCTAGTAAATAAAAGTTTTTCAGTAATTAAAAACTTGCAGAAGGATGTGTTGAAGTGTTTAACAAATTCAGAGAATAAAGACTATATTGTTAAAAAGTGCAAGAGAAACATACATAAATTTCAAGTTGCATTTTGGAAGTGCAATAAGAGTTCTATGAAACGAGTTTAGAGAGCTGTCTCGAGCAAATTAAAGCATTGACAGCACTATTGACAACTCCCCGTCGAGGTGGAGGAATCACACAGCGCGTAAGAAGAAGTGATTTTGTAAAGTGGGAGGAAATAAAGACAGCGTTCGCAGACCGAATTCGACAAGGTGTTATTGCAAATTTAAAACATATCGATCCTATTTATGCAAGACGCTGCCAAATTATTTACGCGTCGTGTTAAAAATACCTTAAAACATTATTTTAATATTAAAGTTTCTACAACGTTTTGCCGTGAATTTATTAAAGAAACTAGTGACAATGAAATTATAAAAGACATTAAATATTTTCAAGCAAGAACTGCTCCGATTAGTGCAGATCATAATTTAGAGGAGTGGTTTAAATCAAACATTTTGGATCCAATAAACACTCAGCTGGAAGAATTCCAGGAAAAAGACAGTGGTTGGGCACTGCACTCAATAATACACCTAGCAGTACATATTAACAAGTTTGAACAGCTCCGAGGATCTTCGTATATACCTCTACCAAAAGAGGTTGCATCAAAGAAAGCTTGCATCAATATACAAAATAATGATAACGCTTGCTTCGCGTGGGCCGTAACATCAGCGCTATATCCTACAAATGTTCATTCTGAAAGGACCTCATCATATCCTCATTACTCTACAGTACTAAATTTAACTGGAATAACATTTCCCATGACACTTCAGCAGATAAAACAATTTGAAGGCCAGAACGATTTATCAATAAACGTATTCATCCTAGAGAAAGAGCGTTTCTTCACCACAGTTCCAGTTAGACTTACGAAACATAGGACGGAGCGACATGTAAACCTCTTAATGCTACAAGATGACTATGACCAGGCTGATGATCATATGGATGATGATGATGACGATGCTGGCAGATATCATTTCTGTTGGATTAAAGATCTTTCGCGCCTTGTATTGAAACAAACTTCGAAACATAAGTGCAGAAAATATATTTGTGATAGATGTTTGCTCTACTTTTACTCTGAAGAAAAATTAGCATCACACACTTCCGAATGCGAGAAGCAAAATGATTGCAGAATTATGTTTCCATCAGAGGAAAGAAATGGTTAGAATAAAAGAATTATAAGCATAAGAATCCTGTCCCGTTTTGTGTGTATGCAGATCTTGAGTCAATATTGAAGCCGATTCAGGGAAACACTTAAAATACAAAGCGAATTCAGGAGCATGAAGTTCATAGCATAGGATTCTATTTCCACTGCAAACATGATGCTAAGCTCTCATATTACAGAGCATATCGAGGCAAGAATTGCCAACAATGGTTTGCATTAGAATTACAAAAAATTGCATCCATAGCTGTACAGGAAAAGCTGAACATCAGGCCAATGCAGCCCCTGAATAAAGAGGAACGACGTTCACATATGGAAAATACTTGCTGCCATATATGTGAAAAAACGTTTGAAGCTGATGAGGAACGAGTTCGGGATCATTGCCACTTAACAGGAAAATATCGAGGACCAGCGCATAATGCATGCATACTCATGTATCAAGATTGCTCCATAGTTCCAGTAATTTTTCATAATTTATCCGGATATGATGCCCACTTCATTATTAAGGATATAGCTACATCTTTCCCAGGAAAAGTTGATCTCTTACCAATAAACAAGGAAAGATATATCTCGTTCACCAAGCACATCGAAGGCAGCCACATAAAATTCCGATTCATCGATTCCTTCCGTTTTATGGCTGAATCTTTAGATAAGCCTTCATCATTGCTGCCAATGGATAAATTGAACACTACAAGATCAGTATGGCAAGGATTGAATGATGACACTATCAAACTTCTTACACGCAAAGGTGTCTTCCCATATGATTTTATTGATGACTGGGATAAATTGGATTTCCGGAACTTGCCAACACAAGAAGCGTTCTACAATACACTGACTGACAGTGCTATATCCCTTTATGACTACAATCATGCTGAAAAGGTCTGGGAGACATTTGAAATACAAACACTTGGTGAATATGCAGATATATACCTTAAGACTGATGTTCTCCTATTGGCCTATGTGTTTGAGAACTTTCGAGAAGTGTGCATGAAGACTTACAATTTAGATCCAGCACATTATTACACCATGCCAGGCCTAACATGGGATGCTATGCTAAAATACACCAAAGTGAAACTAGAGCTGATAACCGACGTAGATATACTTCTATTCATAGAGAGAGGCATTCGAGGTGGTATAAGTCAATATTCGAACAGATATAGTAAAGCAAATAATAAATATATGGATGATTTTAAGCCTGAGGAGATGGAGAAATACTTGATGTATTATGATGTGAATAACCTTTATGGATGGGCCATGTCACAGCATTTACCAACCGGAGGATTCTAATGGGTTGATGTTCCCAATATTGACCTTTTCGAAATTCCTGATGATTCTCCAACTGGATACATATTCGAAGTCGACTTGGATTATCCTCAACATCTACATGATAAGCATAAGGACTTATCGTTTTGCTCTGAGCATTCAGCACCACCTGCAGCAAAGTTAGAAAAGCTTTTGACAACATTACATCCCAAAACTAAATATGTCATACACTACCGAAATTTGAAGCAATGCTTATCACAAGGACTCATCCTGAAAAAAGTGCACCGGACTCTTCAATTCGACCAATCAGCTTGGCTTAAACCATATATTGACTTAAATACTACCAAACGGAAGCAGGCTACAAGCGATCATGAGAAGGACAGCTATAAGAAGATGAATAATGCAGCTTTTGGTAAGACCATGGAAAATGTTCGCAAGTATAGCGATATAAAGCTTTGCGTAAAGTGGGAAGGTCGCTATGGTGCAAAAGCTCGGATTGCGGCACCCAACTTCCACATTGCAACGATATTTGATGAGACTTTAGTTGCTGTCGAATTAAGGCGACTCAAAATCTTATTCAATAAGCCTCTCTATATTGGAATGGCAGTTTTGGAAATTTCAAAGATATGCCTCTATGATTTCCATTACAGTTTTATGCAGCGTGAATTTGGAGACAAATGTAAAGTCATGTATACAGATACAGATTCTCTAATATATGAACTTGAAGAGAAAAATACATATGAGTTTATGGCCGAAAATATAAACAAATTTGATACAAGTGATTACCCAGAAGTTAATCAATTCAACCTACCGCCACGAATAATTAGATTCCTGGTCTAATGAAGGAGAGCTGCATGGGAAAATCATGAGCGAATTTGTAGGCTTGCGCTCGAAAATGTACAGTCTGCGTATAAACGATGGTAAAACTGTAAAGAAAGCAAAAGGAGTAAAGAATAATGTAGTCCAGAGGCATATCAAGTTCGAAGACTACGTTGAATGTTTGAATAACAAGCGAGAATTAACTGCTAATCAGAGCTCCATAAGATCGCATAACCATAATGTCTACACGATCAGTCAAAAGAAGATTGCATTGAGTCCATATGATAACAAGCGGTATATTATGAGTGGGACAACAGATACTCTACCATGGGGACATTACTCTATTCAATCAGAACAGCAAGGAGCGGACGCAGAAAACATATAATCTAAGGCTAGTCTAAGATATGTATTGTAAATGAAAATTGTATTATAGCTAAAATTCCATTTAATGACGTAGTTTGTTTTAATTGTAGGTATTATAGTTTAAGATATACATTATTGTAAAATAAAGAAAGTATTATAACAGTTATAGGGAAAACGATTAAAGGAAGCCCAACCATTCAATAATACACTAAGAATTAAATGTTAATATTTTTCAATTTATAATAAATCAATAATGATATTTTATATATGGTATTCTTTTTATTCAATTTCCCTACTAAGTCCAGAGCTCCCGAATATTATTTGCCCACTACAGCGAGCTCTTAATCGGGCGGTTGAGCGTTTTACCCAGAATGTTAGGACGGCTTGAGAAAAAACATTTACACGTGGGCTCTACCTTGACCCCTGATATTACCTTTGAAACCGAAAGGACGTCTGACCCTTGACCTTCATCCGGAAGTGTATTATATATAAGTTTATAATCAAGCACATCACAACAGGGGATTCCATATTGCTTTTCAAAACAGGTCTGATAACCGCTTAGCAGTTTTTAAACAGGTCATTTAACAGCTAAACAGCTTTTCGAACAGGTCTGATACCAGCTTAACAGCTTTTCAAACAGGTCAGATAACAGCTTAACAGCTTTTAAACAGGGCTGATAACAGCTTAACAGCTTTTCAAGCCGATCTGATAACAGCTTAACAGCTTTCAAACAGGTTAGATAACAGATCAACAGCTTTTTAAACAGGTCTGATAACAGCTTAACAGCTTTTAAACAGGTTAGATAACAGCTTAATAGCTTTTCAAACAGATCTGATAACAGCTTAACAGCTTTTAAACAGGTCAGATAACAGCTAAACAGCTTTTCGAACAGGTCTGATAACAGCTTAACAGCTTTTAAACAGGTCAGAGAACAGCTAAACAGCTTTTCGAACAGGTCTGATAACTGCTTAACAGCTTTTAAACAGGTCAGACAATAGCTTAACAGCTTTTCAAACAGCTCTGATAACAGCTTAAGAGCTTTTAAACAGGTCAGATAACAGCTAAACAGGTTATCAAACAGCTCTGATAACAGCTTAACAGCATTTAAATAGGTCTGATAACAGCTAAACAGCTTTTCGAACAGGTGTGATAACAGTTTAACAGCTTGTCGAACAGGTCTGATAACAGCTTAACAGCATTTCAATAGGACAGACAACAGATTAACAGCTTTTCAAACTGGTCCGATCAACAGACGGAATCCTCATCATCAGCCAAATCGGAGTTCCCTGTGACGTGCTGGATTATACACTTATATATATAATACACTTCCGGATGAAGGTCAAGGGTCAGACGTCCTTCCGGTTTCAAAGGTAATATCAGGGGTCAAGGTAGAGCCCACGTGTAAATGTTTTTCTCAAGCCGTCCTAACATTCTAGGTAAAACGCTCAACCGCCCGATTAAGAGCTCTCTGTAGTGGGCAAGTACTATTCGGGAGCTCTGAACTTAGTAGGGAAATTGAATAAAAAGAATACCATATATAAAATATCATTATTGATTTATTATAAATTGAAAAATATTAACATTTAATTCTTAGTGTGTTATTTAATGGTTGGGCTTCCTTTAATCGGTTTCCCTATAACTGTAATAATACTTTCTTTATTTTACAATAATGTATATCTTAAACTATAATACCTACAATTAAAACAAACTACCTCATTAAATGGAATTTTAGCTATAATACAATTTTTATTTACAATACATATCTTAGACTAGCCTTAGATTATATGTTTTCTGCGTCCGCTCCTTGCTGTTCTGATTGAATAGAGTAATGTCCCCATGGTAGAGTATCTGTTGTCCCACTCATAATATACCGCTTGTTATCACATGGACTCAATGCAATCTTCTTTTGGCTGATCGTGTAGACATTATGGTTATGCGATCGTATGGAGCTCTGATTAGCAGTTAATACTCGCTTGTTATTCAAACATTCAACGTAGTCTTCGAACTTGATATGCCTCTGGACTACATTATTCTTTACTCCTTTTGCTTTCTTTACAGTTTTACCATCGTTTATACGCAGACTGTACATTTTCGAGCGCAAGCCTACAAATTCGCTCATGATTTTCCCATGCAGCTCATCCTTCATTAGACCAGGAATCTTTTTATTCATGGGCGGTAAGTTGAATTGATTAACTTCTGGGTAATCACTTGTATCAAATTTGTTTATATTTTCGGCCATAAACTCATATGCATTTTTCTCTTCAAGCTCATATATTAGAGAATCTGTATCTGTATACGTGACTTTACATTTGTCTCCAAATTCACGCTGCATAAAACTGTAATGGAAATCATAGAGGCATATCTTTGAAATTTCCAAAACTGCCATTCCAATATAGAGAGGCTTATTGAATAAGATTTTGAGTCGCCTTAATTCGACAGCAACTAAATTCTCATCAAATATCGTTGCAGTGTGGAAGTTGGGTGCCGCAATCCGAGCTTTTGCACCATAGCGACCTTTCCACTTTACGCAAAGCTTTATATCGCTATACTTGCGAACATTTTCCATGGTCTTATCAAAAGCTGCATTATTCATCTTCTTATAGCTGTCCTTCTCATGATCGCTTGTAGCCTGCTTCCGTTTTGTAGTATTTAAGTCAATATATGGTTTAAGCCAAGCTGATTGGTCGAATTGAAGATCCCGGTGCACTTTTTTCAGGATGAGTCCTTGTGATAAGCATTGCTTCAAATTTCGGTAGTGTATGACATATTTAGTTTTGGGATGTAATGTTGTCAAAAGCTTTTCTAACTTTGCTGCAGGTGGTGCTGAATGCTCAGAGCAAAACGGTAAGTTCTTATGCTTATCATGTAGATGTTGAGGATAATCCAAGTTGACATCGAATATGTATCCAGTTGGAGAATCATCAGGAATTTCGAAAAGGTCAATATTGGGAACATCAACCCATTAGAATCCTCCGGTTGGTAAATGCTGTGACATGGCCCATCCATAAAGGTTATTCACATCATAATACATCAAGTATTTCTCCTTCTCCTCAGGCTTAAAATCATCCATATATTTATTATTTGCTTTACTATATCTGTTCGAACATTGACTTATACCACTTCGAATGCCTCTCTCTATGAATAGAAGTATATCTACGTCGGTTATCAGCTCTAGTTTCACTTTGGTATATTTTAGCATGTTAGGCCTGGCATGGTGTAATAATGTGCTGGATCTAATTTGTAAGTCTTCATGCACACTTCTCGAAAATTCTCAAACACATCGGCCAATAGGAGAACATCAGTCCTAAGGTATAGATCTGAATATTTACCAAGTGTTTGTATTTCAAATGTCTGCCAGACCTTTCAGCATGATTGTAGTCATAAAGGGATATAGCACTGTCAGTCAGTTTATTGTAGAACGCTTCTTGTGTTGGCAAGTTCCGGAAATCCAATTTATCCCAGTCATCAATAAAATCATATGGGAAGACACCTTTGCGTGTAAGAAGTTTGATAGTGTCATCATTCAATCCTTGCCATACTGATCTTGTAGTGTTCAATTTATCCATTGGCAGCAATGATGAAGGCTTATCTAAAGATTCAGCCATAAAACGGAAGGAATCGATGAATCGGAATTTTATGTGGCTGCCTTCGATGTGCTTGGTGAACGAGATATATCTTTCCTTGTTTATTGGTAAGAGATCAACTTTTCCTGGGAAAGATGTAGCTATATCCTTAATAATGAAGTGGGCATCATATCCGGATAAATTATGAAAAATTACTGGAACTATGGAGCAATCTTGATACATGAGTATGCATGCATTATGCGCTGGTCCTCGATATTTTCCTGTTAAGTGGCAATGATCCCGAACTCGTTCCTCATCAGCTTCAAACGTTTTTTCACATATATGGCAGCAAGTATTTTCCATATGTGAACGTCGTTCCTCTTTAGTCAGGGGCTGCATTGGCCTGATGTTCAGCTTTTCCTGTACAGCTATGGATGCAATTTTTTTTAATTCTAATGCAAACCATTGTTGGCAATTCTTGCCTCGATATGCTCTGTAATATGAGAGCTTAGCATCATGTTTGCAGTGGAAATAGAATCCTATGCTATGAACTTCATGCTCCTGAATTCGCTTTGTATTTTGTGTGTGTCCCTGAATCGGCTTCAATATTGACTCAAGATCTGCATACACACAAAACGGGACAGGATTCTTATGCTTATAATTCCTATATTCTAACCATTTCTTTTCCTCTGATGGAAACATAATTCTGCAATCATTTTGCTTCTCGCATTCGGGAGTGTGTGATGCTAATTTTTCTTCAGAGTAAAAGTAGAGCAAACATCTATCACAAATATATTTTCTGCACTTATGTTTCGAAGTTTGTCTCAATACAAGGCGCGACAGATCTTTAATCCAACAGAAATGATATCTGCCAGCATCGTCATCATCATCATCCATATGATCATCAGCCTGGTCATAGTCATCTTGTAGCATTAAGAGGTTTACATGTCGCTCCGTCCAATGTTTCGTAAGTCTAACTGGAACTGTGGTGAAGAAACGCTCTTTCTCTAGGATGAATACGTTTATTGATAAATCGTTCTGGCCTTCAAATTGTTTTATCTGCTGAAGTGTCATGGGAAATGTTATTCCAGTTAAATTTAGTACTGTAGAGTAATGAGGATATGATGAGGTCCTTTCAGAATGAACATGTGTAGGTTTGAGCGCTGATGTTACGGCCCACGCGAAGCGAGCATTATCATTATTTTGTATATTGATGCAAGCTTTCTTTGATGCAACCTCTTTTGATAGAGGTATATACGAAGATCTTCGGAGTTGTTCAAACTTGTTAATATGTACTCCTAGGTGTATTATTGAGTGCAGTGCGCAGCCACTGTCTTTTTCCTGGAATTCTTCCAGCTGAGTGTTTATTGGATCCAAAATGTTTGATTTAAACCACTCCTCTAAATTATGATCTGCACTAATCGGAGCAGTTCTTGCTTCAAAACATTTAATGTCTTTTATAATTTCATTGTCACCAGTTTCTTTAATAAATTCACGGCAAAACGTTGTAGAAACTTTAATATTAAAATAATGTTTTAAGGTATTTTTAACACGACGCGTAAATAATTTGGCAGCGTCTTGCATAAATAGCTTCGGATCGATATGTTTTAAATTTGCAATAACACCTTGTCGAATTCTGTCTGCGAATGCTGCTTATTTCCTCCCACTTTACAAAATCACTTCTTCTTACGCGCTGTGTGATTCCTCCACCTCGACGGGGAGTTGTCAATAGTGCTCTCAATGCTTTAATTTGCTCGAGACAGCTCTCGAAATGTCGTTTTATAGCACTCTTATTGCACTTCCGAAATGCAACTTGAAATTTATGTATGTTTCTGTTGCAGTTTTTAACAATATAGTCCTTATTCTCTGAATTTGTTAAACACTTCAACACATCCTTCTGCAAGTTTTTAATTACTGAAAAACTTTTATTTACTAGCGCGGTTGTCATTTTTATTTTTTAATGTACTATCACTGAGACTCACTAAAACTGACTGATGCTCCCCAAGAGTTTGCTTGGGCTTTTATAGGAACGGTTTGTAAACATGAATGATCCTGCTGCTAAAATAATCATTGCAAAGGATGAATTCCAACGAATTTGGTTACAGGCTGAGATGATATCGAATTACACGACAAACAAAAAAATCATTCAAATTAATTTGATTACTTTATCCTGCTGGTCCAATTTGCAAATGAGATTGTTTACATGAATGCATACAAAAAAATGTGAAAATTTGTTTACTTTATGCGAATTCCAATGAAACGTTTCGATCGGTCAAATTCTTGGAACAATAAAATGTTTGGCTGCCTACAGGAAGTGTGGTATCAAATTAGATGAAAAAAATAAATGTGCTGATATAGCTTAAATTTGTTTACACAGGTGTGCATGACTCATTCAGCTAAAATGCGAATTTGTAAACAGGAAGTTTACACAAGTGTGTATGAACCATGCAGCATAAATGCGAATTTGTTTACAGCGGTGATATCAAATTACATCATAAACAAGGGAAGCATGCCTAACGTTTGGTAAATATTTAACATTTGATACCAAGAACCCCACTGCCCCAGAACCCCCATAGAAAGTGATCCAGAACTTCTGATATCTACAAATTCCTCGCTATGAAATATTCAAGTAAGAAAACATCAAATCCAAGATGACGTCATGCTGATATCTACAACTCCCCAGGGTAACTTGAATTATTAGTAATATTGATTACCCCTGAAAAGGTAAGATAGCTAATATCTCGAAAACCAAAGCCCGTAGAGGATTTCTGATGAAAATATCGTTCCCCCTCCCACCCCACACCACCTAGAATCCATAGGCATGAACAAAAATAACTTGAATTATTAATACGCTAATATATCGAAAACCAAAGCCCATTGAGGATTTCTGATGAAAATTTCATTACCCCCCTCCCTATCTTTATTATCCCCCCACATACCCACCATCTAGAATCCATTGGCTTGAACAAAAATTTCCTACTATTAACTTTAATTATTACTAATATTAATTCAAAACCAGGCGCAACACTTGAAAACAACAAAAGCCTACATTTAGGCGCACCACACAAGTGAAGCCAAAAAATTCCCAAAACCGTAGCATACTGCCACGTGTGGGCAAAAGTGAAGGAAAAAAATTCCCAAAACCGTAAGATGCTACCATGTGTGCGCAAAAGTAAAGTAAAAAGCTTTCCAAACCCGTAGCATGCTGCCACGTGTGGGCAAAAGTGAAGCAAAAAACTTCACATATCCAAGAGAACCGTACCTCACATCCAAGAAAGCCGTAATACCGGAACATGCTGGTAGTATAAGCTAATGCCGCTACGGCGCAGTCAAGACTCAATGGTGTATCCAAGACATAAGCCAGTCAAAACTCAATGGTGCATCCAAGACATTAACCAGTAAGCCAAGACCCAATGGTGCAGCCAAGACATAAAATAGTACAGTCAAGACACAAGCCCACATTTAGTATGTACTCAAACCACCTACCGATGGTGGCGCCGAGAGTTCTACATAAAAAACTCTGGTCCAGAACTCTACCCATATATAGCAACTTTAAAGAATATTCACACAACACCTCCATGGTCTCATTGTAGAGCACCTCGGATTTCACAAAACCAAGCGTTCTCGGTTCGATTCCAGCAAAAAAAATTCCAACATTATTTTATTAAAAAAATCAGCTTAGACCAGAGCTTGAACAGCTGCTGGGGATCAGCCAACCAGATGACGTCATCCCCTGGTCAGCCAGACGGTAGGAAATGAATTCCCCTAGGCAGGCCCTTTGACGTAGACCACTAGACGGAGTCCCCAGTGGCCCAGAACCACCAAAATAGTTGAAATTTTCCGGACACTTTTTGTATGGAAAAAGTGGGGCAGAATCCCCATAGCTCTACTACTCTTAACAGCTTTTAAACAGCTCTTATAACAGCTTAACGGCTTTTCAAACAGCTCTGATAACAGCTTAACAGCTTTTCAAACTGGTTTGATAACAGGTGAACAGCTCTAATCTACTCAGCATCTCCACAGGCTTCGATGTGTTTTCGGCTGAGTTACAACTCCAACTTTTGAAGATTTCGCATCTTTCATCCTTTTATAGTACAATGAAGGTATTAGATCCTTTACGGTAGCGTCCCTTGTTTAATGAGCTGTCCTTATCAATCATCAAGAAACCAACACTCAGCACGGGGTCTTCGAAATTTATTGAACTTCATGCGCTTGTTAGATTTTGTAGGGAACATACTATTACCAGATTCTTACACAATTTTCTTCTATTTTTCAAATTGTGAACTGAACATGTTATCAGATTCTTATAAAATCTTCTTTTGGTTATTAGAGTTTGTAGAGAACAAACTGCGACCAAATTTTTATAGCCTTTCATTTTGCTGCTATCTATTTTCAGATATTATAGAATGTGATTTCATCTATAACAAAAACCGGTAGCTCGATTTGGACACATGAATTTATATAAGGTTTATAAGGATGTGCAGTCACCAGATTCATATAAAATTTTCTTCCGCCTGTAAGATTATGTATGTATGGAACATACAGTTACAGAATTCTTCTTCCTTACTGTTTGCTCATAGTTAATTATAATCTCCCTTACAACATGCACTACTCATCATCCAAGTTATTTATTGACAAGACAAGACAAGACAAGGCATATTCATTATAAGTATAAGTCTATATCTTTGAAATGTTGGCTTTCCTCAAATTTGTTGTTTCCAGATTAAGTGAACCTATTTTCCTAATGTAATCCATTGGTATCACTTTTGATATATATCATGAAGCTTTCTTAACCATAATATGTGATTTTTTCAGATGTGGCTGCTGAAACCACTTTCAGGCTAGGCTAGCAAGGTCATGCCATTACACCTTATCTTACTGTAACCCATACAACTTTCACTACTCATCTAAGTCAACATATCATACTATATTAGTAGCATCCCACTTGATATCAAGCTCATCAAAGCTTTACAATTAACCCACCCAAAAAGAAATTTTATTGACAATATAAAAATATTTTTCCATAAAACCTCAGACTTTTCAATACATACAGACCTACATCGAAAATTTTCTGATAAGGCTTCAATTTCCATTACTTCACATTTCTTAACATCCCAAGCAGCCGTGATCTATTTTTAGATATCGAATATCATAGCATGATCGCTTTTGTTTATAAAAGATTTTTAATCCACAACTTACGTTATAGTTGCTGTTGTTGTATTTTTGCAGCAAAAGAAATTTTCAATTATAACTTCCGCTACTCATCGCAGACATCATATCCTACAGATTAATATCAGTTGTTGTTGTTTTAAGCTAAAGAAATTGGGAATGTTACATTTAAAAACATAAATCGCCCAATTTGTTTACTTAACTCGGTTACTGTGCGAATTTGTTTACATTATTCGAATTTGTTTACTTTACTGGATTGTGCGAATTTGTTTATGCAAGGAGTCAAGTTAGAGGCATTACACCTGAAGAGTAAAATTAGGCATTTACACTAATTTCCATTGCTTATCTAAGTCAACCTACACCCCAACTAGCTTCGCATGAGAATATTCTTCTAGAGTCAACTTGAATATTACTAATACTAATTACACTAATTCGCTTAGGAAATTTCTTATCCACATAAATACCCAGCTGCACACATCCACCCACGCCTTAGGTAAAGTTTCCTCAGTCACCGAGTAGCCCAGCCCAATATATCACAGGCACTCATACTAAAGTAAATAATTAACATCAAACTCAAGCTGACATGCTTACAGCCCCGGTATAAATTCGCATAGGGTATTTCGCATCATTACTTAATACACATAAGCCGCACACATTCTACCTAAGCCTTGGTACAGGTAACGTAGCCCAGTACAACACACCCCAGGAAATCCTAGTCATAGTATCAAATATTGCCACTAAAACTCTCAGCCAACCTCCAGTACCCAGACACAGGAAAGGGCACTTCAAGGTAAAATTGTAGCCTCCAAGACCAGATCAAACTTAACCAACAACCTCTACCAACAAAGCTTCCCACCCCTTCACAAATGTTTAGAGCTACGATCTCCAAGATGAAAAATAAGGGAATTTCAGAAACAATATCGTAAACCCATGCTATTTCCCCATGTTGGAGAGTGCTGAAAGTGATCTCGTATCCCCAAGACTCGTGATGAAAAATAAGTGAGCTCTGGAAACAAAATAGAAATCCTATGCTATTTGCCTACGCTGGAGAGTGCTGAAAGTGATGTCATATCCACAAAGTGATCTCGTATCCCCAATTCCGAGATGAATAACATATGTAGTACCGGCTAATGCCGCTAGGGAACCTTACTCAAGAAACCCATAAACCCAATAATAATAATAATAATTTGCTAAGAAAACATCAAACCAAGCTGATGTCAGATTGTTAAATTCAAATGATGTTGATATCTACAACTTCCCCGCTAATAAAACTTATTTAGGTGCATCACCTATAAACAGCAAGAGCCGAGATGACGTCATTCGTGATAACTACAACTTCCTCGCTAATAAAATAAAACAGCAAAACCAAGGCATTCTGGTAGTACCGACTAATGCCACTAAGGAACCTTACTCTAGAAATGGTGTTTGCACTCGAATCCTGTAAAAGCCCAGGCGCAATACCCAGAACCCCCACTGACATCTGCTAGAATCTGTTCATGGTGATGTCATGTTGTGAAATTCGATTGATGCTTATATCTACATCTTCCCTGCTTAGAAAACTTATTTAGGTGCAGCACTTGAAAACAGCAAAACCAAGATGACGTCATGCTGATACCTAGCACTTTCCCATTAATAACAGAAAACAGCAAAAGCAAGGCATGCTGGTAGTTCCGGCTAATGCCGCTAGGTAACTTTACTCAAGAAATGGCGAGCCCGTAGAAGATTTCTGATGAGAATTTCGTCCCCCTAGAACTGAAACCCCCACCCCACACCACCTAGAATCCATTGGCATGAACAAAAGTAACTTGAATTATTAATACGCTAATATCTCGAAAACCCAAGCCCGTAGAGGATTTCTGATGAAAATTTCATTAACCCCTCCCTATTCTAGAGTATAATCCCACCTACCCACCATCTAGAACCCATTGGCATGAACAAAAATTCCTACTGTTAACTTTAATTATTACTAATACTAATTCAAAACCAGTGCTTACATTTAAGAACAATACTTGAAAACAATAAAAGCGTACATTTAGGCGCACCACCATCCAAGAAAACTGCAGCATTTTGCTGCTACGTGTGGGCGCAAGTGAAGGAAAAAACTTCACACATCCAAAAAACCGTAGCATGCTGCTACTCGTGGGCATAAGGGGGGAAGAAACTTCACACTTCCAAGGGAACCGTACCACACATCCAAGAAAACCGTAGTACCGGAGCATGCTGGTGGTACCGGCTAATGCTGTTAGGGTGCTGTCAAGACCATATGACACATGCAAGGCATAAGCCAGTCAAGACTCAATGTTGCACATCCAAGAAAATCGTAGTACCGGAGCATGCTGGTAGTACCGGATAATGCCGCTAGAGCGCAGTCAAGACTCAATGGTGCATCCAAGACATAAACCGGTTCAGTGAAGACCCAATGGTGCATCCAAGACATAAACCAGTACAGCCAAGAGACAAACCACCTAGCGACGGTGGCGCCAACTGTGGCGAAATCCTGGAAGCTAAAACTATGCGCCAGAACTCCTATAGCGTAACTACTACCTATTTAAGAGCAGTAAAAGTGGACTGTTTATTCCTGCAAAAGCTTTTTTCTTTTTTCTTTTGCTTTCTCACGACGATGAAAGATCGTACGTGAAAATATTTGAATTTTACAAGTCCATGCAATTTGCGCGACAAAAATGATATCCGATTACACGGCATGTAGGTAGCTATACCGTGTGAGTGGAGTGCATGTCTGATAACGAAATGCAACTTGTGCTAAATTGCATTTTGTAACGACACGTAAATGCATGTTTAAATGCATTTGAAATTTTTGAATGCATATGAAAAATTTAAATTTAATTGGTTTTTCGTTTTCACCGTCGAATTTGCAATCGTCAATATATTGTATAGTGTTGTAACCCAGGTGCCTATACCCCGAATCACAACAATAAAACCAATACGCCAATATCTTGCCCTATGCAATATATTGGTGTACTACAATTTGACCCTGAAAATAAAATTCATTTAAAATTTCATTTAAATTTCAATTTGCATTTAAAAATGCATTTACGTACTGCAACAAAATGCAATTTAGCCTACATTGCATTTTGTTATCAGTCATACATTCCGTTCACACGGCATGTATATTCTTTTTCTAAATTCATAAAATTTAATCGTATGTACATCTATATTGTAGATCAATTTGCTGAAATGCTTGCACAATAGATGATTTTGATGCATGTCGAGGTAGTAATGTTAGCTTATTAAATGCTGAATGTGTCGATTCTATAAGGTTTATCGCAGGAATTGTTTTCTCATATTTCGAAATTTTTTTAAAGTTTTTCAGTACTTGACTAATAATATCTTCAACCAATGGCTGAGAAAAAGATTCAAATCGCTCATTTGAAATTGGTTGAATTTACCTGATATTACATCGAATACCTTTCGCTGAAGTTCTGTAAAAGCTTCTGGTATTTGGAAACATTGAAGCAGTGAGTGGTAATATTAAATTTAGTTTTCCATAAAACCACAACTGTTCATCCGTAGAACAACTCCGGACATAATTTGTAAGTTTGTTTTCAGAAAGACATTTAACAACATTTTTATTTGTATGAAAAAGGCAGTGTAATATATTAACATTTGGGTAGCAATTACTCAGAACAGAACTGCCCCTTCGTCATCTATAATATATTCAATCCGCTGTGGGTCACTAATAAAGTTGTCCATTCTCTCTATTATATCAAATGCATTCTGATATAAATTTTCTGTTTTTTTTTCTTTTAAAAGAATGTAAATAGCTGGGTTAGCCTTTGATCTATTTGCAGGTTAATTTTGGACCTCAACTTCAGCAATGGCATTCCACTAAACCGTCCTTCCAACAAGGATCGATGGTGTCGTATACAGACGGTTCAAAAAAAAAACAATGGAGTTGGACTGAGCGTATACGCTCCCAAATGCCATATATCAGAGGCTCTGTACTCTGCTAATACCGTATTCCAAGCCGAGGTATTAGGCATAATAGAATGTGCCAATATCTGCATTAAAAGAGCCATAAATGGTTCAACCATTAATATCCTCTCGGACAGTCACGCTGCCCTCAAGGCCTTAAAGTTCTACACTGTCCAGTCAGGGATAGTCCGGGAATGTCTAAAAACCCTCAAAAACCTATCAAGGAGAAACAAAGTTATCCTCATGTGGGTACCTGGACATCAGGGCCACAAAGGCAATGAAATTACTGATGGCTTAGATAAAAGAGGAGCGGAACCTAAGTTTGTCTCACCGGAGCCATTTTGTGGTACTTCAAAGTGTTACTTCAGAGCTGACCTAACCGACTGGGAGAATAAACAAAAATCCCTGTACTGTGAAAGGCTACAAGGACCTCGTCAGGCAAAAAAGTTTATCGACACCTCTGGCGGAAATACAAAAGAACTCTACTCCTTAGAAGAACAGAGCTCAAAATAATTACTGAGCTCTTCTCAGGCCATTGCCCCTTAAGCTATCACCTAAACAAGGTGGGCTTGACTGAGACTTCATCTTGCCGTTTTTGTCAGGATGCTCACGAAACCTCAGAGCACATGCTCTGCAACTGCGAAGCATTGGCTAGGCGGAGACAACTTCTCCTCGATCATGCTTTTTCTCCACCAACCTACGTGTGGAACCTCAATCCTAAAATGGGTCTAGACTTTATTAACAGTCTGAACCTAGAAAGGGAGTAAATGCAACGAGACTCACAATAGATCTTTCAGGTAGCACTGATAGCGAGGTTAACGCCTACACACCCCTTCACAAATCTAATCTAATCTATAATATAGAAGCATTGTTTGTAATCAGTAGGTCCAATTTTAAAAGTGCAATCGAAAATAACTTTTTTAAGAAAAGTCTGATTATAAATAATGTACCAAGAACTACTGTGCCTGTTTGCTCATCTTTTACTTTTATTAAAAAGAAACCATTATTTTCTTCCAGAAGAGATTTGTAATCCAGCCATTCTCATCAATAATTTTAAGGACATTTTTACATGAAGGAACTTTTTTAATGCAGATTGAGCTACTTTGATCGTTTCAAAGCCATCTGCAAAATCAGTGCCGGTAATTTTTAATGTTTCTGCCTCAACAGCTAATATTCTCGCATGATTATCATAAATCTGTTTTGCTATTCCAGTATGTTTACTTCGAGATATAACAGCCTGATTTTTCTTAGATCTAGCCACGGGGTTTTAGGTTTTAATTTATATTAATCCTGGTGCTTTATTTTCCTCCATTCTGAGAGGTTCGTTCAGCACTACGTTCTAAATCACTAACTGTACAGTTTTTACTAAGCTCTAATTCTCCAATAACTGTGAACTTTTCAATTCTCTCTGACTTAAACTTTTCCGGAACCCTCATTTTGTCAAGTTTTAAAAAGTTGTACTTGTAATATTCGCATCCTATTTAAAGTACAAGGTTATCGAACTGTTCGACCCAGCGATCTCATCAGAGGTCTCATCAGTATGGTTATATCTGATCGCCTACCATAGAAGTTCAAAGATGGAGGTGACACCAATTGCCCATATAAATACTTTTTCAAAAATCTAGGTGTGAATTATATAATAATTATAATTTATTTCTGGTCTGTGTATACAAGATTATTATCTTTTATAAATGCATACTAAATAAAGAACTATGGAAAATCAAAAATAAATTCACAAGAAAAATTAAGATAAATGGAAACAATTTTAAGTAAAAGTAAAGAATTTAAAGTAAGAAATTATTTGAAAGAAAAACAACAGAATATATAGATATATATTTACATAAATAAGTGTTTGACGAAAACGGTGCTCATCATCGCATTACTCCTGAACAGAAAAATACTTCCACAGTGCAAGTCTAAACTCATGCATCCTGCCAAGTCCCCTGACATGATTGGGAAGGGAATTCCATAATCGAACTATTGCAATAAAAAAAGAGCGCAGCCCCACAATGTATGAAGTTTTAGGTATAAGGAGGGTTTTATGTCTATATGGGTGCAAAAATTCAAAAAGTTCTATCACATAAGATGGGCATCTTGCATTAACTATTTTATGTATCTTTGAACTTGGTAATATGATTGATTGATAGCAGTGGACTGTAAATTAACCCCGCTGGTTTCCAAACGATTGGAATTAGCAATGTAAAATAAAACAACCGAAATTTGTTGTTAATTAAAATCTTATAATCAGGGTGCACTAGATAACAATATTTTAATGCAGAGTTTCTGTAACGACACGACGAGTCCTTGCAACTATGACTCACAAAATCGAAGTGTCTGAGTATAATTATTTTACAAATTAGCAAAATGGATAACGGTATCTTCTAACAATGGCTGGCATTCAGATCGTCGACTAATACCAACATATTATTTCGAAATTATATTTGTATTTTTTTAATTTTTAATGTATCTGTCCTGTTTTCTTTTCTCTTCCTAATTATTTTTTTTTTTTTTTTATAATTTTTGATTTTTCTGCCCCCTTCTTCTATTTCAGAGAATTGCTTGGTGGTTTTATTTTCTTTCGATTGATACTATCATTCAGATCATCGTTCGTATTTGATTGAACTCCATGTGTATCTTGTGATACTTCTATTCGAAACTTTAAATTTACTCTCTTGTAGCCTACTTGAACTCGGTCGTTTATATTTTACACTAATTCTATTTACTTATTTCCTACATAATTGTTATCCTAATAATAATATTTATTAAACTTATTATTATTCTATTTCCTTCTGTTAATTAATTTTAATTTAATTCTATTATTTTTAGTTTAAAAAAAATTGTTGTGTAGCACTGTAGTCAGTTGTGGGTTGCGCTACTTAGTTGTACTTAATTAAATTTTATTATTTCTAATATATATATATATATATATATAGGAAATTATAATAAAGAATGCAAGAAATTATCAACAATACCACGAATTGATTTCCTAATTTATTGTTTAAATTCATTGTCGACAATTCACTTTAATGTTGAACATATAATATTTAAAGTAGAATTAGTTTTTAAGGTGTCACTAAAGTTGTTACGGAGATTAAGGCTAAATCCCACATTCGGCCGTCCTGGACTTGCATCGCCTCGATGACACTTGGTGTAGTCTTCGTTTTATATTCTTCGTCGTTTGGCTTTCGTCTTTGAATTTATTGCATCGTCGTTTGACCTTCTGCACCTTAGGTCCTCGTTTTGAATCTCATCGTTATTTCTCGTCTTAAATCATCGTCGTTCGACCTTCTGCACCTTAGGTCCTCGTTTTGAATCTCATCGTTACTTCTTGTCTTATAATCATCGTTGTTTTTGCGTTATCTTTATTATACGCCAATGGAACTTCGTCTTGGACACCCTGTAAATAAACTTAACTTTTCGTATTGTTATTAGCATTGTTGTTCATCTGAGTCAGATATATCGTCAGTATCAGAGTCATATTGAATGAATGGTTTCATGTATTCTGCACATGTTGAAGTTGTACTAGGGATCTCATGTTGGCCAACCTTCTCGACTTCATAACGCTCGTTGCCTGCCGATTTTGTTACACGATATGGACCAAGGTATCTTGGAATGATTTTTAGTCCGGCTCCAAACTGTGTTCGTTTCACAGCCACAATGTCTCCAATAGCATAGCTCGTTGCCGGTTTTCGTCGTTTCTCATAGTTTCTTTTGTTCTGCAATTGAGTTCTCAGTATTTGAGCGTTGGCTGCTTCGCGGAATGAATTTCGTTTGTCCTCACTAATTCTCATTTTCGCTCCATATAATAATTCAAATGGTGAACATCCACTACTTCGATGTAGAGTGTTGTTTACAAATAGTTGTACTTTATGAATAAACTTGGACCAATTCTCTGGGCAATCCATTGCTAGTTTCGTAAGCGATCAAATAACCACCCGATGCACTCATTCAACGTGGCCGTTGGAGCTAAGAACTCCGGTAGTAATAAGGCAGTGCTCGATTCCTTCTCGTTTGCAATACTCCTTGAATGCAGAGGAAGTAAATGCCGGTCCTCGATCAGATATGATACGTCTAGGGTTGCCGAAAGCAGTTTGCTGCTCATTGAATTTTTGAAGCACTTCATCCGTGTTGGTCGTTTTTGTCGGGTATAACCAGACGAACTTCGTAAATGCATTTACTATTACAAATATGTATTTATAGCTCTTTGCTGTGACTTTCATTGGACCAAGGTGATCAATGTGATATGTTTCCAGCGGTAGAGACTCCTTTTGAATTGTGCGGAGAAAACCCTCATTTTTTCCATCCTGTTTGCCATACACATTCTAATCTTTGCTTCCAATTTGGGAATATAATAATCACGTTCAATCAGTTCCTTAAGCTTTCTTACTCCAAAATGGCCTTGCTCGTGCGCTCGCCTTACTATCTCAGCTTGAAGTCCTTTTGGAACAACTAGAAGTTTATCACCGTCCTTTCTTTTGAATAATACTCATCGCTCCTCAACATAATCTTCAAAATCCGAAAATTTCAGTACTTCCTTCAGCGCTCTTTCTGCGTCGTCCTTTGCTTGAGCTGCTTGAACCTTGTGAAGTATACCCTCATCAATGATCATCAATACAGGATTTCTGCTCAATGCATCAACATGCTTCATTCGATTACCACTTCGATGTTCAATTTCGTAATCAAAATCTTCAAGTAAAAACGCCCATCGGGCAATCTTTGGAGTGATGTCTCTCTTCTCCAGTGTGCATTTAAAGGCGGAACAATCCGTAACAATCCAAACCAGTGACATAAACCCGAAATTTCTTCACAGCAGCTATTACTGCTAACATTTCCAACATATAGACGCTCTAATTCTCTTCAATACGCGAAGTTTACTTGCTGTAATAGCAAACAGGATGTAGCGCACTGTTATCGTTTTTTCTGCATCAAAATAGCGCCATAGCCTAGCTTAGAAGCATCTGTATGCAACTCAGTGGGTGCATCTGGTTGAAAAATTCTTAATACTGGCTGCTCGCATAACATCCTCTTTAACATCTGAAAAGATGTACGCTCTGCTTCCCCGAAGGCGAATTTTACATCCTTCCTCAATAAATCTGACAAAGGTCTGGCAATTATAGAGTAGTCTCGAATGAATTTACGGAAATACCCCGTAAGACCTTAGAAAGACTCCACATGCTTTACCGTTTTTGGTTGTGGAAAGCGCTGAACTGCTATTGTTTTTATCTCTGAACGTACGATTGAGCCATTTTCTATAATATATCCGAGAGGTAATCAATTTTGGTTCGCAAAATTTGACACTTAGTCCATTTGATCTGAAGACCGTACTGTTGTGCTATTGTAAGAACTTCGTTTAAAGTTGCTATTCCATCTTCTTCATTTCTAGAGGGTACTACAAGGTCGTCTATATACACTAGAACTCTGCCTTGGCGGATGAGAGGTGCAAATATCTGGTTAATATTTTTCTGAAATATAGCCGGAGAATTACAAAATCCAAAGGGAACTCTAAGGAAATCAAAATATCCTGATAGTGTGATAAAAGTAATGTATTTTTGGCTACTTCTTTCAAGGGGTATATGAAAAAATCCGTTTTTCAAATCGATAGTAGTGAATAATTTAGCTGCATGTTACCTATCAATTTGATCCTCGATGAGAGGTAATTCATAACGATGCTTTATTACAACTCTGTTTACTTTACGGTAGTCTACACAAATTCGCGCCGTTCTATCCTCTTTCTTGACGATAACTATTGGGCTAGCAAAATCTGATGTACTTGGTTTTATTATTTCATCGCGGAGCCACTCATCTATTTGCGAATCTACTACTTTCTGTTCACTCACTGCTAAGCGTCTCGGAGTTTCGTAAATGGGAGTCTCTCTTTTTAAGATAATCTTCATGGGTACTGGCATTGCTTTTGTAGGCTTACTACTGTCATAACTATTTATTAAATTAACAACTTGCTTTCTACAAATTGGCTTAAGATATCCTATATCTAAATGATCAGCGGTAGAAGCATCCAAAAACTAAAAGTAAGGTCAGCTGGTAACAAAGAAATATGTTCTGGAGTTATTTTTACTTCAACTCTACTTAAGAAGCTTTTACCTATTATGATGTCTTTTGGTAAAATACCACTCGGGGCAACGTGAAAAATGCCTACGAACAAGTTACCATCAATCTCTAATTCACACGAGAAACAACCGAGAGTCCTAATGGGACTCGAGCCTACACCACGAAAGTCAATAGGATTCAAAGTTTTGGGTTGCCAAACATATTTAATATTTCCTCTTTGATCAGGCTTATATCACTGCCTGTGTCAACATATGCTTGAGTATGTACACCATTTATTTTCACTGCAAGGTTCATGTAATTGTTTATTAAAGATTTATTTTATTAAAGATACCTCATTAGTACTCTTGTGATTCCTTTTTTTTTTGCTAAATTAATCTTGGAACACTCAAAGGACTTATGCCGTAATTTTTACATCGAAAACACTTTGTAACTAAAGCTTTATTTCCACAATCTACAGCTTTATGCCCATAGTCACCGCAATTGAAGCATTTCAAATTTGTACTTTCGCTTCTTTTATTCATTCTTACGCTTATTTTTCCACAAATATTTTGCTTAATCTTTCCTTTAATTTGCACATAAGTATCTAATCGATTTTTGAACTCGCTAATAGATTTAGTACCATATAGAACACATTTGTATATTTCCTCCTATATAGTCCTTCTATCACATGAGTAATAATAGACGCATCATGTAAACGGGCACGTCTTCCTAACTCCTTAATAGTAAGAAAAATTCTTGATATGACTCACCAGGTTTTTTCTTCCGCCGGGCCAATTGCATATGAATACCGGCTGCACTTTCTTTCACCGTAAATTCTTCCGAAAGAAGATTTTCAGTTCAATATAAGAACTGATGCATCTTGCACTTCTCAATGCCAGCTTTGCGGTCCCTTTCAACAGTCTTTTCGCATATACGAATTTCTGTAACTTGCTCCAACCAACCACTGTAGCAGTTTTCTCAAAGTCTGTCAGCCAAATTTTAATATCGCATCCGTCTTCTCCACTAAATTCTTGCATCGACTCTTCGACATCACGAAAATTAAAATGTGAACGCGATACTGCACCGTCACACTGCGTTTGGGAATGTGAACTAGTTTGCGTTAACTTAAGTGCCAAACACAATTCCGCCGTTCCGATTCAATTCGATTCGATTCGATTCGATCCGTTACGTGCATGAGCACAATTATTCCGTTCAAACTTACCATGAGTTTTAAATTTCTCATTGAAATTTTTCCAGATTTTGTCTTTTCTTTTTACATCCATGTAAAATTTGTTGCCTTTGTCCTAAAGCTCTTCATATTTTTTAATTTCTTCAATAAAAACTTCTTCATCCATCTTGAGTTATACACAAACATTGTACAGGTAATTTTTCTAGGTTATGTCATCCGTAAAAGTTGAAATTTGCTCAACTTCTCCGTTTCGATCCATTTCGACGAATGTGTCCAATTACGCGTACGTCTCATATAAGCAAATTTGACATTTTTACATATCGGATCGAAACGGTGCAATTGTGTTTCCCACTTTAAGCAAGTCTACTTCCTTTTTTAATAATTCGATTTCCTTCGCCTGGAGTTTTTCTTGTTCGGCTATAGACGAATTTCCCATGCAGTCCTTCATTTCCTCCAAAATCTCTGCACATAAATTTGCCTTCATCGTATCATAATTTTGAGTTGAATATGCCATTATTGTGCTTTGACGGGCAAGTCGCCTTCTCCTACCCAAATCTTAGATATTATCAAACGACTACAATAAAATTGTTTAAATTTTTCTTGAACAAAATTACGTTGCTTACATACAAATGACATATGAAAGCACTTGGTACTGAGGCTTTACAGTTGAAGTTTTTTCCGCAACTCACCCGATGGCACCAACTGCCACTGCCTATTCCAATGTGCTGACGGCTGACTGCAACTTGGTTTCTTTAAAAGAAATTTTCTACTTGCAATGTGTCAGTGAATGATTTGCTATCTCCTATGAATAAGAACACTGCGAATTCATGAACGTATTTCTGAGGTTGATTAGCCGCTGTTCGCTTTCCTCCTCGTTTGTAGCTTATTTGTGCAACTCCTCGGCGTCGCGTTGTTCGCACACTCCGCTGTTATGCTGCTCTTGCCCTGTTTTGTCGTCGACCTATCTGATTTGAGTCTGGTAATTATGCGCATACACATTTGTATGATAACGGCAGATTCACCACTCCTCGATGTACTCGATGTTTTGCTTTATGCAATTAGTTTAGCCTTTATTTTAATAATTTCTGCGCCTTTTTAGTTCTTTTGACTGCAAATTCCGGTTGGGCCCCCAAAAATGTAGGAAATTATAATAAAGAATGGCGTGGAAATGCAGTCAGGCTAGGATGCGAGAAATTATCAACAATAGCACGAATGGATTTCACAATTTTTTGTTTAAATTCATTGTCGACAATTCACTTTAATGTTGAACATATAATATTTAAGGTAGAATTAGTTTTTAAACTTATAAAATATGAAGCACGCGGCACGTCTGTCCTCGTCGTCAGTCAGGGTAAGAGAGAGATCGAATCTCTGATCTGATGTGCACATCATTGTTGATGGAAAGATGCGCAAGGTGTCACTAAAGTTGTTATGGAGATTAAGGCTAAATCCCATATATATATATATTTTATAGAGGAAAAAAGAAAATTTATATAAATTATACTATCTTACTTTTCCTAGGTTAACTTTATTTAATATTTTATATCTTTTGGACTTGCTCGTCCTAGTAAAAGTATTTTGTATTTAAAATTGGTTTGGGCTATTTTCCGAATTTATTCCTCCGATTTTGAGTTCTACATTTAAACTTGTTTTATTGATGCAGCCCTCGGAAGGGTTCGGGATCGTTTAAGTGGCTTTGGCCCTGTCGGTTTTGGGCTATCTGCTTCGGGTTCCTCTGTTTCCAGGCCAGTTCCCAATTCCATTTTAGTTTTGTCTTTGTCTTATGGCGAATGGGTATCACCATCTAATAGCTACATATACTAGTATGGCTATTAGACCGGTTAGAGATATTGACGTGTGGGAAAGAACATAATTGTGGTGTGGCGCTGAGTTTTGGGCTATCTGGTTAACATTGTTTTCGATTTCCTCCAATGATTGGGTTCCCTTGTGGATGATAGTGTTAGCTTCCCATTATTACATTTGTCTGAGATCGTTGGTTTTTTCTGTATTTCATTTGGCTTATTTTCCCCGTACTTCTTTACGAGACTTTCCGTCTCGTTTGTGCGAGGGAAGTACTGTAGCTGCACGAGCGTGAGGGGGTGAACGTTCTCTGTCTCAAAAGGTAACGTTTGTGCGCTTAGCTGAATTTTACATGGATCATTAACCACTATTGTTCCGTGTTTTGTTAATCGGTTAGATGGAATTGGTTTGGACATGTGACTTGGATCATTGTGGATTCCGTGACCGAAAATATCAACGAATTTGGTCTGTTCATTTTAATCAGAGCATTTCGGGGTGGTTTTCGTACCCTCAGTTTACAATTGGCATTCCGACAGGGGGTTGAATATCAATTTGATTACACACTCTGTGGGGGTTTTTCTCACTTTCATTACGTAAGTAATCATCAATCACGCACCTTCTCCTTATATATCTGCCTTTCGTGTCAGACCCAGACAGAGTGCAAATGACCTGGATGCTGCAAGATCTTCTGCCTTGCCAATTATTGCTAGATTTTTGTGTACATCCGAGAAGCGTGCTTTCTTTCCTGCCATCAAAGCTTTCGGCAGATTTAAACTAGCCGACATCGATGGCTTTGCTGCCCTTATACGTCCTTATACATGAGAGTATTACCCCTCCTACAAGCAAGCTATTACGGGAGGCTCTACGACGACGTAAGGAGGGGAAGCTGAGCTCTGCTTGAATTCGAGACGGCCACTTGTATATTAGGCTGGTGAAGTATGGAAAACCCTACAAAATTATTAACTTGGATATGCTTTTTGACTTTTTTCTGTTTTAATTGCTTTTATAATAATACGTTAAATATGACTTTCTAATTTATTTAAGTTAATCCTTTTTATTTAAGTTTAATCTATTTCGTTGACTGTTTAGATTTTATCATATTGATACTATTATATTTCGTTGAGTACCTATATCGATTATTTATACAAGTCTTGTTACATTTAATTTTTGTCAATCTGTTACCACAGAGTTTTAGACCACTTATTATATATTTTGTAGTCCACTCAGTTTTTATGCTGATAATGTCTTTTTTCATTGGTGCTGATCGTGTTTTTGTTCCCTTCACGTTGGTGAGTCGCAGCTCTTATGATTATCATTATGAATGAAAACATCTTTACGCCGAATAGAGTAAGAACTCCAATCAATATTTTTTGTCAGCAGTCGGAAGGTCTTAATGTAATGAGCTTCAATGCCAGAAGCATTAGACCAAAATTTGATGAATTATGTGATATTTTTGTGGGTTCTGACATTCATGTGATTTTAGTGTGCGAGACATGGCTACATTCCATTATACCTTCTACTCTTGTTAGATTTCCTGGTTATGACCTTTTTAGAAATGACAGGTTGGGTCGAATTGCTGGTGGTGTGGCTATTTATGTCAGAGATTGTTTTGATTCACGAATCGTTTTCTCTTCAGGACGCTCTTCCTTAGAATTTTTATGTGGAAGTAATCTTAGGTGCTAATAAATGTTTGCTATCCTCCGTACATTGGCCACCATATTCTTTTTCCATTGAAAACCTAGCAGAACTCCGTTCTGCTTTCTCTGATCTAACACAAACATATGAAAATGTTGTCTTGGGTGGAGCTTTTAATGTCAATTTGTTGAGACATAATAGTGCGATGGACTCTTTCTTATTCTTTCTACAGTCTCTTCACCTATGTGTCATTAACGATCCCCCAACTTATCTCAATATGGATAACCCATCCCAGCTTGACCTGTTTATTACTGCTGATGATGATTCTGTTAGCTTTCAAAATCAGATTAGTTCGCCTTCCGGCTTCGATCATGATTTCCTTTTTATGACTTATAGCATTGATAGTGGAAACTGCAGAAAGTACAGGGATATATTATATAGGAAATATGATGATATTGATCTATATCAATTGAGAGATGAGTGTGCCTCGCTGCCGTTGAATGGCATCTGCCTGTGTACCTCAGTGGATGAGAAAATTAATGGTTTTAACGTACTACTACATTAGCTTCACCATAAATTTGCTCCAACTCGCAGAATCAGGGAAAATGGTTGTCCTTGCACTGCACAAGATTCAACTTATTGCTGAACGGGATTTTTTATATCGCAGATATCTTAGACTAAAGACCACTGAAAGCCGTGCGTATTACAAATTGATTAGAAATTTGGTCAACTCAAGTGTACGTGCGGCCAAGAGGCAACACTTTCAGCAAAAATTTGACCCTCTACTATCATCCAAAATCTTGTAGAGAAACTTACGTAAGGCCTCCGTGTATAGCAGAGATAAATCCCAGTGTAATCTGGACTCTGACTTACTTAACCCCCATTTAACTTCTATTCCTACCCTTACTCACGTAGTTCTGAATAGCTGGGTTTAAATCGTTTCATGCTTCCCTCAAATAATGATCAGCCTACTTTTTCTTTCAGATGTGTCGATGCCAGGGAGATTGTCGTTGCAATTGGTGCCATCAAATCTGATGCAGTGGAGCCAGATGGTATCCCTGGAAAAGTTAATGATACAACAAACATCTGATCATTTAGAAAACCTTGACTTATTAAGTCCTTTCCAGTCCGGTTTTCGGAAGTCTCGCAGTTGTGAGGCAGCTCTTATAAATGCCACGAGTGATATTCGCAGCTCACTTGATAGGGACCATCTGTGTTCTTGCCCTACTTGATTTCTCTAAAGCATTCGACATGGTAAATCATTCCTATTTGCTTAGAAAGTTGGCCTCAGACTTCCAATTTCACCCTTCTGCTGTGTCCTTAATCCGCAGCATTCTCTCTAATAGATTCCAGCGGGTTAAGGTGAAGGATCGTGTTTTCGGTGGTTTGCTTCTAAATTGCGGTGTCCCTCAAGGGTCTATTCTCGGCCCCTTGCTCTTCAGCCCGTATATTAATGACCTTCCTAATGTTGTTGAAGACTGCAAAGTTCACTTGTATGCTGATGATGTGCAGGTGTATCTCAGTCGAGTTCCGATTTGCGCAATATTGCACGTTGGGCTAATAATAATCTTTTATTGCTTAATGTCGGAAAGCCGCAGTGTATAGTTTTCTATCGCAGAGCAGTTGAAGTATTTGACCTTCCACTGGTAGTTTTAAATAACACGGTGCTGCAATTTTCGTATCGTTTAAAAATCATGGTATCTACCTCAATTCTAGAATGCTATGATGTGGCTATGTTAACGATATGACAGGTAGGATTTATGATGGGCTTAGTCGGCTGTGGATGTCTTCGGGAACTTTGTCTACGAACATGCGTTCGATGCTGGATAAATCTTTGATTCTGCCGTACTTTTCCTATGGCTATCTCCTTTTTCCTCACTTGTATTCCTCCTGTTCCACCAAACTAAATGTGGCTTTTAATGACTGCCCAAGATTTGTTTTCTGCCTTAGGAGATTCGATCATGTTTCGTAACATCGTAACCATCTACTTGGTTGCTCCTTAACGGAATACCGTTTACTTAGGCTTCTGGAATTTCTACATAACCTCATATATTCTAAAAACCTAGTTATTTATTTAATAAATTAGAATTTTTGGATTTGCGGTAAATCTCCAATAATTTATTTGGTGAAATTAATAACGGATGGTTTTGGTTAGTTTTACTGGACTGTATAATGTCCAGTAAGGCTTGTTGTCGAAATTCTATTGCGAATATTTGAAGTAAAAGGCTAGCTATAATTTCCTGTCGAAGCTCACTTTGTTTAAGCTCATCTGTTGCATTTAGTAGGTTATTTATTTGTAAATTTACTTGTCGTTGGCGCTCTAAGAGCGAAGTTAAGGGTTTCTGTATTTGTTGGACTGTTGTTTCTACCACGCTTATTTGTTGCGTCTCCAACTTGGCTAAAGCCTGGGTGTTGGATAGTACCGAACAAGAAATGTAGGGCGTTCCCCATTCCGTCAAAAATTGACCTTGTTCTTCTGGACCTGGGCACCCCTTCTCGAATGGTTTCCGTTCGTTCTTTTGTAGTTTTCCAGCAAGCTGTGTACATGTAATTGCTGCCCTTTATCCATTTGGATGATTGCGTCTGGTTTTTGCATAGCAAATACACCAAATGTTCGGCTTTTTCTGCTAACATTGTTTTATTCGTAAGCTAATCCAAATCAAATTCCCTTAATATTGTCCAGATACTGTGGAACGTCAATAGAGTGCGTATATCCTCAAAAAATATTCCCGAGTGTGGGATTGGGGAAATTGTAACTGGTTCTCCAGGTTGTTGTAGTTGTCTAGAGATGGCCCGCGACACGCCCATCACGAACAGCAAGTTCATCATTAAGTATCTCATTCTATATGGGAAGGGAGAGAAAATATTTCCCGATTAAAATTTTGGGGCATCTACCACTTTGTTACTGTTATATATATATATATTGTTACAAAAATGTACGGATGTTGCGAAAATGTACGAAAATGTTACCAAAATTGCTTCTTTTCTTCTCTGCTCTATTGTACGTTGAGCCTGCTGCGTCGAGAATGTACGGTCGCCAGCCCGTTAAATTCGCCGCTATGACGTTGTCGTCTGGTCGAGCGATTGCCAGTGGGAGGGCGGCAAGATTCGGGCTATTTGCGTGCACCGTGCTCACCTAAAAACATAAAAAATGGAAGGTTACCTGGAGCTCCGCCTGTCTTGGAAGTCTCGCCTGGGGCGCTAATTTTTGCGTTGCTGGAGGATTCACCAAACTCTGGCTGTCTCCTCGTCTTCTTCTTGCTTTCGTTATCTTTTTCTTTTTACTTTATTTTTTCGTTGGTTAAAACAAAACAAACAACTTCTTACTTTCCTTCTTTAATACTTTTTTTCTTTATTTTATTTCGCAATTATTGCTCTAAAAATCACAAACTTCGACTTCTTAAGATGGCGGGCTAACACACAATCAATCTTTCTCGCGGGCCTACGTGACTTATTCTATGTTTTCTTCTCTTCGATCTAGTCCTACAACTCGTCTTAGCCGATTCAGCGGCCTCTATTTTTACAAAAGCTATTCAGATTTTACATTTCATTTTTAATACAAGTCAAAATTTACTGATTTTTAATTCTTACTACCTTTCCAAATTTTTCTTTACATTTACCTTTATAATACATGTCAGTACTTTGATTTTCAATTCCTACTACATGTCAAAATTTATTCTACATTTCATTTTCAATACATGTCAGTAGTTTAATTTTCAATTCTTAATACTTGTTAAAGTTTATTTTACATTTCATTTTTAATACAAGTCAAAATTTACTGATTTTTTAATTCTTACTACCTTTCCAAATTTTTCTTTACATTTACCTTAATAATACATGTCAGTACTTTGATTTTTAATTCTTACTACATGTCAAAATTTATTCTACATATTATTTTCAATACATGCCAGTAGTTTAATTTTCAATTCTTAATACTTGTTAAAATTTATTTTACATTTCATTTTTAATACAAGTCAAAATTTACTGATTTTTAATTCTTACTACTTGTCTGTATTTTTCTTTACATTTACCTTTACATGTCAGTACTTTGATTTTTAATTCTTACTACATGCCAAAATTTTCTTTACCTTTCATTTTTAATACATGTCAGTGGTTTAATTTTCAATTCTTAGTGTGGAGGTGAGTAATATTCCACCTTTACGGGATATCTGTCAGAGTAATTCTTTTCAAGGGGATTGATATTCGTTCCCTCTATCTGTCAAAGTTTTAATTCGAATTTCAAGTTTCTATATATGCCAAAGTTTTTCCTTTAGTTCTAGATTTTATCTCGGTCAAGATTTTAATACAATTTTAAATTTCTATATTTCGAGGTTTTTCATTCAATTTGAACTTTCTATATCTGTCAAAGTTTTAATTGGCCACGATTATTTACTGACTTCGAGTTGTCATACTTATCAAAATTCTACTTGCTTTCTTGGGTAAAACTGAAAATTATTTACTGATATTCACTCTCTATGTGTCTGAATTGATTTGCGTTTTTGTAAGTCCAGCAAACTGCCTCAGCTTTGTGCAGCTACGTGTGGCTTCGCACTTTTTAACATCGGCTGGAATGGCTGCTCTAAATTGGACTAGTTTTGAGTCTAAATCGGAATTGGGGTGGAATTGGCACATTTTGACAATTCGCCATGACAAGTACGATTTATTGTTTTGTTTCCGAAGTGAGTGCAAGAAAATCTGCCTTTTAGGATGTTCAGCAACAGTTTCTTTATGTGTTTGGATGGCGTATCAAATCCTAGGCATTTCTTGTTGTGTGGGAGCTCTAACGTATTCCATCCCGTATTATGGATAGGAGGCACTTTTGGAATTGAGCTCGCGCTCCATACACGGCTATCCATAATGCCATTGGTTAGCGCTTCTGATAATAGGGAGGTATTACGCGACAGCCCTCGATCTCCTCATCCTTATTTATTAGGAAACCTAATCGATTGCCGTATTCCTAAACAAATTCCGTCAGAGCGGTCAACCCAAAACCATGTGGATTATCCGCCGCTAACAATTCTTCATGTTTCAAATATAGCAAAGCAAATTGTGTTAATGGAGAATAACGCTCAGAGCAGATCGGCTGTGGAGTCTTAGTTAATGCTCAAAACAAGAGTAAGGTAAGCTGTTTTGTTACAATATGTATTGTTACGAGCGTGGTCTTAGTTCGTTATTTAAAACACAGTATATCAGATATAATTCAAAAGTTCTTCCTTTATTTAACTTTACCGTTAACTCTCACAAATTCACAAATAATTATTAAACCATTTCTTGATAGTGATCGCTAGTACTGTACTTCTAATTATCACAATCCTAATAGTTTACTTCGTTCACTTCACTGTCTGAAATCCTCCTGGATGTGAGTAGCGCCGTATTTATACTCAACAAATTATCCTAGAACCTTCTTGAATATTCCGTTCTCCAAACCCAGTTTACTAGGATGTCACTAACCTAAAGTTGTTTCAATGTCCAATAGATGTCGCTTGTATCATTTTGTGCCGCGTAACAGTATATTCTGTCTTTACCACTATTTTAGAGAATTTTTCCGTTTTTTTTTTTTTGTAAGGGTGTTTGTGAACCAGTTGTTATTAATCATAATACGGCTTTAACCAATTGTTATGCAGTGTAACACTACGTTTACCTATTTGAATGGTTGCGTTTACGGGGCTTATCACTGAGGTTACCAGATATGGTCCGACCCAGATTTGTGAGAATTTGTGCTTGCGGCACTTACTTTTGAGGAGGACTTTTTCTTCTACGTGGAATGCTAGGGGCCGTATTGTTTTGTCGTAATACCCCTTAGAGCGTTTCTTGCTGGCGAGTAGATTTTTCCGAGCTGTAATGGATATTTATTTTGAGGATAAAATTATTATTAAAACAAACCACCGGAATCATATAAAAACCACTACTTTATTTACTCTTTATATTTACTTCATAAAATTACGCCGCGTTTAACCTATCGAAGGTTTACTCAAAACTCGACATTTCCTCAAGCTCAGGCTGTCTCGAAACCTTCCAAATCATTTCACGATACTGGCACTCACCTACTTTCATGGCATTGCTTAATTAATTTTTGTTGATTTGTGATTTCAACAATTAGGCATCGATACATTACAAGTCGCTTCCTAGTGGCAACATAATTGTGTGACCATTATTTATCTAGGTTTCGTGTACTTGTTTTGTAATATTCGATCGACCTCTTAAACTGATTTACATCACACATTAATTTTCACATTTATTTCTGATACATTGTTTACATCACATTCCTCCCCCCTTTGAAGTGGAGGCTGTGCCTTTTGAAATTTTTTGTACATTCTTTGTGCAACTTTCTCCTGGAAAACTTTGTGCCTTGTGAAAGGAAATGAATGAAATGAGATTCCGGGTGAGCCCGAGCTAGTGAATGCCTAAAATTTTTAATTAGAAAACATTTCGTTATTTTAGTTTGACATATGTGTAGCAAATTATTGCTAGGTGAAATTAAACAATCTTTAAAATTATAATAGATACATATGTATACATGTTTTTAACTAGAAAATTACTATTGGAAAAGTTTGCTGCTTGTATTAGATACCTACTATTAAATTTTATTTTATTATACCTACATGTTTCATTTATTTGTAAAATATGTAGTATGTTATATTTTAAACAATAACTTTTTTTTTTATAACTTGTACATAGTAATTGTGCATTGTCACAAACATAGATGTATAATATTTATAATAAATTGAATCGGCTTGAATTATACTTATGCATATGTAGACAGTCCAAACATAACTTTTCTTTTTATTATATCAATGAATGTATTGTACACATTTTTTTTTCTTATCTTTAACTGCTCTATTTTTATTTAATAAATTAAATTATCTATGGGACATTTTTCTGTAAAATACGTACATAATTATATTATACATATATTGAGAAATATAGCCAAAGTTTACCGACTGCGTTTCAAAGCAATAACACAAGCAACCATGCTAAAGATTTTTGTTTTTGTTTGTATATTATTACCTCGAGATATTAATAGAAAGAACCCATTCAGAAAGTTCAAAATTTTTCAGTAGGTACTAAAAAAGAATGTTTTACTTAAACAATTTCAAAATCGCTTACGTTTGTCTTGCTAGGTTTTTCTTCTGGACGAAAAAATTTTACTGTGGGGGTTGTTAGAGGGATCGTTGGTTTACTAATGTTACTTGTGTGTGCGTCACTGAAAACAGTTCCACGAATTAGATCACGCTGGATTTCCTTATTAACACTTCTGACTTTTGCGTTATCAGTTTCTTGCATTTCAAATTGACCTTTTATGTTGGGCGTTTTCCGGTGGATAGTAGGAAATCGCTTTTGAAAATATGTGTTTTGTTTGCTCAACTGTTTAAATTTTACTATTATTACTATTAAAATTATCGCAATAAGGCAGATTAAAACACTCAGAATAATTGTGTGGTTCCTATTATAGTGGCTATGTGTTTTTGACTCTCGGTCGGTTTTCACTTTTTCGATTTTATGTAAAAAGTTTTTAAGGCTGAGTTTCTGTTCGTCTAAATGTATTTTGGGATTTTGATGGTCAATTAACTGTAATTTAGGTATTTTAACTAATTGGAATTTCTTTAATCTGTTCGCCACTTTCACCTTTTAAATTCACAGGGGAGGTTACTTCCTTTACTTCATATGGTCCTATCCAAATAGGTGATAACTTATTATTTTTGCCTTCGTTTTTTAAAAGGACTAAGTCACCAGTTTTGAATAACTCTTCCCGAATGGTTCTAACGTAATATTTTTTCGTTATTTCCTTGCTTTTTATTTTTCCTGGCAATATTATGGGCTTGTTGGATTTTATTTCTTAGGATATAAAAATAATTTTCATGATCATAAATTGGTTCTGGTTTGCGTTTAAGGTTCGTGGGCAGGTCAGTTGTAAAACCAAAAAGACAGTCCATGGGAGTCAGACGTGTTGAAGAGTATTTGGTGTTATTATGTACATGGACGGCTTGCCGTAACCATTCATCCCAAGAGTGAGGGTTCTCATTCACGAAATTTCGCAAGTATTCCGTTAATGGTCGATGAGACCTTTCCAGGGCGCCATTCGATTGTGGATGGTACGCCGTAGTATTAATTTTCTGTATGCGTAGGAATTTACACAAACGTTTGAATAATTCACTCATAAAATTCGTGCCTTGGTCTGTGATAAGTTTTTTCGGTATTCTGTACCGTGTAATAATCTCTTCGTAGAAAGTTTTTGCAACGTAGCTGCTTCGCAATCTGGGAGAGCATAAGCATCCATGAAGTGTGTTAGATCATCTTCGAATGTTAGTATATATTTGTTTCCAAGGGTCGTGACTGGGAGTGGTCCCACTATATCCAGGTACACTTTGTCGAAGGGCTTTTTCGCTCTATCAGGCAGTACCATCCGGATTAGTTTACAATGTTTATTTCTTTGGCATTTAGGACAAGATTTAATGAATTTTGTTATATCCTTTAACATATTCTTCCACCTGTACTTTCTCCGAATTCGGTGATAGGTTTTTGCAATCCCTTGGTGGCCCCCTAGTGGGTTTGTATCAAAGACTTTTAATATGTCATCAATATATTTTTTTCAGTCAGAATATCATATTGAGTATTACCATCATTTATTTCCGATGTGTTGTAATTGCATTTTTCCCCAGTTTCAAATAATTCTCTTGAATCTTTTTCAATGTTTACTTGTATTTCTTCTTGAATCTGAGATTGAGGGTTTAATGAGTCTTCCGTTTGTTTTTTACTTTGCGACCTTGTGGTCACAAAGATTGTAGTACCTTCTTGAGGGATTCGGCTTAAAGCGTCGGCATTGCAGTTTTTTCGGCCTGGTTTGTACTTTGTCTCATAATTATACTCCGATAATTTGTGATAAAACCGTATTAAGCGTGACGTGGGATCTTTAACGTTGAACACTCCTATCAATGTCTGGTGATCCGTATAGACTGTAAATTTTCTTCCAAGGAGGTAATATCTAAAATTTTTCACGGCCCATACTATACCTAACAATTCTCTCTCTATTGTTGAATAGTGCCTTTCCGCTTTGTTAAGGGTCCGACTTGCGTAAGCTATAGGCCGATCATGGCCGGGAGGTCCTTGCGATAATACTGCACCCAATGCTTCATTGCTGGCGTCTGTTGTAACGATAAAGGGCTTTTTAAAGTCTGGATAAGCTAAAACTGGCGGCGTGGTAAGCGACCTTTTTAAGAGTTGGAATTCGGCTTCACTGTCCGATGTCCAAATGAATTTTTGTATTCCCCGTAAGAGTTTCGTTAGCGGCTCTGCTGTCTTAGAAAAGCCGGGAATGAACTTTCTATAGTAGTTGGCTAGTCCTAAGAAACTTTGCAATTGCTTTATGGTGGTAGGTGTTGGGAAATCTTGAACACATTTAATATTCTCATTATCTGGAGCACAATCTTCAGGGGAGCATTTGTGGCCTAAATGGACCACTTCCTTTCTGAGAAATTGACATTTTCCTGGTTGGAGCTTTAAGTTATATTCTCTTAATCTTTCAAAAATGTCGGTCAGTTTTTTTATATGGTCTTCCAGATTTTTCCCGTAGACGACAATATCGTCTAGATAAACAAAACTGTTGTATACCTAAAATGGGTTAAAAACGATAATTATAATTAATAATTATCATTTTTAAAAAATTGGAGAATATTCATAAATATTTCATAAATAGAAATAAGCTAATCATGCTCAAAACATGGTTAGCTTATCTCTCTATAAGGCGAAGAAATTGCCATCAGCAATTTCTTCAAATTCCTTTGCAACAAATAAAAATATTTTCCCACAAAACGACTTGGGAAAAATAAAAGTTTTAAATTTCAACCCAAGTCGTTTCGATAGAAAAATAGCCCCACGATAAATTTTACCTTCAGTAAGATTTGTCGTATATACGATATGTATGTACATACATACATAATACATATCGGGCGCATAAAATTTTACGTCGGTGAAGACTGAAACGATCAAGTCTTCACTGAAAAAAGCTCTTATCAGCAAATTGTCGCGAGCTGCATACATTGTGATCGCAACAATGTATGCACGATAGCACGACGATGGTTGGATTTATCAAAATATCAAATTTCAATTCCAACCATCGTTCGTCGCGATAATTCTGGGCATGTTTAAACATGCCCAGCGGTAAATAATTTTCTCAGGATAGGAATGCTAATTAAGCACTTTCCTATCCTGAACAACTAGACTTGCGATTAAAAAGATCCAAGTCGAGTACAGTCGGTTTTTAGACTTGGATTTTTGAATATCGTCGGTGTGGCTGCGTGGCAAAAACAGAGAGTTCGGTCGCATTTGTGCTTTTATTAAAAGAAAAAGGCTTGTCTAAGCATAAAAAAAAGAAGATATATTATAAGTGGTGTCGGCATACTGTGTGTAGTTTAAGATAATTAAGCGGTTATTAATATTAGTTTGTGTAAAAATTGCAACCGAGTGTTGTGAAATATTAATAATATAATATTAACAAAGGAGTGTGTGATTCTTTGATTTGTTCCCTTAAATACAAAATTGGAGATCCAAGGTGAAAGTGTCGCTTCGCCGTAACAACAGCAGGCGGTATATGAAGATACAGAGTAAGTTCGTTAGAGGATCTATCAGAAATATATAACAAAATTGGCGCAGCCGGTAGGATAGTGGAAGCCTGCTTTCTAAAAGTCAAAATAGAAAGGCATAAGAGCTTTAAAATCCGCTATCCTGCGAACCTAAGGGGTTCCCTTGACGAAGCCACTCAGGCCAAGTCACCCCCAACACTCGGGTGGATACCATCTCTAGGCGCCTCTGCTCCAGGCGGGCAAGCGTTCACCCCACTTAGTGCAAAAGCACCACCGAGGGATAAAAGTGAACAGTCCAAAGAAGGAAGTGGAAAATATTTCAAACTCCCCCAGAAGGACGAATACTGAGCAGCCAGGACACAGCCCGATAAGCAGCCTGAACTTTTAGCAGCCAGCGCTCATCTATAAAACGCTAGCAGTCAGCGATCCTGAGTTGAAGAAGAAATCGAAGGCGGCTCATAAGCCCCCTTTTCAACTAGATCCAGGGGAAGTTAAGACGGCCCAAAGGCCCCCCCAGCTGCAAAACAAACCGAAATCAACCGACAAAGGATTCAGAGGGAACTCGAAGGCGGTTAAAGAAATCCCCCTCTCAATCACAGCAAAGGGACTTAAGCAGGCAAGGAGCCCCCCTTTCACCAAACAACGCATCATATGCCAGCCGACAATCCTGCTCTACCTCAGCAGGAAACAGAAACAGCAGCGAGGGAAAATTCTCCATCTTTAACCGACGCGGGATCAGCCCCCGGTGCAAAAACACAGCACCCCGGTGAAGGTACAGCATCTGCTGCCGAATCTTGCTCAACAGGACCTCGACTCCGAAGCGGAACCGTTCTGCCAGGTCCGAATAATCAAGTTAGTTTAGCTAAATTTTTAAATAAATTATACGAGAGAGCGCGGGAATCGGATAAACTGACGATTACCCATTGTGACGCCTTAGATCACAAATTAAAAACAGAGCGTGAGACCAGACTCGCCAAGTTAAATACCTTAAAGGAAAAAACAATAAAGTTCCGAGAGGAACTAGAACAGTTTTCCGAATCTCGATGCTCACTCAGTTTAGATCTAGAAAAGAATAAGAGTGTTAGGTTAAGTGACAGTGATAGTGATAGTGACAGTGACGGTGAAGTAGCTGAACCAACCTCCGAAGACCTGCTGATCGATTGGCTCGAAGAATCCTTAACGGAAGTCAGCCCAGAAACAAGCCCAGTTAGTCCACCCAAATTTAAATTTCCAGCCAATAGACTAAACACAATGGTGGACTACGCTAAGGTAGCTAAGCTCACAGCTCAACTCGTCCCCTTATTTTCGGGTGAAAGTACCCCACAATTGGGACGAGAGCTACAAACCTTCATTGGCTGCTGCAAACAAACTATGCAGTGCCTAAATAATGAAGAAAAAGTGGCTTTCATTCAGGTCCTTCCCACAAGACTCAGAGGTGACGCATACCAATTATTCGCTTCAGACGTCCCTGCTTCATTTAGTGAAGTAGAGGAACGTCTAAATAGAACATACCTTCCCCGTGAGACATACCAAGAGTTAGTGAATAAGTTAATCACTACTAGGCAAAACCCGTTAGAATCTCTCACTGTTTTCATTACAAGAATGAAACAGTTGTTGACGATTTGCAACGAGGCAGCGACACAGAAGTATGGAGCTGAGGCAGTCCCTGCTGTGAAAACACAGCTGATGGATTTTGCCAAGAACGCTTTGAAAAGTGGAGTAACTAACCCACACCTGTGTCAATATTTACTCACACAGGGAGAAGGTGACTTAGAAGCATTAATCCAAAAGGCCCTGGACATGGAGAAACTACAACAAAGTGCTACATTCGTCCAGACTCCTCTGGTACAAGCTCCTCCAATGGCTCCAGTAGACCAAGATTTACGAGTGAGAGCTTACTACAGAGCTCCTTACTATCAAATGCCATCTACACCTATGTTCGCACCACCTCGAGCTCCAAACCCAAATCACTTTTCACGCAAAGTGAATAATCCAGGTTCATCACAGTCACGGCAAAGGCCATTTACAAACGCTGATGCCAGAAACTCGGAAACAGATGCACTGGTCCGAAACATCACGTGTAATTTCTGCCAGCGAAAGGGTCATACGTATTCAGATTGCCTTAAGCGCAAGAACACCCCTTTCTTCTCAAACTGCAAAATCTATGGACATGACGTCCGTGATTGCAGAAAAACACAACAGACGCAACAAATTGCTCCTCCACGCCTCTCCAATAGATCTACACAAGAGCAACACAACACAAAAAGTCCTCAAGTCTTCAACATAAGACTCAAATGCACCTTTTGTGGTCGCCGAGGACACGCAGACGAAGATTGCCGCCAAAAGATAAAATGGGAAGCCCGGAGTCAGGGAAACGACATGCAGTCGACCCAAAACTCCCCGGCTCGACTTTAAACCCACAACACAAATTAAAAGGGTCACCTCAAGCGCCCGAATCCGGTGTCCCTACAGTGAAACTTCCACTGGACATAAGCCTTAACGGCCATACAAAACTAGTAGTGGGCACTGGCGCTGAGGTTAGTATTATTAAGAAAAGAGCAATTAAAGACCTCAAAATAATTAATTCCAATGAGTGCACTTTACACTTTGCACTTTACAGACCCCTTTTGGAACCGGAAAGACATTGGGAAATTGCAAGGGCAACTTCAATTTTAAAAATAAGATTCCCTGCATTCAGGTGGTACAAAACCTGCCAGGTCTTTCCGATGACGGCCTATTACGAAACGATTTCCTATCAAACAATTGTAATGTTGAAGGCCCAAATAAAGCACTCTAGTTTCCTTGTACGGAAACAAATCCCGAAGAGTTTACTGTGCCCTTGTCATGCAAAACGGACAAGCTGTATTCCAGAAAAGCAGTCGAAGTGAGGTCACTTGCAGAAAAGATGGAACCTAAACAGGTTAAGCTATCTACATGCAGTGTCTCCAAGGGATCTCAAAAGAGTAATGCTGGCTGCCAGGTTCAATAAGAGCCGACGGAATGCGAAAAGAGCTGTCCGGGTGATCAAGAAACCTGCGAAATGAGGCAGCATCTGGTTACTTTAGAGGAACCAATATGCATACCTGCTAGGTCAAAAATTATCACCACAGTCCCGTTGCGAGTGAAGGAAGAAATGCTCTATCTATCGAAAGAGATAGGCGGTGGAGTCTTCCTGGCCAACAGTTTACTCCCTACTGGGAAAGAAACAGTGCTAGTTGCCATACTCAACATTAACAATTTCCAAGTAGTCATCAAGAGTTTATTGTTACAACTGCTCCCTATACATGACTACGCCGTCATCCCACTGGGAGAAGCCACTGATACACAGCACGTTCTCAAGCCGAATAAATCGCAAGCGAGTAACACGAACATCAGTGAGCTTCCCAAGGAACAGAAGTCAAACAAGACTTCTTCCTCAAAAATACCTAGAAATAAGTTACTAACGAGGCCCGAGAGCCCCATACAAGACGCGTGCGAGCTCAGTAAGACCTGAGTAGAGGCAAAAATGACTCCACCGTCCAAGAAAATAAGTTACAAAAATTTTACATGGCCCCATAGCCAAATTAAAGATGCGAGCGAGCTCCAGAAGCCGACAAGCAAAATGCAGCTGACTCCTCCATCCAATATACCTAGATGTAAGATAACCACAAGGATAAGAAGCCCAACAACAGGTGCGTGTGAGCTCAGTAAGACCTTTTCTCAGGCAAAGACGACTCCACCTCCCAACAAAGTTAGTGTTAAGAAACAACAGTGGCCCAAGAGCCCCATCAACCGTGCGTGCGAGCTCAGTAAGACCTATTTAAAGCCAAAGTCGACTCCACCACTTAATAAGATTAGTATTAAGAATAAAAAGTGGCCAATGAGCCCGATAGAAGACGCGTGCGAGATCCGTAAGACCTCATTGAAGGCAAAGTTGGCTCCACCGTCAAATAGCATTAAGAAAACCAATTCTTCAAGGCCCATAAGCCAAAATACGAATGCGTGCGTGTACTCGGACCAATCAAAAGTATCCATAAAATATGGTACTCCACCATTAAAACTGCAGGAAGCCCATTCCCTGCCATCTAGTAATGTAAGTAAAACAGATAGTAAGTACACAGCTTCACAAAGTGAGAAAAGAAACGTAAGCTTTTCGGAAAACACAGCTATCTTACAACACGTAAGATACTTATTTCCGGATCAGGAAGATCCCACACATACTCCGCGAGTCAACAGGCTAGACCAAAAGCTCAGCCTAGACCCAAATCTAAATGCGGAAGAAAAAGCTTCGATATCCGAACTCTGTTATGAGTACAATGATATCCTTTACCTTAAAGGTGATAAGCTTAAATATACAAACGCTATCACCCATAACATTCCATTAATACAAGATCAGGTCCCAATAAACCAAAAGGCCTATCGATTACCAGAGACCCAGAGACAAGTAATCAACGAGCAATTAAGAGAAATGCTAGACAACGGGATAGTCCAAACTAGCAAAAGCCCTTGGAATTCACCCTTATTAGTAGTTCCCAAAAAGGCGGGACCCGATGGTGAAAAAAGGTGGCGCGTCGTTGTCGATTTTCGCAAATTGAACGAAAACACAATTGGCGACGCTTTTCCGCTACCACGAATCGAGGATATTCTTGACCAAGTAGGTCATGCCAGGTACTTTACCACTCTCGATTTGGCCAACGGCTATCACCAAGTCTTAGTCGACAAAAAGGATCGACATAAGACCGCCTTTAGCACTAATTACGGGCACTACGAATTTAAGCGTATGCCATTCGGACCCAAAGGAGCTCCCGCTACATTCCAACGCCTCATGAACTTCGTTCTGACAGGCCTACAAGGCCTCGAATGTTTCGTTTATATTGACGACATCGTCATTTATGGAAAAAACCTAAATGACCACAATGATAAACTTCGCAAAGTCTTCAACAAATTGAGAGAAAACAACCTCAAACTGCAGCCAGAGAAGTGCCAGTTCTTGAGACGAGAAGTTGTTTACCTAGGGCACAAATGCTCTAGCGAAGGTGCATTACCAGACCCGAGCAAAACGGCCTGCGTCCAAACATTCCCTGTTCCTAGAACAGTACGGAAAGTTCAGTCCTTTTTAGGACTTGCCAATTATTATAGGAAGTTCATTCCGGACTTCTCAAAAATAGTTCGTCCAATTACGAATTTACTCCGCAAGGATGTAAAATTCACTTGTACCGAGAAATGCCACGAAGCATTTCAAAGCATTAAACATGCCCTAATTTCCCCACCACTCTTAATCTATCCAGATTTTTCTAAACCATTCAATCTTACAACGGACGCCAGCAACGAAGCACTAGGCGCTGTGCTTTCCCAAGGAGAAGTGGGAAAAGACCAGCCTATCGCCTATGCAAGCCGAACGCTAAACAAAGCCGAGAAAAACTACTCCACTATTGAAAAGGAGTTATTGGCTATAGTCTGGGCAACTAGAAATTTCCGATGCTACCTCCAAGGCAGGAAATTCACGGTCTACACTGACCACAAGCCTCTCAAAGGAGTCTTTAATGTTAAAGACCCAACTTCCCGTTTGGTGAGATTTCATCACAAATTGTCAGAGTTCGATTACACCATCGAATACAAACCAGGGAAGTATAATACCAATGCGGATGCATTAAGCCGCATTCCACAAGTATTAAACGAAGACTATACAGGCAATACCTTAACGGTACAAGCCCAAGTGCACCACACTATGGACTCTGATGTGGAAGAAAATAATTTTCCCAACTAAAAAGAAAACAAAGAAACCCGCTCATTGCTTCGCCGTGACCAGAGCTCAAAGACAGAGACCCCAAGAAACCAATAAGAGCCCCAGCGCTGAAACACAGCCCACGGCAGCGAAATATAAAGAAAATGAACCCCCAGAGGCGGAAATACAACCCCCTGCTAAGCTTGAACAAGAAATATGTCCAGTCAAGGCACCTGAGGTAATCACGAGCCCCAAGGAAGTCCAAACAATCCTAAAGGATTATCACGACTCTCCTTTCGGCGGCCATCAGGGTGTCATTAAGACCTATAAACGCATTAGACGCAAGTACTGGTGGAGACACATACTTAGCGATATAAAAAGGTACATAAAAAAATGCCCTAAGTGCCAAACAATGAAAGCATCTCCACAATTCAAGATGCCCATGGTAATAACGGACATCGCAGAACAACCTTTCGACAAGGTTTACCTCGATATAGTAGGTCCACTAGAAGAGACCATATCAGGTAATAAATATATCTTAACTTTTCAATATAACCTTACCAAATTTGTCGATTGGTATGCCATACCTAATGGAGAAGCAGTAACGGTGGCGCAAATCTTTTTCAATGAGATTATCACGTGTTATCGCATTCCAAAGAGAATAGTCACCGATCAGGGAACTAATTTCTTGAGTGAGCTATTAAAGAAGGTCTGCAAACTGCTAAAGGTAAAGAAGTTACAGACTTCCGCATACCATCCACAGTCTAATGGAGCACTAGAGCGTGCCCATAGACCATTAATCGAATATCTGTGTACAATCGTAGATGAAAATCCCAAAACTTGGGATCAATTCCTACGAACCGCTGCATTCGTGTACAATAACAGTGTACACGAGGGTACTAAATTAACCCCGATGGATTACCTTTACGGCTTCACAGCGGATGTCCCATCTAATTTAAAACGGTATCCTGAACCCGTTTATAATCACGAAAGTTATTACCATATGCTAAAATACAGATTACAAAAATCGTATGCCACGGCTCGCAAAAATCTCTTAGCCAGCAAACAACGCTCAAAGGCACATTACGATAAAGCAGTCAGGCCTCTCACTTTCCACCTAGGGGACAAAGTCCTCCTCAAAAGTGAAAGCCGCAAACACAAACTGTCTCAAATCTGGGTTGGCCCATATCTGGTAATCAATTTACCCAGTCCAACAAACACTACCATAAAAATAGGCAAGCGGCAGGTTGTCGTCCACAACAACCGTTTGAAGCCCTATTATGAGTAGTATACTGGTACATATATCTTTAGCAAATAAGTTAAGTCCATACTAAATTCTACAATTAAATTAAGTGCTATTAGAATTACCACAAAAAGCTTCCAGTATGACTAATTGACTAACGAAGCCTATCCTTCATTTTCTACAGAACATGAAGCACATATTGGTGTTAATATGCTGTTTCCATCTGGCAGTGGGACAAATACAAACGGAACCCTACACCATAAGTCCCCTGAACAATACAGGAATACTGTATGAGGATCTAGGAAAATTACAAGTCTACCATAGTACATGGAACATCTTAACTGAGATCAATCTAATGGAACTGGACAACCAAACGCTTATGGCAGAACAGGCGGAACACTTAGTTCACCGACTATGTTCAAATCGCTCTCAAACGGATGAGCTATGCCTGGTTCAACAAAAACACGTTCATTCTCTCTTGGAAAATATCAAGAGAAGAACAAGTGTCATTCGAGAAGTGGTCCCAAAATCAAGATCAACAAGATCTATCTTTGATGGAATAGGGAATGCAATGCACTACCTATTCGGGACCATGAACAGCACGAATGAACAAGAAGTATACAGTCGACTCGAGGAGCTCGAAACAAATACAAAAGCACTAGCCGACCTGGAAAGACAGCAGATCAGTATAGTCAAAACTACACTACAGCAAATTCAAAAGCCATTGACATCTCTGCAGGAAAGACAACGTCAAATAAATCTCCAGGTAAATAGAATGCTAAACATAACAGATGATTTACTGATGAGACAATTGAGGCAGGAAATAATTTCAAGCCTGACCTTACAAATTGTCGAGATTGAGTACAGGCAGCAAGCCTTACTCGACATAATAATCGCCAGTAAAAATCACCAGTTACATCCGCTAGTGGTGTCTCCCAAAAGTCTATTACAGATATACCACAAGTCCCACGCTACTTGTCCAGATGCACAAAATTGTCTCTCCCTGCTATATCAGACAGCGGAAACAAAGGCTCGTCTAGTCCAAGACAAATTAGTCATTCGAATACAACTTCCGATTTTCAATCTACCACAAATGAAGTTGTATAGAGTACACAGTTTTCCCATACATATTAACAACAAACAATCATTGGTACCCGATATACAGTACTCGCACGTAGCGCACCAGGTACAGACACAAGATATTCTATTATTAAAAACACAAGATCTTAAAAGCTTTAAAAAGATCACTCAATATTCCAAAGAGGACACTTACATCGCTAAGCTAGGCATTCCCGTAACAAAGGCAACTCTGTCCAAAGAATGCATAGTGAAGCTGCTCTTTAATCCATTAAAGGAAGAGCCTCAGTGCCATTTCAGAGCACAAATACCTCCTAGAGACCTGTTATCAAATTAAGTAAACCCAATTCGTGGATATTCTCGTTGATAGAACCTACAATTGTACACCTCCAGTGTACCCAACAATTTTTAACTTCAAAGATTGAAGGTCAAGGAATAATCACTATCAACCATCCCTGCCAATTGCAAGTAGGATCCCAAATCCTACACTATGAGGCAGAGAATATCCAGTCACTGAGTCTCAAACAACCCAACTACTTCCCCAATATCGCTCCATTAGAGCAAGTGGTAGAAAAATATCTCAATGAAACCAAAAACAAAGTACAGTCTGAAAAAATACAGACAGAACTATATTCAGGAGATGACACTAACAGCATCATCCTAGAAGGTACCCAGTCATTAAAAGAACTGGACGAAAAATTACAAAAAAAAGTTCCTCATACCAGTCACCACCCTACGCATGTCCTAGCGGCGACATCAGTATCTTTAACTGGTGTTGCCATCACATGTATTGTACTGTACCTGGTCGCCAAATGGCTAGTCCCATTCATTAAAAATTACCGTTCACGCAAATCCGAGAAAACCCCAGAGGCGGAGGAACAAATCGAACAAATCGAAATAATCGAACCTACCCCTCTTAAAAGGACCAGCACCCTACCACCTGCTAGGTCAGTGCAAGTGGTGTCACCACTTCAAACGGTCACATAAAAAGGAGCACTATCACTAATAGTTTAGCACATAGAAAATAAATATAAGTGGTTTCTACAAACCACAAAAAACCAATTAGTACTAATAAAATAATAATAAAAACAAAAGGGGAGAGGACATACATAAACAATTATTAAAGCATAGATGTAAGGAAAACTAGATTAATAAAAACATATAGACATATATTAATATAAACTAAAAACAAAAGAAAAGAAAAAACAAAAACAAAACCCTTCCCCGCTAGTGTTAAATAATAATTAAAAAAAAAATAAATAACATAAAAATATAAATATTATTATTATTAGCCTATAATAAAAATTTAATAACGACTAACTTTAGAACGTAACAAAAATACAAGATTAATAAAGAAAAAGATACATATACATAAAAGTACAAAAAAAAAAACCCAGTAGAAATTAATAAGGTAATAAAGAAAAAATAGAGATAAGAATAGGAATAGATAATTAGAAGCAATTCTAGTAAATAACAAAAGAAAATTTTAAATAGAAACTAAGACAATATGTAAACCCGAAAACCTGTGCCAAACCAACCAATAGCCGAGCCACCGATATAGCCCCAACAACAACCTCCCCTGAGAATTATTCCTCTTCAAAGAATAATCCTCTTTTTCGCAGGGGGAAGGATTGTTGTATACCTAAAATGGGTTAAAAACGATAATTATAATTAATAATTATCATTTTTAAAAAATTGGAGAATATTCATAAATATTTCATAAATAGAAATAAGCTAATCATGCTCAAAACATGGTTAGCTTATCTCTCTATAAGGCGAAGAAATTGCCATCAGCAATTTCTTCAAATTCCTTTGCAACAAATAAAAATATTTTCCCACAAAACGACTTGGGAAAAATAAAAGTTTTAAATTTCAACCCAAGTCGTTTCGATAGAAAAATAGCCCCACGATAAATTTTACCTTCAGTAAGATTTGTCGTATATACGATATGTATGTACATACATACATAATACATATCGGGCGCATAAAATTTTACGTCGGTGAAGACTGAAACGATCAAGTCTTCACCGAAAAAAGCTCTTATCAGCAAATTGTCGCGAGCTGCATACATTGTGATCGCAACAATGTATGCACGATAGCACGACGATGGTTGGATTTATCAAAATATCAAATTTCAATTCCAACCATCGTTCGTCGCGATAATTCTGGGCATGTTTAAACATGCCCAGCGGTAAATAATTTTCTCAGGATAGGAATGCTAATTAAGCACTTTCCTATCCTGAACAACTAGACTTGCGATTAAAAAGATCCAAGTCGAGTACAGTCGGTTTTTAGACTTGGATTTCTGAATATCGTCGGTGTGGCTGCGTGGCAAAAACAGAGAGTTCCGTCGCATTTGTGCTTTTATTAAAAGAAAAAGGCTTGTCTAAGCATAAAAAAAAGAAGATATATTATAAGTGGTGTCGGCATACTGTGTGTAGTTTAAGATAATTAAGCGGTTATTAATATTAGTTTGTGTAATAAAATTGCAACCGAGTGTTGTGAAATATTAATAATATAATATTAACAAAGGAGTGTGTGATTCTTTGATTTGTTCCCTTAAATACAAAATTGGAGATCCAAGGTGAAAGTGTCGCTTCGCCGTAACAACAGCAGGTGGTATATGAAGATACAGAGTAAGTTCGTTAGAGGATCTATCAGAAATATATAACAAAACACTTTATGCCTTGCAAACCAGTAAGCACTCGATTCATTGCTCGCTGAAAAGGTGCTGGAGCTATTTTTAATCCAATAGGCATTCGAAGGAATTCATAATGTCCGTATGCCGTGCTGAAGGCCGTCTTTTCGCGGTCTGAAGGGTGCATTGGGATTTGATGGTATCCGCTAGCTAAGTCCAATGTTGAAAAATAGCGTGAATTTCCCAGTTGGTCCAATATGTGCGTTGTCTTTCTGATATCTTTGCATCACTTATATATTTCTTCTCCAACTTGTAAATATTGAAATTTCGTAACGATTCTAGCTTTGGTTCCACATTTGATAAAATAATTTCTTTCTCAAATGTATTTATCATACTAAGTCTTAATTTCCCATTCTGTGGCCTAATTAAACTATTAGCTATAAAAACGCCATGTACAATTTCCTGAGAGGGGCAAAACATTTCATCATCACAGCTCATTGCAGGTATTCTAATACCATTTCTGATCGCGGAGGGATATGCGTCGCATTGCTGTATCAATCTTAAGTGATTGTCCCTCTATGCTTCTGAGAGGCTGGCAAGTTTAAAGCTGTACGAAGTGGATGCGAAGCACTAGATACTACTTCGTTTCTACTAGATGACAAGCAATCTTTTGTATTACTTGTTTCCTTAAATGAATTGCTTAACTGGTTAACTTCACCTTTACATAAAAATGGAATTTTTAATTCGGTTGAGTTGTTACTATTGCCAGGGAAATGCTACATTCGTTCAACTGTGAGAATGATTGCTTTGCCCCATATGAAGTTGCGTCCTAATATACCATCAAAAGGAATCGAAATGTTTTCCTGGCAGATATTAAATTCGCAATTTAAGCCCTTACCTATCAGAAAAATACCTTCACAAGACCCAAGGGTGAGATCAGTGCCACCGTACAAGCCTTGTAATTGAATAACCTTCTGTTGATTCACAAATGTATGGTCAGATAAACTATTTCTTTTTAGAATACTTACTTCGGCTCCCGTATCAACCAAAAGCTTAACTTTACCTATTCTAGATATATTCAAGGGAAGTTCAATTATTGCTTCATTTACTGTTAGCGCATTATTTTGCAGTGAGATTATAGTATTAGAAACGTTAAGATAATTTGAAATTTCTTTGTTGTTGTTAATAGTTTTATTTTCTTTACATGAAACTTCGTACTTATCGGCTAATTCTTCAAATTCTCCACAATGAATATCTTTGCACCCATATGTAGAAGGGTTAGCCATTGGGCGCATTGGCATTGGCTAGCCCGCTTTAGTTTCCCGAATGATTTTGGTTTGTGCTGTGTTTTTCCTCCCAAGATTTTTTTGCGCAGCATTCAGCTACGGAATGTGAGGATCTAGCACACCAATCACATTTTGGTACGGTTGTTTTGTCCTCCATTTCTGGGGAACTCTTTCTGCTTCATTTGTTGTATATTATTTAATTGATATGATTCTTGAGAGTGCCCGTAAGCACGACAAGCGTGACAGAATTGTGAGCGTCTTCGGGTTCGACACTCAAAAAAAGTGTGTCCAAATCTTTTACAGAAATCACATTTTTTTAACTGTTCATGCCTTTCTTTCTTAGAAGTTTTCGCTGATGAAAAATGAAAATTGGTCCTATTGTGTGATGGATTTTGAACTTGCTCAGATAATTTTGAATATACATTTACGGAAGAAGTGTTTAAGACTGGAGAGGGATTAAAGTTTAGAAAAGGGTGTGTGACCAAATTTTTTGGGGTAGCGTCTTGTGAGAGCTGAAAATTTGCTTCTAAGAAACCTCTTAGTTGCCTCACTTCACCATCGTTAAATTGCTGGCATGCAGATGATGAAGTCTGCCAGTTTGTACTTTTTGTAGGCTCTGAATTTGACGATCTTCAATTTTTGTCAACTTCTGTAGCCATTTTTATTAATTCATCTAGTGAATTACTCGTTTTTCCTATTACCACTTGACGAATAATAGGGCTGATAATTCCCGTTTTAAACGTGTAGCATGCTTCTTCCTCAACTTCTTTTAAGAGCGCTTCATTTCCTTTCGGATATTTAGAATTTATTGCACGTTTACATTCTACAAGCATCATATTTAATTTCGTACCAAACGAGCCTACTGTTTCGTTGTGAATTTGAATACAATGACGTATATTGCTTATGATGTCATTAATTGAGTTACTTGGCTTAAACGCAGTTAAAAGTAAGCTCTCTAACTCATCTACCGATTCGATTTTTAAGTACTTAACCAGATCATAAGCTTCTCCCCTCAGTTTTGTTTTCAGTAGGGGTATCAACAAGCTTTTTGTCTTCGGAGGATGTCAAAGAATTCTCTACTTGCTTGCAAAAATCGAGAAAAATAAGTAACTCGTTTGAATTATAATTTCTTTGTCCGTGAAATACAGGTACGATGTTATTGACCAGCTTGGAAATTTTTTCTAGTGACAAATTGGCCATATTATCTATACAAATATTTAATTTCTGAACAAGATCAGGGTTTGTTTGAGTTAGTGTTATTGTTTTTGCAGTACTTAAGCTACAATCACTGAGCTCAATGGGGGCTTTTGTTTGCTCACTTTGAATCGGATTTTGAATTTTATTAGGAAAGTCGTCGCTTCTAGCGGGATTTAATGAAGCTTCAAACACCTTGTCTAATTCGGATTCCAGAGTTAGGGAACCAATTCTGTCACAAAATCAAGCAAGTTCTGGAGTTTGAGTAGTATTAAGAAAACGTTGACATCGATTTCGTGCACCTAGATTTTGAATCTTCGAACTGAATGACATAAGTAATAATACGAGAAGAAAAATGCTGAACGAGCAGTTTAATTAAATCCTAACACCTTAATTGCTTGTGCTATTTGTTTGTCGGTTTGTGTCTTAATTTTTTTTTATGTGTACATACAGACATCATGTGTACATTAAATGATTATGTTTTTTGTTTTTTTTTTTTTTAGACGTGTACATACATCATGATGTGTACATTCAAACATTTAATTTTTTGGTTCTAATGATATGTGATATACCTATCTTCTAAATTTATACCTAATTTTCTGGATAAATTGTAATGGATATATATTTATATATACACATAATATAATAATAAGCCTAAATCTATACCAATTCCTTTGTGACTCACTATTTGAAATGGGTTGATGGTTTGACCTCCTTATGGTATAAGTTAACACTACACCACGCATTTCCCCCACAAAAATATTCGCTATCTCATACGGGCAACAAACTTCATAACAGCTAGCGAAGCATTTTCACCTTATGGCACCTTTAACATTTCACACGCTCCGAGTTCACCTGAAACCCCAGAAAACGCTGACAACAGGTCTACGCAGAATGCACCGCCACCAGCTACATTCGTTCGTCGCAAATATTAATCATTTGTATTCTTGCTTTAATTATTAACAGTTGTAATTTCCTAATTGTAGTAAAACGTTGAATAAAGTTTCTTTTTTTTAATTAAATTTGTAATCTTGATATTTAACTGGCGCCCGAGCAGGGACCCGCGAATAGCAAAGTCGTCATTGTGTTCTGAGTAAACCCGTCACCCTAATTTCGTGGGCGTTAATCATTTGAAAATAGTGTAAACAGCTATTCATTGCAAAATAGTGTAAACGGCTATTTATTCTAGAATAGTGCAAACAGCTATTCAGTGAAAACAAAAAAGGGAATACAACAACTCAGGAGAAAAGAGGCCCCCGAGTAACTGAATATTAATATCGGACGAAAAGGAGTCAGCGAGTACTGGCAGCCGCTTCTGAGCAAAACATGCAACTCATTCTACTAGTGTAAGGAATTTTCAATGATTCTCCAAATTTTTTTTTTTTTGAGAAAACTCATATTTTTTTTATTAAACATAATTAAGCTTACCATCTCATTATCAACAGAATAATTGCTGAACTACAAATAAATACTTCAAAAATAGTGAAATCAAAAGAAAGTTTTCTAATTAAAGTAAATACTGCAGTAAATTAGGTTAAAGAAAAATTGAAGTGAATGTTATTTCCCTAATATTATTTTCTTTTTTAGTAGTAATAAATTATCGAAGTGCAAGCAAAATTTCTTGAAGCAAACTAAAAATCAATATCATTTAAATAAAATTTTCAGCGCTAATTAATTACAATATTATACAAAATTTTTAATCAATATAATTTTCAGTGATAATCAATTTACAGAATTATACAAAAATTTCTATTCTAAAAAATTTTCAGTGCTAATTAATTTACCAAATTATACAAAATTTCTATTCCCCAAAAACATAGTTATAAATTGAATATTTTCTTTCTACAAGATTTCGTTGTTTAGTGTACAAACTCTTGGTTTGTCTAAACTAATAACAGGGGTGCCAGATCAAAAAACAAATAGACCAATTAAACACTTTTTACAAATGTGCTTTATTATAGCAACAAAATGAACAAAGATATGGAACAAATTAATTTTTAAGAACAAGAATATATAACAAATCAACTTAAACTTAATGTTGACTTGGTTGTGTGGCTGGAATGAAAAAAGAAGATTAATACTCAGAACTATACTGGTTTTCTAATTGTGTGATGTGGTCTGAACTTTACTGTAGTTCAGTAGTATACAAGGATAATAAACCTTAGTGCAGTTTATTATACTTATATATGGTGATAATTGTATGCCTTAATGTAGCATACAAGTGTTGTTTGCGTAGTGAATCCTTTGGTTAGGATTTAGCCTGATAGTGTCAGTTTAATGTACTGTACTTGATGGTGCACGTTACTGTAGTTCAGTAATATATATAAATATAATAAGTCTTAATGCAATTTATTATATTTATATGTGTGCTGGTGCTGTAATGTCACAGTCGCAAGTTAATGCGTTACGACTGTCATGTCAAGAATGCAATTTACTGTGTTGCATTCAAGTGATCAGATATGACTGGCAAAAATCTCTTTGCTTCACAGGCCTTTTATAGTAAGCAGGTTGCCGGGAATGCCTGCTTTGATTTGTACATTCCCAGCAAGTTATTGAAAATGCCTGCTCTGATTTGTTGAAGCAAAGTGATTTAATTTTAGTGTGCGTTCGCACAATCTCCCGCCTCCAAATAATTCCTACTTACGTAATTTGTGTATCACTGTTAATGTTCCCCGTTTTGTTACTGTAAACTTGATGTGATGCCCAGGACCAGGGGAATGTTGATAGTACTTCCTTGCTTTCAATACTTTGGTCCACGGGATGTTGAGTTTAGATATTATGTTTGTCATTGCTTTATTGGTTTCTAACCTTTGAAGCACAGCTAGCGGAAGTAGAGGTATACTACTCTTTTTACCTGTTGATTGCGTTGCTGTTCTTTTGCATGTACGTTTGTTTGGTGCATTAGTCCTAATCTCGGTGACATTATCCTGGTGCTTGATAAATCTCATTTTTTTTTCATTTTTTGACCTTTCTTAAAAATTAATTTGTTTCATATCTTGTTCATTTTGTAGCTATAATAAAGCACATTTGTAAAAATTGTTTAATTGGTCTATTTGTTTTTTGATCTGGCACCCCTGATCAATAAATGCATACGCAGCGGTCATTTATATGCGTACCACAGATAGCAATGGAGTTAATATAAACTTGTTAACATCAAAGACAAGGGTGGCTCCCATAAAACCAGTAACACTTCCTCGGCTCGAACTCTGTGGTGCTGTATTACTTGCACAATTAATGAAGCAAGTACAAGACAATTTAAATCTTGAAAGTAGTACCGTGACAGCATGGACCGATTCCACAATTACGTCAGCATGGATAAAGTCGCATCCAAGTAAATGGAAAACCTATGTGACTAATAGAGTAGCCGACATACATGATAACTTACCAGATGCTAAGTGGTATCATATATCATAAAAAGATAATCCAGCAGAAGCGGCCTCAAGAGGAATCCTTCCAAATTGGTTGTTAGAATAAGATATATGGTGGCATTGTCCAGAATGGCTTAAAAAACCCAAAGAAAGGTTGGCCTATTCAAAAAATCACACACATGAAACAGACAACGAGAAAAAACCAGCTAAAACCTTTAGCAATACAATACAGGAGGAGTTTGTTCTCTTACACAAATTTTCCTCATTTACAAAACTAATTCGAGTAACGGCTTGTTGTTGGAGATTCATAACCAATTGTCGAGGAAAGACGACGCAAAAAGATAAGAATCTGTCAACATCAGAGCTAAAAATAGCAAGAACACCCATTCTCAAACTGCTACAGCAGCAATCGTTTAAGGTAGAGATTATGGAGCTTCAGAAAAACAGTCTAATCTCCAACAAAAGCAAAATTTTATCTCTCAACTCGTTCGTTGACGAAGAAGGGGTACTTCGAGTCGGCGGACGTCTGGCTCAGTCAGAATTATCATATGACGAAAAACATCCCATATTACTACCTAACAAACAATCCATTAACCGATACCATAATAGATTACTTTCATAAAACTAGCTCTTCATGGTGGAACACAACTAGTTCTAAGTAGTCTGAGAAGTAAAATATTGGTTACTAAATGCTCGAAACACAATTCGAAGCCATCTGTACAAATGTGTAACATGCAAAAGATATAATGCAAGGCCATCAACCCAATTGATGAGTTGGCTTCCATCAGCACGTGTTAACAAGTCTTTACCATTTACACATACAGGAGTTGACTACGCAGGCCCCCGTCAATTTGAAAATTTCTCATATAAGGTCGGCAAAATTAACCAAAGCATATATCTGTTTATTCATTTGCCTGTCAACTAAAGCAATTCATATAGATCTCGCTACAGAACTATCTACCTCTGCCTTCCTAGCTGCATTCAGAAGGTTTGTAGGCAGAAGCGGATTACCATCTAACATGTATTCAGATAATGGTACAAATTTTGTAGGTGCAGCCAAAGAATTACGAACAGAATTCAAAACTGCTTTACATGGCATAAAAAATAATATTTCTAATGAATTTGCAAATTTGGATATTACTTGGCACTTCAACCCACCGTATGGACCACATTTTGGAGGTTTATGGGAAGCCGGTGTTAAGTCAGCAAAAAGACATCTGAACTGACACTATCAAGCTAAATCCTAACCAAAGGATTCACTACGCAAACAACACTTATATGCTACATTAAGACATACAATTATCACCATATATAAGTATAATAAACTGCACTAAGGTTTATTATCCTTGTATGCTACTGAACTACCACATCACCAAACCAGTATATTTCTGAGTATTAATCTTCTTTTTTCATTCCAGCCACACAACCAAGTCAACAGTAAGTTTAAGTTGATTTGTTATATATTCTTGTTCTTAAAAATTAATTTGTTCCATATCTTTGTTCATTTTGTTGCTATAATAAAGCACATTTGTAAAAATCGTTTAATTGGTCTATTTGTTTTTTTGATCTGGCACCCCTGTTATTAGTTTAGACAAACCAAGGGTTTGTACATGGTCCTTCGAGCCGGATAAATAGATCAATCATTCAGTTTTGAAAGTTTTTATAGCGGCGAGATGACTAAGATAGACAAATTAATAAAACGACAAATTGCCCCTTAAAGTAAAAATAGAAGGGCAAAAGGTCACGACGTGAGAAAGTAAACAAAATGACTACTGGTTACTTTCAGACAGTAATCGGTATCTAAAAAGATTACTGGGTTATATTCGCAGAGAATGACCTCGTGATTTGTGAAGAATTAGAGACAAACGATGACTCATATTTCACAGAAAGCATATTCGAAGTCACCCAAACCATATACATTGAGCTTCTTACCGAACTCAATGATGGTCTTACTTTCACTACAAAGGCAGAAAATCCAAAAGCCGAAAACCCTGAAATTGAATACCATCAAAAAGCTGACATACAGTTGCCTAGAATCAATATTCCTATATTTGATGGTAGTTACAAATCTTGGGAGAACCTTCCACGATTTATTCAAATCACTTATACATGAGGACTACTCGGTACCTAATATACAAAAAATTACAATACCTCAAGATCAGTGTCACTGGTGAGGCAGAGCGGCTGCTGCGACAATTCGATATCGCAGAGTCCAACTATGAGAAAGCATGGGACTTACTTGTCCAACGATACGACAACAAACGCGTATTAGCCTTTCACTTAATTATCGATTTTCCTAAATCAACCACCCATTAAAGTGGAATCTCACATAAATATCAAAAATCTTCTGACTACAACAGAAGAAAGCCTACACGAACTTAAGGCGCTCAAAATACCCATTTGAACAATGGGATTTAATAGTAATACACATTTTGGTGAAAAAACTTCCCTCGGAAACCCATTACTTATGGGAACAGGAAATAAGCAATACAAGCGAATTTCCATCATATAAAAAGTTTATGGAATTTTTGGAAAGGCGCTTCAGAACACTTGAAGCTATTAGTGAAAATACAAGAAGTATACAGAGCACTTCCAAACCGCATCATGCTATGCAATACACCAGCAAAGTCCAAACCAACATACGGACTCTACGCCAATCCACCAAAACAAAGCATGCAATCCTGTATAATATGCAAGGAAGCACACATATTGTAACATTGTAAAAAATTCCATAAATTAAAGCATAGCCGACCGCCAAAGCTACGCAAGGGAGAATAGGTTGTGTATGAATTGTTTGGCAACAGCTCACATCGCAAAAAATTGCAAGAGCAAAGGGACGTGTTTCAAATGCAGAAAACGTCACAATACCTCACTACATCTATCAGCAGCACCCAATTCAAGGAAGGCAATATAAGTACACCAAACTCCCCTGACAATTGTGAGGAGAATTCATCGCCAGAAAAACCGACATCTTGCTTTACATCGAACTTAAAGAAAGCATTGCTATCAACCAGCATTGGTAGAAGTAGTAACACCGAATGGGGTAACAAATACACTATGCGCTCTTATAGATTCCGGATCTCAGGTATCATTTATATCTAAATCAGCGTAATAAACGTTTGAAGGTAAAGGGATCATCAATAAATCTTCATGTATCGGGGGTTAGGTAATGACTCGAACTACTACAGCTTCAAAGCAAGCCAACATTAATATAAGGTCTATATACAAACAATACTCCATAAATACTAACGTTTTGGTAATACCCAAAATATCGGACAATATACCTCAGAGTATTGTCAACACAAATGAATGGCCTCACATCAAGTATTTCAACTTGGCTGACCCACAATTTCACCAGCCTGGACCTGTGGATATGTTACTAGGAACAGACATATACACAGAGATAATAACAGGTGGAGTCCGTAAAAGGCACACCAAATACACCGACAGCCATAAATACAGATCTTGGATGGATATTGATAGGCTCAACCATAAAACGTTCCGATTGTCGTATTTCGACATTAATTGCCTTCTATTGATGATTCGACCACACTACAAAACCAGCTCAGACAATTCTGGGGAAACGGAAGAATTACCGAATCATTCAAAGCTCAAACCAAATCATGAACAACGTGAATTATTCTACGAACCACAAACGGCTTGAAAATGGACGATATGAGGTAAAACTTCCATTCATAAATTCAGAGGCACCTGATCTGGGACAGTCTAGGAACTTAGCTATAAAATAATTCATTCAACAAGAGAAAAGATTCAATAATAAACCAGAACACGCAGAACAATATAAGGGCATGTATCAATGAATATAAAACTCTTGGTCACATGAAGGAGATTTCGGGAAGAACAAGTCAAGGCAGAACAAACCTCAGATGGCAAAATACAGTATTATTATCTACCACACCATGCCGTCACAAAAGAAAGTTCGACAACAAAATTACGAGTAGTATTTAACGCATCTGCCGAAGCATCCAATGGCAAGAGTCTTAACGAACTAATTGTTGATAGGGCCTACGATTTAGCCAACGTTATGGACAACCATTCTCAAATGCCGCCCAATACAAATACGCCTTGACATGCAGATATAGGAAAGATGTATCGCATGATAAATGTGCATCAGACTCATCAAGATTTTCAGCGAATAATATGGCGCAACAACCTTGAAGAACCCATAAAAGATTACGCCTTAAAAACGGTGACATTTGGAACTGCACCCAGCTCCATACCAGCGCCATAAAAACGATTCAACAATTAGCAGCAGACGAAGGGAAAAACTACCCTCTTGCTGCAAAATGCATGTCAACAGATTTTTATGTAGATGATCTGCTGACAGGAAGCCAGACATTCCACAGGGGTTACAACTACAAACAGAAATAATCAACAGTTTAAAATCTGGTGGATTCAAATTACGAAAATGGGCAAGTAACCATCGGAGCTTGTTGAGGAACATTCCAGAAGAAGATAGAGAAATCAAAGGCTCGTTAAATTTCTCAACAAATGAGACAATTAAAACGCTAGGAATAAACTGGCAACCAGCATCAGACAATTTCACGTTTTCAGTAGTTCTTCCATCAGCAAATAGCCATTACACCAAAAGAATTATATTGTCAGAAATATCTAGCCTCTTTGATCCACTAGGATGGTTATCACCATGTATAATCAAGGCTAAAATTCTGATTCAAAGGTTATGGTTATCTGGGTGTGAGTGGGATGAAATACTTCCATCACATCTAACGCAGGAATGGATTAGATTTAAAGAATGAACTACTGCAAATCCGAAAACTAAAAATACCACGATATATACAAACGGCCCCAGATGCGATATCTACAGAGCTACATGGATTTAGGGATGCATCAATAAATGCATACGCAGCGGTCATTTATATGCGTACAGATAGCAATGGAGTTAATATAAACTTGTTAACATCAAAGACAAGGGGTGGCTCCCATAAAACCAGTAACACTTCCTCGGCTCGAACTCTGTGGTGCTGTATTACTTGCACAATTAATGAAGCAAGTACAAGACAATTTAAATCTTGAAAGTAGTACCGTGACAGCATGGGACCGATTCCACAATTACGTTAGCATGGATAAAGTCGCATCCAAGTAAATGGAAAACCTATGTGGCTAATAGAGTAGCCGACATACATGATAACTTACCAGATGCTAAGTGGTATCATATATCATCAAAAGATAATCCAACAAACGCGGCCTCAAGAGGAATCCTTCCAAATTGGTTGTTAGAACAAGATATATGGTGGCATTGGTCCAGAATGGCTTAAAAAAACCAAAGAAAGGTTGGGCCTATTCAAAATCACACACATGAAACAGACAACGAGAAAAAACCAGCTAAGACCTTTAGCAATACAATACAGGAGGAGTTTGTTCTCTTACACAATTTGGTGCATTAGTCCTAATCTCGGGGACATTATCCTGGTGTTTGATAAATCTCATTTTTTTTCATTTTTTGACCTTTCTTCTAATTTATTTGCTTTCTTTCGTACTGGGGATGTAGCACGTTTTGCCTCAAACGGTTTGTAGATTATAATATCTTGCTTGTTGATTTTTCTTGGTGTTGTTGGTAGCGGTGATATTGGCCTTGGCATAGGGTCCATGGTCTGCATCTCCTTGACAATATCTGGGACGTCTGATGTTATCATCCTTCGTGGTGTTGTCGGGCAGCGGAGATATTGGTCTCGGCATCGGGTCCGTTATTAGCATCTCTTCGATTGAGCGGGTATCTATCATGAGACTTATTTGTGATGTTGATGCCTTGCAAGTTTATTGTACAATGATTTTAATTCTGAAAAATATCTTTATATACTGAAATATGTCACAGCATGACTTGCTGTTTCGAGGAGAGAAATTATTTTTGTAATAGGTCTTACAAGTGTATTTTTTGAAGTTTTTAACGTAATTGTTCGAATCAATTTATCGTGCCCCATGTGAACTTTTAATATTCTCCCTAATAACCATTGACCAGGAGGAAGATTGTCTTCCTTTAGAATCACTATGCTCCCCTCTATGGGGATATTTGTCTCCCTTTGCCATTTATTTCTGTCCTGTAATTGATGTAAATAAACTGACGACCATTTTTTCCAGAATATATTCATTAATATTCGGAGATATTGCCACTTTTTTAGGGTATAATATGGAATATGTGGTAATGCAGTTTCTACTGGTGTTATCAAATGCTTCCCAGTTAAGAAATGTCCCGGTGTAAGATAATTGCAGTCGTTATGATCATTGAAAAGCGGACAGAGCGGTCTAGAATTTAAACACACCTCTACTTGCGTAAGGACTGTAGACATTTCTTCGTATGTTAGTTTTTTATTTGATAGTGTTTTGTTCAGATGTCTTTTTGCTGACTTAACACCGGCTTCCCATAAACCTCCAAAATGTGGTGCATACGGTGGGTTGAAGTGCCAAGTAATATCCAAATTTGCAAATTCATTAGAAATATTATTTTTTATGCCATGTAAAGCAGTTTTGAATTCTGTTTGTAATTCTTTGGCTGCACCTACAAAATTTGTACCATTATCTGAATACATGTCAGATGGTAATCCGCTTCTGCCTACAAACCTTCTGAATGCAGCTAGGAAGGCAGAGGTAGATAGTTCTGTAGCGAGCTCTATATGAATTGCTTTAGTTGACAGGCAAATGAATAAACAGATATATGCTTTGGTTAATTTTGCCGACCTTATATGAGAAATTTTCAAATTGATGGAGCCTGCGTAGTCAACCCCGGTATGTGTAAATGGTAAATGGTAAATGGACATGTTAACACGTGCTGATGGAAGCGAACTCATCAATTGGGTTGATGGCCTTGCATTATATCATTTGCATGTTACACATTTGTACAGATGGCTTCGAATTGTGTTTCGAGCATTTAGTAACCAATATTTACTTCTCAGACTACTTAGAACTAGCTGTGTTCCACCATGAAGAGTAGTTTTATGAAAGTAATCTATTATGGTATCGGTTATGTGATGTTTGTTAGGTAGTAATATGGGATGTTTTTCGTCATATGATAATTCTGACTGAGTCAGACGTCCGCCGACTCGAAGTACCCCTTCTTCGTCAAGGAACTGGTTGAGAGATAAAATTTTGCTTTTGTTGGAGATTAGACTGTTTTTCTGAAGCTCCATAATCTCTACCTTAAACGATTGCTGCTGTAGCAGTTTGAGAATGAGTGTTCTTGCTACTTTTAGCTCTGATGTTGACAGATTCTTATCTTTTTGCGTCGTCTTTCCTCGACAATTGGTTATGAATCTCCAACAGCAAGCCGTTACTCGAATTAGTTTTGTAAATGAGGAAAATTTGTGTAAGAGAACAAACTCCTCCTGTATTGTATTGCTAAAGGTTTTAGCTGGTTTTTTCTCGTTGTATGTTTCATGTGTGTGATTTTGAATAGGCCAACCTTTCTTTGGTTTTTTAAGCCATTCTGGACCATGCCACCATATATCTTGTTCTAACAACCAATTTGGAAGGATTCCTCTTGAGGCCGCATCTGCTGGATTATCTTTTGATGATATATGATACCACTTAGCATCTGGTAAGTTATCATGTATGTCGGCTACTCTATTAGCCACATAGGTTTTCCATTTACTTGGATGCGACTTTATCCATGCTAACGTAATTGTGGAATCGGTCCATGCTGTCACGGTACTACTTTCAAGATTTAAATTGTCTTGTACTTGCTTCATTAATTGTGCAAGTAATACAGCACCACAGAGTTCGAGCCGAGGAAGTGTTACTGGTTTTATGGGAGCCACCCTTGTCTTTGATGTTAACAAGTTTATATTAACTCCATTGCTATCTGTGGTACGCATATAAATGACCGCTGCGTATGCATTTATTGATGCATCCCTAAATCCATGTAGCTCTGTAGATATCGCATCTGGGGCCGTTTGTATATATCGTGGTATTTTTAGTTTTCGGATTTGCAGTAGTTCTTCTTTAAATCTAATTCATTCCTGCGTTAGATGTGATGGAAGTATTTCATCCCACTCACACCCAGATAACCATAACCTTTGAATCAGAATTTTAGCCTTGATTATACATGGTGATAACCATCCTAGTGGATCAAAGAGGCTAGTTATTTCTGACAATATAATTCTTTTGGTATAATGGCTATTTGCTGATGGAAGAACTACTGAAAACGTGAAATTGTCTGATGCTGGTTGCCAGTTTATTCCTAGCGTTTTAATTGTCTCATTTGTTGAGAAATTTAACGAGCCTTTGATTTCTCTATCTTCTTCTGGAATGTTCCTCAACAAGCTCCGATGGTTACTTGCCCATTTTCGTAATTTGAATCCACCAAATTTTAATATGTTGCTTATTTCTGTTTGTAGTTGTAACCCCTGTGGAATTGTCTGGTCAGCAGATCATCTACATAAAAATCTGTTGACATGCATTTTGCAGCAAGAGGGTAGTTTTTCCCTTCATCTGCTGCTAATTGTTGAATCGTTTTTATGGCGCGGTATGGAGCTGGTGCAGTTCCAAATGTCACCGTTTTTAAGGCGTAATCTTTTATGGGTTCTTCAAGGTTGTTGCGCCATATTATTCGCTGAAAATCTTGATGAGTCTGATGCACATTTATCATGCGATACATCTTTCCTATATCTGCTGTCAAGGCGTATTTGTATTGGCGCCATTTGAGAATGGTTGTCCATAACGTTGGCTGAATCGTAGGCCCTATCAACAATTGTTCGTTAAGACTCTTGCCATTGGATGTTTTGGCAGATGCGTTAAATACTACTCGTAATTTTGTTGTCGAACTTTCTTTTGTGACGGCATGGTGTGGTAGATAATAATACTGTATTTTGCCATCTGAGGTTTGTTCTGCCTTGACTTGTTCTGCCGAAATCTCCTTCATGTGACCAAGAGTTTTATATTCATTGATACATGCCTTATATTGTTCTGCGTGTTCTGGTTTATTATTGAATCTTTTCTCTTGTTGAATGAATTGTTTTATAGCTAAGTTCCTAGACTGTCCCAGATCAGGTGCCTCTGAATTTATGAATGGAAGTTTTACCTCATATCGTCCATTTTCAAGCCGTTTGTGCTTCTTTTCGTAGAATAATTCACATTGGGCATGAATTGGTTTGAGCTTTGAATGATTCGGTAATTCTTCCGACTCCCAGAATTGTCTGAGCTGGTTTTGTAGTGTGGTCGAATCATCAATAGAGGCAGTTAATGTCGAAATACGACAATCGGAACGTTTTATGTTTGAGCCTTTCAATAACCATCCAAGATGTGTATTTATGGCTGTCGGTGTATTTGGTGAGCCTTTACGGACTCCATCTGTTATTATCTCTGTGTATATGTCTGCTCCTAGTAACATATCCACAGGTCCAGGCTGGTGAAATTGTGGGTCAGCCAAGTTCAAATACTTGATGTGAGGCCATTCATTTGTGTTGACAATACTCTGAGGTATATTGTCCGATATTTTGGGTATTACCAAAACGTTAGTATTTATGGAGTATTGTTTGTATATAGACCTTATAGGAATGTTGGCTTGCTTTGAAGCTGTAGTAGTTCGAGTATTACCCAACCCCGATACATGAAGATTTATTGATGATCCCTTTACCTTCAAACGTTTATACGCTGATTTAGATATAAATGATACCTGAGATCCGGAATCTATAAGAGCGCGTAATGTATTTGTTACCCCATTCGGTGTTACTACTTCTACCAATCTGTTGATAGCAATGCTTTCTTTAAGTTCGATGTAAAGAAAGATGTCGATTTTTCTGGCGATGAATTCTCCTCACAATTGTCAGGGGAGTTTGGTGTACTTATATTGCTTCCTTGAATTGGTGCTGCTGATAGATGTAGTGAGGTATTGTGACGTTTTCTGCATTTGAAACACGTCCCTTTGCTCTTGCAATTTTTTGCGATGTGAGCTGGTGCCAAACAATTCATACACAACCTATTCTCCCTTGTGTAGCTTTGGCGGTCGGCTATGCTTAAGTTATGGAATTTTTTACAATGGTACAATATGTGTGCTTCCTTGCATATTATACAGGATTGCATGCTTTGTTTTGGTGGATTGGCGTAGAGTCCGTATGTTGGTTTGGACTTTGTGGTGTATTGCATAGCATGATGCGGTTTGGAAGTGCTCTGTATACTTCTTGGATTTTCACTAATAGCTTCAAGTGTTCTGAAGCGCCTTTCCAAAAATTCCATAAACTTTTTATATGATGGAAATTCGCTTGTATTGCTTATTTCCTGTTCCCATAAGTAATGGGTTTCCGAGGGAAGTTTTTTCACCAAAATGTGTATTACTATTAAATCCCATTGTTCAATGGGTATTTTGAGCGCCTTAAGTTCGTGTAGGCTTTCTTCTGTTGTAGTCAGAAGATTTTTGATATTTATGTGAGATTCCACTTTAATGGGTGGTTGATTTAGGAAAATCGATAATTGAGTGGAAGCTAATACGCGTTTGTTGTCGTATCGTTGGATAAGTAAATCCCATGCTTTCTCATAGTTGGACTCTGCGATATCGAATTGTCGCAGCAGCCGCTCTGCCTCACCAGTGACACTGGTCTTGAGGTATTGTAATTTTTGTATATTAGGTACCGAGTAGTCCTCATGTATAAGTGATTTGAATAAATCGTGGAAGGTTCTTCAAGATTTGTAACTACCATCAAATATAGGAATATTGATTCTAGGCAACTGTATGTCAGCTTTTTGATGGTATTTAATTTCAGGTTTTTTGGCTTTTGGATTTTCTGCCTTTGTAGTGAAAGTAAGACCATCATTGAGTTCGGTAAGAAGCTCAATGTATATGGTTTGGGTGACCTCGAATATGTTTTCTGTGAAATATGAGTCATCGTTTGTCTCTAATTCTTCACAAATCATGAGGTCATTCTCTGCGAATTCAACCCAGTAATCTTTTAAGATACCAATTACTGTCTGAAAGTAACCAGAAGTCGTTTTGTTTACTTTCTCACGTCGTGACCTTTGCCCTTCTATTTTTACTTTAAGGGCAATTTGTCGTTTTATTAATTTGTCTATCTTAGTCATCTCGCCGCTATAAACACTTTCAAAACTGAATGATTGATCTATTTATCCGGCTCGAAGGACCATGTACAAACTCTTGGTTTGTCTAAAGTAATAACAGGGGTGCCAGATCAAAAAACAAATAGACCAATTAAACGCTTTTTACAAATGTGCTTTATTATAGCAACAAAATGAACAAAGATATGGAACAAATTATTTTTTAAGAACAAGAATATATAACAAATGAACTTCAACTTAATGTTGACTTGGTTGTGTGGCTGGAATGAAAAAAGAAGATTAATACTCAGAAATATACTGGTTTTCTAATTGTGTGATGTGGTCTGAACTTTACTGTAGTTCAGTAGTATACAAGGATAATAAACCTTACTGCAGTTTATTATACTTATATATGGTGATAATTGTATGCCTTAATGTAGCATACAAGTGTTGTTTGCGTAGTGAATCCTTTGGTTAGGATTTAGCCTGATAGTGTCAATTTAATGTACTGTACTTGATGGTGCACGTTACTGTAGTTCAGTAATATATATAAATATAATAAGTCTTAATGCAATTTATTATATTTATATGTATGCTGGTGGTGTAGTGTCACAGTCGCAAGTTAATGCGTTACGACTGTCATGTCAAGGATGCAATTTACTGTGTTGCATTCAAGTGATCAGATATGACTAACAAAAATCTCTTTGCTTCACAGGCCTTTTATAGTAAGCAGGTTGCCGGGAATGCCTGCTTTGATTTGTACATTCCCAGCAAGTTATTGAGAATGCCTGCTCTGATTTGTGTCCTTTTTGGTGCCAATAACTTGTCAAGCCAAACTTAATTCGTATTGAAAGCAAAATAACGCGGGTGCCACTTAAACAAAATTTTCTTTTATTATCTCATTCTCGCTTGCCTCCATAGTGTTAATATCCAGAAGAACTAAGTTAAATTTTTCTTATAACAAAACCATTGCACCGCTCCATAATAAGTTTAACTCACGTGTTCAAGTGATTTCTCATACAATTCCCAACTAACCTACTATCATGTCCCGAGATGAAAATAATCTGTTAAGGCAGCCGGTCCTGAACGGACCAGCCACTGTTCCGCCTACTCAGCCCATCCAGCCTGGACAGTCTCCGAAATTAACTTTGGCCACCTTACAGTCCCACATTTGACAAATAGTATCAGAAGTCCTGGTTCAAGAGTGTCCACAGATACTCAATTCTATCTTAAACCCGAGATCCGAACTTAATCTAGAGAGTGACCAAGTTATTAACGAGAACGAAAGAGAGAATCTCTCAGACATGGACAAAATACCAGATGTCATCCGCAGTCTACGTAAGTTTTCAGGACAGCCCGGTGAATACAGTTCCTGGAAGAAAAGTGTCAACCGTATCCTCAAGATATACGAACCCCAAAAGGGAACTCCTAAATATTACGGCATACTAAATGTAATACGAAACAAAATCGTGGGACAAGCGGATATCGCCCTGGAGTCCTACAATACACCCCTCAATTGGGAAAGAATTTCACGTTGTCTTACCTTACATTAGGCTGATAAGAGAGACCTCGTCACACTAGAGTACCAAATGTCCTGCCTGGTACAAGGTAACAACACCATTCAAGGGTTCTATCAGTCAGTATATCACCACCTATCGCTTATCCTGAACAAAATCGCAAGCATGAACATAGGCCAAGAGGCCATGAATGTAATGACTCAAACATACAGGTACAAAGCACTCGACACTTTCATAAGGGGTCTCAAAGGTGATCTACCAAAACTGCTAGGAATGAGGGAACCGGTAGATCTACCACAAGTACTTCACCTCTGCCTTAAACTAGAAAATCTGAACTATCGAATTCAATACGCGAACCGCAACAACACCACTCCACTAAGACTAGAAAGTAATCTACCGCCTCCAGTTCCACCCCGACGCAATACATATAACCAAGTCAACCCAACTCCTGCGCCTAGATCCCAGTTCTATCCCGAACTCATGAATAAACCCCAAGGAATTCCTAGACATCATAATCCTATGCCTTGGAATAAAACGTTCGAACACAGCCAGCCTCGCAATAATCAACCAAATGCGAACCAAATTCAACGACCTTCTTTCAATAACAATTTATCGCAACCATTTCCACCGAGAGTACAACAGCAGAAAATAGAACCGATGGAAGTAGATGCCTCTATTCGCTCTAATGCCGTAAACTACCAGAACAAGTCCGGATTTGGACAAAAAAGGCCTAATTGGTCGGTTCACACACCAAACCCAAATAAGATGCAGAGAACCTTTTATACGGTAAACTCCGCAAGCAACAATGAATGGATTGATTATAATGAAGCGATCAACGAAGAAGATAATAATCACAATCAGTCTCTGATTGATTATGTGGGGACATGCAATTATGAGGAAGAATCTGCGCTACAAAATCAAGAACCTGATCTTATCGATCCAAGAAATACAGACTTAGACCAGGAATTGCAGGATATACATTTTTTAGGCTATCGAGCTCTTCGCTTCCATATTTTGAGTATAGAACGAAGAGCGGAAACACATTGAAATTCTTGATAGACACAGGTAGCAATAAAAATTACATCCAGCCCAGTTGCGTGAAAACCGCAACCCCTAACGGACACCCCATCTTCGCTAACTCTGTAGGCGGGAATGTGAAAATCACCCATCACGCCATATTGAATCTCTTTGTCTCCCAGAATTTAAGCCTTAAATTCTTCAACCTTCCCACTCTTAAATCATCCCATGGTATCATAGGCAACGATAGTCTCAAAGGGCTTCGCGCAGTTATCCACATAGCCGAGAGCTACTTGATCCTGCTTGGTAAGATCAAAATCCCTATTAAACAACATTTGTCACAATCCGTCAACAATCTCGGTATCAGGACGTCTCATCTAACTGAACTACAAACAACAAAATTGTACGATGTCATCAAGATGTATCCAAACCTATTCTCTGACCCAGATGAGAGGCTGACATATTCCACTGTCGTAAAGGGAAAAATCAGGGAGAAATCAGAACTACCAACAATGATCCGGTCAATTCGAAGTCTTATCCATATCCTATGGCTCTCAAATCAGTGGTCGAAAAACAAATAGAGAAACTGCTGAACGACGGCATAATTAGACCTTCACGGTCCCCCTACAATGCCCCCTTTGGGTTGTCGCAAAAAAACCCCACGCATCGGGCGAAAAGAAATTCCGGGTAGTAATCGATTATCGAAAACTTAACTCCATTACAATTCCCGACAGGTACCCCATACCCGAGATTAACGAAGTACTAGCCAACTTGGGTAAAAACAAATGGTTTTCAGTAATAGATCTAAAAAGCGGGTTCCACCAAATTCCACTGAAAGGAAGCGACATAGAAAAAACCTCCTTCTCAGTTAACCATGGGAAGTATGAATTTACCCGTCTTCCATTCGGTCTGAAGAACGCGCCTTCGATTTTTCAAAGAGCTTTGGACGACATTCTTAGGAAACATATAGGTATTCGATGCTACGTTTACATCGACGATATAATCATTTTTGGTTGCAGCGAAGAGGAACATCTTCAGAATATCGCTCTAGTCTTTGACACGCTAGAAAGGGCCCATATGAAAGTCCAAATGGACAAATGCGAATTTTTACAGAAATCAGTCGAGTTCCTTGGATTTGTGGTCGCGCAAGAAGGAATAAAAACTAACCAGATGAAGGCTGAAGCGATAAATGATTTTCCTCCTCCCACGAATTTAAGGGAGCTAAGATCTTTCTTAGGCATATCGGGATATTACCGACGGTTCATTCGCGACTACGCCAAACTAGCAAACCCTCTAAACACGCTCTTAAGAGGGGAAGAAGGACGGGGTCTAGTCTCCAAGAACGTTTCCAAGAGTGTACCAATTAAGCTAAATGAACCTGCGTTAGAAGCATTCAACAAAATAAAAAGAACGCTAATATCCCATGAAGTTGTTCTGTCATACCCCAACCTAGAGAGGGACTTTGAGTTAACGACGGACGCATGAAAATACGCAATTGGAGCAGTTCTGTCACAGAACAAAAAACCAATAACGTTCCTCTCACGAACCCTCAGCAAAACTGAGGAAGCGTACGCGGCCAACGAGAAAGAAATGCTCGCGATCATCTGGGCATTAAATTCTCTGCGCAATTTCCTATACGGTTCTCGAAAAGTCAAGATTTTCACTGACCACCAGCCACTCACCTATGCTCTTAGTAACAAAAATAACAATGTAAAAATGAAACGATGGAAAACCATCCTGGAGGAATACAACCACGAAATTATTTACAAACCTGGGAGAGCAAATGTCGTCGCCGACGCCCTCTCCAGACCGCCACAAAAATCTGCAGTCAACTCAATGTCAATAACCCAACATAGTGATGACAGTTCGTCACACAACCTTATCCCATCTGTAGAAACCCCTATAAACGTATTCCGGAATCAGCTCATCCTTAAAAGTGACGAACACACCACTTACCAGCTCCAGAAACCTTTCCCTAAATATTTTCGACATATCGTTACAGAGCCTGGATACACGAAAGAGAAATTAGTCGGTATCTTCAAAAGATATCTAAGCCCCAGCGTGATAAATGGAATCAAAACGAACGAACAAACCATGGGAATGATACAAGAAATCTACCCACTTTACTTCAGCAACTACAGAGTTAGGTTTACACAAATAGAAGTCATCGACGTACAGAGCGAGGCTGAACAAGAAGATATTATTATAGAATATCACAAAAGAGCGCATAGAAATGCACAAGATAATAGGCTTCAGATCCTCGAAAGACACTACTTCCCTAAAATGAATTCAAAAATAAAACAATTAGTTAAGCAATGCACAACGTGCAAGGAAAATAAGTACGACAGGCATCCAAATAACCCAATAATAAAACCTACCCCCATTCCAGAATATCCTGGCTACACCTTACACATAGATATCCATTCAACAGAGAGACATCTAGTATTAACCGCACTGGATAAGTTCGCTAAACTTGCACAGGCAACTATTCTGAAATCCAAAGCAACCGAAGACGTAAGGGCACCGCTAAGGGATATTTTATTCTTCTTCGGTGTACCGAAATGCGTTGTACTAGACAACGAAAAATCACTCAATTCGGCTTCCATCACATTCATGATGGAGGACCAACTAAAGATCCACATATTTAAAACACTCTCGTACAAAAGCGAAATAAATGGGCAAGTCGAGAGATTCCACTCCACCCTCTCGGAAATTATGAGGTGCCTGAAAACTGATGGCGCACATCGTTCTTTTGAGGAGTTGCTCGAACGCTCAGTGTACGAATACAATTCCAGCATCCATTCGACCACTGGAAGAAAGCCTCTCCAACTCTTCTATGGTAGAAACGTAACAACAGACCCCGAACAATTTGAAAAATGTCGGTTAGACAACATAGAGCAACTGCGAAATAAACAACAAAAAGACCTCAATTCCCATAATAAATCTAGACAACCCCTAAAGGACTACGAAGTCGGACAAACAATCTTTACCAAACACAATAAACGTATTGGCTCTAAGCTTACAGTTAGGTATAAGCAAGAGATTATTCGTGAAAACAAACCCACAGTAGTCATAACAGAATCCGGGAAAGTAATACACAAAAGCAATATCAGAAACTGAAGGTTGTTTCGTTTTCTCCACAGGTCTTTTATCACCGCCATCGGTGCAGATGTAAAAATCTTCGACTACTCCAACTCCCAAATAATAGCGTTAAATGTCGGAACTGCTAGGATCCAAAGCGGAGATCTGAAACTTATCCACGTTATAGAGATAGATCCATACCAAACATTTGTGTCCGAAACTTCCTCCCTAATGAGTAAGTACATACCGAAAACCAATCCGTTCTTCCCACTCCTGGACCATGAGTTATCACAGGTGCAAAATCTAATAAATAATTTGGAAATCCACAAATCTAAGAGATCATTGGACTTTATTGGCTCCGCGTGGAAGTGGATCGCGGGAAACCCCGATCATAACGATTTCATTTTGATGGAAGACAAAATTAATAATATAGTAGAGAATAACAATAACCAGGTAATTATCAATAAGGCTTACAACGAAATAATCAATAAATTAACCAATGTAACCAATGAAATACTTAATACAATAAGGAAAGATAGAACATATGACAATGAATTAGCGTTGGGTTTTCAATATAAAATTAAACTAATAAAAGAACAGCTTACAAACACCGTTTACGCAATCGAATTAGCTAAATCAAATATTGGAAATTCAAATATATTGCCAAAGAAAGAAATTTCCTTAATTATGGATAACATAAATAAGGATAATATCCCATATAATAACGTAGAAGAAGCATTGAGATTTTCCGAAGTAAAAATTGCTATAAATTCCACAAGACAATTTTATATTATAAATATTCCAAAAACAAAAGGTACAGTTTACGAAAGAATAGGTCTTAAGCCAGTAAAGAGAAATAATATTATTAATAAAATAAAATACAAAAGTATCTTGCGAAAAGAGGAAGTAGTATACGGATTAGCAGACAACTGTAGAACAATAAACGCATTATCACTTTGTAAACAGAATAATGTTATAGACATAAGTAAGGATAAGTGTATTCCAAATTTGTTAAATAGCAAGAATGCGACATACAGCGTAACCAATGGTCACCACATCCCACAGGTGGAAGAAGTAGCCCCCGGCGTTATCCTACTAAACAACTACGAAGGAACAATAGATGTTGACGGCAGTATACAGACCCTACAAGGAACCTACCTAATAAAATTCAAGAACACTACTATCACAATGAACGACCAGCAGTTCATATCAGAAGAAGTAGCAAATATCCACGCATTACCACCCCTACTTCAACCTTCCCTTGAAGGAACCGAGATGGAGGAAATATTGTCGCTAGAATGGATTAAAGAGCTCCACGTTAACAACACCAAGCAGATTGGCCTGATCAAGATCGAGAAAAATGTCCATCAATGGATAAACTACGCCCTGATTGCAACAATTTTACTTACCCTCGCCCTAGTGAAAGTCATCAATGCTAAACGAAGAACAACAACCATCGACATTACAGTGATACCACCGCACTTCACAGCAGAGGCAGCCCCCAGGGAAACAAGCCACCCAAGGACGGAACAACATCATGGCAGCATTTACAACCTACCATATTTCTAACATTCGCGAGGACGCATATGATCTAGAGGGGAAGAGTTAACACCGCACCACGCATTTCCCCCACAAAAATATTCGCTATCTCATACGGGCAACAAACTTCATAACAGCTAGCGAAGCATTTTCACCTTATGGCACCTTTAACATTTCACACGCTCCGAGTTCAGCTGAAACCCCAGAAAACACTGACAACAGGTCTACGCAGAATGCACCGCCACCAGCTACATCCGTTCGTCGCAAATATTAATCAGTTGTATTCTTGCGTTAATTATTAACAGTTGTAATTTCCTAATTGTAGTAAAACGTTGAATAAAGTTTCTTTTTTTTAATTAAATTGTACTCTTGATATTTAACTTATATTATGCGGCCTTGCCTTTGTGTATTCTGGATCTTCTCTTTTTTTTTAATATCGGGTTACACCAGTGTGAAACTTTCCAAACTTTTCACTTAAGATTTTATCACATTGATTGCTATTTGGTAATAACTGATAGCAGATATTTTTTATACTGATTTTTTTTATATAATTTTTGTAAATTTTTCTTTTCGTAGAACACAGCTGTTGTGATATGTATATATATATATACTTTTTCACGCACTTTAACTCTTGCCTTCCAGTTACTGTTCAATAGGGAGTCTAATGTCGAAAATACCGGCTGCGCCAATTGTAATGGATATTTATTTTGGGGATAAAATTATTATTAAAACAAACCACCCAAATCATATAAAAACCACTACTTTATTTACTCTTTATATTTACTTCATAAAATTACGCCGCGTTCTTAACCTATCGAAGGTTTACTCAAACCTCGACATTTCCTCAAGCTCAGGCTGTCTCGAAACCTTCTCAATCATTTCACGATATTGGCACTCACCTACTTTCATGGCATTGCTTAATTAATTTTTGTTGATTTGTGATTTCAACACTTAAGCATTGATACATTACAAGTCGCTTCCTAGTGGCAACATAATTGTGTGACCATTATTGATTTAGGTTTCGTGTACTTGTTTTGTAATATTCGATCGACCTCTTAAACTGATTTACATCACACATTAATTTTCACATTTATTTCTGATACATTGTTTACATCACAGAGCTGTTTGGTATGATTTTTGTAGCTTATACGCTAGTATATATTATGGCTTTCGTGGTTGTATACAGGTTCAGGGTCCCGTTTTAAATTTGAAGGACATCCACTGTGAAGCCGTAGAGGCAGTCCATTGGGGTCAGTTTAGTACCCTCGTGTACGCTGTTATTGTACACAAACGCAGCGGTTCGTTGATATTGATCCCATGTGCTGGGATTTTCATCTACGATGGTTCGCAGATACGCAATAAGTGGTCTATGGGCACGCTCCAGTGCTCTTTTGCCACTTAACTCTCCACTTGGAATTCTGTAACTCGTGGAATTTGTATTGAGATTTAAAAAACTCTCTATTCAACTCGGCAAAACTCTCGGCTGTGTTAGTTGTGGAGAAGTAAGAAAAATATTTCTCACCTGACAGAATTGGTTGCTTTTATTGTCCTTTGTGAAGGTACCAATGTACCTAGGATTTTCAAATTGATTTATGGGTTCACTGCATATCCTGGCTATGTTTACAAAAACAAATTATGGAAATCCTTGCAATACTTACAGAGAAATAAGGAATTTTGTGTTTCAAGGTACCCGATAAAAATTGTAATTCACGCGAATATGGTCAATTTGGTCGTCTTTCACTATAGAAGAGATGCTATAAAAATTTTAAATATGCACGTTAAAGCTTGTATGTAGGATGAAATCGCATCTACATTTTGTCCCCTAATTAGATATTTAATTAGTTTTTAATTCCGGTAAATAGTCTTGGAGAGAAAAATGGCCATTTTCTGGTACAAAAACTCAACTCATTATTATGAAGAACCGGTAAGTCGTGGAAATTCACTTTCTATGAGAAAAATGTTCACAATAGAGCACTAATGGATGTGAAACAAAGAACGGAAGATATATATGCAAAATGTAGGAACTGGGGTGTATATGACCCACGCGCAAAAAATCCGTCTTTCGACGGTAAAAAGTCAGTTATGAAGTTAAAATGATCAAAAAAAACTACGCCACTAGATTACCCGTTTCTCCCTATTTAATTTGATACCAAACATGACGTATTTTGGACAACCCCCAATGGGGATGGTACGACCCCCCATCCCCAAAAGCCCCTCAGAAATTGTTCACCTATAATTTTGTACTCTAGACTCTAAATCCGTAGGAAAAAACCGCAATGCTCTACGACCCTCCCACACAGATTTATCCGTCTTTCAATTTTTCGATACTTCTCACGTTTTCTTTAACTCCTCAAGTATGATAGAGAATCTCGAATGGAGAGTTAGGGAGTTCTAACCGGGGAAAACGAAAATTCTCATCTCCCAAACTCCCAAACTCTCCGAGTTAGTGAATCCGGCCCCTGATCAGTGACAATTCTTTTGGGGATACGGTAGCGCGTGACGATTTCGGCGAAGAAAATTTGCGCTACCGTAATTGCTCCACCATTTGGTATGGTATACCAGTCGACGAATTTGGTTAAATTATCTTGAAAGGTCAAGATATATTTGTTACCTGTGGCGGTCTCCTCCAAAGGGCCCACAATATCCAGGTAAACCTTATCGAATGGTTGCTCTCCTATGTCTGTTATCACCATTGGCATTCGGAATTGAAGGGATGCCTTCATTCTTTGGCATTTTGGGCACTTCTTAACATGTTTCATAATGTCGCTAAGCATGTGTTTTCACCAATGCTCGCGTCTGATCCGCTTATAAGTTTCTATTATGCCTTGGTGGTCACCGAAAGGAGATATCGTGATAGTCCTTTAAAATCGTTAATATCTTCTGGAGGCTCGTAATTATTTCTGGTTTTTTACTTTCACTTATTTCTTGGGGTGTTTGTTTAAGCGGTGTAGATGTATTTACTTTCGCCTCTTCGGGTTGAATTTCTATCGGCTTTGTAGGCATTCTCGGCTGTAGCAGCTTTGTTGGGTTTTTTCCGCTTTTGTACCTTTGTTGGAAGATTTTGGCCAACCTCTTGGGCTTTTTGATTTTGAGACCTTGTCACAAAGTTGCACTTAATGGTCCTATTTGTCTGTGCTACTGGAGAGTTGTTATCCTCTGCGTCCATTTGATGATGGGCTAAAGATTTTACCGTGAAGGTTTTCCTTGTGTCTTCGGGGACTTCTTGGGAAATGCGACTCAGAGCATCTGCATTTGTGTTATACTTCCCTTGTTTGTATTCGATGTGATAATCGAATCCGGAGAAATTATGGTGCAACCTCACCAAACGCGAAGTTGGGTATATTCCATTAAAGACTCCTTTTAGTGGTTTATGGCCAGTATAGACCGTGAAGTTGCGCCCTGAAAGTAGCACCTAAAATTTCTTGTGGCCCAGACAATAGCCAGACTAGCATAGCCTTTGTATGAATATTGATGCCCGAACGGCATGCACTCAAACTCTAATTGCTCATAGCTCCTACTGAAAGCTGTTTTGTGTCAATCCGTTGGGTCGACGAGCACTTGATAATACCCGTGGGCAAAATCGAGGGTGGTAAAGTACCGCGCATGGCCTAATTGGTCGAAAATATCCGCGATTCGGGGTAGTGGAAATGCGTCGCCAATAGCCTTTTCGTTCAATTTTCGAAAATCGACTACGACGCGCCCCCTGTTATCACCGTCGGGTTCAGCCTTTTGGAGACCACCAGAAGAGGCGAATTCCACGTGCTTTTACTGATCTATACCGTTGTCCAGCATTTCTCGTAGCTCCTCATTTATAACATTCCTATGGGTTCCTGCTAATCTATACATAAAGGTGATAGATGCACCTACACAGCAACACATTCCCTTGCTGCTGTGTAGGTGCATCTATCACCTTTAAGGTAGAATACATCGTTGTATTCATTACACAACTGGAAAATAGAGCTTTTCTCTTCGTCGTTTAGGGTTTCTTCCAGGCTGAGTTCTTTTTCTAGCTGAATCGTACGAGGAATGCTTACTAAGTCCTCCAGCTTTTCATAATCATGGCAGCATTTACAACCTACCATATTTCTAACATTCGCGAGGACGCATATGATCTAGAGGGGAAGAGTTAACACCGCACCACGCATTTCCCCCACAAAAATATTCGCTATCTCATACGGGCAACAAACTTCATAACAGCTAGCGAAGCATTTTCACCTTATGGTACCTTTAACATTTCACACGCTCCGAGTTCAGCTGAAACCCCAGAAAACACTGACAACAGCTCTACGCAGAATTCACCGCCACCAGCTACATCCGTTCGTCGCAAATATTAATCAGTTGTATTCTTGCGTTAATTATTAACAGTTGTAATTTCCTAATTGTAGTAAAACGTTGAATAAAGTTTCTTTTTTTTAATTAAATTGTACTCTTGATATTTAACTTATATTATGCGGCCTTGCCTTTGTGTATTCTGGATCTTCTCTTTTTTTTAATATCGGGTTACACCAGTGTGAAACTTTCCAAACTTTTCACTTAAGATTTTATCACATTGATTGCTATTTGGTAATAACTGATAGCAGATATTTTTTATACTGATTTTTTTTTATATAATTTTTGTAAATTTTTTTTTTCGTAGAACACAGCTGTTGTGATATGTATATATATATATACTTTTTCACGCACTTTAACTCTTGCCTTCCAGTTACTGTTCAATAGGGAGTCTAATGTCGAAAATACCGGCTGCGCCAATTGTAATGGATATTTATTTTGGGGATAAAATTATTATTAAAACAAACCACCCAAATCATATAAAAACCACTACTTTATTTACTCTTAATATTTACTTCATAAAATTACGCCGCGTTCTTAACCTATCGAAGGTTTACTCAAACCTCGACATTTCCTCAAGCTCAGGCTCATAATCCGGGTAGAGATATCTAATATTTTGCAGAGTGGCGGTTTTTCGTTTTTCTTAATAATTTCTCTCTATTTATTTCGTTTTCTTCTTCCTTGAAACCCATCGACCCTGCCCTCCTTCTTTTGGTTCATTTTTTTTCGACGGCAAGCCCCTTGTTTCCTTGATTCTGTTGCCTCAGTCTTCGTGAGGGCTTTATGCTCGTCTTTCTTTTGGCTCGTTGGCCTTGGGCTAAAGTAATGAGACAGATAGGTCAGCATGGATATCAGAAGTATAAGGAAATGTTTTTTGCTCGCTGGCAATGCGGATTTTGAATGGTCACACTGTGATATCTGGAGTTTTATTGCCCCGCGTTTCTTCTATTAATTGACTCGTTGGCTGTGATTTTTTTCTTTGTTATTGAGCGCTGTATTTTACTTACGCTCGTCGTTATTTCGGCTCAGTAGCCGTATTAAGGCCATGTGTTCTAATTGTGTCTTTTTGTGGCCTTGCGTATCAGTTAGTTGGACTTTTGTGCAGTCTTTTAAATAAGTTTGTTGCAGCGATAAGCTACTCAGGACTACCTATTTATTACCGCAATAGCGGATACCAATCAACACTGCTGTTCCTGCTGGGAGTCAGCTGTTAGCGAGGAATACTCCTTCGCCTATCTCCTGGAATAGACAGAGAATTTCCTCGTCCACGCACAACGTGATTTTGACGACCTTTTGTGACCGAACTGGTATATAAATAGGTTTTGTTAAATTGACCTGGTTGTCAGTCACAATTTTAGTAACCAGATTACTTTTCTCGCTTTCTCTATTCTCTATAAGAGACTCGCAGCCGGCATTTCTCTTGCGAGATGCCTTAAAAACACTACAGGTAGGTAACTTACCCTCCTTGGGTTGTTTCTTTTCTGCCAGTGATCTTATTTCGGTTGCTCTTATGGGAACAGCGAACTCCTCCGGGTTTGCATACGAGGAAACCTTAGTATTTTATTTGTGCCCTCCACATTGCATTGTTTAGGTAGGGAGTTATTTCCTAAGAACACATCATCGGAAAAACCATGTAAGTTTTTACAGCTTAAAACTCACAGGGGATTTTATTTTTTAAATTGAAGTTACCCGGACTATTTCCCATGGTTTTCCCGGAACCAAAGCAATTATTTCGTCAGTATTTATGGTGTCGAGGTTTTTTAGGGCTTGTTTGTTGATTAAACTTACTTCAGATGCCGTATCCACTACTAATTTTGTCTGACCATGTGGGCCTATGGCTAACGGAATTTCGACAGTAGGGTGAAAAGGTTCGGGCTGCTGAGGGAACTCTTTATTTTGTGAGTTCGAGTTTAGAGTCGAGCCGGGAAGTTTCGGGTCGACTGGCTGTCGTTTCCCTGACTCGTGGCTTCCCACTTATTTTTATATTGGCATGACTTTATGTCATGTCCAATCCGACCACAAAAATCACATTTCACTTGAACACGATACACTCGCTGATTGTTAGATTTTGTTTCAGAAGGAGTGCGGTTATTGCAAAAATCTCTATTAGGCTGATTGGCAGTAAAGTTTTTGTGCCTACAATCACGCACGTCGGGGCTCTATAGTTTACACAGTACGGCGTGTTTTTTTCTTTTTAGACATTCTGAATAAGTAAACATACTACAATTAATTCTACCCAAAATTTTATTTTTATTTATTACATTTGAGTTTATTTAAATTTGCACTTCCGGGGGGGCCGGGGATGTGATGTACTATTTGCCTGACTATGATGTCATAGCCCCTTTTCAGGTTGGGTCATATTTAAGTTTTCCGGGTAGGTTGGTGGCAGAGAGTTCGCTTGCGCTTGGGCCGGGTTATTCAGACAGACATTTGGGTTAAATTGTACAGAAAGTTGTAGGCACGGAACGCTTTGCTGAAGCCGCTCCATATCTAGTGCCTTTTGGGTGAGTTCATCCGACGTTCCTTCATCTATTCTCAACAGATATTGGCACACGTGAAGATTCACTACACCTGTTTTCAGCGCAGTTTTAGCTAAATCCTCCAACTGGCATTTTACTGCCTGTGCTGCTGTTGCACTATATTTTGAGTCATCCGCCTCTTAACATAAATTTAATGTTTGCTTTAATCTTACCCTGAAGGCTGCTAATGTTTCCAGAGGGAACTGACGTGTAGTAATTAATTAATTTACCATTTCCTGGTACGTCTCACTGGGGAGGCACGTTTAGACGTTCCTCTACCCCACTGAATGTCGTAGGGATATCTGAGGTGAACAGCTGGTATGCCTCACCTCGATGTCTGGTTGGGAGAATCTGTAGAAAGAGAGTTTGTTCATTGGCCGACAAGCACTGTGTTACTTGCATGCAACAACCAAAAAATTTCTGTAGCTCTAGGATTAACTTAGGACTTGGCTCACCTGTAAACAGAGCAACCAGTTGCGCTGCTTATTTCGGTACAATTATGTAGTCTGCTATTTCAACTTTCGAATTTTTTTGCAACTTTTATCTAAGTATGTTATTCTCGGGGGAAATTTCACCAAACTAGTTTCGCTACTGCTGGTTTCAATTTAGGGTAATTTTAGCTGCTGAGGACTCAAAATCGGGGTCACCTCTTCACTAGTATTTTCTACAGGAAGCGAGCGTGAGAGTCCGTCGAAATCACTGAGTGCTTCTCGGGATTTTCTGTTTCTTTTTTAAAATGCTCGATTATTTCGAGTCTCTTCTTTCTGGAAGAAGCTATTTGTTTATCAATCTGATCGCATTGAATATCAGAAATTCCGGCAGACTCTCGAGCTCGCTTTTCTAAATTTTGCAAATATAAATTTAAATCTAAACTTGTACTAGGCCTTACTTGTTTGACACCGGTTAGCACCGTCCCACTTCTTAATCTGGCTCCTGCTGGCTGATTTTCTGTTTCAGCGGTGTTCGTAGACGTTTTCTCAGCTACTTCCTTCGAGCTTGGGTTACCTCCTTCTAGCCGGAGCGGAATTTCCTTTTCGTCGCCCGGCAAGGCAGATTGTTGGTTTCCTAGGTTGCTTCCGGTTCGCCGGGACGGGCTGGCCCTTGAATCGTCCGGCGGGAAGTTTGAGGATTTTTTGGTTGTAAAGGCGGGTTTTCCTTGGGTTGCCCGTCGGTTCGTCTGTTGGTGGAGTGGTTGGCCGTAGGTGTTCTTGCAGGGGTCGTTGTTCTTAACTCGCTTCCTTGTCGCTCACGTAACCTTTCATGTCGCGGGCAGCTTTGGGGCCCACAAATATCCCGCGTTGGTACTTTGCGGTTTGTTGCCGGGGTATATGCTTACTCGGCTGGAGCAGATGTCGTGCCCCTAAGCAATCAAAGAACAGGAAATATTGATTAACTAAGACTTCTTCAATAAAAACAACGCTCGAATTTCTTTAACACATTTATAATTCTTTCTTTACCGTAAACTGACCTATCTTAACACGAATTACGTCATACAATTATTCCGACTCTAGAATTTACCTAATTTAATACTTGTTAATCTGACTCGAACCGTAACTTGCGAGCGCGATGACTGATAACTAAAAAACGGCTCTCGCCAGACCAGTCACTGGTCTTTTATGTCCGATACTCGGAAGTAAACTTTCTTTGCTTACAACGCGGATGTAAACAAACGACAACAACCTTGTCGTTTGCTCTACCGATTGCAGCACCTGAGTCGCTTAGTTGCAAACAATCACCTTATATAATAATTACCATGTGAGGTTAATTATTATCGTAATCGTAGATTTCTCCACTAAGCGCTCATCGCAGCCAGCTGTTGGACTAAGCAGCAAAAATAACCGACAGTTGCAGAACAATACCATGCGAGGTTAATGTTTAGCAATTGCTGATTATTTCGCTAGAATGCGGCCTTGACTGCTGGAAGAATCTTCCGTGTGCCGGGCCATAACATCCCTCCCCCCTTGGAAAAACTAGTTTCGGCAGAGAACTAGATCTGGAAAGGGCAACAGTCTTACTCATGAAAATATTTGGTTCTTTGATCCGTTCAGATTCTCAAATTTAATTGATTCTTACTTTGATTGTGTTATTTTTCTTAATCTTATTACATTTCCTTCTTTTCTTTTTCATATTTTTTCTTTTACATTATCTTGGCTTCTTTCTATATCTAATTTTTTGCGGTTGTTATTGATATTACATTTGTTTTTTCTTTTTTTTTCATCTTTATTTTCTTTTTATATTCCATTTCGTATATTTTCTTTTCATATTCAATTTCTTACATCTTCTCTTCATATTCAATTTCATATATCTTCTCTTCATATTTACTTTCTTTATTTGTCTCACATGTAATTTATTCCATTGTCTAAAAAACTTCTTTTTTACATTCACGTTTTCTGTTTTTGTTTTCGTAAATTTTCTCTACTTGTCTAATAAGCTATTTATTTCTATTACCTTAAAATTTTATTATTAACCTATTGTGCAAGAACTCCTTAATGACCTTACACGTATTACATTGTTAGAAAGCATTAGTTACTGTCTATAACAAAAATTCAAAAACACAAAAAGAATTCTTTTTACTATATTTTATATTGCTTCGCTTTACCTTGCTTTCTAACTACACGGGTTACCCCCAATACTTTACAAGACTATCCTACCACTTCTATTTATAAATTTTCTACTACCCTAATGTGGTCACTCCAATTGTACCAGTTGTTTTTCACGACGTTTGGCAGGGTTGTTGTCGGTATATTGGCTGTGGAGGGAATGATATCGATGGTAACGTTTGCCGCTTGTTCTTCCTTCCAGCGACGACTACTTTTTGCACACTTCGAACTGGATTAGACATTTGGATGGTTGGTATTTTGACAGTCGGCTGGTCTTCTTCATTTCTTCTTTTTCCTCCAAAGTCTTAGGTGGATAAAAATTTCTTCTGATATTGCAAAGATGACGATGTATCAACATTTCGTAATAGATGAGACAGCATCGTGTTCGTGATAAGGAATAATTTGTCCAAACCCTCATGCTTGATTGCTTTCTGGAACCTATTTAAATCATCGTTGTCTTTCCAGATAGCTTATATAGCCTCTAAAGTTTCTAACTTCTGAACTGTCAATTTACGGCTGAACTTTTCACTCATAATGTTCATTTTCTAATCAATCTTATTGACCTTTAACTTGGTATTATTTTCGTACTATTTCCATATGCACGATGGACTTCTCCCAATTATGTCACGAGTCCACCCGTACATAATGCGCTTGGTCTATTTCCCTTGAAAGTCTTGTAATATACTTTTTCAAACTGCGTAACATTCTGCTTGTTCATGGTTCTCTTAGCTTATTCGGTTCTCTATTTAGATTTTGCAGCTCTGAAAGCATCACTATAATCTTCAACTACATTCTTAATACTTAGTAAATTTTGCAAATTATTTTAATTTTTTCCTTTGTATGTGTTATGTTTTTCGGTTCTAAACTTCATCGAAACTCTTACATATCTCAGTGGCTTTGTACCTGTGCACGGATGTGTACGAAATGCCTTCTTCTCAGTCCTTTGGTAAGCGGTTTTAATGGAGTATTCCTGATGACTCTTTTCTTTTCTAGAGTTTCTTCTCCAAACTATCTTCCCAATTCGATCAACGTGTGTAGTTAAACAAAAAATCGACTACGGCGACGGTGAAAAGTTGATTTTTCTAAGGTGCTCATTGTTTCTTCCAACACCCACAGTAATGTTGTGATGATCAAATTGCTCCACGTAGACTATCCAGTAATGTTTCCAAAACTGATGCAGCTGCCACTTCTGCTTTTATTTCCATAAAGTTGCTCAGCTTTTACCCACTGTTAGCGATAATCGTTCATTCGTTACTTTTAATTTTTCTATCTTTGCTTGCGTTATTCACTTACCACACGAATTTATTTCCATTAATCTACGGGTGTCCCGGAAGGGTACCGCCATACTGCACCCATAGAATCTTGATAGAAGAAGGAACAGAAAAGTCTAACATGACACATGTCCTATCTTGCGTAGTTTTGGAGTTATTAAGGTAAAACTGATTTTTCTTAGAATCCGCTTCGTAACTTACAGTTTACCCTACAGCTCCGTAAATACTTTGCGGAAATAAATCGCACCTTGTAATTTTTTAGAGCAAAAAATTAACTTTTAAACTGTTTAATAAAAGTTTTCCAAGGTGATATGTGTTCAGGCCACACCAATATCCCACGATGATTCCCGGATTCCTCCCCAGATAGTTTTCCTAAAAACTAAACCAAGAAAATACAAAGTATCTATTCAAAAGTTTGTTACAAAAATACTCATCTAAAGGGATATCGAATTCCCATCTGCAGACCAGTTCACGCCTTACAAAACCTAAACGCTGCAATCCGGGCTGTTCGACATCACACTTAGTCTAAAAAACAATTAAAAACTCATTATTAATAAACAGATGAAGTATAATTAACAAAAACTTACCATTTCTCTAACAAATCCTACTTCCCTCCGATTATTTAAATTGACATGTCAAAATGCAACACATCACATCAGATGTTCTCGCCTTCGCCGCAGTCAGAGTTCAGTGCAACTTTAATGGCCCACTATGACGTAACTGGGGACGCCGCCGTAAAAGTCTAACAAACCTTGAGAACGAGCGTTGCCAAGGCAACCGATCATGAAGCCGAAACGTAGCGGTTTGCGGCGGCTATAAAAAGGCGACGAGCTGCAGCAGAATCATCCATTCCCAATTCAGAATTTGATCTGAACACATCAGAATTTACTCTGATTTTCCTAATTATACAAACTAATCTTAGGTAAATGATTGTTTCGGAAAATTAAAAGGTCATAAAATGAAGAAGTTTTTCCCATACTTGCGCATCCCATTCTTATAAGAAATTTCCAAGAATTGTTACTTTCAAATTGGGGTTTATTTTGTTCTAAAGGCACGACGACACATTCTAAGAGATCTGTGCTCAAGCTAAAGGGGGGTGCCGGTTTTGAAGAATAACTCAACTTTGTAAATTCAAATATAAAATATTTTATTCAATTATATATCGCTAAAAATTAATATCACAAATTCATTTTTAACGTGATCTTAACCTATGTAAAATAATTCAACACTTAAAATTAACCTAGCCTACGACGATAATTCAAGATAATTCCGTGAGTTCAAAAAAAAAGGGAGAAATGTCGCCACAGTTGTTTGTTCCCCTTATTTCTGAAAAAGAAAGTGAAAAGAATCCAAAATTAACTTCATGTATGATTAAAATAAAATAGAAGTTCTAGTGCTGTAGATCTAAGCACTATAGTAGTAATAAATAGTTAATGTGGCCAAAGTCCCTGAGCTAGCTTCTGTGGTGGATAGAAACTTTTCCTACCTTCATAACTCCATGCAGGTATTTCCTAATACTTAAGTGTTCTTGTTTATTCGAATAATTTGCCACTTTTACGGGACAGGCTCCTGCATTAGCGATTCTTACAAAAGCTAGTCTATCCTTTAGACTATTTTCGCTGTGTTCGCCGTGTCTGTGTTGACTAGTCAATCCTGCGCTAGAATCTTCGGCTATAGGCTTAATGGGCTCCGAACTTTCGCAAGGCGTGATATGGATCTTCTCCCAGAAGGGTACCAGAAATGGGTCCTACCATTTAGGTACTATTTTTTCTGCAGTGCTGATTTTTTCTTTTTCTATGTCGGCCGGGAATGGATTTACAAGACTGTTACTCTGCCGAGCTGTGGGTCCCAAACTGCTATATTTTCACAAGAAGCGTTTTCTTCTATACCTTTGCTGGCGTCTTGTATCAGCAGCTTCATATTTAGGCAGTCGATTATAGCTCTGCCACTGAGGAAATCCATTCCAAATATACCGTCGGCTGGAATTGAATCCGTATCACTAATGGCATTAAATCTGCAGACATGCTGACTGTTATCTATCTGCTACTTTACCTCACAAGTGGCTATGGAACTCCTAGCGGATCCGAACAGTCCTCCAATTCTGATTTTGTGATGTGTCTGTACGGGCGTAGTCCTCTTTATTATTTAATCTTAATTATACTACAGGTAGATCCGGTGTCTATTAAAAGTCTCCACTTACCTTCTAATGCCATGTTCGATTGGACTGTTATGACAAACTGACTCTGAGAATCTAATTATTCATTGCCTTCTCTGCTAGATATTTCTTGAGACAATTCTTCGTATAGTGGTCCCATGCTCGGCAGAACTGGGAGTAAAGCCCCTCCCCTGCCGTAAGGACTTTCCATTAACGCCTTCTTTATTATCAGCGACTCTGACGTGATGTATTCGGGAGTTGGAAATGAGGGATGCTTTCCGCCTATATGGTTGGCATTCTCTAGAGATATACCCAAGCTCTCCACATTTGAAGCATTTGATATTCTTTCCTCTGAGAAATCCCGGTACTCCCTTCCGTGTCTCCGGTACCATGAGTTGAAGCCTTTCCGAGTCCTTTTCAAATAGAGAGCATCATCCTGTACTCCTTCAAGCGATTCAAATTTCCTTCTAGTTAGGTATACGTGAGTCAGTTTAAGCATGACGCCAGCTTTAAATGTCGCTACTGCATTTGCCTCGAGTTCTGCAATCAGACTTCTATCTCCTTCCGGGTATTTTGCCGAGACCGCCGCTTTTATCTGATCGAGCAATTCTTTCATCCGGTCTGCGAACTCCCAGATATCTTCGCCGGGCCTCTGCCTGCATGCCAGCATTTCCATTCGCCATTCACTAAAAGATTTTTTAGACATGTAAGCTGTCATATTGCCTTGCTCACTGTTCTCCCCGGAATATGTTTCTGTCCTCTGGAATTAACCGGTTTCGTTCGATTACCTCTTTTCCACTCGACGCCAACTCCTGTTTAGGCTGTTCCCAGAATAATAATTTTCTTGGCTTGAACCCCTTACTTGTGTTCGCTTTATTAATGTTTTGATTCGGACTTCTGTCTGAAGATCTATCGAACCCCAATTCTTTCTCTAGTACTGCTATAGTTACCTCGGCCTCCTTTAGCTGTACCTTTAGTGAGTCTATATTTTTAAGGGCTCTTTTTCCTTCTGGATTTCTTCCAATGCTTGTTCTGCATCTATTTCAGGGCTCTGGGATATCTTCGAAAGCTGCTGTCACAAGTACATATAAAGCTTCGCCTTTTGTACTTTTTTTAGCACTCTCACTCTGTTCCCCCAGTAATTTCTATGCCTCTTTTTCTGTCCACTTTTCCCGTAGCTCTCCCGTTATATGCTCCCCAATATATTGCCATTCTTGTTCATAACTCTGCAATATTGCCTGGCATTCCTTAAGTTCCTGTGATTTTAGTTTTAATTCCCTTTCCTGGGCCTGCTAGTGGGTTAATTCCTTCCTAGGTAATATATTACTCCTAAATGTTTTTCTATTCCATTCTAACTAAATGCTGCTTTGCTGCACATCAATTTAATGCTCGTAATGAAAAAAAACGCAATGCTGGTAACCCGAATGTTGGGAAGGTATGTATATACCCACCAATAAGAGCATTTCCTTGCTACTTAAAAGAAGAAGAAGAAGATTATTTATTATCAAATTGTATGGCGGTGTGCAGTGCAAATTTTGTGATTTTAAAAGTGAAATATCTCGGAAAGTGTAAGTTTCCGCGAAAAATAATTGTCATATTTGTGATTTGCGAGCAAATTATAAGTTATTCGCAAAGTTTGAAGAAAATCGGTTATGATGGTTGATTCCTGACTTATGCCAAAACAACTGTAATTACAGTCACTATACTCGAGACTATTAAACAACGATTAGTCTTCTTAATTTACTATTTACTTTCGTTAGCCTCCTATGTATTGCCTAACAACAAAATTATCAAAGGCCCACCCGATTATTATTCTCGATAATTCTTAATCTTTGTCTGACACGCTAAAGAACAAAACAAAACAAAAGCAAATCCAATATTTATTTTTTTAATTTTATTTTAAACCACACAAAAAAAGAACACAAGAAAAATCTCCAATTAATTTTCACTGTACCCTAAAAAAAAATTTCCCCACAATTATGCATTGATGCCTACGAGTTTGTGTATAACCGGAGTAGCTAAATTAGCTTTGCTCCTAATGTGTGTATTTGGAGTAGCTAAATTAGCTTTGCTCCCAGTGTGTGTGTTTGGAGTAGCTAAAATAGCTTTGCTCGCAGTGAATGTTTGTGTGGAGTAGCTGATAAAGATCAACTCCTCAAATGACGTAAGTGTAATTTTCAAATTAATTTCACAAAAAAAAACATAAAAATCACAAAAAACAAAACTTAATTTATCCTGGAAAGAAAAGAAAATTTAAGCCCAGAACTTAAGCCTACCCGGTTTCCTAGTACTCAGTAAGCTGAGGCTTAGTTAAGCCGCAGATGAAAATTTTTAAGTTGTCAGCACTGCTGTAATTGTGAATTTTTTTACGGAAAATTGCCATTGAGGATTAAAAACCAAGCGAAAAGAAGATCTTTATTTACCAGTTTGTTATGGCTTTTATCTGGATGGATATCAAATCCAAAATCGTTGTTTCAGAATGTTTCCACAACGTAAACCATCATAGCCGAATGTTTCTACAGTCTGAACCGAGAATAAAAATCAACGTCATGCCATTTCTCGAAATGTTACGGGCGCCTTCTTATAATATTTTCACAGGTGACACCTTGCGATATTATATTATACATTTTTTCGTTGCTTATATCCTCTACATCAGATAAATAACTCATTTTTGTCTTAAACTGTTTGGTTTCTTCCTAAAACGTCAAATGGAATGCTGACCTAGCTGCCAGATAGTAGCTATTTTTGGATTGGAAAATTTCAATTTAGTTTTAAAGTATAACTTTTGAAATATCTACGTTCCTTTAATAACAAAAATTATAATATTTAGAAAAAAAACGCAGCCAGCTGTTGAGCTAATAAGCAAAATAACCGACAGTTGCAGAACAATACCATGCGAGGTTATTGTTTAGCAATTACTGATTAGTTCGCTAGAATGCGGCCTTGGCTGCTGGAAGAATTTTCCGTATACCGGGCCATAACACAGAGGCAGTTAAAGCTATACTACCCTTATCGTTGGAGGTGACAAAAAAAAACAACAAATGCCCCCGAAGCCAGACTCAGCTGCGAGTTAAAGGGGAATGTGTCTTGCCCAGCATCTTGTCTTGGTCTTAAACCTCTTTATAGTTCGTGAAGGATCAAGGGTTTTGAAGCACTTATGTTTTAGTAACAGGGACAGGGACTTTCAATCCACAACGCCCGTTTTGATTTTGTTTACTTTCATACCTTGCTCTTCACAAACTTGTTTTTTTTTTAACTTTTTTTTCTACTTCTTACATATGAATTTCTAAAATATGCATTTTCACTATAACTTCATTATTCACTTTTCTTTTATTTTCTAATCAAAAACGACCGAAGTTTTCCATTTTTTCTTCTAAACCAACTCTGTTGAACCGAAAACTTAATTACTCACGTTTCCTTTTTGTATTTTCAATAAAAAACGACCGAAGTTTTTCTTTCGACCGCACGGCCGAGATCTTTTAACAAAACTCCTCGAGCTTTTTTACTTCATCCACATTTTTATTCCTGAGAAAATTGTGACTTTTACTTTGGACGTGAATGTACAATTCCCATTGCGGGCCCCGTCGACGACTTGCAACTGTGTAATTTAATACCATGCTCTTGTGATAAGAGTTTTCATGGTAAAAAATATTTTTCGGCACGTTATTTGTCAGTGCATATTTTCGATTTCTTCATTCTTTATTTTTTGTTTTAGCGTTTTTTTTGCAATAAGAAACTTTTATTTTGGTCGTCGACTTGCGGGATGCATGGGAAAAATATGTGAAGAAACCGCTGACTTTGTTTCTTCGTGTATTTTTCTGATAAGCCAACCATGTTTTTAAGCATGGTTAGCTTATGAAAATTTTCTAGGTAGGTTTACCAGGCTAGATGGTACTGCCTTTGTGTGTATGTGTGTATGCACAACAAAGTTCAGCATTGAATTCTTTTTTATTGGCTTATCGAATCACTCTTTGTTATCAGCGCATTCATAAATGAATGTACTCCTTAAATCATCTCCGTTCTCTTCAATATTCAATAGAAATTTAGCTACATTTGGAGAAACAGGCTTTCCAGTTGCAATATTGTGAAGACTGTCTTCTACAAAATCTTTAAGTTGCTATTTGCAAATGCTTAATCGTCTGGGTTCCAGATCTGCAGTAAGATGTTGTAATTGTCTTAATCCACAGATATTAAGAACATGAGAGATCAAAGCTTTTTGTCCAGCGTTGACGTGCAACTATAGAGTTTGTGGAGTGTGCAATTCCACTCAAACGTATAACTGCATCAGCATTAATGGTTTGCTCCAGAGTAAGATCAATTGGCATTCTTGAAAACTGTTTATTAGTTCTATTAATTCCAAAAAACAACCGTTCTTAAAATCGTGTTCAAGGACTCGGTGCGTTTCATTCACATAATTCAAATTTTCTGAATACTTGATACACCAACGAGCATCGATGTCTCTAACTTAAACTTGTTTCTATTTCGCTTGGGTCACTGTGTGGCTCGTAGCAATATTTTGGTATTGTTGCAGATGTTTTAAATGGTTCTTTGTTTTTAGGAGATTTGTGCACAGATGTTTTATCACCAGTGATAGTGACGTTTTTGTAACTTTAATATTTAATGAGCTACCACCACAGGTATATTATACCAACGGTATCGTGCAGAGTTTCTTTCCCGCTCAGTGTATCAACATAACGATCGAAACGGATTATATCAGGAGGGCAAACTTGTGAGCGACGAACAGATGGCTTCGGTCTCACATTTTTCCAAGGTGCTATAACTACAGCAATGTTCAAATCTAATCAAAACATTAATGATTTTTCTACTGCTGGTAATACTTTTCACAGCAATACCTAGAGTAATATGCTTAGATGGTTTAACAGTGCCATTACTGACACAAAAAATATGTTTAGTTTTTTAATCATAAAAAAAAAACAAATAAAATTTTTTTTTTCTTTGTTATTTTATTTTTAAAATATCTATTTTTCTTAATTTTTATTTTATCTATTCTCTTTTTGTGTTTTATTTTATATATTTTTCTTTAAAGTTTACCAGCAAATTTCTTTATTTTTTTTATATAATTATACCTTTTATTCGTAATGTAATCTATGTTGCAAACAATGCCACTTATTTATGAATTTTGTGTATACTTAGATTTTTAGGATATTCGTGTGGTTTACAATATTCTTACTTATGCTGTTGCTTAATTCATTTTCAAGGCTTTGTCCAATGAGCAACCGAATGATCGTCTGGCATATTAATTTAATGTGGTTCGATAATTAAACTAGCTAGTATAAAAATTACAGCCGTAATAAAAACATGTTTTTTTTTTAACGGAAAAAAAAAAGACTGGCACGGTGCTAGCAACGAGAAAATTGTCTGGGAATAGTGAATTTATATTATTCGATGTTTATGAAAACAGATGCAAAAAGAAAATTCGAACTAAACCGCAACCCCTCTCACCAGCCAGATGGGCTCCGTGGCTATTGAGATGTTGGGAAGAGGGCAGATAGCAAAGAATCAGCCGAACTAAAGTTTTGTTTTTCGAGATTTTACTAGCTCTCGGACTAAAAGCCAGATTGCCATCGGGAAACCAACCCCTTTTTCCAGAACATTTTGAATTACTTGATTGTTTAGTTTATAAGTTTCTCCAGAACTTTGCTAAGAAAACAAAGTAGACCTATAGGACGAGAATCATTAGTAACAACCGGAGTAGAACACTTAGCTTAAGGTAAATTAACACCTCTTTTCCAAAAACAGGGGAAATTGTTAATATGTCAGACAAGAGTTAAAAATGTAAACTAAACTATCGGAAATAATAGGGTACAGATTTAAAAAAAAATTGTTGGAATATCATCAGAACCACAGGCTTCAAATTTTACGGACATGAATGCATTAAGAACCTCCTCATTAAGAGCTCAACGAAAGCTGATATAATCGTGATAATCGAAAAACTCCCCTTCCATATAAACAGGTAGTAGGGATTGAGAATTAGTGTTATTGGTGGTGAAATATGAGTTAAGGTCATCAGGATTAATACCGCATGATGGCGCTACTTTTCTACATATTCCATTGTGTTTTAAATTAGATCACAAGGATGGATCTAGCATTCCTGGTAGAATACCTCTTCTTGGCAGTATGTACCGCTTTGTTAATCCGGTTTCGCAATATCCTCATCGCTTTTAGAATCCTTGTATTTACGAAAGAAAAGTTCTCTTTCAGCGATCATGAAGTCAATATTAACACTGTGCCAAGGAATATTAGCCGACCAAATACCCTTCGTCGGAACGTAGTTATCATGCCAATATGAGACAAGATTGTAGAAATAATCAAGCTGTTCATCAATTGCTGCATAATTCTGAATTTGATGCCAGGATAGGGAAGATGCTTCTGATACTCATTAATAGCAATTGCATTATAAGATCGATATGTGATTATTTCTGAAACCAAGGAAAATGAGAAAATGAGGAAAATTTGTGTCGTGTGTGTCCTATTTAATGGTGTAATTACACCCGCGCCCCTCTCCTGAGTTAGCGCGTACGTACCGGAGGAGTACGTAACAAAAGTTTTATATCATAATCAGATTACTTCTACCAGCTCGTTAGAACATTATTTTATTTTCTTGTCATATATAGGGACGTGGGTGTAATTGCACCATTTAGTAGGACACACACAACATTTAGTAGGACACACACGACTCCCTCTCCTGAGGGGACTTTCTGACCTAAGGAAGGTTAGAGCACGAAACCTATAGAAACGAAATTAAAGGATGAAAGAAAATACCTGCAGTTCAATATCACTGGTGTTCCTTTTACTTAGTACCTTCAAAAGCGGCTAATCCACAGTCTCAATATACAAAACTAGTGCGGCTCTATTTAATATTTAAAACTCTGGACCGGCGCAATATTTCTCAATTATTCCAATCACTGCACTAGTGTAATGTTACTTTCTAATATATATACCTATACCTTACTTTAACTAGACTATTTCGAAGCTCTACTCCTTCTCCTCGTCATAATCCTTCTTGATATTATTTGCTTAATTTGCTGTTTTAATTTTCCGTCTTCACGATTTACTTTGATCCCTCCCTACTTTTGTTTTCACTTGCCTTCACTCAGGTTATAATTTATTCTTTTCTCACGTGCTGACTTTCACTTTTTATACACTTTTTGATTTCTTCGGATTTTTTTTTCAATATCTCTAACTGGCTGTCTCGGCTCCCCCCAATATTCTCGTATCAATTTTCTCGTATAAATTTTCTCGTGGAACATTTGCTCGTAAGTCAATTTACTTGTATCAATTTTCTCGTAAAGCCATTTTCTCGTATCAACTTTCTCGTAAAGCCATGTTCTCGTATCAATTTTCTCGTAAGTCAACTTGCTCGTATCAATTTTCTCGTAATCCAATTTGCTCGTGTAAAATTATGTTTTGAATTAAATAGTTCGCGCGCGCAGGCAGGAGGCAGGTTCGCATGATCGCTCTTTTTTGTGTGTCTCGTCTGGTGTGCTATAGATGCGGCTAGTTGGCTCTGCGGTCACAACTCCATTCGGATTTTAATGAAGTTTAATAAATTTAATTTTTTTCTTATTTTAATAAAAGTTAAATAAATCTAACTTATCTACTGATTAATTATTAATTCGGATTCTAATAAGAGTTAAATAAATCTAGAACAAGGTTTTTCTTTCATTTTCATACTTCAACTAAATATCCACTTAACAACTCATATGGAAAAGTTACTAAAGATCTACATACTGTTAAAGGGATTTTCCAATGGACCAGGAAAAGGGTTCTTAAGTGAAAATGTTAAATATAATAATATAATTGTAAAAACTTTATTGATAATGAAGTGGCTATGTCGGTTAAAGATTTAGGTCTATCACGCACGCTCGTTAGTCTCGACTACTTCTGTATGTTGCAGGGTGTTGCAACTACTGTCATTTTCTTTACGTTCCTTCCCGCCTGTTGGATTTGCCGTGGTTGGTTTACAGTCGGCCATTCCTACTTCCTCAGCGACCTCGCTGAAATCATGGTAGTCACTCAATTCGTCTTCCATCTCAGGAGAGTCGTCGTCATCAAAAGTACCGTCAGGGGGGAATAAACACCATCGCTTTAGTTTATCACTCGCACGTTCACATATGCGCGCTGCGTCCTTTTAGCATACGGGATATCTTCAATCAGATATCTATCCTTGTCTAAGACTTTAGACACAATATATGGTCCCTTGTAGAATGGCTCCAATTTCCTAGGTGCTCCAGTACTCGCAGGCTCGTTTTCTATCATCACTAGCTCGTTGACGTCATATTTTACAGGCTTTTTATGATGTTGGTCAAATCTAATCTTTCATACTGCTCGTTTTTCATTTATAGCTTCAGCGGCTTCACTACGGATCTTAGTAATATCTTCGAGTTTGTCAGGATTTTCGTCTTATAAGCACATCGTTATTTTATTTTGTAATATATCTCGCGGGTTATAATTGAACACTAATTCATGCGGGCTTCTGCTTTCGTTTGACTTTTCATCGTATCCAGCACCCGCTGTATATCCCGAAGCTTCTCGTCCCATTTTCTATCTTCTCGATTGATCGTCGTTATCATTGATATGAGTGTCCTATTGACTCGTTCGATCTGGCCGTTTTCTCGTGGAGTACGTACTGCCGTTTTAATACTTTTTATGCCGTTTTCAATACAATAGCTTTCGAAAGTTTTTGAAGTAAACGAACTACCTCGGTCTGTTATAATTCTCGCAGGCATTCCTACAAAACTCGTCACTTCGTTCAGCGCCTTTATTACAGCGTTTGTTGACGTATTTCTTACGGGTTTTACTATAACATATTTTGTGAAAGGGTCAATCATCCCTATAATATGAACCTTCCCCTTACTGCTTCTTGGGAATGGACCTAAATGATCTAAATGTAATGTGTTAAAAGAAATCGGTTCTATTTCATCAAAGTGATATTCTCCTTCCTTTTTCCCTCCCGGCTGTTTGTTATAAGCGCAGTCAACGCAAGCCTTTATGTATTTTGTTACGTAACTATGCATTTTAGGGAACCAGTAAAGTTCCTTTAATCGATCGATTGTCTTTTCTATCGCTAAATGACCAACTTTATCATGAAGACTATGAACTATTCGCCATTTTACGGGTCTGGGAACAACCCACAATCTTTTCTCGTTCACTTTCCGAAACAATCGTCCTCGTTCCAGTTCATAATCTTTCCTGAGCTGTTTATCATTAATTTTTTGATCTCATAAATTAGAAATAATATCTCGTAGCTGAGGGTCTTGCAGTTGCATCGTGTATAATCAATCAGCGTCATTGATAGTTATTTTAAATATTTCTTGCGACACTGGTTCCATTTCTTCTGAAGGCTCATTCGGTGCTCGGCTTAAGGCGTCCACGTGTCCCATTGCTTTCCCTGGTCGATGTTCTAAAATGGCGTCGAACTCTTGTATTCTTAGCCACCACCTCGCAATTCTTGGTATAAGTTCCTTTTTACTCATGGTCGTTTTAAGTGCATCCGTTGTGGATCGACTAAAGTAAGCAATCGGTCTCAATTCTTTATTTTCTCGCTGTAAAAGTACTCCCGCCAAACCATACCTGCTGGCATCGCAATGTATCTCGATTTCTGCATCTACCTTATAGGCTATCAAGACCGGTTTCATCGCCAATATCTCCTTAAGTTTAATGAGCGCATTTTCTTGCTCGTTACCCCACACGAATTGTATATCCTTTTGTAGAAGATTATTTAGTGGCTTCGCTAAAATTGAGAATCCAGAGGCAAATTTTCGGAAATAACTGCTTAAACCTAAGAACTGCCTGACTTCGGTTACATTTGCGGGTCGTTTAAAGTTGACTATTGCTTGCGTTTTTATAGTTCCGAGTTGAGTTCCATTAGGCGTTATTTCATGCCCGAGATATTCTATAGTCGTTTTCATAAACTCGCATTTTCTCAGGTTCAACGTTAAGTTTGCTTGTCTTATTGCATGAAATACCCGTCTCAACTTCAGCTTCATTTCCTCGAGGTTTCGACTCCCAACCAACAAATCGTCCATGTAAATCAAGACATCCTCTTGTTGCAGCATACCCTTCATCTTTGACATTAAGCGCTTAAACACAGATGGGGCGTTCTTCAACCCAAATGGCATTCTCTGAATCTCGTACAATCCGTCAGGGGTGATGAAAGCGGTAAACATTCGGCTGTTTTTTTCAATCGGCACTTGGTAAAATCCGCTATTCAAATCAACTATGGAAAAGTATTTGTATTTACCGGCTTCCTGCAATTGCTCTTCTACGTTTGGTGTAGGACAAATTTCTTTCTTCGTGCATCTGTTCAACGTCCTATAGTCAATACAGAGACGATCACTTCCGTCTTTTTTCTTCACCAATAACGCAGGGCTCGCATATTCAGATATTGACTCGCAGATGACATTATTCTCCAACAAATCCTGGCCATATCCTTCATTCTTTCGCGTTTAGGGTATGGAACCCTATACGCCTTTTGTTGAATTGGTTTGTCGCTGTCTAGCTGGATTTCCATTTTTAACAGAGTTGTGCAGCCAATTTGATTTAAATTACACGCGAATATGTCTTTGTAATTGTTCACTAGCTCAACAATCTATTGTTTCTCGTCTACATTTATTTCTCCAGCTCGAATTTCATCGTTGTCAATCACCGTATCTCTTCGCTTTCCCAAGTCCAAATTCAAATTATCTCTTTCGATTTTCAACATATTAAATTCTTTTATTACTCGCAAGCCGTCAGTATTTAGGATATCCCTACCAATTATGAACGATGATGGCATAAAATTATCTCGTACCATATAAAATAAACCCCTCAGTTTCGTATCGTCAATTTTTAAATCAATTTGAAGCCTTTGAGTCGCCATTGTAACACCTCCCAAAAACCCAGAGATTTTCTTACTACAATTTTCTTTAATTACATCTAGTTGATTAGCAACGCTTTGCTTCACCATTGAACAGTCGGCACCATTATCGATAAAAGCTACAAACCCAAAATTGTTGATTTTAATTACTTTATAATATTCGTTTTTTAGTTCGCTTTGAAGGAAACCAATTCTAGATATTGATGAAGCGCTACAGTCCTTGGGCTCGCCCTTACGATGCACTCGACTACATTTGTTGCAGCGATCTCGTCGCGCTGGCATTTGGTAATCTCTAGAAAGATGTCCGGGCTTATGACAATTAAAACAGGAAATCTGACGTTCTTCAGGACAAGAAGCTATTACATGTCCTGACTTTTTACAGTTAAAACATAAAATTTCGCGCTGTGTTTGTGTCTTATTTGCATTACCTACATTTTTCCTGCTGTCATTAACACGGCTATTTATATTTTGAAGATCCTTATTGGTATCTTTTAACGCTCGTAACTTTGTACACCATTCGACGACCATAACTCGCATTTCCGCCATCGTTTCGATTTTTTGACTTTGAAAACTTTTAAATAAATCGTCATCTCGTACACCCAAAAGAAAGTACTTAATTATAGAATAATCAGCCAAATTACCGGTACGCCCTACTTTCCAAATTTCGTCTAAATAAGCGGTTAGGCTCTCCTGTGGGTGCCGCTTACGATTCATAAGTGCAATATGTACGTCGGCTTCGCTGCTCTTAGAACCAAACTCATTAACTAAATTATGAGAAAGCTCTTCCCAATTTTTAAATACTTCAGCGCGATCAAACCAAACCTTTGCCGATCCCTTTAATTTTATACCCGCTGCGAATAATAACAATTTTACTGGTCACTTATAAATGCCATCGAAAATAGCGGCAATCTTATCTTTGCCATTACTACAAGAAGATGAACGTTGTGTTATATTACTTCTAGTAACAACACCACTACGCTCCGCAAGGTTGCTGCTATTCTGATTTCCACACAAATTCTTAGCCGGAAACTCGATAAAAATTAACGCCAATGGAATTTAATACAGCACCAAATTGCTATAAAGTTTATGCTTGGGAAAAACTACAGCGAAATAAAAAACAAAACTGATTCAAATCGAAATAAAAATGTGAGCAACAAGCAGTTAACCGGAATAATATATGGGAGCAATGAAACAATATGTCTACTCTATAACACACATCACTGATCACTGGTAGCAAGATTACTCATTGCAATTTTCAAATTGGGTGATTGTTCCCCCTTCTTCAAGAAGAAAAAAAACTTCAGTCTTTTAGACGAGAAATCTTCCTCATATAATTTCTTCTTGGTTTATCCATGTGCCTCAAAGCAAAGAAAATTGCAACGAGTTGTCTTGCTCCCATATAACTCATATTTACTTTTTTTAAAAAAGTATTTATATGGGAAATTGGTGTGACCTCCATCATTGAGCTTCTATGGTAGGCGATCAGGGATAACTATACTGATGAGACCTCTCTGATCGCTGAGCCGAAATGTTCAATCATTTTTTTGAACTTAAATGCAATTTGCAAATTTATTGTAATTATTTTCAATAAATTTCAGTATTTTAGACGAGAAACCTTCCTACAAGGTTATCTCTAGGACTGCCAAAAATTGCATGTATAAGACTCGCACCCTGTTTAAAGTAGAAGCCTATCAATTGAACTTCCAAAAATGTTACCTGTAACATTCGCACCCTGTTTGAAGTAGGGGGCTTTCACTCGTACTGTCAAAAATTACATGTGTAAGATGCGCGCCCTGTTTAAAATCGGAGACCACAACTCGAATTTTCAAAAACTGTACCTGTAACGTTCGCACCCTGTTTAAAGTAGAAGGCTATCACTCAAACTTGTACAACGTACAACGGTAGCATTCGCACTCTGTTTAAAGTAGATGCATGTCACTCGAACTTCCCAAAGTTTTGCCTGTAACATTCACACCGTATCTCTCGGACTGCTAAAACTTGCATGTATAAGATTCGTAGCCTGTTTAAAGTAGAAGCCCATCACTTGATCTTTCAAAAAGTTTACCTGTAACAATCAAACCTGGTTTAAAGTAGAAGGCTATCACTCGAACTTCTGACACGTGTAACGGTAACATTCGCACCCTGTCTAAAATAGATGGGATCACTCAAATTGTACCTGTAACACTATGTTTAAGCTAAAGGGTATTAAAAGGAGACGATTCTCGTTCGAACTTCCAAAAATCGCATCTGTGACATTCATACCCTGTTTAATTTATAATTCTCTTTTTCGTTCTTCGCGGTATTAGCACCCTGTTATAAATGCACAGCCTTAACTCACACCATAAAAAATGTCTCTTGTAAAATTCGCACACAGGTTAAGCTTCTCAATTATAAGTTGATCTGCTTGATCTTGAGCTACTTACAAGATAACTTTCTGTTTATATGAACGTTCTTTAATGTACGGAATTCCCGTCGGATCTCTAAAATGATATTTTATAAAATTTCTTTACTCTAAGCTATAAATTTACAAATTTGTAATTTTAATTTTATATCGTTGCGAATTTTTCCCTAAAGGCGGGAAATTCGCACGACCATTTTTTCGACTTTTTTATACTGTATGTGCATTTTTAACTAATAAAATGATGGTGCGAATTGGTGAAATCTGGTGTGAATTTCCCCTACACGGATTTGACATTTTCTAAATAATTTCAGTGGTTAAGATCAAAAATTTATTAATTGTGGAAAAAATATTTGTGAACTTTATTGCTGAATTTTTCCAAGATTAAATGTAATTTATTTTTGAATAGAATATTGAATTAATTTAAATTACAGTAGCTAAATTTGTGTACAATTAGTTCATGTCAGTTGTCCTTCATCTTCCTATATCAGGTTAGCTGAAACATACATGCGATCTAAGTTTTGCTTGCTTTGATAAATTTATACTAGAGTATTATCTAGATACAGTAAATAAGTTCTAGTGAAAATTAGAATTAGAGTGCGTAGAAACACGATAAAAAACTATAAATTATATCGAATGTGAACTTACGTTAGCTTGTTATGAATTTAAACTTTCCGCTACACTAACATAACCACCCTAGCGCTACATTTTTCAATGATTCCATCCAGAACGAAAGATACACTATAGAACGACTCATAAATTTTCATAGAAGATTTATAAATGAAGCGAACAGTACAAATAGCTCGCTTCAATCGACAGAATAATTGTTCTCCCCAGTATATGGGAGTTCTAGAGCAAGGTACACGAAAGAATACATCTAATATATATTTGGGTTTTGTTGTTGAAATATTCTTGATATTCTTGTGATTGCTAAGTACAAAGTATTTCGTGTGTTACCAAGTTATCACTGGACATTTTTTTACCTTTTACCTTTAATGTAAAATCAAAAAAAAAAATCAAATAAATATGTATACAAATATGTACGTATTTTGAAAGATCCTGTATAGCTTTTAGTGTTAGAAACGTTATGTTTATAATAATTCCATGCAATAATTTTTTTTTTGTATAAGTTCTTACAAAAAAAAATTTTAACGCAATTTAAAAAACAGGCCAAGTGCAAGTCGGACTCGCACACGAAGGGCTCCGTACCGTCGTACAAAATTTAACACTATGTATACGCAAAATAAGTTTCTTGTATACGGTCACCATTTATTTTTAATTTAATTTTATTTTTATTATTTGTTGTTATAGCGGCAATATAAATACGCAGTCTGTGAAAATTCAACTGTGTACCTTTTGCGGTTCATGAATACAGCCTGGTGACGGACATCGTAGGCTTAGTAATACGGTTCCCGATTATACCCTATGGATACGGAACCCTAAAAAGGAAACTGATAAAAAAATTACGTTTTGGAAACGGCGACCAAATTTTTGTTTGTGAATTATTAGGGAGTATTGATCGACTTGGCTAGAGATCTTTTGGTCAAATTTTGTGTATTTGCACTCGATATACTCCTTATTGTCGTCACTAGCTATTTTACCGAAAGCTATTCTCGTATAGAATCTTATTAATCTCTTCGTGGTGCATCTTTTTAGGTGAATTTATCCAAAGATAAGCAGGCACTTGATAACAATCTAGTAGAAAAAAAGTTTGTAGGTGACACAGAAAGTGGTGACTTTATGAAATTATCAATGAAAATACAGTGGGCTTTATGTAGGGTGAATAAATGTGAAGCTGATCGAGTAGCAATAAAAGAAAAAGATTCGACTAAGAGGTGCACTCATAAAGGCTTTAAGACTTTACATAGTAAGGCAGAAAATAACTCAATGGATGGGTCCATATCTGAAGATGACACTAAAATTATTATTATTATTTCAATGATCTTGACCTTTTCAATTCTTGTCCTGCAACTTATAAACGCAATGCCATTGATAAAATGCTTTTTTAGATGGTGTTTCTCCTTTTCATATGTATACTTTTATTTTTGTGACTTGCTATTATTTTTTTTCCTGTTCTCAATATATCTCCTTCTTTCATTCCATCATTTATTTTTTGGTTTTCCTCTTGATATTTATTATTAATTATTAAGTAGTAGTTTTAAATTTTTTTTTTACTTCAAACTTTTTTCCTTTTTTGAATTTGAATTGAAGTTATTTTTTTTTGTTCTTAATTTTCTATTTCCTTGGTAATTCTTTATATACATATTATACAGATCATATATATATATTTTTTTTTTTGGGGAATTTGGAATTTATTTCCTTACTTGTAGTATAATATTTTATTTTTTACTATTTTTTATTATTGAGTTTGCTAACGTTTATTTTTAAATCTTTTATTTTTTCTAATTTTGTCTAATTTTTATTTCTTTTTATTAGCTACATAGCCTTAGCTTTAGTTGTAGTTTTGTATTCCTATTCTACTCTTTGTTTTAATTTAAGTTTAGTCGCTTTTTCTACCAATTAGATATAGATCCTTTTTTTTTCTCTCTTAATTTAAGTCGGTAGTAAGTAATTGGAGTAAGCTGTTTACTATCGAATGAACTACCTAATAAAATAAAATAAATAAAAAATATATTTTTAACGATTTTTAGAAAGAGTGGCCGAATTGCGCGAAGCAGGAGGAGTTTCGAAACCACAGTTGTTTAACTGCACCCTGGATCTCCTTGAGGGCCGAGCACTTCTGTGGTATCGTGCTAGCCAAATAAATTGCTGGGTTGATTCGATCTTGTAAACGAATTAAGGGAAGAATACCTTCCATCTGACTATGACGACCAGGATGGAATAAACTAGAACGCGGACTCAGGGCAATCACGAATCTATCGGTGCAAATGTTTCCATAATGGAAAGCATGTTCCCTAGACTGACTATAGCACTGTCTGAAGATCAAAGAGTGAAAGTGTTAAGGCCTAATGTAAGCCCATTCTACCACACCCAATTCAGTACTTGATTAATTTTGGGAGAAAGTTGGAATCAGTGAGGGCATCCGTGGAAGCTTTTGTGCCACCTCCTTCCCGCAAGAGTGCAAATATATTGGAGCCGGATCTGGCATATGTGCCATCAGAGCATGTCAAAGTTTCAGCTTTACAATCCCATAGCCCGCAAGTACAGTTTAAATGCTTTAACTGTGAACGTGAAGGGCATAGTATACAACGTACATTAACATGCTGGATACTATTTTCTCTCACGCGGAAAACGATGTACGGAATTTTCTTAAAATATCGATTTTTGATATCGCTATGTTGGGTCTTTTAGATTCGGGAGCATCTCATTATTGGTGGTCCTGAGTGGGATAAGTTGAAGGTTTTAAAATTAATGCTCATACGGTGTCTCTAGCTAATGGGGAGAGTATTGGTATATTAGAGGAGCATGGCCTACCTATTGAGTTAAAGGGATAGTTCTCAGTTTTAGCTGTGCCACAATTGCCACATTGTATTATTTTGGGTATGGACTTCTAGAAGGTTATGGGTATTTATACAAATCTGAGGGATGAGCATTCGGAATTCGAAAACGTTAAAGATAGTTATTGTCTGTCTTCAGGCCACACCAATATCCCTCGATGGTTCCTGGTTCTTCCCCAATATATGCTCCTAAATAACATAAAGAACGAAAACAGAAAGTTTCTATTCAAAATTTATTACAAAAAAAATACTTATCTAAAGGGATAACAAACTCCCATCTGCAGACCATTTCACGTCTGGAACAAACTTGAAGACTGCAAAGCCGTGCTTTTCTATAGCGCACTTAGTCTAAAAAACAATTAAAAAATCATTATTAATAAATAGATGAAGTATAATTAACAAACTTACAATTTCATAAACAGCACGTTCCTCCAATTATTTACGTTGATTAATGTCATTCAAATGACAGTAAATTACATCAGATGTTCTCGCCTTCGCAGCAGGTTGAGTTCAGTGCAACTTTAATGGTCCCACTATGACGTAACTGCGTGACGCCGCCATCAAAGTTTAACAGCTTTGAGAACGATCGTTGCCAAGGCAACCCCTCGTGAACCCGAAACGTAGCGGCTCGCGGCGGCTATAAAAAGGCGACGAGCAGCAGCAGAATCACTTAGTCGTAGTCCACCAACACATAGAAAATACCTGCCTCGCCCTAAATATCAGGCAAGATACCCAATTCGGCTTCAAGCCTCAGCACTCCACTTTTCACGCTTTGCTCAAATTCCTCTCTGATTCTACAAACGCCCTCAACAAAAGGGAACAGACAGTAGGCTGCTTCCTTGATGTAGATAAAGCGTTTGACTCAGTCTGGACAAACGGGCTAATATTCAAAATTATAAACCTCGAGTTCCCGCCTTATCTCACCCGGGTTATACATAGCTTTCTGTCATCCCGGAATTTCTTCATAGAAATTGAGAATGTCAAATCTCAGGAAATATCAGTCAGTGCTGGTGTCCTCCAAGGTTCGGTCCTCAGACCAACTCTCTTCAATCTTTTCACCTATGACCAGCCTACCAACGACTCAAATTCCACCACACTACTTTATGCTGATGACTCCCTTACGTACGCCCACTCCATGTCATCCAATTTCGCTGCTACGAAAGTGGAGCGGCATGTCCTCAAACTTGTCGAGTACTACAGAAAATGGGGCATCAAAATCAACCTTAATAAATCTGAAATGATTTGCATCCGAAACCCCTCCACAAGGGGAAGACCCAATCTCGCCACACGAGCCAACAACATAGAAATTGAAGTCAATAACGAAAAGCTCCAGCCTTCAAAGAACGCCAAATATCTTGGTGTCTCTTTCAATAATCTGCTGAAATTCAACAACCACGCCAAGCTAACCATGAGGAAAGCAAACTACGCTTACTCCCTACTCAACCCTATTATCAGAATGAAAAACGGTCTCCCGAATGATACAAAGCTGCTTATATATAAACAGCTCATCCGCCCAAGCATCTGGCACACCATTTCACCATCCTATATGAAGCAAATTAGCGCCCTCGAAAGAAAGATCCTAAGGACCTGTACAGGAGTGTATAGAAAACCTGACGGACACTACTTTCCCAACACCTTTTTGTATGACAGTGCAAACATCACTCCAATCGAGGACTACCTCCTTTCTCTCGCGGTCAAACAACTTGAGAAGATCTCTCAACATCCTAACCCCCTCATTAGCCAGCTTTCATCGCAACTTCAAGTCGAAAACCACCACTACTTATCACCTCTCCACCTAATCACCTCGGAAACGAGAAACATTTATTACCTGGGCGAAAGATTTACTTTCATCACTAGTGCAGGAAGCCACCATCGTGGATAGGACAACATCCAGGCATGTCGATCATCGTGGGATTTATCAACGCTGGACCATTTTGGACTTTCGGGATATTTCTCACCATGTTGGAAGAAACGCCGGTCTACAACTCACAACAAGTTAAGCAAATCTCTAACGTTCCACAACTTCCCATTACCATCCAACTTCCCTATTCCTCTAAACTCCAAAATTATCAAATAACAGACAAGAACACAGCTTGCCGTCGCGCAACAGGCTGTAATAATTTCGACATCGTGTAACCTTAAGTTTAATATAAGTTCGAACAAATAAAGTGTAAAGTTAATCAAAGACAAAAAGTGAATTCTAGGCCAAAATTAAAGCCTGTACGTAAACATTTTCAAATATCCCGGGATATCGGTTCGGTAATAAATTCGCCATAATTCGTTTTATTTCGTTAATCGCGTGTGAAGAACACTTGAAACTTGACTTGCAGAATCACTTATTCCCAATTCAGAATTTGATATGAACACATCAGTGTTTTATCTGATTTTTTTCCTAATTATCCAAAATGCAATTTTGCTTCTATCTATAAGTAGGAATTTACTCGCAGAAATTTAATTCTGCTATTTTTTCCTCTCCCACCTAAGTAGGAATTCACTCCTACTGCAGAATTTAATTCTGCTATATTTTTCCTCTCCCACCTAAGTAGGAATTTACTCCTACTGCAGAAATTTACTTCTGCATTAATTTATATCCCACACCTGAGTAGGAATATACTCCTACTGCAGAAATTTAATTCTGCTATTTTTCCTCTCCCACCTAAGTAGGAATTTACTTTTGCATTAATTCTATCCCACACCTGAGTAAGAATTTATTCGTACTGCAGAAATCTACTTCTGCTTTAATTTTATCCTACGTCTAAGCAGGAATCTACTCCTGCTGCAGAAATTTACTTCTGTTTTATTCTATCGTGTATTTTAAACAGGAATTTGTTCCTGCCTACAAAACCACACTTCTGCCACATTAACTATTTATTATTACTATAGCGCTTAGACGTGCAGCACAAGAACTTCTGTTTTATTAATGGTGGATATTCTTTCTTTTTCAGAAATAAGGAGAACAAATCTCTGTGGGAGCATTTTTTTCTTTGAATTATTGAATTTATGTTGAATTATTTTAGCTTAGGATAGTATAAGTGTTGCATTCTTTGAAATATAGTAGTAAGCTAGGTTAGTTGTAAGCAAGCATTGAATTAGAGAGATAGTAGCAATATATTGAAAATTAAAGATTTTTGTATTTGAATTTAAACAAGTTGAGTTATCTTTTACAACCCGCACCCCCTTAGCTTGAGCACAGATCACACAGTCTGCATTCACTGGAGTGTAAATCAAAGCTCTGGGAAGACCAAAAGCGAGACCTAGAAAAAGTGGTGAAGGAAGCTGAAGGAAAATGGGCACAGGGCTTGGATGCGTAAACCAGTGGAACCACAAGATCCAAACAGAAATCCACACCGATTAAACAGCACTTTTTATCCTATCTCTCCAGCAATGCAGAAAATAGTAAATGAAGAATTAAGTAAAATGCTGATGATAGGGATTGTCAAGCCTTCTTATTAGCCTTCTAATAATAGTGATGCTGAAGAAGACGGATGGAGATTTCCGATTCTGTATAGAAAATTGAATAAGAAAAATGAATATCCCCTGCCTTTTGTTCCGTTACGTTGGAACGCAAAATATCTGTCCTCTCTGGATATCAAGTTCGTGTTCTGGCATGTCCCAATGGAGAAGAACTCTAAGCAGTATAATGTTTACTGTTCCGAGAAAAGGGCTCTTCCAATTCATTGGAATGCCGTTTGGACTCACAAACTCACCTGCAACTTGGCACAGCTATTTTATCTGGGGAATTGGACAGCCATGTCTTCGTTTATCTCGACGATGTAATAATAGTTACACAAATATTTGAGAAACATATTGAGGTGCTCAGGGAGGTTTTGAATAGACTGTATGGTGCTGTATTGGTAAATAATTATAGTCAGTGCGAATTTTGTCATCCTGAATTGCAGTATCTTGACTATTTGTTAGGGGAAAATGGCCTTCAAGTGAACCCGGATAATATTAGAAGCATTCTCGATATACCAGTCCCTGGAACAGTGATAGAAGTCAGAAAATTTATTGGGGTAGTTGCCTGGTACAGAAGGTTTGTCCATAATTTTTCCACGTTGCTTGCACCACTAACAGGGCTACTAAAAAGGAATAAGAAATTTAACTGGACCGCGGAGTGCCATCAAGCCTTTTGCGAGGCGATGGAAAATAATATCAGCACCGACATTGCCTTGCCCTAATTTTGAGTTTCCATTCGCAGTATACACTGACGCTTCAGGATATGGTATTGGTGTGGTCCTTACGTAACTGATCAACGCACAAGAGAATGTGGTGGCATACTTGAGTAGGTCTCTAAGTAGATGTGAAAGAAGCTACTCCACTACGGAGAGAGAATGTTTGGCAGTTCTTGGGGCTGTAGATAAACTTAGGCCGTATCTAGAAGGAACACTTCCTTAATATGGTTAAATAACTTGAAAGATCCGACAGGTAGATTGGCACCATACACAATTAAGATGAAACAATACAATTTCGATATAGTACATCGAAAAGGAAAAGAACATCTTTTGTCTGACCTTTTGTCTAGATCTGTGCCAGTAGTTGATTGCGTGAATTCGGAGAATGCGAGGAGCGATAAGTGGTCCGCAAAAATGCTGACGGTAATCCAGGAAGAACCTTTGAAATATCCAGACTGGAAGGTTGACAATGGAATTCTTTGGAAGCAAAGCAACCCAAAGTATCCCGACTTCAGTACAATTGGAAAGAAGTTATAGCTAAATGTAAAAGAAAATCACTGAAATCTCTCTATTCTTTCTTATAGTCAAGCCGCCTGAATGGCTCTTAGCGGCCTCCGGGTAACATCTAAGTTACTTGGGGATTGCAGGTCGTCTGTGGATAAGTTGTATATCCACACTTCAGTGGGTTCCTGGTCATATAGAGATCATAGGGAATGAAAAGACTGACTAGAGCTGGCTTTGGTTCTCCGTTCTTCGGGTCGGAGTCTACTGTAGGCGCTGCCACCTCAAGTATTGGGTCTCTCATCAAAGCGGATGCTCATAGCAAGCATCAGCAGATATAGGAGAACCTGAGAACAGTGGTTGGCATCACCACCGGCGACAGCGCTTCATGCTCATCTAACAAGGATGGGAGTTGTTGACAGTCCTGAATGTCTTGTATTATTATTATTAGTAAAAAATCATTTATTTTTGGAAATGGTAGTTTAGATATAGGATGATGACAATAAATTTCATTAGCATTCCAAAGAAGAATTCATTTAAATTTAAGTAATTGCGACTTGTACAACTTCATGGTAGTTTCGTGCCGTCATTTTATTAATTGACCTGTTTGAAAATTTTGCACATGGCTTTGGTTGACAATAGCACAACTCATAACCTCCATCTATATACTCAAAGCACTAACAAACAATGCAGATGATTAGCACTTCTGGATGAATATGATATTCAAAATATTATCTATACTATTGGTATATTATATCTAAATACATATTAAATAAGGTATAAAGAATAGCGCTGCATAAAACTTTATTACAAGAGGAGCAGTATAAAATTATTTATAAAATGTGTTCGCTAATTAATTTTTTTACAATTCAAAATACATATTTGCAATCCATAATACACATTATACAATATAAACAACACAATCTTTGGGTATGAAAAACCTTTTTGAAATTTTTACGATCCTCGGTTCACTAAAAATTTTATATCTTCATTATATGGATATTAGATATAGAAAATTATTGTAGTATATTTTTAAATTCCATGAAAAGGTTAAAAATATAAGACTATCTCAGACGCGCCTCTGCTTTCCTTTTGGCAAATGCATATTTCTCTCCAACTGATATATCTCTTTCTAAATTGGTGAAAGCAGAAGTCATGACTTTTGTTTCGCACCTACTTATACTTGAGGGTGGCCCATAAATATTTTGTACTCCACTTTCCCCTAAATCAACTAAAGTCGACATGTATCGAACTGGTGCACCTTCGGGTGATGCACATTCTACAATATCAGTTTCACCTAAAAGAGCTCTTACCAAAGACTGTATGAACCTAGTAATAGCAAATGCAGAAGCTAACTCTAAGGCATTATCCTGTGATTTATATTCAAAGAATTGAGTTAATAAGCGCTCGGCATCATCTCGTCCAATAGGTTGCTCTGGACTTGGAGAGCCCTGAGAGAATAATGGAACTATTGTATCACCTGTAAAGAAATTTACATAGTTATTTGATGTGTAGAACAAATCATGTACATACAAGTATTTCCGCCAGTAACTGGCACAAATACATCACTTGGGTCCATCGAATACATCTGAGCAAAGGTGATAGTGGCCAGCATGCTATCCATGGCCGTAACCCCTAGGATTTTGTCCGTATGAGAGACTTCATATGATTTATATATCTCATTTATAGCTGGAATAATACTGTTTATAGGATTTGTTCCAATAGCTAAAATAGCCTGATAAAAAAAAAATTCAATTATTAATTCCAGATTTATTTATGCACATACGTCCGGGCTAACTTCAATGCAACTTTGTGCAATGCTAGCAACAGTAGGGATATTTTGATCAAATGAGTCTCCGTGTAAGCTTTTGTTTTTACATCTAGTAACAATGGTAACGATATTTGCGTTCTAATAAAAAAAATTAATATTTTTGTTTTAATGACAGTTAATTAAATTACTTTACCTTAAGAGCAAACCTCATTTTCATTGGACCAATAAAACTTTCGATGGGATTCCTGGTGTTGATTAACGCAAGCTGTTTGCTAATCGACGTTAAATTATGGGAGGTGTCGTAGAGAGCTAATTCCAAATCATAGGGAGATTGTTTCAAAAATAGAGACACGATTTGTCCAATTTTTCCTGCCGCTCCACATACTGCGATTTTTATCCTTTCACGATTAAATTCACTACTGATATGTCGCACATTAAAATGGTTGCGGTACAATATCTTTGCAAGGACACGAATCAACATATTTATTTTAAATATATTGCAACAAGATTAAATCACAAAACTGGAAAAACGTCTTAATTTTGACTAAATCAAAGTGTACTTATTTACATAATCTGGAATTGCTTTTTGTTCTGCCATTGAATAAATGCAATTCCAGGTGAAAAGCGATAAGGTACAAATTCAGATTAGGATTGTATGTTTGCACTATTAAGAGTCCTTCAGTAATCATTTTGTTATATCCCAATGTCACGTTAATGCATGGTTGTTACACTATGTGCATAAACGATATGAAATTGAAATCCTATTGAATAATTCTTTCTTCGAAATTCGTTCATATACCAATTGAAGCCATTTTATCTTTAAGTCTTAAGATGTTGGTCAATAAAGAATGGTTTCATGTAGATAATCTTTGTTCTTTATGTATGTAGATATCTTCTCCATTTGCATCGTCGTGGGTTGTTGCGCATTTAAATGTCCTTATATGTCCGTCCTTAAGGAAGAAAAGGTTGAAATTTTAATAGAGTTTTCGAGACTTTTCGTAAAAGGCAATTGTATCCACCTCTTATAGATATATTATTATATTGTTTCAGATTTCTGTTTTATTTGTTTCAGATTTTTGTAAAAGGCGGATATATTTGCCTTTTACAAAAAGTCACGAAAATAGTTCTGTTGAATACCTAGGTACTTATTCGGTCAACTTAGTTCGGCACTATTTCACTTGTTGTAAATGAAAAAGCAATAACGGAAAATGTAAGAATTCAGCATTATTTCGATCGACCTTATTTGCAGGCACCAAAAAATTCGATTCCTTTATTCATGAAATACTAAGAAAAATTATTCCGCAGATATTGGGAACAATTGATACGACGACTGCAGTCACCAAGTTAACGTTATCGAGTACTGTCGTGGCCCAATATTCAATTCGGTGTGGTTGTGACATCATGACTTAACTAGCAGCAGGTGTACGACTAATTAAGCAGTTTGCAGTATCTAAGCATTTTACTTCGCACGGTTAAATGCTTGGCGATTGCGAATTGTTTATTAAAAAACTGTCGCATCCACTGCTGTTGTAATTAAGCATTAAGCCAGGGTTAAGTAATTCACTTCGCATAGTGAAATGCTCAGCTGGGCTTACTGTTTGTTTACTAACAGTATTGGGGTCTCCAGCTGACGGCAGTGACTGATGTAATGCTTTGCGATTAATTGCAAGGTATTGCACTGGTCACTGGGTCAGAGTCGCTTCCGCCTGTAATGATTTTAACAGGTGACCCGACTTGCGAGTGGATCAGGTTACTTAGTTGTGTTTTTGGCGATTAGGAGTTAAGAGCTATAAGTGTGAATCAGAAGCTCGAGTTATATTAGATATTATTCGAAGTAGTTTTATTGAATAAAGTTTTTTTTATGTGGATTACGCGAGTGTTTTGCTGGGGACACGACAATTTGGCGCAGCCGGTGAAACTAAGGTAAGAAATGTGATGATTTCTTACTGTGGTGTTTTTTTTTTGTATTGTTTTATTTACGAGTAAAAAATTTAAAGCTTCTGGTATTTTTATTTTTGTTTTTGAAAAAAAAAATCTGTTTAATTTAATTTACTTTTCAGGTTAAAATTAAGAAGTGTTAAATTATTTGATGTGAAGATAAAGCAAAAAGTGTGTGAGTCAGTGAGTGGCGTATAATTGTGAAATATCATGTGCGATTTTATATTATAAGAAACTAAGTATTGAATGTTTCTTATAAAAAATAAACCAAACTTAATTCGCTAAATCCATGGATGTAGGTAAACAAAGTGCACTCTCCTTCCTGTTATCAAAAAACACAATTCAATAAAGGAAAAAATAAATATATATATATCTAAAAAAAAAAAAAAAAAAAAACTCAGAATATACATACCTACCTACATATAGATTAGATAACAAAAGGTAGGGGAATATATGTGTTTATGTATTTATTTGGCCAAGAAAGTGAGTTATGGTGATTTTCCGATAAATTTAAAATTTTTGCTGAAAGTGAAAGTTAAGTAGTGTTGACAGGGATCCCACGGTGTGAAAATTTTAGGTATGCATGTAGTCGTGATGAGTTATATGAACATATTCTTGGAATTTTAAAAATTCACTGGCCTTTTGCCGATATTGGTTAAGTGCAAATATATAGTCTTTGCAATTGTTGTCAAATGGAATCTCTGATCATTTTTTTTTATTTTTATGGTAATAAATTTAGATAAAGGGCTTTTCTCGTTTCCACTTTATTTTGATAGGTTTGGTTCCTCTTTCTTGGTGTGCTAAGTAGTGTTGCAAGAGAATGCTGCTAGTCTTACCATATTTCAGCTAAAAAAAAAATTTACACTTACACATGTTGCTACAATCCCTGAGACAGAGTATATATCATTATTAATTTTCTACAACATTAAGGCAAGTGGTTCAAAATCTTTTGAACCATTTAGAGGTTCTTTTTGTGTATTGTATGGTAATAATAAGTATTTCTGTTTCGTGCCGGTTTTGCGAGGTATCGTTGGGGTTTGTTGAATGCCTATAGCTCTAACGTGATTCCACTAAGTGGATCTAAAAAATTTAATTCTTTTAAAGTTGTCGGTAAAGTACGGCCACCGTGCCAAAATGCAGTTAGTTACACTCTGTTTTAAAATTTTATGCGCTTTTACTTAAATTGGGAATACATTTAATAAGTATTCGAGTACTCGCGAAGAATCTTTCTGGATTAAAAGTCTTTGTCAGATTTATGTTGGAGCATATGTACGTACGTTTTAGGTAATTCAGTAAGATACAAAAGCGCTGATAGGTATGATCAATGAGAGGCGGTAAGAAGTATATTTCGCGTACCTGTTAATGTCGGTGTTAAGAGTGCTAAGTGATAAGTGACAAGTGTAGTGGTTATAATGGAAATATGTGCGTGAGGTATAACAGTCTCACAGTCCTAAATGTCAACAGGAAGAAGCAATATCTTAACTAGGGAGGAATTGTCACGCTTTCAGGCCCAGGAAAGGGAGTTAGAGATAAAAGCACAGGAACTGAAGGAAGGCCAAGCAATATTGCGGAATTACGAGCAGGACTGGGAATATATTGGGGAACATATAACGGCAGAGTTACAGAAACGGTGGACAAGAGAGGAAGAGAAGGAATTGTTAAAGAAACTGAATGAGAATGCTAAAAGCAGTACAAAGGGCGAAGCTTTAGACCTATTGGTAACAGCAGCATTCGAAATTATCCAGAGCCGTGAAGTAGAAGCAGAGCAAGAATTGGAAGAAATCCAAAAAGAGAAGAAAGGGCTGATAAAGAAAATAGATTCACTAAAGGCACAGTTAAGAGCGGCTGAGGAAACTACAGCGGGGTTAGAGGAAGAGTTGGGGCTCGAGCGATCTTCACAGAGAAAACCGATTCAAGAGGGTAATAAGGTGAGTACGAGTAAAGGGTTCAGGCCAAGGAAATTGATATTTTGGGAACAGCATAAAGAACCAGAAGAAAATTTAGAAAGAGAGCTAATCAGAAGAAAGAAGCAGGAAGTAGCGCCGAGTGCAAAAGTAAGAACAGAGCAGAACCAGATAAGGCCAGAGGAAAGAAACTTCACAGGGCAAGACAACATGGCAGACGTGCATGAAAAAGTGATGGATCTAGTATCCAAGTATGTACCTATACTATCTGGCGAAAGATCGTCCAAACTGGCGAAGGAAGTGTATCGCTTTCTGAGCTGCAGTAAGGATCTACACGATAGACTGACAGAGGAGGAGCAGAAGATTTTTATCAGGTGCATAAAGTATCGCCTAACGGACGATGCGTACTACTTGGTAAGCTCACAGGAACCAAAAGATTTTGATGCTTTACAGCAAGTAATCAATTCGGCCTACATACCAAAAAAATCGTTTAGCGAATTGCGAACGGAAATGCTGGCATGCAGGCAGAGGCCTGGTGAGGATATCAGGGAGTTCGCAGACCGGATGAAAGAATTGCTCGACCAAATAAAAGCGGCGGTCTCAGCGAAATACCCAGGAGGTGATACAGGATTGATAGCAGAATTAGAGGCAGATGCAGTAGCGACATTTAAAGCTGGCGTTAGGAGTAAACCTACTCAAGTATACCTCACTGGACGGAAATTCGATTCGCTAGAAGGAGTACAAGAGGAAGCTACATACTATGAAAAAGATGCACAAAGGCTCCAAGTAAGAGACCCAGAAGTGGTACAGGCAGGTTGGAGGTCTAACTCATTAGGTACGCAAAACAGTTGGGGAGCAGGCGAGGCCGGCCCCAATCGAGTTCAGCGACCGCAAAGACCAATTTATTCCACTGCTAGGCCAGTATCACCCATAAGATACCAAGGGCCGGCAGCCAGGGTAACTCCACCGAGAACCATTCATTGCTTTAAATGTGGACAACGGGGTCACATTGCGAAAGAATGTAGGACACAGCCCCCTTACTGCACCAAGTGCAACAGCTATGGTCATGAGGTAGCGGGCTGTAGGAAACAGCAGGTACGTTTCGCAAATACTGCGGTAGGTAGTCCAGGTGAATGTATTCAGCCCATATCGGGAGTTCTCTATTGTCAATTCTGTAGGACATGTGATCACTATACAGAAAACTGCCTCAGAAAGTACCTAGCAGAACGCGCTGACCAACTGGAGGGAAACGGGGAGCGGCAGCTGGGGAATTCGTCCACAGCTGCCTTCCATTAACAAACTCCAGAGACACATCGCCGAGGGGGGATGATATTTCAGTAGACTTAAGTTTATTGAATAATTGTAGCATCACAGTTGAAGCAGACATAGGGTTAACAGGTAAGTTAAATCTTTTGGTTGATACCGGGTCCACATGTAATTTAATAAAATTTAATAAGATAAAAAAAAACACGTTTATTCAGCCTCAACGAACTATTACTATTGGGGGTTTATTTGGGGCTCAAGGAAAGTCCGTAGGGGTTTGTCAATCCAAGTTATGTATAGATACTGAAGAGCATGCTTGCGAGTTCAATGTAATTTATGACACAGACTCAATACCAGCTGACGGAATACTGGGTATTGAATTTCTTAAGGATAGAGCTATCATCGACTGCATCAACCAAAAACTATCAATACGGAATGTAAAAAGGAACAAGGAGGAGAAGCCTCTTTTTGCGAATGTAACAGGAAAAGAAAGTATTAACGTAGTGACATTGGCCAAAGCTTGTCAAAGAAGCGTTAGTCAATCTAGTAACAAAAATCCTCGAGAAATCTCAACAGAAACAGTGAAACAGAGCATTAAAGAGAGAATTACAGAGCTAAAGGACATTATTGGTAAAGCGATGGCAGCCTCAGACAGCATAGACCGGTATCTAACACAGATAAACAAGAGAAACGAGAGAGTGAAAAAGATGACGGAAGGCCTTGCCCAAAAACAATCCCAGCAGAAAAACGAGATGAAGGTCACCCGGGATGCAAAGGCGCTGAAACATGAACACAGGCGGAGAAATACTTTGACCGCAACCCTTCATACGGAGGCTGGTCAACTAGATGATCGCCTGGTAAGGGATGAGTTCATAACATGGCCTACAGGCATGTGGGGTGAAGAGCAGGTGAGAGTAGCTGTTGAACGGGAAAACGAGCTAGGGCATCCTCGCACGGAAGTCCAGCTCAATAATCCCCGGATGAAAGCTTCTGCACTTGTTCTTGAACGCGAGAGCACGAATGGACCAATAATACGCTTGAAACCCAGAACAGAGCAACTGGTGAGAATCCCAGTTGAGAGTGAGGCTGAAATGCTATGTATGGCCGAAGAAATATGTCCTGGAGTGTATTGCGGAAATACAGTAATCAGGCCTAAGAATGGACAAGCCTTTGTGGGAATCATAAATGCTAGGACTGAGGCCGTGGAGGTAAAAGATTTCAAACCAAAGTTAGAAGGACTGAACCGGTATTCAGTAGTACCACTAGCGGATAGTGAAGGGAAGTGTAATAAAAGGCAACAGCGACTAAAATTAATGAAACAATCACTGTTGTTGGGAGAAGATCTCAATCCAGAGGAGAGGGAATCCGTGACTCAGCTCTGTTACGAATACAGTGACATTTTTCATTTGCCAGGAGACAAACTGACCTATACTCCAACAAAAACCTTTCAATTACCTCTAATGGCCAATACAGGACCCATACATAGAAAGCAGTACCGAATGCCGGAAGCTCACAGAGAAGAGTGTAAAAAGCAACTCGAAAAATTGTTAGAGGATGACATAATAGAGCATAGTGATAGTCCATTTAATTTTCCAGTACTCCTGATACCCAAAAAGGGTACTGATGAAGCTGGGAATCGCAAGTATAGGTTGTGCGTAGACTTCCGTGAACTCAACAAGGTCTGTATCCCTTGTTCATATCCACTTCCGCGAATTGAGGATATTTTGGATCGACTAGGTCATTCTAGGTACTTTTCAACGTTAGATTTAGCTAACGGATATCATCAAGTACTAATCGATCCAGCAGATAGAGAGAAAACGGCTTTTAGTACCAATTTCAATCATTTTCATTATAAAAGATTGCCATTTGGGCTAAAGACAGCGCCTCCATTTTTTCAATCGCTCTTAAACAGCATATTAACAGGGTTACAGGGAGTAAAATGTTTCGTGTATCTCGATGATGTTGTGATATTTGCAAAAAACTTAGACGAACACAACGATAAGTTAAGGCAAGTATTCCAACGTTTTCGGGATCATAACTTGAAACTACAACCTGCTAAATGTCAGTTTCTAAAAAAAGAAGTGGTGTATCTGGGTCATGTATGCTCGGAACAGGGAGTAAAGCCAGATCAACGTTTAGTGGAAGTCGTAAAGACATTTCCAAGGCCAAAGACAGTGCGACAGGTACAGTCTTTCCTGGGGCTAGCTAATTACTATCGGAAATTCGTCCCTAACTTCTCACTAATCATGGCTCCAATTAATAATTTATTACGGAAAAAGGTATGGTTTGATTGGGGACCCAAATGTGATAAATCATTCACCCTGATAAAAGAGGCTCTCACTACGCCTCCATTATTAGCTTATCCGGATTTCACGAAGGAATTCACGTTACTGACGGATGCTAGTGGTGAATCCCTAGGGGCAGTTCTAGAGCAGGAAGGAAGGCCCATCAGTTACGCCAGTCGCACACTCAATCCGGCCGAGAGGAACTACTCGACAACTGAACGTGAGCTACTAGCCATAGTCTGGGCCGTAAGTAACTATAAATGTTATCTGTTGGGCAGGCATTTCAAAGTAATTACTGACCACCAACCTCTTCGGGGTGTTTTCAAGGTTAGAGATACGACGTCACGCATGGTACGATTTCATCAGAAATTGTCAGAGTATGATTTCGAGATTTTATATAAAAAGGGAAGGGAAAATGGCAATGCGGATGCTCTAAGCAGAATACCCCAAAGAATAACAGAAGCCAAATTCGAGGAGAGCGAACTGCATCCATGCCTAGCCATCACTCGGGCACAAGCTCGAAGAGAAGATTCCGGAGTAAATGATACATCACCTATGGAATCCGAAGAGGAATGGGGTGACCTCGATGAGGCAGAAGTAATAGCAGGAAAGGTGATGGGTGATCCGAACCCACAGCATATCACAGATCCAGATTAAGTTGAGCCGATCTTGAAGGACTTCCATGACTCTCGGTTTGGAGGACATCTCGGAAGAGATAAGACCTTAAAACGAGTAAAGCGCTTCTATCATTGGAAAGGGATGAAAAGGGATATCGCGAAGTATATTAGGCGCTGCCCGCAGTGTCAGAAAAATAAACACAGTCGAGCTACTAAGATGCCGTTGGTGATCACTTCAATCTCAAGCAAACCTTTTGAGAAGGTGTACGTCGATTTGGTGGGACCATTGCCGTTGAGTCACAATGGCAACAAATACATCTTATCCTTGGTGGATGATCTCACTAGGTTCGTCGACTTCGTAGCGATCCCGGATCAGGAAGCGAATACTGTGGTACGAGCACTGTTCGAGCAAATTCTCAGCCGATATACTCTACCAAAACAATTAGTTACTGATCAAGGAGCGAATTTTACAGGAGACGTGCTGAAGGCCCTCTGTAAGATGTTGAAAATAAAAAAATTACAGACTACTGCCTATCATCCGCAGTCAAATGCCGTAGAGAGACAGCATTCCACGTTAGCAAGCTATTTGAGAAGTTTTGTAGATCAAGACCCGCGGAATTGGGACGAATTCCTGCGGACGGCAGCTCATGCCTACAACAACTCGGTGCATTCGGGCACAAAATTGACACCAATGGAAACTTTATTCGGATTCGTCTCGGAAGTTCCCAGTAGCTTGCAGCGGAAGCCTGAACCGCTATACAATGCCGATAAATATCATAATGTGTTACGGTTTAAATTGCAAAAGGCATTCGAACTAGCAAAGCAAAACTTGATCAAAAGTAAATTGTCCGCCAAGAAGTACTATGATAGATCCGCGAGGGCGATAGAGTTGCATGTCGGTGAAAAGGTTCTGGTTAGGGACCCGGCTCGGGCGGGAAAACTGTCGTCAATCTTCAAGGGTCCTTATGAAGTAATTTACGTTCATAGCCCAGAGAATGTAACAATCCTTATCGGGAGAAAGCTCAAACGGGTTCACTTGAATCGGTTAAAAAAATTTGAATGATACTGTTATTTAGTAAAGTTTGTTTTTATTTTACCTTACAGGTAAAGCAGCAGAATCGTACAAGAACGGACGAAAGAAGAGACCTAGTGGCCCGATTCGGAGTCCGTTCAGGAGACGGACGCTAAAAGAAGCCCAGAAGAGCCGGCAAGGCATAAACATATACATTTGTAGAGGAAATTTAATATTGGAAGGAAAAGATCATTAATAAAAAAAAAGAGAGAATTTAAAAAAAAAATAATAAGTAAAAAAAAAAAAAAATAAATAAAAAAAAAACAGAGAGAAGTAAAAACAAAAAGGGTAAGAAAAAAAGAGAGAATTAAAAAGAAACTAAAGTAAAGAGAGTAAGAAAAAAAATAATAATATTAAAGTAAAGAATAAGAATTAAAGTAGCGAGAGAAAGAAGAAAAAAGAAAACATACTCATTGAAAAAATTGGTAAATAAAAAGAAAAGTTAAGAAAAAGAAAAAAAAAGCAATTGGAAAGAGAAGTGTAAAAAAGAAAAGAACACTTATAAAAAAAAAAGGTAATTGAAAAAAAAGGACGAAAGGTGGTAGAGAGAGAGAGAGGGAGGAAGTGGATAGATAGTAGAATAAACTAAATCTGTACCGTGATTTATTTTATTTTACTAAATAATAATAAAAATCGTACTAAATAAATTATATACAGAGTGGTTTCTTTTATTTTTGTATACTAGGTAGGATAAAATTAAGAAGGTTGTCATATAGTTAGTTGGGAGAAGTTAAGAAGCTGAATATGGAAGCAGTCGCCATAATCTTGTTGATGTTCATCAGTTTGTCATACGCTGGGCAGGCTGGCTACAATATAAAGCCCATAATGCAGTCCGGAGTATTGTTCGAGCAAGTAGGAAAAGCAAACTTTTACACTAGGCATTGGACTATTCTATCCAAAGTAGAAATGCCGGACTTGGCGGTCGAGCTGGAGTTCGCAAACAATTGCAGCAAGCTGGTTATACAGCTCTGCACAAAAATCAACCACAGAGAGAGAGAACTCGGGAACAGATGTGAGCTAGCCACTAAGGAAATAGGAAGTTGGATGGCGAAGATTAGGAGACAGGATGATGAGTTGAAGCACCACACCCATGCGGAACCGACTCTTTGAAGGAAACGATCTTTCTTTGATGGTATAGGGTCCCTGTCAAAAACACTTTTCGGGACCATGGATCACGCAGATTCGGAAAATATCTACTCGGCTTTGAGGGATCTAGATGGAAAAGAAAACCGCACCTTCACCTTGCTTCAAGAGCAAACAACAGTGATGACATCGACGTTTAATCTATTCAATGCGTCGCGCGTTCAGGCAGCAGCAGAGCGAGAGGAACTTTGGAATAAAATCAATGCCATCACCGCCGCGCAGCAAAGTCAAGACCTGGAGATAGCAACGTTAACACGGAGAGTGGAGATAAATGAAATACTGACACTAATGACCCTCCAACTGCGAGAACTCAGCGATGTCCAAGAAGGTTATGCGAACATGTTAGTCGCACTGAGCATGGGAAAACTTCACCCCATGATTATTCACGCCCGGCAGCTAACAGAAATTATGACAAACGCTACAAAACAATTGGATTTAGCAGAGGAATTTCTGGACTTCCAATTGTTGACTCAAATTGCTAAGGTGAGCGCAATGCAGGGTCCGCAGCACATTATGGTCAGAATAGACATTCCTCAACCGGAGAGAGTGGCTTTTGAACTGCACAAAGTATACACCATTCCCGCAGTAGTTGATGAGGACGGCTACCATGTATATGAGTTGGGAGCCGAATTTCTAGCAGCAAATAATCACGATCGCCAGTATGTCCTGCTAGACTATCAGCAATATGAGAAATGCCAACAACTGACAACCCTCGAAAATCATTTGCGTTTCCTGTGCCCACAGTTGGGACCAATCGTCACAGCCATTGGTGATAGCTGTGTACTCAACCTTTTTCGAAGTTTCAACGTCAACCCGCTGGCATGCAAGGAAAAAATTCTCCCAAAATGGAATAGTCTAGTCCGCATGATTACCCGAAATCACTGGTTGTTCGTGATGGCCGACAAAACGAAACTAGAGGTAAACTGCCGCGATACACCTACAGCGATTGGAGAACTATGTTCTACCGGAGTATTATCAATCGAGGAGCACTGCCACCTTCAGATCGGCGACCTTTTGATCACATCAGAGGACCACGCTCAGCGAAATATTAGTCTTTGGCAACCCTCATTTTCGGAATTACCATCATGGGATAGCGTGAGCACCAGAAATAGATCTACAAAGCCTATGGCTGATGGCGATCAAAATCGTAAGGTACGGCTGTTAGCTGCCGACAATGCCAACCAAGCCTGGAGAGATCATGCAGCCGAGATACAAAAAATAAATGAGGACATCACACGAGAGGAAATACATCGACAACAAAGTCAGCCCCACACCATCTATCTAGCCGCCACCTCAATAATTGGGCTGTTAAGTATTGCCAGTTTTATGTTAGTAGCAGGAGTTCTGATCCGCAGGAGATGTCGGAAGCAAAAACCAGTACCGGCTAGATCAAGCAGATTGTCGATATTGCCCATCACCCGGAGTTCAATAAAACCCACTGTAACAACAGGACAGCCTACCGAAGACAAGGAAACGAACGATGGCCTCCAAGTAATCGTGCCTACTACAGCAACATTGCCCACAGCAAACCTGCCTACGATAGTCGGAAAACAGCTGGTACAGCTAGCGTAGTAACAACTGTTGTAGGGTTAGATATTTTTGTTACACTAAGTGTTATATTGGGTAGGACAGTGGCAACCTTTAGATAGACGGAATCACTCTGAGTAATTAAACCAATATAAATATTGTATTCAAGTTAAGTGTAAGAATTGCTAAAAAAAAAAAAACATTTGTTCATTTGAAAAAAAAATTTGGAATTAGGTATAAAAATGTTTAAATGAAAGTAAATAGTGTAGTTATGTAATAGGATTAGATAAAGCAAATATATGTAGTTAATGAAATCTAGAATCAATTTTTGTATAAGTAAACCTAATCCTAGAAATAATTGTACAGTTTTTATTTGTTATTATGGTAATACTATTTTTAGAAATATCAAAATTAGGGTTAAGAATATAATTAAATTGTAATTGAACAAAAAGATTGTTTGAAGAAGTAAATGAGATCACGAGAAAAGAAAAATAAAAATACATGTTGTTAAATTGGAACTGAATCAAGAGAAGTAGATATTGCTAAGATAAAACGTAGAAGATGTTAAAAAAAAACAATTATTGTATATATACGATAAAATGTACAATGTAGTTGAAATTAAACCGAGCACCCTGATCTAATTCCCCCTGGGAATTAGTCTTTCACAGGGGGGAGGAATGTCGTGGCCCAATATTCAATTCGGTGTGGTTGTGACATCATGACTTAACTAGCAGCAGGTGTACGACTAATTAAGCAGTTTGCAGTATCTAAGCATTTTACGTCGCACGGTTAAATGCTTGGCGATTGCGAATTGTTTATTAAAAAACTGTCGCATCCACTGCTGTTGTAATTAAGCATTAAGCCAGGGTTAAGTAATTCACTTCGCATAGTGAAATGCTTAGCTGGGCTTACTGTTTGTTTACTAACAGTATTGGGGTCTCCAGCTGACGGCAGTGACTGATGTAATGCTTTGCGATTAATTGCAAGGTATTGCACTGGTCACTGGGTCAGAGTCGCTTCCGCCTGTAATGATTTTAACAGGTGACCCGACTTGCGAGTGGATCAGGTTACTCAGTTGTGTTTTTGGCGATTAGGAGTTAAGAGCTATAAGTGTGAATCAGAAGCTCGAGTTATATTAGATATTATTCGAAGTAGTTTTATTGAATAAAGTTTTTTTTATGTGGATTAAGCGAGTGTTTTGCTGGGGACACGACAGTACCATAAGGCGGAAATGCATTATATATCGGTAAAACCGTATGGTCATATTTAACTTTAGAAAGTGTAATAAGGTCACAACAAAAAATTTCAAATTAAAGCTTAATTTAACTTTCCAAAGTGAAATAAGACCATACTAGCGACATATGCCTTTATTGCATATCGTCGGTGATATTGCGTAACCGCGAGACAAGCAATTTCATAACCGCGTAACTATATAGAGTAGCAAATCTCAATTTCGAAGTTAATGGTATCGAAGCTAAGAAACTTGAACTGGTTTTATCAACTTTATGTGAAAAATCCAAAAATATGATGTTTATCGTTTTATCCTAGAGTTCAGTAGCAATAATTATAATTAAAAACAAACAGAAGTTTTGTGTCTGCTGAAAATTTTACTTTCGCGGTAGTGACATTAGTAGTCTCGCAGTTACGATATGGTGCTATTTCATGGCACAGGAAATATAGGTGAATCTATCAACTCCCAGTCTTCGACTTTATTACCAGATGTAATTTTTGATGATTTAGTGGATTTTTGCATTGTACTGGAAAGGCATCATATCTGCTTGGGCTATTAATTGATCTTTTGTTTTGCTCTTAAGAATAACTAGGGATGATTGGTTTAATGAATTTAATAATAATAATTTTTTTTTCATTGTTCTAAAAATTTTATTTACTTCAATTGTTTTTTGTAAATTTAACTCAAAAAAATTTACGGAAATCAAAGTCAAATACGCTGTTAATTTTTAGGACAAAGTTAATTAATTTTTTTGTTCAATTTGTTATTTGATCCAGAAATTGTCTGCTTCTAGCGTTTTGGGAACTAAATAAACATTCGAGTAATACAAAAGAACGTTAACTGTAAATTATACTTTGTACAATAAAATAGGTAAATCGAACAATGGATCTATGAACTTCCAAATCTTACTGAGTGGTTACAAAAGTACATAAAATCAATTACTTAATATCTCTACAGTACTTGTTCTCACAAATGATATTAATTATGAAGAATGGAAAATATTTTATGTTGACATAGATCTTATTACTTCACTGTGACGGACAATACATTGCAGCTGCTTAAAGTTGTCCAGAGTCAGCTACAACAGTATTCTTCGAAGTTTTACCAGATTGACTCCCAAAAGATTCAATCTTTTTAACAATATCCATACCTTCTACAACCTTGCCAAACACTACATGGCGATTGTCTAACCAAGATGTTTTCACAGTAGTAACGAAGAACTGGGATACATTGGTGTTAGGACCAGCATTAGCCATAGATAAAATTCCGGGTTCAGTGTGCTTCAAAGTGAAATACTCATCTTCGAATTTATCGCCATATATGGACTTACCACCGGAACCATTATGGCTTGTGAAATCACCTCCTTGGCACATAAAGTTCGGGATAACACGATGGAATGTTGAGCTCTTATAGCCGTACCCTTTTTCCCCTGTGCAAGGAGCTCGAAAGTTTTGCGCTGTCTTCGGTACAACATCAGAACGGAGTTCCATAATAATCCGTCCTATAGGTTGATTATAGGCGGCCATATCAAAAAATAAACGAGGTTGTTATGAATCTATGTTGAGTGATTGACGACTGGACGTTAAGTCCCGACTGCCAGCATGTGCTGACAGATCACTCGGCGGACAGCGTTGACTGCAGAGCTGCACGCTAGCTCGTCTCGGCTATTGGCGGAGAGTGTGGGGAGGTTCCACGAAAAAACCTGCCGCTGCCGCCTGCCATATACAAAAAAATCTCGTGCCTTAAACCAAAAACGGCGGCACACATTCAGTCCTGAAGGGACTTTTATGTCACCTACCTACATCTACATTGAAGGCGCAGATGGTCTGCTTTCCTGCATGCGCCAACCACCCAACTGACTCTGAGGGCAGATATTTACAGAGTCCCTGGTAGACCTGGAAAGAGAGAGGAGTAGTGGACCTAGACGACCTTCATGTGAGAGGGCTCCGGGAAAGCGAAAGGAGAAAACCAAAAACAACTCTACGGTGCCATTACGTTAAAAAAAACTTTATTAACTAAATTTTCCCTTTTGCTCGAAAACTCTCGTCAAATGTTACTTAAGTTGCTATCAAATTCTGAATTTAAAAAAAAATGAGTTGGGTACCAAAAATAAGGAAAATGTAAGCACAATTTAGATATAGTAGTACGAGGCATACGAATTGCTAAACATACAAAAATATAATGTCAAGCCTAAAGCTAGTGAAAGAACGTATTGTCATAAAGATTATTTATGTATGAATGAAAAATTTCATTATATAGTTTGGATACTTATATACATATGTATATAGATCGAATTTTTGGATTAATTTAAATATAAAAATAAAGAAAAATTTCATTATTAGTTTGTTGATCAAATTTTTGATTTAATTTAAATGTACAAAAATCAAGAAGAATTTCATTATATGGTTTGCATGCATATATATGTATGTAGATCAACTTTTTGATTTAATTTAAATGTGAAAAGAAACAAACAGCAACAACTTACATGTACTTCGTTGCTGTGGATCCATCGCCGAGGCGCCTCCGTGATGATCCGCTTGCCACTGCTTACTCGCTAAATGCAATTATGATTCAAAATTAAAAAAAAAAAAATTTCTCTATAAAAATGTATGAACGTTGCTTTAAGCTAATTTTGTTAATTAGTTACTAGAAAAACCTGTAATCTTTTCTTATAACGAAGAAATTGATGATATTGGAGACTGCGACTGCTAATTTTTGACATTATATACAAGAGCTATTACCGCGGTTTTCCTTGAACATTTCTCATGGCAATTAGTTCTCGTAGCTATTGTTATTTCAAAACCTTTTTTTTATATTCACAGTAAAATTTGAAACAATCATCACATACAGGCAGTTGGCCTTTCATATAAAATTTGCTCCAACTGTAAGTCTATATTGTGGTGTTGTCGTAAAGGCGAGGAGGCAGACATTAACCCAAAATTTTCTTTATCTCACTTAGTTCTATCTGGCTATTTGCAAAAATTTCCTTGATCTTGTCGTCTTCAATCTTCTCTCCGCTTATAGTTGTTGCCACGCATTGAATTAACGCACGCAACTTTATCGAACTGAAAACTGCTACTGTTGGATGAATTTCCACTAAAACCCAATCCGGGCAGTCATTATCACCGCAAAAACGGAATTTGTTCCTAAATATATATTTTGATGTCATGTAAATCCCATACAACTCTCTAAAATGTGCCCAACATTATGCAGATCTTTGACAGGAGAGCTCACTCAAATAAATGTTGATTCGAAAGGAATCACGCGCGCACGAAGGGTTCACTATGTACTTTTTATTTATTTTTTCAAATGAGAGTAGGCATCATGTGAAAAAATAATGCTGTCATTTGAAAAAAAAAACGTACTTATGACAATAATAATGAATGAGAATAAAACGAGGAAAAAACATCGAAAAAATCACGTTTTTTGTATGAGGGCGGGCCCTCTTTAATTTTTAATTTAATTTAATTTTTATTATTTGTTGTTATAGTGGCCATAGAAGTACACACTCTGTGAATATTTCAATTAACTACCTATTACGGTTCATGAGATAACACCTGGTGATGGACGTACAGCGAAGTCTTAATAATAGGGTTCTCGTTGTTACCCTTTGGGTACGGAACCCTAAAAATTACTAAAGTCAAAGCAGGCATCTACAAGGCTGCTATCAAACCACCTAGTAAGTATTGAATAGCGTCAAATCGAAAGGCGGGAGAATGTACAGTCGTACACCAATTCAATTGAAATCAATAGAATCGTTACCAAGGCTACGCTAGATATTTTGTTGCACCTCAAGTAGGGTTTGCAACTAGCCACCCCAACTGGCTATATAAACCGAAATAGCGCTCGGATCATTGCTATTAGGAACTATAGACCGGTCTAACGTTTATGCTATTCCTCATAGTTGAAACATCAGTACACAGCTTTCACGTGTACAACTGGCAATATGGTAAATTACCAAACTGCCAAGCAGTACCTTAAACTGCTTAATTGCCACCAATTGTATAGTGATTTAAATTATACAATTGGACTTGCTGCACCTGTGAGGTGACTATGAACCACACTAACGTTTATAGTATTCCTCATAGTTGAAATATCAGTACACAGCTTTCACGTGTACAACTGGTAATGTTGTAAATTACCAATCTGCCAAGGGTTGCTTCAAACTGCTTATCTGCCACCATTTGTATAGTGTTTTGAATTATACAATTGGACTTGTTGCAGCTGTGAGGGGCTATGAACCACATTAATGTTTATGGTAGAAAATAAGTTCTTGTCTTAAACGCGTGTCGTGTTGAATAAAACTTTGATTACTTCAAACTGAATGACTTCTTATTAGAATAAGCACGCTTTTTAAAATTTTGTGAGACAATCTATTCAGAGGTTCGTACAGTCTCAATATAACCTTCCAATTGTATTTTGCCTGCTTTTTCTAAAAAAATTTCATATATGTCCATCAAATTTATTGGTCTAAAATTTTTACATCTATTTGTATTTTTAACTTTTTTAATTGGTATCAAAACAATTTTTTTCCAGTTCTCCAGAAATTCGCCACTATAGAATCTATTAATAATATGCAAAAGCGCAGGTCCTAAACTTTCATCATTTTCTTTCAGTACTTCAACATTCAGTAGATTATAATCTGTTATTTTATTCATTTTATTCAAAATTTTTCTAATTATAAATTCACATCTCTAAATCTAAATCTAGTTTCCACTTCCTCCATCCAATGTTCATTATATTGTACTTTTGTTCAAGAAAGAATTTTTTGGGATTCTCTTATTTCTCCTATTTTTTGAGTCAAACCAAGACTTGAAAATTGTCACCAAAAATTAATGGGTTGTGTGATGAAATAACAAATTAGAACATTTTTTAGCTTTTGCTATATACCGGAGAATCCCAAAAAATTCTTTCTTGAACAAAATTAAGTTTAACCCGGTAAAAAGTCCAAAAGAGTAATCTTTTTATTTATTATATTGTACGTAACTAATCGATGCATTGATTTCCTAAATACTTCATACAAAAAATGTGTTGAATTTTTCTGCTACATCTTCATTATTTTTATAGCATTCAACATTAAACACTACTGAAGATATTTCTTCTTTATCTGCTGTTAGTACAAATTTTTTAATCTTTTTCCACATTACTTTCTGGTCGAACGTACCGCAAAATTTGCAGTTTCACATATTCTGATTTTTTTTGCTTTTATATTGGCTTTATATAATTTTTCGTGACCCGTTATATTTTTGCAAGGTATCTTCCCTACTTGTTATTTTTGCTACTTCGTATAGTAGTATTATTTTAGCCTTCAATGACCTTCTTCACAATACCAACTATTATCTATACCAATATTGAAGTGATTTTCGTGTGAGAAATTTGTGACTATATTCTTTAATTAATATGAAAATTCCTCGGTACTAACTTTGATTCGAATCTGAGCCTAGTATCAAATTAAAGTTACTTTCAACAATAGCATTTCTGAAACTTTTATTTTTATATTTTAATCACTTAATTTTCCTTGTGTTTTGTTTTATGTTTTACTTATGTTTATACGTTATTTGGATAGTTTCATGATCACTCTGTATGCTAGCTTCCACCTTATCTGTGTTGACTACAACGTAGTCAATCAATGTTTTACACCTATCCGTAAAATCTTTCGGTTCCTGAACTATTTGTTATGTCCGTCATAACTTTTTTTTTTTTTATATTTATATTTATTTATATTTTTTTTTATAGATCACTCTGTATGCTAGCTTCCACCTTATCTGTGTTCACTACAACGTAGAATTAACTCGATTTTTTTTTTTGGAAATTACTTCACTTAATTCATCGTAATTATTTAATAACCCTTATATTTTAAAGTACTGAATTCTTTTCATTCCAGTTTTTGTATAACGCAGATAAACTGGGCATTTACATCCCTCGCATTCACACAATCCAAGCAATTTTATACCCTAGCTGAAGTCTAAAGGGTATACTAAGTTTGTCATTCCGTTTGTAACGCACAGAAATAATGCTAGTAGAGAAAAATGAATTGGACACCCACGCGTAAAATTAAAAGTTATTTTGATTTTTGCATGTAACGTCTATACGTCCGTCCGTCAGTGCGCATGATAACTCGAGAGCGCGTGTACTTAGAGACCTTCAATTTTGTACGCGGACTTAGAAAAAAAAATTAAAAAATTAAAAGTATATTCGAAAATGACACAAATCGGGCAACTCCTTCGTGGGGTTGCCATACAAAAATTTCTTTTTCCACTATATATATGGACACTGCTTGGGAACGCGTTGACATAGAGAGCTGAAATTTGGTACACAGTGTTTTCATATTAATAGAAAATAAAATTTAAAAAATGGAATAAATCGCGCAACCCATTCTTGGTGTTTCTATAAAAAAATTTAGGTTTTTTATGTGAAAACTATCAGTCCTAAACATTTCTATTGTAATAAAAACTTCTTCATAATATGAAGTCCTATAAAATTGGTTATTATCATTTGTTCTGTCCGACGAAACGTTCTAGAAATATATGCGAAGAACCACTGCAAAGATCAAAATTGCTCAAATGAGTGACCATACGAAATTTCATACTGGCATTCATATAGGGTATCATAAGAATTGGTCTTAGACCAATTCTAGCTTTTTTACTTGTTTTTATACACTCTTACAATTTTTTATATCTTGATTTTCACCACATTTCGGACAAGTTGTATTGTCCTTACTCTTATGCTTATTTCCATGTCATTTACAACATCTGAAAATATCGAGCTCTTCATAAACTACACATTTATCCCAACCAATATTAATATTACCCATTTTCATAATATTATTGAATACTTCACTAATGAATTATACCTCGTATGACCAGTTTCACAGTCTAGTTTAATCCACCGTTTAGTTTAAACCATCCTCTAAGTTTAAACGCTGTTTAAACCAACTGGGGTTCACAGTGCATTCTTTTAGTAACGTTGGTAGTGCTGATTAAATTGTGAACTAAATTAGTTATTGCGGCCATTGTGAATCATGTTTTCTATCAATCAGTCTGTCAATCGGGAAAAGTAAACAGACCAGAAGGTAAAAAATATGTAGTTGTATTGACTAATTTTAAATACGCCACCAGCCAAAAGGGCTGCAAATTTTAGTAGAAGTGTAGTTGATTTATTGCTTTCCCTATGTAGTGCATAAAAAACGGATAAGTATAGATTCGAAGACAAAGTGTAAATTTCTTTATTTAAACGGAATCTAGCGTAAAAATCAATGTCGTCAGTTTCATTAAAATGATTTGGCCGATTTCTAATTGCTCTCTGTCGTCGACAGAGTATTAAATTTAACTTAAAAAAGCATTTTTCACCGCCAAAAATGTCTAATTCTGAATCCGTGATAAAATTATGTTCTTGATACAAGTAAACAATGCTACTGTCAAAATAAAATGTCACACATTTGAAATACTTTTCTCTTGAATTTAAACCGAGGGATGTCACGGTTTAATCTCTAGTTTAAACCGGGGTTTAAACCAAACTGTGAAACATATTCGTCAAGTTTAATCTAAATATTTGGTTTAAACTCAGACTGTAAAGCTGGCCATTATTTGTTTTGTAAATCTTAATAACTTTTATCAATCATACTTCGAACAATAACATCATTTTGCTTCCGAAGTTGTTTTATAAAATCATTTTCACCCAAAACCTCACTCATTCCACAAATTCTAATTTTCGGTTTTTTCAATACTGGCAAATCTGTCTCGTACCCTCCCATTGTCTTCTCAACCAGAGAATATATAGCGTGTGTTAATCTTTTGGCTATAGCTGGCTACAGCAGGCTATAGTTAAATTGGTTTGTACTCTGGAGGTGAAGCGAAAGTAGCTTGACGTTTGTTTGTTGTCAAGTAACCTAGAAAAAGGTCGGAAAAAACATCATGCTACTTTGGCTTCACCTCCAGAGCACAAACCAATTTCGCAATAGCCAGATGAATACACTCATATCAAACAGGAATTTGTGAATCGTTTATAATTCGTGTGCATGAGCGTAATTTTTCAAGAGCAGGGCATTATACATAGGAGTAAAAGAGATGGCAAACTGGGCCATGATTGTCGAATGTGCTTTTGTTTTGTGAACAATCTTTCCCAATTCAAATAAGATTCCTGTGCGAAATTTAAAAAAGTACGGAATCAGTTTTTTCTATTTATCTTTGAATTTTATTTAGTACAAGGTCTTATAGTGCCACTAGTGCCTATTAAAACCTTCATATCAATTAAAAAAACAGAAATGAAATGTTCGGTCAGGGCTTGCAAATACAGGGTGGGGCAGAATGTAATTCCTGATTTGGCGGGTGAATTATGAAAAAAACAGTTCAAGACAAAAGAAAATGGTTTTTATTTTTGAAAAGTACATATTACCCCATCTTTTTTTGCTTAACTTTTAGAGATAATAGCTGTGTTCTTTTGCGTGCCATGTTCTACAACTTCCATATACTGGAGAGAACAAATTTTACGATCGATTGAAGCGAACTATTTGCACTGTTCGCTTCGTTTATAAATCTTCCATGGAAATGTACGATGCGTTTTAGTGTGTATCTTTTGTTCCGCCCTGTTCTGCAGACACAAAAGAACACAGTTAATATCGTCCAAGTGGCGGCATCGACAGGCGATGCACATATTGAGCCGTTCAACAAAGCTTTCAACCACTCTTGCCATCATATCTCGTGGAATTCCAGTGATTTCGTCCTTAATTGCCGCCTCCAGAGCTTCCAGCGTTCGAGGTCGAACTTAGTAAACCGCAGTTTTGAGGTAGCGCCATAAAAAATAAAGTCACATGGGATCAAATCCATGGAACATCCCCTCGTGAGATCAGGCGTGTGGGAAATATTTCATGCAAAACTTCGCGTGAATGACAAGCAGTAAGGGCCGTGGCTACATCCTGTTGAAGTCAAAAGACTTCTGTGTAATTTTGCTTGTCATACTGTCGTACATTTTGGGGCGTAAGAATTCCTCCAGCATCTCACAATAGCGCACTGAAATCAAAGTCACAGTTGAGCCTCCTTCTTTAAAAACAATAAGGTCCAATTATACTTATCAAGGACACAGCGCCACAAACTGTCACCTTCGGGCTCTGAAGTGGTCCTTGGCGCAGTTCGTGAGGGCTTGCAGTTTCCCAGTAACGACAATTTTGCTTGCTTACTGTACCGCTAAAGTGAAAATGCGCTTCGTCGCTTGTCCACACAATAGCGTTAGGGGGTACAGCCCTTAGGATTGCATTACAAGCATCTCTACGTCTCACCTAGTCCTGTGGGCTTAATTCCTAGGCAATCATGATCTTGTAGGATGTAAGTGAAGGTCTGTGTGTAAAGTTTACCTTATCGTTCTGGACGATATTACAAGGGCAGCAGCGTGTTTCCGTCCAGAACGCCCTAACTGCATCGATGTTTTCGGGAATTCTCACACTTTTAGGTCGCCCGGTTGGTTTTTAGGAACTGCAGATCTCGTAGTCCTTACATTACTGATCATACTGAACATTGTAGTTACGATTTAAATTGTACCGCCTGAGAAAGGCCCTCTACGTCGCCATTACATTTTCCCGGTTTTTAAAAAAGGTTTCCACAACAAAGCCACGTTCCTTACTTGTCCACCGCAAAGTGACTACTGAAAACGGCATTGTTACCTCGACCTAACGGCATCTGTCCCATCCCTCTGCCTGGTCTGGAGCCGCTCCAGTGAATTATTGGAACTAGCGACTGCATTCTGCCGCACCCTGTATAAATTGGATTATAAACCACGGAAATCGCGTTTCAGGCAAGTGCACTATGTTAAGATTTATATAAATTAAATATGTGAATTATTTCAAAATAAAGAAGAAAAGGAATATTTTTTAAGGCAGATGCTCCGCACAAAAACTTTGTTTACTTTTTGAAAATTGACAAGTTACTTAGAACAGGGACGGCGTGTAAATACATGTAAAACATGGACTACCAGCATAGCCAGAATTCATTACGCAAAGTCTGGCTTCTCGCCATGCCTGTTTGCTATATATTCTAAGTTCTCAACTGTATTTCTAATTACTTCTCTCGATTCCTTATTCTCACACACAATTGCTACAGCTGCCTTCTGACGACTTTGTATTGAACTTACCTTAATTTTTGTTGGGTCTATATTACTTTTGATAATTTTTTTTGTATTTGCGATTTTTTTTTGTATTTGCGAATTTTGTTTTTTTTCGGTTTCACTACAAAAGTAGGATCAGGCTTTCTTAATTTCTCCGCATAGGATTCCCAATTTTTATCAATACTATCCGATAGAGCCACTTAACATATTTTCTCACTCTCTCTTATTTTGGTTGCCAATTGTTTTAAAACTATTTTTAATATCTTTTTTGCAATTCCGTACATTTTAAATTTTGTGATATGCATTCCATTAAATTGCCCATCTGACCCTATAAACTTTCTCCAAAATTACCACATTTTTCGCATATAAATCTGATGTTTTCATTTTCAATGAGTTTTAAATTTTCATATTCACTGTTTCCTTTATACTTTTCATGAAATTGTTTACGACAAAAGCCTCTGCATTTGATAAATAAGTCCGGCAAACTACCACTTCTTTCTGTGTTCTTACAATTATTAGCGGCACACTGTTCATTTTTCATGCACTTCACCCATCGATTTAAAGAAAAAGAAAAAAAATTGCATTCGCATCAAAAACAATTATGTCCGTTAATCCTCTTTATTATTTATTTATTTTATCCTGTACGGTCGCAGCGACCTCAGATATTCAAAAGCTATGTCCGGGATTTATGTTTGATTTGTTTGGGGTCCAAACACAAACACTTTATTTTGGGTATCGAGTGAATTAAAGATTCTTATTGTGGGTATCGAGTGCAAAGAAAATTTAACTAACTAAACTTTGTTATTGTTTAAAACTGAAATAAAGATTTTTATTCTGGGTATCGACTGCAATATAATAATAACAAATCAAATCCCTATTATAGTTAAAGACAGAAATAAAGATTTTTATTCTGGATATCGTCTAGAGTAAAGATTCATTTTGGTAACAACTAAAATAAAAATTCTTATTGTGGGTATCGACTGGAATAACTCGCTTAACTAGAAGAGTTAGAATTTCAAAAATTTTATTTTTTACAGACATCATCTTCATTTTTTAAGATTAAGAATTAAATAAATTGAACTTTATATTTTTTCTTCAAAAATTGTAAAGAAGTTACTGTTTGTGTCAATAAATGAAATTTAGAGAAATTCGTTTCGTATTGATGCTAATTTGTTGTAAAAACATAATTTTTTCTTGAAAGATGAAAAATAGTTTTTCTCTAATTGCGAGATTTGAAATCAAGTAACTCCCCTTGCTGATTAGTTATTTTTATAGAAATACTTTCGATAAACGTTTTTTCTATAGGACAGTAATCTACGTGTTGAAATTTTATTATGTTTTCACATTCTTTTAAAGGTATTACACGTAAGTATCGTACTAACTGATCACCTATAACTCTTGGCTGAATAATATCAGTGTAGACATAAATTATATAGCTTTCATAACAGTCCTTTGCTGTTTGCTGAGACTCTTGCGGAGGCCTTAGTGCCAAGTCCGTAACTGATCTTTCCAGTCTATTAAGTGTGTCTATTATTGACATATGCTCCTGTCGTAATCCAGTCGTATTAAAAGATTCTTTTATTTCTGACAATATGGCGTCAGGCTCACGCTTATTTTCAGGTGTTTGGAGAAATATATCCGTAAAGAAGTTGGACAGGTTGTCTATATTAGTATCAATAGGCACGGGTGTAGTTAAATATTCGCCGGAACTTTGCTTTTCGTATGGAACATCCAAAATATTGCTACTTTTAACAATTTTTCGCTGTTCGGATGGTTTAGCACTAATCGAATCTTTGTTCAATCTATTCAAGATGTTAAAAATAGTATCCTTAATTTGAATAATTATCTTTTGTTTTTCTTGCTCACTAAGAGTTTGATCATCAAAGTGTACATTTGATATAAAAAGCGTAATAAGATCTCTAACATTAAGATGAGATGGTAGTGGTTTTTTTATTCTGATTGTGACTCCCAAATCTTCCACCCGCAGTTCAAATACATCGTGTACTCTTTTGCCGCCAGTATTTTTTCTGTCTCACGGGCTCTCTTGATGCTAAGCACTGGATGTGTGTAATTGTCTATCGAGTCTTGTATGATAGCATACTTTCTCTTCTGTCTAGGAATTTGTCCAAATACGTCATCAACAAAAGCTTCAACTGACTCATAGTTTTTATATTTTAAAATAACATTTTCTGAAGCCCTCTTACCCTGATATATGTGTAATGTAAACTCGTCTGGATCCTGTTTGTAACTTATTTCAGGAATAACACTATCAAAAAAGTCAGCTTCTAACCGATCCCACATCTTTTTCTTAACATCATCCAAGTACATGGTATACCATGATGGTGAACTAGCGCTATAAAATGTTAGTAGGAATGTAGAAAAATTTGCCTGTCCTGCTCTGTAACTAACTTGCTCAAGACTCTCTTTAGTCCACTCGAGTTTAACGGTTTCATTTATTTTGATGCTAAGTGATTTGATTTCTTTTCTATGCTGCTCTGCTATTTCTTTCAATGGATCAGATGCCTCACGCCTTACCCTTTTAAAATTACTCTGAGTTACTTCTTCAGTTGTATTTCGCTTGACTCCTCTTTTTATGGCATGATATGGCAACGAAATTTCAGTTATTCCAACACACCAGTCATCAGTAAACTTGCATGCTCTAGGTAGTGCATTTGTAAAGGCTGATAGCGTATTTTCGGGATAAATTTGCATGGTATTGTTACTTAAAAGGCATACGTAAAAGTCATTATCTTTTATATCTACAGGCATTTTTAAATTCTTTCACAACCAACGCTCGGTACACTTAAGATTTACTGCTTACTATTATTACAAGTTTTCCCAAGGAATCGCTGAAATGCTGGAACTTCTAGTTTTTGCTGCGTTTTTTATGCGATCACTTTGTCGGACAACTCTCTTAACTGGTAACGAAAGCATATATTGACTGGTATCTAGCAGAGACGGCCTTAATATAGATTGATTTTTGGATGGTTTTCTACCTTTCTCAGCTGTAGGGCTTCCTGGGTCCAGTTCTTCTAATATGTTCGCAGCTTCATCTATACTCATCTCTGCGGGTACAGTGTACTGGGTTATACCATCCTCAGCCGTAATTACCTTATAATCTTTATCACGGGACTTGGTTTCAGAATTCGTCTTAGGTATTTTTGAAGGTGGTTTCAGACTTTTTCCTATACCACTAGCTGATAAGCGGCGTTTGGAAGCGGGTGATAACGGTTGTCTTGGTGGTGACATTTCAGCAAGTTCGAAGAAATTCTCTTCCATTCTTTCAGGTGTATTTTCTTTTAAGGGTGATGTTTGTGTTGATACTTCATATTTAAAAATAATTTTCGTTTGAGTAGAACTATCCCGCAAGCTTTTCTGCTTATCTTGTTCTAGGCGAATAAATCTAGTTTGAGTAGCACTATCCCGCAATCTTTTCTGTTTTTCTTGCGGTAAGTGAATATTTGTTTTTTCATTTGTCACTCGCGTAGCTTTTCGTCTTAGGTTTGAAAATTTTATTAATTCATTTCGGTAATTATACCATTTCTCCCTATCAGATAAATTCTTGTTTTTTAATATTTTATCCATGGTCTTATCGAACCTAGATTGATTCAGGGAATCCTCAATCTCGTTTTTCAATTTTTCGTAAACTTCTGGTGAAAGAAGTAACATTTTAATAAGATTATTGTTTTTAAACATATTTCTCGATTAATGAACCAATTACACCTGATAATACACTTCCTAAGAACACTGGTAAGAAGCCTCCTCGCTGTATCAGTATTTTACGTTGTCTGGGTACAGATCTTTTTGCAACAACTAATTTTCGCAAATCCTTTTTATACTTACAGAGCGAATTGTATATTTTTCCATGAGCGATATGGTTTCCCTTCAAAGTATTAAGAGTAATTTCGCAAAGAGTTTTTATGACTTCGGGGTCGGCATTTTTAATAATGGCCTGCCTTAATCTCGGCTTCGCTGTTTTAAGAACATATAGCATATGCTTGTTGTCCCTTAATCGATTCATTCGTGACACCATTTTTACTGATTAAAGGTGGGCAGAAACAAGTTGTAAATGTATTGTTATGCGCCACAAAGTGATACAAGCGACATCTATTGGAAATGGAAACAACTTTAGGTTAGTGACATCCTAGTAAACTGGGTTTGGAGAATGGAATATTCAGGAAGGTTCTAGGATAATTCGTAGAGTATAAATACGGCGCTGCTCACATCCAGGAGGCGAGTATTATTTCAGACAGCGAAGTGAACGAAGTAAACTATTTGGATTGCGATTATTAGAAGTACAGTACTAGCGATAAATAAAGAGTTGATTTGATAATTATTTGTGAATTTGTGAGAGTAAACAGTAAAGTTAAATAAAGAAAGAACTTTTGAATTATATCTGAAATACTGTAACAGTATTATTAAAAATATCAGTACGGAATCTTAACACCTCGTTGATATCCTGAGTGGAATCTATCAGTAAATATCCATGTGGCACCTGTGTAATCTCCTTATATATTTTTAGCAGCTCTGAACTATTTTCTGGATAAATCTGCCTCGCTAAATGAATAAACTGACTCTCGAGGGTTTTTAAACACAACGAGGTATTTACAGTTAAGTGATATGTCTCGGCAAAACTTACCCTCATGAAATACATTTTGTGTTACAAGGATTGCTGAAAGATTGCGATGATGTGATCCTTTTGTAAAGAGTTCACATACTTGTCTGCTAAAAGCGTTTAACATCATATCGTCCAATACAATTAATGTAGGTTCCTGTGTATAATTTACAAACTCTTCAGGAATACTATCAATAAATTCGATGTTAGCGAATGTGGTATCTGAGGGCAGAGCCCCTTGTTCTGTATTACACCAGATAACTCTTGTTATTTGCGGTCGTGTTAAAAATATATTATTTAGAAGGTTTTTTATAAATGTGGTTTTTCCACAGCCTGAAGGCCCTGCGACCATCATTGTAAACGGATGATTAAACTTGATCATTGTTGGTTTTAAAATATTTTATATAAAGCTGTTATCCATAGGCCGTATTTATACATTCGGTAAAATGAGCAGAAGACAAGTCGTTAATGAACTGCATAAACCAGCTCGTAAGAACTTTAAACGACAGAGTGTTACTATTAAAGGTATCGATGATTTGTGGCAGGCAGACTTGGTCGATATGGGTTCGTACTCGTCAGAGAACCAGGGTTTTTGTTTTCTTCTTACTGTAATTGATACCTTTTCAAAATATGCTTGGGCGTTACCAATTAAAAGTAAAAAAGCTTCAGAAGTTGTTATGGCAATGCAATCTCTTTTTAATCGAGGTCGCATTCCTAGAAACTTACAAACAGATGACGGAAAGGAGTTTTTTAACAAACCGTTTCGGTTGCTTATGAAACGATATGACATTAACCATTATTCAACTTATAGCGCTTTAAAAGCTTCAATTGTAGAAAGATTTAACAGAACGTTAAAAAGCATGATGTGGAAAGAATTCAGTATGAACGGGAATTGTCATTGGATTAGCCTGCTAGCTAAGTTAACAGAAGCCTATAATACAACAAAGCATCGTGCGGTTAAAATGCGGCCTGTAGATGTTAGTCCACGCAACGAAAAACGTTTATTATCGACTGTATATAAATATCCAAAAATAAAATCAAAACCGAAATATAAAGAAGGCGATTTTGTTCGTATAAGTAAATATAAGCATGTATTTGAGAAAGGTTATACCCCTAATTGGTCTACTGAAATATTTAAAATAAATAAGGTCGAGGATTACGAACGAGCTGTGATTCAAGGGAAGTTTTATGAACTCGAACTGGCTCCAGTCAAATATCCTAATCTATACCTTGTAGAAAATTTTTTAAAAAGACGTGGAAATAAAGTCTTTGTGAAGTGGTTCGGTTTCTCAGCAAAACATAATTCATGGGTTGATATAAAAGACGTACTGTAATATTTCTAAACGCAGTCATCATGTTACTCTTAAAGAGAGAATCTGACCGTTTAAAAACCTTCCATAATCTACCTTTAGATGACAGAAAGTGTTGCAAACTAGCAAGAAGCGGGTTCTTTTACACAAATCTTAAAGATAAAATAAAGTGTTACTTTTGCTCCCTGGAAATGTATGCTATGAATTGCCCAGAAGACATTGAAGCAGAACATATACGTCTCTCCCTAAAGTGTGTCTACGCAAACGGTAGGGTTGTTTGTGGCCCATGCAACCAGCCATTGTTGCAGTCAAACTCATCAAAATATATCTTTAATACATTAAAATTTGCAGTAGGAACAATTATTGTTTTAGGATTGTGCTGTGAAATTTATTACTTTTACCGGGTATTTAAATAAAAAGCTCAGTTCAACTTGCTGAACGACATACCTACAATCAAATATTCTGGTTTCGATTCAACACAAGAATTACGCAACGGAAAAAGATGACACAGAGGGCGGAAAAAATTAAAAATTAAAAATTATTCAATAAAAATTAATATAACCTATGTACATATCGTGTTTTTTTCATTTCTCACAGTTCAAGTTCACCAAACAGCAACCTGTTTTCACCGGCACGAGCCCCCTTTGTTTACATATGTACCTGCAGCAGATCTGCGGGCCTGTCGACTCTTTTTTATTTTCGTTTTTGCTTTTTGTTTACGCTCTCATTTTCTACTCGCTTTTATATATTGTTAACCTCTACAGTTCTGTATCTAACTAAAAAAGCCACAAATTTTACTATAAAACCGGCAAATTTCTTGACTGCCAACTACAGGTGAAAGATCTGATCGGCAAAATTATGATAGCAGGTCCGCAGCAATTCTCACGCTTTTCTTCTCCCCGAGCCGGTTTTGTTTTCATTAATAAAAATTCACTTCGTTCAAGAAGAGATTCTTTTTTTACACGTACACACTAACTAAATGGTCTTCGTCGTATTGGTATTTATTTTTTAGTTGCAGCTGGGGTGAGAGAGACCGAACACCTAGCAAAAGTCTTTTTGGCTCACTCACTACCATTGGCATGATAAGACCCACCGGGAGGTTTTTCTCGCACCCACACATCCACTAACTAAATTGTCTTCGTACTTTGTTCTTTATTTTGCACTTGCAGCAGGAGTGAAAGGTTAAAAGCGTCTTGCAAAAATCCGTTTTTCTCGCTTCCACCCACACACCCACTGACTAAATGGTCTTCGTAATTTGTTCTTTATTTTCACTTGAAGCAGGAGTGAAAGAGTTCAAGCGTCTTGCAAAAATTCTTTTGTCTCACTCACACACAGGAGTGTGTCCTATCAGGGTTAGATAGGACCCACCTCGATGGTGGGACCCCCTGATTTGTTGTCTCTACGTCACCTCATGCATTTTATACGGGAGGTGGCCCCCTTACTACTAATGTATTACAGCTAGCAGCGATGCTAGACGTCAGATAATTCTCGTAAATGTACGCGAATTTCTACTCTGGTACGATGTACGAGGCAAAATGTATTCTCGTACGCGAAAGTACGAGAATTTGGGCGTTAAATATTTTCCAACCAGAATTTTCACACTGTGAAAATACTACTAACAAAAGCCGAGTAAAAGATAATTTAAGAAAAGTAAGCAGAACCGTAACCCGCCGTATATAGAGTGGCTTGTATATTCCGGTGGTTACGGTTCTGCTTATTTTTTTTAAAGAGACTTGAAAAGAGCATAGCGGCGATATTACACACATTTTGCCTTGTGTTATTGCAGGAGTTTTTCATATAAAAATAGCTTGGATTTAGTTCAAACACCATAATTACCATAAATTTGTCCTACATGTAACTTTTTCTAAACATATTGGGCTGTAATTTGTTAGAACATTATTTTTCTGTGGGAGCGATAGTTTTAGGCTCAAGGCCTGATCTCAAGATACCGAAATGATACTCCATTATTCATGGTTTTATGTAGCCTATGCAAAACCCGCCAGACCCTAATACCCTAGACAGACTGCACACATAATGACTAAACTTGAAAATCAGTCAGATCAAAAAGAAAAGTAAGCTGCTGCCACTGCTATCTTTATTGGTAAAACTTTTCACTTTCCAATAAATTAAGCTCATTTTAATGACGACATGTGGCGCTTTTACTGCAATTTCACTAAATGGAGTAACATTTTGTTCATTTGAAAATGAAGCGAAATGTTGCAAAATGGGCCCTTGATGGACGCGTGTCGACTTCTTTCCTTGGACCAAAGTCATCCACACATCACCAAAGAAAAGGAAGTTGATATATTTATGTACAAGCTTTCCCGACTCCGCACTGCTGATGAAGACCACAAATATTTAGTTCTACCTCAATTTACGCTATCCATTTTAAATCTTGCACATTCCAATGGCGATATCGAGAGGATTTTTAGCAAGAAAAACCTAACAAGAACAAAATTAAGACAATTAACAAGCTCACATCAAAGACCGTGATAGGATCCCTCCTTTCAACTCAATATGTTAAAACACAGTCAAAAGAAACCTACCACCCAAATTATACGTCGCACAACGTCGGCGTCATAATAGAATTAACCTGCTACTGTAGTGCGACCTGAGGATGAAAATTTCGACCAAACTATTAACTCGGACCCAGATAATCCTAGCCTAATCTAGATGTCTTTTATTTTAAGAACAAAACTATACACAATTTTAATACAAAAATCGGTTTAAAAAATTTATCAAATAAAACTTTTTTAAAAACACCCATTATTTTTGTTATAAAAAAAAAGAAATGTTACTAAATAGTCCTCAGTTTTAATTAAGCTGCCAATTCTTATTAATTTCGCGATAACCCTAGTGTACGAGAATTTTTCATGACGTACGAGATTTTTGTAAAGTTGGTACGAGAATCCATTTGTTGCAGTCTAGCAACCCTGGCAGCTAGGCGAATTACAGTTTTCGTCGTCTCGATGTGGGTGACTAGTGGTAAGTTTTGCATGAAAAATTGTAAATTGTGTGCGTTTTTGAACAATTTAGAATTTTACCACTTTGAATATTTTTGCTTTTCTTTGCAGGATTTTTTTATTTTTTTCCAGGAATTTCGTAATATGGAGAAGTAGCATAGGGCTACTTCTCGAGAGCATCTAAATTTTGTCTCTTTCAGGAATTGAAATATGGAGAAGTAGCATAGGGCTACTTCTTGAAAAAAATGTCTAAATTTAAATTTTTTCAGGAATTTCGCAATATGGAGAAGTAGCATAGGGCTACTTCTCAGAAATAACTAAATTTTATTTTTTTCAGGAAACTCTGCGAAATCATGGGGGTTTCTCTACAGACGTAGAGAAGCCAAACAAAAGTAGCGTAAGGGGGTATACGCTACATTGTAAACTGTCTGCCATAAACGTATGGTCTGAATTGCTCAACTGCGAAAACGATAGCTAAGAGCTCCTTTTCTATTGTTGAGTTACGAGTCTCTGCACCATTGAGACCTCGACTCACAGAGGCGATTGGGTGATCTCCTTGACCATCAACTTGAGAAAGAACTGCTCCGATAGCGTAATCACTGGTATCGGAGGTGACAAAAAATTCTTTGTCAAAATCGGGATATGACAGAATTGGTGCTTAAATAAGTTTATTGAGTAATTCGCAAAATGCCTCGTCGCAGATTGCGTCGAACTTGAAAGGCGTATCTTTTTTCAAAAGATTTGTGAGTGGTTTGGCTATCTTCGAAAAATTTGGGATGAAGCGGCGATAGTAGCCGACGAAACGAAGGCTTTGATATCTTTTTTCTTCTTGGGTCTGGGATATGACTGAACTGATTTTATTTTTTCAGGGTCTGGTTTGACTCCATTTTCTGTAATTATGTGCCTTAAATACATAATTTCCTTTCTTAGGAAATGGCACTTTTTGGGTTGAAGTTTGAGGTTGAAATCACGAAGGCGGCTAAATACTGCTGTGAGTCTGGAATTGTGGGCTTTGAGATTGTATCCATGGACTACAATATCGTCCATGTATACGAAGCAATAGATGCCTTGAAGGCCAGATAAGACATTATTCATGGCTCGTTGAAAAGTAGCAAGGGCTCCTTTTAAACCAAATGGCATACGATTGTATTCGTAGTGGCCATAGGGTGTGCTAAAGGCAGTTTTCCCCTATCCTTCGAGTCCATTTTTATCTGGTGGAATCCACTGGCTAAGTCGAGTGTGGTAAAATATTTCGACTTCCCCATCTAGTCTAATATATAAGTGATATTAGGCAGTGGGTACGCATCGCCAATAGTAATGTCGTTAATACGACGAAAGTCTACCACTACTCGCCATTTTTTGTTTCCATTCTCATCTGGTTTTTCAGGAACCAGGAGAAGTGGAGAGTTCCAGGGACTATGTGAGGGTCTGATGATGTCTGACTCAAGCATTTCTTGTATTTGCCGATTTATTTCAGTTCGGCTTGCCTCAGGAAGTCTATAAGGCTTGGTATAAATTGGCGGTTTGTCCTGGAGGGTCTCGATTTTGTGGGTAATCGCATCTGTATATGAAAGTAAATCCCCTTCTATGAAGAAGAGATCGTTGAATTCCCTACAGATATTGCGAACACTCTCAGATTCCTCTGAATTACAGTGATCCAATTTGATAAGGTTTTGCCGTTTATTTATTCTGCCCTTAATTGGATCTCTGTCAGAGTCTGTGGAGATGACCACAAAGTCGTCCAAGTCTTGGTAAACTGGGTTCACCTCGTAAGGTGCCAGATCGGCGTCCTCCTCATTTGCGTTGAGGATTAGGACTTTTGCCATACCGTTGACTGGTTCCACTATCGAATTTCCAAGAAACAACCCTTGCCTTATTTCCTTCTTGAAACAGACCGATTCTATCCAAAGAAGGAGTTGGAGTTTCAATGATGAATTCTGATCGAGCCGGAATTTTAATTTTATTTAATTTATCCGATTCTTTCGGATTTCTAAAAGGAAGGAGATAAGATTCCAACTTTTGTGGAATTTGGATGGAGTTATACGATGATTCTGACCCGATAGAATTTGAAGGAGATAAAACTTTATTGAAATTCTTTGAGTTCTTTGATTTTATCTTGGATTTCACTTTTTGTGAATCTATTGATGAAGGACATAGAATTTTACTAGATGCAGCCTTTTGTGCGGCTGTAGATGGAGATATACTTTTACGTTCTTGCTTCATATCTTGTGAAGCTTTGGATGGAGATAGAATTTTATTTAATTCAGCTTCTTGTGTGGCTATAGATGGAGATAGATTTTTACCTTTATGCTTCATTTCTTGTGAAGCATGTGCTGGCGATCGATTTGCATTGCTTTTCGAAGCAATTGATGGAGATAGATTTGTATTAATATCTTTATTGGAGACTGTTATCCCTGTATATAACAGACTCTTTGTTTGAGACCTCTTTTCTGGGTCTTCGCTTTTCAAATAAACGTATGGATAATTAGAATAATATTCTTCGTACGGATAAGATGAATCAGATTCATTAACTTCCAGAGAAATGAATTTATTTTTATAGTCGATACTCGCATTGTATCGAGATAAAAAGTCATGACCAAGTAGGCCATCGTATGAGAGGATGGAGTTCTTTCCCACTATTTGAAATGGGTGTTCTAGGATGAAGTTATTTTGTGCAGATTCCAGAGTTAATTTCGCGAAAATGAGTCCTTCCGTTGAAGTAGACTCTGTAAATAATGTGTTTATATTGCAGACAGCATCTCTGTAGCAGATACTGTCTGGCCTTAATGGATGTAGTTTTATTAAACTGATCTCTGCTCCTGTGTAGATTAAAAAAGTAAGTTTTGGAGCAGAGCAAGCGTCTGAGAATTTTTATTAATTTGGATGGGGATACGAATTAATTTTTTGCTGTTTAGTTTTTCGTCGATATTGTCTCGCGCCGTTGTTTCTATCTGCGAGGGGTTGCCGAATGAGACCCCACGCTGCATCCAGTTTCCCTGCCTGGATGCCGATGGAGTTTTGTTATTCTTCCTGTTCGGAGATGGTGATCTAGCCGAGATATTGGCATTATTATATCTCGATGGTGAAGTTCGACTTTCTCGGAATACTGGCTGCTGCCAGTTCCTATTTTGAGGCTGTCTGTCAGCCGTGTTTGTTTGCGGAGCTGTGTTTACTTTTTGGAAATTATTTCGATTTCCGTGATTGTCGTTAAATCGGGAATTATTTGCAGCTCTTGGCTTGCATTCTTCTATGGTGTGCCCAATTCGATGACAATATAGACAAGATGGGCCCTGCGACGGAGATGTGACCTTATTGAAATCTGGCGGGCGTGTAATTGCGAGTTTAGCTTCGGAACTGCATTGAAATTTTGTGTGGAGCGTTGTATGACTGGGCAGCTTGATGCATCATGCCCCAGTCTATTACATTTGAAGCATTGTAAATTATGACTCGTATTTTGTCTGAAAGGAACTGGATTTTTCTTGTAATTCGTTTGGAGGATAGCTTGCTTGAGCTCCAAACGTGATGCATGATCTAAAATATATGATTTTAATGCAGAAAAGGATTTATCGGAATGCACTTTGGCTAAAGTCTGTAGTTGTGGATTGGATAATCCATCCTCTATAGCTCTCACTGCTTGACACTCATTATCTTTTAAAAGGGACTTTAAAATAACTCTATCGCTTGTATATGAGTGTCTTGCTTCATTTAGTTTGGTTAGAGATGTGCTAAGTCTCTGAAGGAATCCTTCACGCTTTCCCCTATTCTCTGTTTAGAATTATTTAATTGAGACTGTAGCGTATTCTGGAAATTTTTACCTCAAAAGTTTGAGTTAGAATTGATTTTAATGTGGGCCAATCTTCAACTTGATTGTACCTGAAAATATCATATGCATCTGCAGATAATTTACTCCTTATTAAGCTAAGGAGGGAGTGCTTTTCGCTTGTCGTCGTTGCTGTTGTGTATGAATCATCACAGCTTGAAATGAATTTGTGGAGATCTTTCGGATTTCCATTGAAATTGGGAATTAATGTTCTCGCGTCAGATAGGAAAAAATTTGATTGATCTCTGAAAGAGACATTGTGGTGATGCTCTGTGGAATTATTTGTAGTATTCGTTACATTTTGGAATCGAGAGTCCAATTGTTCTTGCAGCGCAATTACAGTGTCTCAGAATGATGTTTCCATGTTTATGTAAACATCATTTGCGAAGTATTCTCTGTCTTTGTCGTTTGGGCCAACATTCAAGATTATTTCATTGTGTGTTTCTTCAAAATCATCCCAATATTTGTGCAACGAGTTTAATTTTTGGTTTAGATATGCCTGGGTTGCAGTTGCAAGTGAATTATTATCTATAGACTGGATAATATGGGATAATGTTTTTTGTCTATCTTCTTGCAGTCGAAATCGTACTGTATTCGATTGATCTTTGTCTGTGCTGTCTTGGTTTTCAGCTGCAGTTGTTTTTTGAGAAGTTTTTGGAGGTGGGACGTAAAACGGGTTATTTTTGCGCTCTGTGTGGACTGATATGATATGGATTTCAACCTATCAGACAGAGTTGCCTTTGTAAGATTGTACCTGTCCTCCGTTTTGTCATAGCATGACTGCTTAAAATAATCATGAGTTTCAGTAAAATTTTCATGATCTGGAATCAGGCTCTCAATTTTTGTCAAATGAAGCCCATAGTTCTTCCAACTGTTGGAGTTTTCCAGAAGTAAAATCTGAAGTCCTTTTAGGTTTATTCGCTCTGTGATAGTCGGCCTTTGTCTAATTTCTGTAATTTTTGGGACTTGTGACAAGCAGAGCTCATCGAAAGATTTGTTTTCTTCTGTCATGATAGGTTCGTGAAGTAAAAGGCGGAGAAATAGGTGGAAATATAAAGAGAAATTATAAGATAGAGTGTGTCTGTTATTATTATGGAATAATTTTAGGTTTAGATTTGTTTAAATTTGGGGAACTATTTATGGGCCAAAGAAAAGGCAGACAAGTAGAATACAAATAGTTAAATTTCTCAACAGCAATAAGCAGCTGTTAAGTTGGTCATGCGTAAATAATTATGTATAAGTAAAAGTGTTTCAGTAATCTGTAATATGTGTGAAAAACACAGTAATAAGAAGGTGGATAATTTGTTTGATTTGTCAATAATAAGAGGGGTTAATTTATTTTAATGGGATGTAGAGGGAGAAAGAGAGAAAAAAAAGGCGTTTTCAATCATTTTTTTTTTTTTTTTTTATAAATTATAGTGAGAGAAGTAATAAAATCTCAATGTAAGTAAAGAAAAAGAAATCGCTCTTTCCAACCAAAATCTTTCTCCTGATCGATAGGTATATGAAGCTCTATCGCAGGGGATCGATATTTGATATTTTTCGAAGTCCTCTGGCCAGCAAGCTCACGAGGTCTTATCGCAGAGGTCGCTTCTAGGAAGAAGGTATCTTAATTTTTATTTATTGAATTAAATGTTTATGCAAGTTGCTGGAATGAATGTCTAAGAAAAAAATTTTAGTAATAGGATTAAGAAATATTTATGGGATCACTTATTTGAACTAAAATCTCTCACTTGTGTATTCACTTGTATATGTGTGCTGTACACTTTATAGGCTAAACGAATTAATTAATAGAATATTTGAGAGAAAAAGAAAACTTTACATGTATATGTATAAAAATGAATTTCATATAAGAAAAAACGGCTTTAACTGTACCTTTAACCCTATCCAATGTCGTTTGCTTGGTGTTGATTAATGTTGGTTAATGATGAAGATGGTGTTTTGTGTTTTGGGTTTTGCGTTGGACTTCCTGGCCGTTGTAGGTGTTGTTGTTTTGGGTTGCCAAAAATTGGAAGTGTTGTTCTGTCGTCCTGGTCGACGTCTTCTTCTGGTCGTCCTACCTTCTTTACCAAACGTCTTGTTGAGGCAGGGATGAAGCCTCCTTCGGTCCCACGGTGAGCGCTTGGGCGCTTAAACTTTTAACTACTCTAAGTACCTCCTGGGTACCCGGGCTAATTTTTTTTTTTTTTTTATTAGTTTCTTTTTAATTTATTTGTTTTTTTTTACAGTTAAATTATAGTTTTACGAAACTTTTGTTTTATTTGATTTAATTTTAATTTATAGGCACTGATTTTATATTACTTTGGGTTCAGTTACCGCTGCCACCAGTTGTTATATAGATTTTTATTAATTTTTTTTTATTTTTTTTTTCAATTTTTTTTTTGTTTAAATTACGTAATTCAAATTAAAAAAATGTTAGCACTGATTCGATATGGGGTAGGATCACCGCTGCCACCAGTTGTTGTCACTTGCCCGCTCGTGCTCCCCTGTTAAAGGTAGAGAAGCGGTCGTAGAAAAGGTTTGTAGTAAAACTTTAATCACAGCTTCTTTTTTTCGGTTCAATATTTATTTTTCGACACGAGATTTTTTTATTATAAATTAGAACTCTTATCAGTATCCGTTTCGAGTCCCTTGATTTAATTACTTTAGACACAAAAATCTTTTTTAATACAAATATGAATTTTTAAGGCACTTTCACATCAAACTCAAGAATCGAAAAAATGTAAACAAAAAAACTCAATTTATTCCATTTTAAAACAAGATTTTTGCTCCAAAGATTAATAAAATCATGGGAAATGGGATAAACTAATAATTTTACTAATAAAATAGTATTTTTATCTTAGAATTTTTAAGAAAACACAACTTTTATGATTTATCGGACGAATTTTTCCGCCGAAAAAGTTTTTTGGCTGATAAAACATAAAAGTTGTGTTTTTCTTCAAAATCTGACATAAATGTAACTATTTTCTCAGTAAAATTCTTAGTTTATCCTATTTCTCTGGATTTTATTAATCATTGGAACAAAAATCTTGTTTTAAAGTGGAATAAATTGAGCTTTTCGGTTTAAATTTTTCTGTTCTTGTTTTTGATGTGAAAGTGCCTTAAGACACACAAAACCTTTTATTATAGATTTGAACTTTTATCAAGATTCGATTCGAGTCACTTTATTAAATTATTGGTAAAAATACTTTATACACAAAAATCTTTTTGTTACGAATTACATTTAGAAACAAATATTTTTATCCCGAAACTTCTCTTGGCGGATTTCAAAAAACGACTCCCCGAGGTTTGGGCAAATTGCACCCAGGTACCCACGATCGCTTCAAAAGCTCTTTTTTCTTTTTATTGTTTTCTCACGACGTTGAAAAAACGTACGTGAGAAAATGCAAAAGTTCTTTGATGCGAGCTATATGCATCAATGCAAAACTGTAATCCGATATGCAATTGTGCGCCCGGCTTGAAATATTAATTTTAAGAGGGCGCGAATAATTTTGATAATTGTATGTATGTATGTACATACAATTAGATTGGATTAAGTAGGTAATGTACGTATGTACATAGTACATACGGAAAAAAGTAAAAAGACACTGTATGTAGGTAAGTGTGCATATCGTGTGAGTGAAATGTGTGCCTGATAACAAAATGCAATTTATGCTAAATTGCATTTTGTTATACTGTGAATGCATTTCTAAGTGCATTTTAAATTTTGATTGAAATTTTAAAATGAAAAAATTTTTCATTTTCAGGATCATTTATGAGGTACATCAATATATTATATAGGGCAATATATTGATGTATTGACCTTATGTGACCTTGTGATTTAGGGCATTGGTACCTGAGTCACAACACTGTTCGCTTCATTTATATCTATGAAAATGTATGAGGCGTTCTTTTGTGTATATTTTGTTCTGCTCTGTTCTGCGGACACAAAGAAACACAGCTGTTATCATCTTATTATATGAACTAACTTTAGAGTCTATCTAAATGTTCAAGTTGCAAAGAACTATATATAGTCTGAATTCTTTAATTATTTCCCATTCTATGTATATATACACAGAAATGCTATCATTGGTTAAATAAATAACAATAATAATAAAATATTTAATTTGATTGTTCTATTCAACTTTCTTTTAATTTTTTTGTTCTATGTTGTCACTACAGCGAGCTTGTGTTAAGCTGGTTCTGATAGTCAACGTAAATTAAATCAAATTTTTTCCACCACTCCAGAGGTCGAATTTCTAGAATTAATCGTGTTAAAGGTGTGCATATTTCCTACGTATTCTCAATTTTTTTGCTTTTACCAATACACAGTTAAGTCCGTTTTAGCCATTCATACAAAAAAAGAAAGTAGGTATATCGGTTATATTTCTTTCTTTGTACCAAACGAGGATTTTTTCCAATTTTGTTTGGCTTTTTTCTAACTTCTTATTATAGACGGAGAGCTGGCAACCAAGATACTTACGTCACATCATAAACAGAATTTTCCATCTTATTATACTCTCTTAACATTGTTGATATTCGGAAGTCGGCCTGGTTCCTGTGGTGGAGGATACTGCGAGATGGCCTCGAAGGCCTTAAAAAATCCGGTTAACTACGTGATTTCATAAAGGCTGATTTTTGAAGTGGCAGGTGAGAATTATATTTCTTGATCAATGGTAAAAATGACAGGCACACTGGATGGTGAGAAAGTGGTGGCAGATGGCAACAAAGACGCGGAATAATGTGTATAACTTATATCACGATAACTCGAGAACGTTTCAACTTAGAGTGCACAAATCTTGCACACCGGCTTTTTCAGAAAAAAGTAAATGTAGTTTCGAAAATTAAACAAATCGGGCAACACCTTCGTAGGGTTTCCATACAAAAATTTAGTTTTTCGCAAATATTAGAGCAGTGATTAAGAGCACATAGGCGTGGAGAGCTGAAATTTGGTCCTGCCATACAAAACTTTGGGTTTTGATTATATATTTGAAAACTGCCCAAGAACGCCTCAACGCGGTACATGGTGTTTTCATAGAAATAGCAAATACGTGTTCAAATAAATAGACTATATCGGGAAATCCCTTCTTGCTGCTGCCATACAAAACTTTGGTTTTTTACAATACATACATATACCTGAACACTGCCTGAGAATGCGTCGACGTACAGCGCTGAAATTTTGCACACGGCGTTTCAGCACCAAGAAGGCGTTTCCCGATTTAGTCTATTGTTGAACTAGTATCTGCTATTGCTATGGGAACACCACGTACCAGATCTCAGTGTACTGTCCGTTAGTAGAACGTACACGCAAATTTGATTAAGTGACTGAAATGAATACACTGGTAAATTTGGATCAAGATCAGTGGTCTATTTCCTAACAACAAATCAACACTGCTCACTTTCTTTGACTTTCAAGAAACTACTGCACTTAGTTTTTAGAATCTCCAACTATTAAGATCAGATTATGTATAAAAAGGTTTCAGGTCAACGATTCAAAAGTATGGGAAAACTCACTTACAGGATTGTTAATAATAGATATGTAAATAGATATTCAATATATATAATTAATATAGAGCAAAAGTTAGAATATTAACTTCAAAACACTGGCACACTTGCTTAACTTAAATATCTCGAGTAATTGTATTAAGACAGAATTATATAAATTGTTGGGTCAGAGATCAACACACACTAGAAAACACACTATTTGACACCGATTTATAATGTACTGTATGTACTCTATCTAACTGGTTTAAACAAATGGAAATAATTTTTATTTAATCTGCTCGTTGAGGCTTATAATTTTGTAATATATTCGTGCAATGTGTTAATTGTGTACCTGTATTTTTATCAAAAGTAATCAGATTAGAGACAAGTTTACTAAATTTTTTATGCTTTGTTTTCAGCATACTTTCTTTTCAGAAGTTGTCTGTTTATAAAAATATATTCGAATCGATTTGGTTCGATCACTCAGGCAGTTTTCAAATAAAACCAAAAGTTTTGTACGGCAGCACCAAGACGGGATTGCCCGATTTAGTCTATTTTTGAACTAGTATTTAGCATTGCTATGAAAATAGCTTGTACGAAATATCAGCTCTCTACGTCTTCGAAACCAAATTTACTTTTATCTAAAAAAGCCCGTGTGCAAGATATGTGCACTCTAAGTGGTACGTTCTCGAGTTATAGTGGTATGATGTAAGTTATATACATTTTTCCGCTTTTTGCGAATTTATTATGGAATGAAAACTATCAATCAACTGAATATGAGTACAAATACCTACCGATTAATTATTTGGGTACGTATTCGGTATCTGGTTTTTAGAGAAGTAAAGAATACTTTTGTACCGAATGATTACTACTCGCACATTAGCTAAACTAACCTGTGTTTCTAAAATAATCTTTATGGTTTTGATGATTTGCCCTATAGCGAGGAAACACCTGCAATCCAAGGTTGAATAAATAATTTATGTACCAAGCGCCGGAAAAAGAAATTCGAACCATGTAGAAGTAAATGTACAAAAAAGCTTTAACTAGCGAAAAAAAAACAATTTCCAAGCAATTAATAATTTTTCTGACAAAGCCAGAATAAAATTAAAATATATAAGAACATTTGAAAAGAAGAATTAAAAAAAAATAATTTTTCCAAGTATAGCGTACACATTTGGTAAATATCATTAGGGCATATTGATGAAGGTTAAGTTTGGTATTGCGTTTCAATTTTAGGAACAAATCTAGGGAAAACTCCTGAACAAAGGTAGGATATACATATATTAGAATATTTAGACAGGCAACGCGACGTCTGGTTTTGTCTTCCACTTTCATGAGCAATAAAAGCGATGTCTCAAAGGGATTAAAAATGGGTTTTCCGTTCGAGGAATGTTTTCGGTTTAAGTATGAATCTTTAGCATAATTAGGGAGTAGCTAAGGTATGGGTGAATGAAGGATAAATGAGCAGAATGCCGAGCTCCTTCCTAGATACCGTTGAGACGCACGCTCAGATCGCTATCGGGCGTGGAAAGTGGTTGATCAATTGATACCAACGGAGTACCTAGTATTTTGAAATTAATTTTACAAGTGATAATTCTTAGTTAACTTTATTTTCTCCATACTGTAATACAAAGTAAATTAATTGGAAAACATTGGAAAATCTTGGAAATTTTGGAAGCAATTTCCCAATAAGGGCAAAATAGCATAAATTTAACGACTTCGTAGGTAGGCAGGCAGTTTTTCAGTTATAATTTTCGGCAAACAGGCGAAGTGTATTACAACAGAAAGTTTTGCAAAAAAAAAGAATATTTTAAAATCTGAAAGTGAAAAAAAAAAAATTTTTTGTCGATGACATAACTTTTGTTCTATATTATTATTATTATTTTTGCTTTCTTTTTTCTTTTCCCTTTTATTTCAAATTATTATATATGCCTGTCCCACTGACATGTATAACATAGACCGCTGACATACTGAAATTGCTTCATTATAATGGAATCAGTTTTCTATAGTTGTCTCTTTTTGGTTTAACTACTGTACTCCGCTGAACTTAAAGTAATAAGTTCCACCACAGTCCAGTTCCAGTTCAGTGGATTTTCCAAATGAATTAGAATAGAAATAGTTGGCAATACAACATTTGTAATCTTTTCTTTGTCCCCCATATCTACTTTTAGGGATAGGCAAACAAAAATTCCCTAATTTTCTTTCCATAAAAATCACGTTTAAGAAATATTTGATGTTATAGAAGATAATACCCTAGACACACAGCACGAACTAATGAATCATTAGTACTAACAGTTCATTAAAATGCCGTGTGTCACATAGCATACGTCATATGGCTCGAAAATCAGATCATAATGAAGTACACTAATGAAGGGTTTTCTAATTATTATAGTTATAATGAGGAAAAATGTGCTAGATTTGGCATATAATAATGTTGAGCTCCGCTATGCATCTGCCGATTTAAAAAATATGAATAAGAAATGCAAGGAAATGCAAATCGCAAACTATATTGTTAGTATTCTATTTAATACAATGTTTTCTTATGTCTAAATTGTTAAATTGAAAAATAAAATAAATAAAAACAAAGTTTATCGCGTTAATTTGATCCATATTGATTCTTTATAAGTATTTCAAATCCAGTTTGACAGTACAACTTAATTAAAGAAATGGCTGTGTGCCTGAAGTTTATAATGAATGTTACAGCTCCTATGGCTGTACATAAAAGAAATTAAATGAAAAATAAAAAAATGGAAGTAATAAAATAGGTAAATTGCTGATTGAAAGATTAACCTGCTTTTAATACGTTTATTGCGTACTCTTAAATCTAACAATATTTTAACAAATAAATAATAATTAAATTCAAGGAAAAACAATAAAATTAACAAAAATAAAGTAATTCAAAAAAATCTCAATTATTAACTTAGCTCTTAAATTCTACTTATTGCTAATTATCTGCAATAAGAGAAAGGAACAAATTAATAAAGCGCAAAAAAAAAGAATAGCAATTCAAATTCTTTTAGAAAATTCAATATAAAAAAGGAGTTAATTAATATCCTCTTGAAACAAAAAAAAAGGTTAGTAAGTTTTATACTTATTTATTTCCTGTAGTATACTCAACCCTGAATGGCGTAGCTAATCCCTGTACCTGTTTTTGACCTAATTCTGGTCTCTGGATTGAACCCTTGAAAATCTCCCAAAAGGTTCAATACCAAGATATTGTCCCTTTCCTGAATCCAAAACCAAATCAGCAAAAAAATCCCTGGAAATATCCCAAGGGATTTTGCCGCCGACTTAGCCTAGATATTGACCGGGATTTCTAATTAGTATGGAATTCGCCCAATACTAATGATTTCCCGATTGACTTGAGTTTCCTGCCACACTTCACTTGGATATATCCCGAAATGAAATGTTTTGTGAAACCTTTTACGTTAACCGTAGTTAATTGGATATTTCCCAAATCAACTTTGTTGAATAGTTAGTTACAAAAAGATGAGACAAAAATAACTTAGATTGCAGAATTTTATTCTTAGCTTGGTAATATCCCAAAACTGCAAATTAACTCTCCAATCTCAGTATAAAAAATTTAAATGAGAAATTCTCTGGTAATATCCCAGAATATTTTCCCTTTTTTATGAAGAAAAAGATCTGAAATCATAGAAGTCTATTCTTAATTTGGTAATATCCCAAAATCTTGAATTTATTCTATATTTCAGTGGTGTTTTTGATTAAATAGAAAACTTCTGGTAATATCCCAAAAAAATTTCTATTTTTATTACCTGTGTGTGATGAAGACTTGAATGTGGGAATAACCCTACAAAAAATTTGAGGACAAGTGGGCAAAAAAATACTAGTGGCAATGGTCCAGCTAGCTGACTTTACTGGTGAAATACCGAGAAACAAGTGATTTTTCTTCTGAAATCGCCCCCTTTTTATATGGTTGGGGCCAGCTGCCACACATTGTTCTGTGGCTTCGCTTGCTGGCTATTGTTCTCGACTTTGCGCAAGTTCACCACGGCGCTGTGGGAGTTTTACGATTTTGAGATGACGGGGGCGCCACAATTTAAATGTTGTGGTTTGACATTTGTCATTGAATGACAAATTTATTTCTATGGTGATGTGTTTTTTCATACTAATTATTTATATTTATTGTGAAAAAATGTAAATAAATTAAAATAAAATTTGTGAAACGTTGGTTATTTATTTGTGAGGACATAAACGTCCTGCAACAAAAAAACCCTGCACTGGATATTGCAGATGATAAGATAAGTGACTTAAAAGTTTTTTTTCAAAACTGTTTTTATTGTGTTTATTTTTAACAAACACTGTGTTCTTATTTAATTTTATTTTTAGTTGTGTTTGCTGGTTTTTACAGCATGTTCTAGTCCTTGCGTGGACAGAACTATATCAATTTATTAGATGGAAAAATACATTCCATTTCACCAAGGTGTTCCTTGGAAGGGCGTCTTTTCTTTGAAATCTTGCATTAGATTTCAATAAGACTGGTACATTTATGCAGGCTGCTATATTGCAAAGTATAGTAAGACCTGGAACACCTTACATCTTTAAGGTGAATTGTGGGTAATGTTCAGTAACCTGGCTGCTGTCTTTATCTTTTTACGTGTGAGTAAAAACCGGAAAACTGGCACAGATTTCCGTCCACTGGAGGTATGTATATGTTACCTAGTATATTATTTTTTCGTTTTTATATATATATTATATTTTTTAATTATATCTTCTATACTTTTGGTACTTACAAACTATATTGTTTGTATATATATATATTTTTTATTAACATATATTTTTGGTTGCTAATTGCAACAACTTCCGGCCCCGTTGATGTACTCCTTGTGCATCAACCAAATGACGGAATCATGTTTTTTTTGTTAAATTGTAACGAGTGCTTACCTTTGGTCTCGGCCAGTGGTAATTGTACCAAACTACCTTGTTTTTCACCAGCCTCAATCGAATGGAAGCGCCGTCCTTTAAAAATAGGTTAAATCGCATTCGTTTTGATTTACGAATGCGTTCCCACGGAATAGATTGCAGTTCTTCGTATTGGATGCGAACGGGTTTCCCGTCTACCGTGAATACGTCGTACCTTTTTTCGTTCGACGTTTTATTGGTTCTCTGATCTTCAGGTGTTCGCTGTGGTGTAGGTGTGGATGATGCTTTCAACAAGCTGATGTCCTCTATTACCTTGTCCACATGTTCGGGACTGCTGGACCTTGGCTGCTTAGGAGGCAGAGGCATCTTGAACTGGAATTCTGCCTCTCTAGGCGGCATATTTGGCAGCGGTGGTGTTGGAGACAGTGGAGACACTTCCCGTTCGATAATTGCAGGGTCTGCCAATTCTGCCCATGCTAATTCAAACTCGTCCATCAGCCCCTCGTACATTATTTCTAGAACATCTTCCATCTTTTTACTTTGACCTATGTTAATTCTTGAAAAGAATGTTATGTATTATTTATCTTAATATGTGGAAATAGAAATATATGGCCAGGACCCATACATGCATCAAACTTGACGTATACAAACATTTACGGACATCACAACTTACTTCCTTTGCACCTTTATTGCACATTGACTGGTAAGGGGAAAATTTTTTGAATGGGTCTTTGCAAAATATTGCTTGCTGTTTTTACAGACACCACTCTAACTCAGCCGTCCTTACCAGGGTGTAGCTCTTCAATGAGCACCAACACCCATTTTGTTGGTGGTTGGTATTAATGGTATTTTGTGGCGCATTCCAGTTTTGTCGTTTCTGCATTTCGGTCAAGTATTCTGTTGACCATCTTTTCCAGAATTGTTGACGTAGTTGCTGAATCAGCTTCCATCGTCTTAGAAGATGCATATTTGACTCTTCTTGAGTGGGCTCTGGTACAGCTAGTAGCGGTCTTCCAATTAGAAAGTGACCTGGGGTGAGAATTTCCAGTTGTTCTGGATCCGCAGTGATAGCGTGCAGCGGTCTGGAATTGAGACATGCTTCTATTTGAATGACTAATGTATTTAGTTCTTCTATTGTTAGTGTTGATGAACTTAGAATTCGACGCAAATGGTGTTTAATACTTTTTACACCTGCCTCCCAAAGTCCACCTTGATGTGGAGCTGCAGGAGGTATAAAATGTCATTTGATCCCCATGGCTGCAGTATTGTGAGCTGCTAGTTCGTTTGCTTCAGCGAGTGCTTTTTTGTACTCTTGCTGAAGAATTTTGTTTGCCCCAATAAAATTTGTTCCATTATCGGAATATATATTAGCACATAAACCTCGTCTTGCAACAAATCTCTTAAATGCTACGAGAAAGGTTTCAGACGTTAAGTCAGAGACTACTTCGATATGTATGGCTTTTGTTGCCATACATACAAATAAACACAGGTATCCTTTGTATGTTTTGGATCCCCGATATTTTGTGGTTTTGACATCAATAGGACCAGCATAGTCTAACCCCGTATTCTCAAATGGGTGTGCCTGTGACACTCGAGGACTGGGTAGACTGCCATAAGCTGCTGTTGTGTTGCAGCGCGATGTCTAACACATATTACGCAGAGATGAATCCTTTTCGTAATGGCGTGTAGTCCGTTAATGATCCAAAACTGACTTCGTATGGTATTTAGGACCAGTTGTGGTCCACCATGCAAAGTTTCTTTGTGGTAGTGATCAATCACTAAATTAGTTAAATGATGATCTTTGGGTAGTATTGCTGGGTGTCGTGTTGAGATTGGCAGGTCTGAATTTTGCAACCTGCCACCTACTCTCAAGACTGAATCTTTATCTAAAAATGGACAAAGCCCTATTATTTTGCTATTTTTGTGCAAATTTTCTCCAGCCTTTAACTGCTTGAATTCATTTTCAAATTCTTGCTGTTATGTCTGCTGGATTACTCTTATTTTGGCTGTTTCTATGTCAGCTGGTGTCATTCTGCCAATGCTCCTTTCTTCTTTATGTCTACAATTATGGACGAATCGGAGACATTGTGCAGTGACAAGCAACAATCGTTTGTATGACGAGAATCGCTCAATTATTGTTTCGAGCCCTTCGCTTTTTTGCATTGCAAGAGCTTTTACTGTCTTTAATTCGTAAGACGTCTCTCTGCTAAGGCTCTTATCTTGTGGCCAGTCTTGGCTTGGCTGCCTTAATCAACTAGGACCTGTCCACCATGGCTCACAGTCTTGAATGCTCATTGGCATTAGACCTCGTGATGCCATGTCAGCAGGATTATCCTTTGTAGGTACATATCCCCACGTATTATTTAGGTTCCCTTCTTGTATCTCGGTAACTCTGTTTGCCACATAAGTTTTCCATCTATTTGGATGACCTGATATCCAGGCCAATACGATTTTTGAATCGCACCATGAAAAGCTGCTAACGTTACTCGTATGCAAGTCAGCTCGAACTTGACTTAGTAGTCTAGTTAACAACACTGCTCCACTTAACTCAAGTCTTGGCAACGTAATTGGTTTTGTGGGAGCCACTCGAGTTTTTGATATGAGCAATGTTGTTTTTATTGTGCCGTCACCGTTTTGAACTCTCATGTAGACGACAGCTGCGTACGCTGAATTTGATGCGTCGCAAAACCCATGCAATTGACAGTTGTCTCTGTCTTGCTTGGTATGTATCCAGCGAGGAATTTTTATTTTCAATATGTGAGGCAGCTGTATCTTGAACTGCCTCCATTCCTCGCTGAATTCTTCTGGGACTATTTCGTCCCAGGTACATCCATGCATCCATAATTTCTGGATGATAATTTTCGCCAAAACTACACATGGAGCTATCCAACCTAAAGGGTCGAATAGCTTTGCTACTTGTGACAAAATTTCTCTTTTTGTTGTGGCTTCTGCTTCAAATTCTGAAGCCTTGAAGGCAAACATGAAATTGTCGGTGGCTGGATGCCACTGGATTCCTAGAGCTTTGACTTGGTTGTCATCTTCAAATTTTAATGGCAACTCTAGCTCTATTTCTTCCTTAGGTAACCAATCAAGCAGTTCATCATGATTAGCTGCCCATTTCCGGAGGTTAAAACCTCCTCCCTTTAATAGCTTTATTAGCTCTTTTTGGGTTTGTTTGACTTCTGCTATGGTATTTCCACCTGTTAGCAGATCGTCAACGTAAAAATCCTGCGTTGCAATTTCTGATGCCTTAGGATACTCTTCTTTGTCATCCTTGGCTAATTGCTGCAGTATTTTTATTGCTAGATATGGTGCTGCCGTAGTGCCGAATGTTACGGTGTTGAGTTCGTATTCTTCTACTGGCTCAACTCCACTACTTCGCCAAAGTATTGTCTGATACCTTTGGTCATCCATATGTATCTTAATCATTCGATACATCTTCTCTATATCGGCAGTCACTGCATATCTATGAACACGCCATGGTAGCAATGTTGAGTACAACTTTGGTTGTAATGTGGGACCTGTCAACATTTGTCGTTGAGGCTTCTCCCGTTTGATGACTTTGCGGAAGCATCAAATACTACTGTTAATTTGGTAGTAGTGCTGTCCTTAAGAACAGTATGATGGGGTAAGTAATACCTCTGGGTATTCGCATTGTGTGTGGTTTTATTTACCTTACACATATGCCCCAGGTCTAAATATTCTTGAATACATTTATGATATCCAGCTCGTATGTCGGCAGCTCGCTCGAATTTTTTCTCGAGTTGAGCGAATCTTTTTAACGCCATTATCTTTGATTCCCCAAGCTCGGGAACCTTGCCTGCTTTGAATGGCAGATTCACTTCATAACTGCCATTATCCAGGCGTTTATGATTCTCACTGAAGAACTGCTCACATTGCTCTTCTTCTTTAGTGAGTTTACCTTTTTGGTTGAGCTCTTCCCATTCCCAAAATTTCCGCACTTGCATATTTAGCTGTGCTAAGCCATCAGCACTACTTGTGGTGAATGCAGAAAAAATTTCATTTTTGTCCACTTGATTTAGTGGTGATGTTGTTTCTCCGAAAAGAATCCACCCTAGCTTTGTATTCTGTGCTATGGGGGTCCCTTCAGGTCCACTTTTAATTCCCTTGCATAAAATTTTTGCATAGGTATTCACACCTAACAACAGGTCTATTTTCCCTGCTTTTAGGAACTCTGGGTCTGCTAAAGGCAAGCCTTTTATATGAGTCCAATCAGAAGACCTTATGTGTGTTCGTGGGAATATATTAGTTATCTTCTTGATAACATAAGCCCGCAATGGGATTTCAAAATCAGCTGAGGTGGCTGATCTCACATGGACAGACACTTCTTTGTTTGCCTTTGCCACTTATGTAGATCCCAATCCGGTAAGTTGAAGTAACGTTGACACGCCTTTCAGTTGTAAGGATTGAACAGCCGCTTCGGTTATAAAAGAACTTTGTGATCCTAGATCAACCAAAGCCCGCATGGGAATTGTTATCCCACTTCTGTCCTTAACATGTACTATAGCCGTAGCTAATAGTGCTTGTGTGGCTTTCTGTTTATTTGAACAAGCATTTGCCGAAGTTGATGGGACAGAATTTTCTGACTGTCTTGATTGTATGGTCTCAACAGCCCTTGGCTTGTTTGAAGACATGTTTTTGTCTTCATGAAGCCATGTGTGATGACGCTTGTCACACTTGAAACATCCATTTTTATTTGGGCATGCTTCTTTGTTGTGTGGTTTTAAGCAATTTGTGCAAAGCTTGTTCTTTATCACAAGTTCACGTTTTGCATTAAAACCCTTTTGTTTAAATTGTGTGCATTTGTGGATTGTATGTTCTCCTTTGCACACCGGGCACCTTTTACTCATCGTACAAGATCCATTATGTCTTTGTAGACAGTTAAAACAAATATTATGTTTCAAAAGGATCTTCCGACGAGTGTCAATATTATGCCGTCGGAAATCATCGCAGTTTTGTATGCGTTGGTCTCCCTTACATACCACGCAACCATATTGTTCGTTGACGTGATAGTTTAATGATCTATTTTGTCCATGTTTGTTCATGGCAACATAACCCACCTTACTTGGGTTAATAGCTTCCAAAGTTCGGAAGCGAGATTCTAGGAAACAAAACATTTCCTTTAACTCTGGAATCTCTGTACTCTTGGAAGTTGATTGTTCCCATAGAGTTCGAGTTTCCATAGGTAGCTTTTGTGTTATTATAAAAATAATTATTGGATCCCAGGTCTTTGTACCTATTCCAAGGGATTCCAATTCATGTAAACATTCCTTTGTTTTATCATGTAAATTTTTCAGGCTACTTTCATGTTCACCTTTTACTATAGCTTGATTAAATAAGGCTTTGAGTTGTGTGAACACTAATACCTTTTTATTATTGTATCTTTGTGTCAACTCTGCCCAAGCTGGTTGATAATTAGTACTAGTTACATCGTATTGTCGCAATATCCTTTCTGGTTCTCCAGATAGATTGGACTTTAAATAGTGCAACTTTTGTACTAAGGGAATTTGAGAATCTTTGTGAATCAAAGATTCAAACATATCGTGGAAAGATCTCCACTTAGTGTAATCACCATCAAATTTCGGAATTTCAATGCTAGGCAATTTTATTTCCGTTTTGTGGTCATTGATTACACTTGCCTCTGGTTTAGTTACCTTTGGCATTTGGAGCTCTTGAAGCTTTGATAGCTGTTCTTGGAGCTCCCCTAAGAATCCGAAGTATAATCCTTCGCATTCCTGAAAAACATGGCTTGTTTCGTAGTCGTTGAGTGCTGTTTCCTCAAACTCTACTAATAATCTTTGATGATTATCCAAAAATTGTTCCCACAATTCCTCAATACTCCGGGTTCTTTGCTTCAGATAACTTTTAGTTAATTGTTGCCCTGAACCTATTCTCTCTTCATAATTAGAGACAACATGAGTCAAAACTTTTTTGAAAGCTCTTTGTCTCTTTATAAGTGCTTCCATATTAGTTAGTCTTCCTTCACCAAACACAGAAAAATTTGAATTGCTATTTTTTTTTCTTTTTTATTGTTAACTTTAACACTCAATAAACGTATTATGCTACCGGTTTTTCCGGGTTTGAAGGACCAATGTTACAGATCCTATGGCTGTACATAAAAGAAATTAAATGAAAAATAAAAAATGGAAGTAATAAAATAGGTAAATTGCTGATTGAAAGATTAACCTGCTTTTAATACGTTTCTTGCGTACTCTTAAATCTAACAATATTTTAACAAATAAATAATAATTAAATTCAAGGAAAAACAATAAAATTAACAAAAATAAAGTAATTCAAAAAAAATCTTAATTATTAACTTAGCTCTTAAATTCTACTTATTGCTAATTATCTGCAATAAGAGAAAGGAAAAATTAATAAAGCGCAAAAAAAAGAATCGCAATTCAAATTCTTTTAGAAAATTCAATATAAAAAAGGAGTTAATTAATATCCTCTTGAAACAAAAAAAAGGTTAGTAAGTTTTATACTTATTTATTTCCTTGAAAATCTCCCAAAAGGTTCAATACCAAGATTTTGTCCCTTTCCTGAATCCAAAACCAAATCAGCAAAAAAAATCCCTGGAAATATCCCAAGGGATTTTGCCGCCGACTTAGCCTAGATATTGACCGGGATTTCTAATTAGTATGGAAATCGCCCAATACTAATGATTTCCCGATTGACTTGAGTTTCCTGCCACACTTCATTTGGATATATCCCGAAATGAAATGTTTTGTGAAACTGTTATGGTAGTCAAAAGGAGGAGTGATTGGCTTGGACGTAAAGTCCAGACTGCCAGCGTGGGCTGACAGATCACTCGGTAACAGCGTTGAAGTGCAGGGCGGCACGCTAGTTCGCCTCAGCTATGGGCGGAGAGTGTGGGATGGGTATCACGAAATACCTGCCGCTGTCACCTTACCATGAACAAAAAAATCGTGCCTGTCTTCCTGAGAAGGAGACCACAACGAAAGCACACAATGATCCAGAAGGGATCGCGTACATCACCTACCCGAAGATAATCCTACGGATCGGGTGACCTGATCCAGTGCCGTCCCCGGCCTCCCATGACATCCTGTCGGCTCGGTTAAGATGTCCCTTTTTTTTTGAAAGGGATAGAGGAGAGGTCCTGGAGGGATTTAAGAAGAAGAGAAACACTAATAATTACTCCTTAATCAACATTTTATTTTATGCATTAACATATACAAAGAGAATTTTCATTATATTTTTTTTTCTTATAATCACTCCCGTAGCAGAGAAGGTATAACCCTATCTTCAATCATTGACTAACTCGTTGGTGTAGTCATTCCGAAGGAACTCCTCTCCTTTTATGTACTCACACAGCACGCAAAGATTCGTTCTTTCCTTTTCCTTTCAAATCTCTCTTTTTTTTTTGTTATCAAAAAAATAAGTTCTTCCCCTTTTTTTTTTTACAATGGAAACTCACCAAAAAGGCCTTTTTGGAGGGGGAAGGACGCGGTGGTGGTTGTAATGATCGCGCTCAGAGAGGACTCTCCCGTCGGGAAAGACGTTTTTACTAATCCCTTGTCTTTAGGATATAAACAAAATTCTATTTTTAATTATGTTTCACTTCATGTTTAAGAAATTTAAACTCTATACAACGTTACGCTGGCTTCTAACTAACTGATCACTACTCTAGTTCCGATACAGTGAGTTCTTGACTTTAGCCTACAAGAAATATTGTATTTTTAATTATATTTCACTTCGTGTTCAAGAATTATAACCTCTATAACGTTACACTCGTTTCTAACTAACTAATCACTACTCTAGTTCCGATACGGTGAGTTCTTGACTTTAGCCTACAAGAAATATTGTATTTTTAATTATATTTCACTTCGTGTTCAAGAATTATAACCTCTATAACGTTACACTCGTTTCTAACTAACTAATCACTACTCTAGTTCCGATACGGTGAGTTCTTTTGTGGTAAACTCGGTGGAGTTGTCCCGCACTAGATGATTGAAATTGCTTTCGCACCAAAAATGTTAATAATTCATAGGGATGCTTACTCCGTTTACGTGCCCTGCTGGCTAATGATTAAACTTGGCTCTTGTATACGAATTGTTAATATAGCTATGAAAGTAAGTTCCTTTGAACTAATAACCTTAAGACTATGAGCACTTTCTGGGTTAAATTTCATGGCAATGTTCTGCACTGAAATAATTAAAATGCGGTCTGAGGACTATAAGCCCTTTATACGGTAAATGTTACGGTATTGGTCTTCACTTTGACGAAAATTGACCTTCGTAGCGAAAATTTTAATATATTTATGAAGGTATGTTCATTTAAATTAATAACCTTAAGACTATAAGCACTTTCTGTGTTAAATTTCATGGCAATGTTCTGCACTCAAATAATCAAAATGCGGTCCGAGGACTATAAGCCCTTTATACGGTAAATGTTATGGCGTTGGTCTTCACTTTGACGAAAATTGACCTTCGTAGCAAAAATTTGAATATATTTATGAAGGTAAGTTCATTTAGATTAATAACCTTAAGACTATAAGCACTTTCTGTGTTAAATTTCATGGCAATGTTCTGCACTCAAATAATCAAAATGCGGTCTGAGGACTATAAGCCCTTTATACGGTAAATGTTATGGCGTTGGTCTTCACTTTGACGAAAATTGACCTTCGTAGCAAAAATTTGAATATATTTATGAAGGTAAGTTCATTTAGATTAATAACCTTAAGACTATAAGCACTTTCTGTGTAAAATTTCATGGCAATGTTCTGCACTCAAATAATCAAAATGCGGTCCGAGGACTATAAGCCCTTTATACGGTGAATGTTATGGTATTGGTCTTCACTTTGACGAAAATTGACCTTCGTAGCGAAAATTTTAATATATTTATGAAGGTATGTTCATTTAAATTAATAACCTTAAGACTATAAGCACTTTCTGTGTTAAATTTCATGGCAATGTTCTGCACTCAAATAATTAAAATGCGGTCTGAGGACTATAAGCCCTTTATACGGTAAATGTTATGGCGTTGGTCTTCACTTTGACGAAAATTGACCTTCGTAGCAAAAATTTGAATATATTTATGAAGGTAAGTTCATTTAGATTAATAACCTTAAGACTATAAGCACTTTCTGTGTTAAATTTCATGGCAATGTTCTGCACTCAAATAATCAAAATGCGGTCCGAGGACTATAAGCCCTTTATACGGTAAATGTTATGGCGTTGGTCTTCACTTTGACGAAAATTGACCTTCGTAGCAAAAATTTGAATATATTTATGAAGGTAAGTTCATTTAGATTAATAACCTTAAGACTATAAGCACTTTCTGTGTTAAATTTCATGGCAATGTTCTGCACTCAAATAATCAAAATGCGGTCCGAGGACTATAAGCCCTTTATACGGTAAATGTTATGGTATTGGTCTTCACTTTGACGAAAATTGACCTTCGTAGCAAAAATTTGAATATATTTATGAAGGTAAGTTCATTTAGATTAATAACCTTAAGACTATAAGCACTTTCTGTGTTAAATTTCATGGCAATGTTCTGCACTCAAATAATCAAAATGCGGTCCGAGGACTATAAGCCCTTTATACGGTAAATGTTATGGCGTTGGTCTTCACTTTGACGAAAATTGACCTTCGTAGCGAAAATTTTAATATATTTATGAAGGTAAGTTCATTTAGATTAATAACCTTAAGACTATAAGCACTTTCTGTGTTAAATTTCATGGCAATGTTCTGCACTCAAATAATCAAAATGCGGTCTGAGGACTATAAGCCCTTTATACGGTAAATGTTACGGTATTGGTCTTCACTTTGACGAAAAGTGACCTTCGTAGCGAAAATTTTAATATATTTATGAAGGTATGTTCATTTAAAGTAATAACCTTAAGACTATAAGCACTTTCTGTGTTAAATTTCATAGCAATGTTCTGCACTCAGATAATTAAAATGCGGTCGGAGGACTATAAGCCCTTTATACGGTAAATGTTACGGTATTGGTCTTCACTTTGACGAAAAGTGACCTTCGTAGCGAAAATTTTAATATATTTATGAAGGTATGTTCATTTAAATTAATAACCTTAAGACTATAAGCACTTTCTGTGTTAAATTTCATAGCAATGTTCTGCACTCAGATAATTAAAATGCGGTCGGATGCAAGGCTTAATTTAAATATATTGAAAAATATAGAATGGAAAGATACCACCTCGTGATCACTCTCGTGATAAAGTCCTTGGTCAAAAAAATTGCAAAATGTGGACTCAATAAATCTGCCGTCCTATCTCATCCGCAGCCTCTATCACTCGCTTTTATCGTCCTTCATCTCAGCCTTATTCCAACTCTTGATGTCTTCAGATCTCTTTTTTTTTTTTTTTTTTTTTTTTTTTTTTTTTTTTTTTTTTTAAGAACTTTTCACTTCTTTTCTCTTCTCAAAGAAACCGAACCACCTTCTGTCACTACTCGAGACTTAATGTCTTCGCCGCCGTTCCCCTTTCCTGCCTTTTCGTTCCCCGATTCCTGTCATTCCACCGCGTGGTGCCAGCTGTGGCATTGACAGTTCTGACTAGTAGGTGTCAGCATGGTCACATAGGGACAGCAGGCCATGTTTACATGCAGCGGTATGCTGCTGTTGGGTCTACCTGCGACCATAACAGGGCAGGGTCGTGTGATGCCCCAGTGTGACAGACGATCCTGAAAGATGGTCGACTGAGCTAGCCGGTATTAACACTTAGGCCTTGTTCTGAGGCGCCCAATGTGTGGCTCGACCCACGACCACTACTGATTAAGGAAAAAGAAGAAGACCGAAAAGTAAACATCCTCATACCGAGGCTAATCCAGAAGAGATTAATGGTGAAACATCTACACAGTTAAGGTAGAGATGGGTTAAACTAGGATCATCGTCCTTTACAAAAATTTACTCGACCACCGCAGATTTGGAAGTGATGAAGAAGAGACAGGAAAGGTAAAATACTCATATCGAGGCTAATCCAGAAGGGATTAGTGGTGAAACATCTACACATTTAAGGTAGAGATGGGTTAAACTAGGATCATCGTCCTTTACAAAAATTTACTCGGCCACCGCAGATTTGGAAGTGATGAAGAAGAGACAGGAAAGGTAAAATACTCATATCGAGGCTAATCCAGAAGGGATTAGTGGTGAAACATCTACGCAGTTAAGGTAGAGATGGGTTATTTAGATTTCGGAGTCGGTTCAACTACTGGAATTGCTACGGTAGCTCAGCTCTCCGTAGTGTACCATGTGGGAGTGAGAAAGCAAAGGGAAGAGGGAAAAGATGGGTCTACTAACAAGAGGTATACCGACCGCTAGGTTCGGGTGAGTCCTAAGCGGCACATTGGTACCCTGTAGTTACCAGTTAAGCTGGCCGGATGCCTTTTTAGGGCTACCAGGCAGTAAACAAGCATCATATGTAATTATATTCGGTCACTATTTAGTCATGGCTTGATATCCTTAGCGTGGAAGACGCCGATGGGTTTTCCTAGGAGGTCTTCGAGTTCATATAGAGAATTCCCTTTCCGAGATCTGATTCGACATTTGAGGAACTTGCGACTCAGCTTGGCACTGATCTGACTTTGGAAACTACTCTGTATGAAGTTCCGCCGCCACACTTCCTGACCTACCTTGAATTCTATCGGTTTCGAGCGCAAGTTATAAACCTTAGCACCTTGTGCAAATGCGTGATTTAAGTTTTCTTGAACCTTGGCCCGAATTAATTGCACCTTATCGGTCTCATCCACTGCTATGGGTTCGCTCAACGTTCCGAGAGTCCTCAGTAGGTTATAAGAATTGGCGTGTTCCACCATGTTAAACCCAAAAAGCACTTTATATGGAGAGAACCCAGTCGCCTGGTGTACTGAGCTCCTTAAGGAGCTAGCGATGTAGCTCAGTTTCTCGTCCCATTTATTATGTTCGTCGGTAAGACATGCTCGGATTCCCGCTAGGATTGACCTGTTGACTCTCTCGGATGCATTTGCCTGCGGAGAGTATACAGCAGTTCGGAGATGGTGTACGCCGTATTTCTCTAATAACTTTGCAAACTGAGCAGACCGAAATTGGGATCCATTGTCTGTTACTATCGTTTCCGGGACTCCAAACATATGAAAAAGCTCGGTTTCCACAAACTGACAAATTTGTTGAGCAGAGGTCTTTTTAATCGGCTTAAGCAGGGGGTACTTTGAGAAGTGGTCCAGAGCTATAATCATGCAAATGTTTCCAGAAGTAGATCTGGGATAAGGGCCTAATAGATCAATATATATTCGTTGCCAGGGTCGTTCTGTCTGAGCCTGAGTTCCCATTGGTGGTCTTAATATGGTGTTTGGAGCCTTTATTTCCATACTCACGTCACATGAGCTTATATAATTCCGAACGTCGACGGTCATCCTTGGCCAATATAGGTGTCTTCGTAACCGTTCCAGAGTTCTTCCTATGCCCCCATGAGAGGACAATGGCGAATCATGCGCTCTTGATATGACGCTGGTGACGAGCTCTCGTGGAATCCAAAGCTTCCAGGCTTCTTCCTCCTGGACTGGATCCCCTGTCCTTGGAATTGTTCGGATGTACACGAAACCCCCTCTAACAAATAGATCTGGTAGCTTGTTTGAGGCCGATTTAACTCAGCTCTTCATACTCCAATGAATCGAAGTGTGGAGAGCTAAGATCGACCTCGGGACCAGTCTCTTCTACGGTTGTTAAACTGTCACAGTGTATTCGTGACAATGCGTCAGGTCTACATTGAGGCTTCCCTTCCGATGTTCTATTGTGAAGTCAAAGCCCTGAAGCTTCAGACTCCACCGAGCGAGTCTACCGCTGAGGTCCTTTTGGGACATCAGCCATTTCAAGCTAGCATGATCCGTCACGATCTTGAACGGCATCAGTTCTATAAAAGGTCGGAACTTCTGGACACTTAGTACTGCTGCCAAACATTCTTGCTCAGTGACTGTGTAATTACGTTGTGCCGAGTTTAATTTTTTTGAGATGTATGCAATAGGTCTTTCGTGACCTTCGTCATCCAGCTGCATCAGGACTCCACCAATTCTTTGTTGGCTGGCGTCACATTGAATGACGAACGGCTTGGTGAAGTCCGGACTCACTAGTAACGGAGCAGATGTAAGCTTCAGTTTCAATTGTTCCAGAGACGTTTGAGCTTCCGGGGTCCACTTAAACTGACTAGGATTTTTCAGGGTGTCAGTTATCGAAGCAGTCAAGTCAGCATAATTCGGTATGAAGCGTCGATACCAGCCTGCCATACCCAATAGGCGTCGAACCTGACGAACGGTTTTAGGAATAGGATATTCAACTATTGCTGCAACTTTGTCCGGGTCCGTTTTTATCCCACGTTCTCCGACTATGAAGCCCAAATACTTAGTCTCTTTGATGCAGAATTTGCTCTTCTCAACATTAATAGTGAGCCCAGCCTTCCTCAAGCAATCTGCCACTCTGGCTAACAACGCTAGGTGTGAATCAAAGTCTTGAGACAGAATTAGCAAGTCGTCTAGGTAGACCAGGACGTTGTCGCGAAGATCAAATGGAATGACCTTGTCCATCAGGCGGCACATAGTTTGAGGAGCGTTGCATAGTCCGAATGGCATCACTGTGAAATGATAGAGAGGATGACCAGGCACCGTAAAAGCGGTCTTCTCTCGAGACTCTTGGTCTAGTGGGATCTGCCAAAATGCGTCTTTCAGGTCCAGGCTTGAAATGTGCCGGAGGTAGTCGACCAAGAATTCCATCTATCTGTGGCAACGGATAGGCGTCTTTCTTCGTGACTGTGTTAACCTTCCTGGCATCAAAACAAAGCCGAACCTTTCCTGGCTTCCGTACTAGCACTACTGGAGAGCTCCATGGGCTCTGGCTCTCTTCTATCACTCCCAGTGATAACATTCGCTCCAATTCGGCGTCCATTAGACTTTGTACTGCTGGTGATATAGGGTAAAAACGTTGTTTTATCGGAAGGGCATCGCCAGTGTCGATCTTATGAGTAATTAGCGAAGTTTTGCCCAACCCTAAGGATGAAAAAGATGGAAATAACTGTTTGGTGGCTTCAAGGCGTTTCGACTCTTGCTCCGGAAGAAGATGGCAATCAGTGTCTGAGGCTGCTAACAGACCTGGTTTCACCTCCGCAACTGTCCCCAGGACATCTGGAGCTAACCCAAATAAGCGCCAGAAGTCTATCCCCAGGTACAGCGCTTGAGTGAGCCCCGGAACCACGTAGAAACGCACGTTCTGAGTCTCACTACGGAAAGTGACATCCAGGTCCACATGACCATGAACGCTCGTCATGGCACCATTAGCTACCTCCACTTGAGTCTTGTACCTCTTCCATTGGACCTCCGCCTCCGACAACCTCTCAAGAGCTCCCCGGCCTAGGATACTGACAGTGGCACCACTGTCTAATAGTCCTGACACGGTTTGCCCGAGTAGGTGTACTTCAGCATACGGCCTAATGTCGTCCGGTACTGACACTGTAATGTGGGCCACCTTCTTTCTTTCGGCTTTGACACGCTTGTTATGTTCACGCCACCGCACAGTGGATTTTTTCCGGGCTGGATAATAGTACATCTTTGTAATTGTCACGTCCGAATGATCACTAGCGGACGAGAAGATCCTGTTTCTCACGGCGTGATAGTTCTCCATTCGCTCGTGATAGGATTTTAGGGGGTATTGAGTCGGCTCACGGCCACTCGTCATCGCAGAGGTTGATGGCCTTCTCAATATCTGATAGGTGGGACTCTGGACCTCCTCCTCAACAATGTTCGTAGGATTTTTCGCAATCGGCATTAATGGAACGTCAGAGATTTTCGACGGATCCGACGGAAGGTCTAGCAGGTGGTCGCTAGTGCAGCTACTATCCTCCCCGGTAGGAGTTGTGACTTCCATGTCCAATAAGGACGAGTGCTTTTCGGAATCATCGATTTCGACTTTTAAACTGTTAGGGATATTATCTGGAACGGTTCCTGGCTCATTTCCCCAGGAGATCAAGTCTGGAGTGGCGGGTGTACTTATTGCGGCGGGGCTTGACTGCTCCCTGCTAATGCAGTCGTTGGGACTGTCGGCTGGGACACTGTAACCGGGGCCGGAGTTGTCCGAGGATACCTCGTTGCGTTTGGCCGGAAGCTGGTGTTGTTGCTCCCGACCCGTCTCCGGTTTTTCGCAGCGCACAGTCGACAATTAGGCTTTATTATATTCTTCTGACCGCAGCCATAACAGAAAAATCCTGTCGGGGTGTGTGGACAGTCTGTATAAAAATGACCCCGTTGGTCACAGTTCCAGCAGATGGATTCCGTTCTAACAGGAGTTCTTGGGTTTAGTTCCGCCACTTCCAACTCTTGAGGGTTGGGAAAGGTGGGATTGTCTGACTCTACGTTTAGGCTATCTATCTCATGGACCTGGTAACGCGGATTTCTCCCTGAATGTATCGCATTAGGAAACGGTAATGCCAGAGCTCTGTGATTCGTGCTCGAACTGGTTGACAATAGAATACGGTTGTGTGTGGCTTGAATCTGCATTACCAATGCCCGCAATTGGCCTATTGAGTTCGTTGGATGTAAGCAGATCTGACACTGAATGGCCGGTAGAAGATTCGTTTTGATAAGATCGAGAAATTCTCGCTCAGACATGGGATTCTGCAGCTGATTGCGCAGTTCTACCATTGCTTGGAGGTATAGATTGAAATTTTCTCCTGTTTCCTGTCTCCTGTTCATCATCTGGCGTCGTATCCTAATATCGTCTTTGTGATCGCCCCATTCAGTTAATAGCGCAGCTCGAATTTGCTCCCAGGTAGGGGTAGGATTTATTCGCAGTAATGACCAGTACCAATTTGTGGCTCTGTCGTTGAACAAGGTGTGCATATGTCTGACCAAGAGATCAAAGTCACCATATAACGTAGTGTTAGTTAACGCTTCTACTCGAAAGATGAAATCTTCCACGGAGAGACGCGAATTATTACCGTCGTATGTCAACCTCCATCCCTTGATCGGGCTTGACGATCGTCGGTGCAACTGTTGAGTTGACTGACGAGAGGACCGCCCCAAGTGGTTCACGGGCTCTTGCACGGGAGGCATTCGAGGCAAGGGTGGGGGTGGTAGAGCCATCGGGTCTTGGCCGGCGTTAAGCGCATTATTATTGGTGCTTCTTCGATTGGGATAGCTAGGCAGCCCTGCCCCTGGAGATAAAGATCGGGACAAATTTGGGACTACCGGGGGTGGACGGGATAGATCTATTGGTGGTATTCGACGCAGCGGAGGTTGGGCCTGAGCCCTTAATTCGGTCCGAAAATCGTTGAGGCAGCGAGACATCTCGCCTCGAACAAGGTCGGCGATTTGTGCTTGGAGACCTGCTAGGTCTAGGTATGTCTCTCTAGTTCCGGGCTCGCGTACAGCTGGAGCACTTTGGGGACTCTCTCTCGGTAGCCCTTCCTCGGACCTATTCGTTCGAGGACTAGGGGGAAGCGATAGCGGTCGAGTAGGCGACGACGTTCTTAGCTGGGTGGGTGACCCTAGGGTTTCCTGGCCGTAGGCTCGTGTGATCGGTCGCTTGGCTATCGTACCAGTATAGGTGTATAAGTCGGTTTGGCGGAGGAACAGTCGGCAGTTCGGACAACTGGACTTCTCCTTGATCCATTTTTGGATACATTTCTTATGGAATACGTGTCCACAATAGGTGGACACCGCTCGGGACTTAACCGTCCAGTCCGCATCCTGACATATAGAGCATGTCTCTAGTGGAGCTGGCTCTGGCGGGGTTCTTGCAGTCGCCATATTTTCGACAGCGTAACTTGCCTTAGGTCGAGCGTTTATCAGGAGCCTGTCTGGTCGGGAAGGGAAGAAGCAAGGTTTCAAAGAAAATGCTTCTTTTATTTAGAAGGATATGTATGAATTTATTCCACGGGAATCCCACAATTTAATTATATGAAGAAGAATGTGTAGTGACACGAAGAAGTTTTCTTTCACACCGCCGAATGTATATCCAAAACAGTTTCAAAAATTTTCTTCTACCGAGAGGAATGTCTGGTGCGGAAATTTTTCTCTAGACAGAAGAATGTATACCAAACAATTTCAACATAATTTTTCTACAAAGAAAACTATATCGACGCAACCGAGAAAAATTTTCTTCTCCAAGAAAGAATGAATATCGAACAATTCAGAGAATGTTTTATACAACAAGGAAGGTTGTTGAACAAGTTCAAAAGAATAGTGCTTCCTACAAAGAAGAAGGTTCTCAAACAACTTCAAAGATTATTTCTACAAAAAGGCTGTTGTCGAACAACTTCCAAAATGTAATTCCTTCTACCAAGAAGAAGGTTATTAAACAAATTCAAAAAAATTTCTTCTACTAAGAAGAATAGATGTCAGATAATTTCAAAGAAGGATGTATGGTCTGTCTCTCCCTCTCTCTCCTCTCCATAAGCTCTCTCCCCCAATGAATTCCGCACTGGCAAACGAAATTATGTGGACCCTTGGAACAGTTGGTTGTCGCTGTCAAAGACTGAGAACGCCAGCAGAGACTCTTCAGCCAGGCAGCTAGCCGTATGCCAACTCCTGATTACTGAAGGTCTCTGGTGCCGCTCCCACTCTCCCACAGCTCCTCCCTTCTTCTCCTCAGGTCAGGATCTCCCTCGGCAAGCAATGTACTGTGTGCTGAAGTATCTAAACCAAAAACGGATTCAGGTTCATCACCGAAAGTCTTTGGAGAGGTTGGTCAGGGATGCAAGAGACCGAGAACGCCAGCAGAGACTCTTCAGCCAGGCAGCTAGCAGTATGCCAACTCCTGATTACTGAAGGTCTCTGGTGCCGTTCCCACTCTCCAACAGCTCCTCCCTTCCTCTCCTAGGACTGCTCTATCTATCTAGCTCTCCAGCTAGGCAGGGCCATGCATAAGGTTGACTACCTAGCTTAAGCCAAGAAGTCATCTCGCAGATGCATGATCCTGTCCAGCCAGATGGCCAGAACGGACAGGCCTCCGGGAGAACTGAATGAAAAATTTAGGTGGGGCCAACCGCCATTTCCATGGCTGAAGGCCAGAGGGAAAGATATACCAGCAATCCAAAAATTCCAAAAAAAAAATTCAACCAAACGATTCAACAACTTGTTCAGGCTTGAGGCTTGACCAAAGTCAAGCCTAAAGCCGAACTTTAACTTTCAAACACTTCTAAAGATGTTACTTTACTTTCAAAAACTTATAAAAACTCTACTTTACTTTCAAAAAAACTTTAAAAACTTTCAAAAGCTTTACGTTACTCTACCGACATTCACTAAAACAAACCAGCTAGACCCAGGTCCACCTACAACTTCCACTGGATATGAGACCTGAGGTCAATCAACTAGCAGACACCAGATGATTGTCTCGCTCCCAGTCTCAGTCCCCAGTAAACTTTATATTTGGACCACCGAAGTCTAACCGCGGTGGCCCCACGTTGGGCGCCATTTTGTTGTGGTAGTCAAAAGGAGGAGTGATTGGCTTGGACGTAAAGTCCAGACTGCCAGCGTGGGCTGACAGATCACTCGGTAACAGCGTTGAAGTGCAGGGCGGCACGCTAGTTCGCCTCAGCTATGGGCGGAGAGTGTGGGATGGGTATCACGAAATACCTGCCGCTGTCACCTTACCATGAACAAAAAAATCGTGCCTGTCTTCCTGAGAAGGAGACCACAACGAAAGCACACAATGATCCAGAAGGGATCGCGTACATCACCTACCCGAAGATAATCCTACGGATCGGGTGACCTGATCCAGTGCCGTCCCCGGCCTCCCATGACATCCTGTTGGCTCGGTTAAGATGTCCCTTTTTTTTGAAAGGGATAGAGGAGAGGTCCTGGAGGGATTTGAGAAGAAGAGAAACACTAATAATTACTCCTTAATCAACATTTTATTTTATGCATTAACATATACAAAGAGAATTTTCATTATATTTTTTTTTCTTATAATCACCCCCGTAGCAGAGAAGGTATAACCCTATCTTCAATCATTGACTAACTCGTTGGTGTAGTCATTCCGAAGGAACTCCTCTCCTTTTATGTACTCACACAGCACGCAAAGATTCGTTCTTTCCTTTTCCTTTCAAATCTCTCTTTTTTTTTGTTATCAAAAAAATAAGTTCTTCCCTTTTTTTTTTTACAATGGAAACTCACCAAAAAGGCCTTTTTGGAGGGGGAAGGACGCGGTGGTGGTTGTAATGATCGCGCTCAGAGAGGACTCTCCCGTCGGGAAAGACGTTTTTACTAATCCCTTGTCTTTAGGATATAAACAAAATTCTATTTTTAATTATGTTTCACTTCATGTTTAAGAAATTTAAACTCTATACAACGTTACGCTGGCTTCTAACTAACTGATCACTACTCTAGTTCCGATACGGTGAGTTCTTGACTTTAGCCTACAAGAAATATTGTATTTTTAATTATATTTCACTTCGTGTTCAAGAATTATAACCTCTATAACTTTACACTCGTTTCTAACTAACTAATCACTACTCTAGTTCCGATACGGTGAGTTCTTTTGTGGTAAACTCGGTGGAGTTGTCCCGCACTAGATGATTGAAATTGCTTTCGCACCAAAAATGTTAATAATTCATAGGGATGCTTACTCCGTTTACGTGCCCTGCTGGCTAATGATTAAACTTGGCTCTTGTATACGAATTGTTAATATAGCTATGAAAGTAAGTTCCTTTGAACTAATAACCTTAAGACTATGAGCACTTTCTGGGTTAAATTTCATGGCAATGCTCTGCACTCAAATAATTAAAATGCGGTCTGAGGACTATAAGCCCTTTATACGGTAAATGTTACGGTATTGGTCTTCACTTTGACGAAAATTGACCTTCGTAGCGAAAATTTTAATATATTTATGAAGGTATGTTCATTTAAATTAATAACCTTAAGACTATAAGCACTTTCTGTGTTAAATTTCATGGCAATGTTCTGCACTCAAATAATTAAAATGCGGTCTGAGGACTATAAGCCCTTTATACGGTAAATGTTATGGCGTTGGTCTTCACTTTGACGAAAATTGACCTTCGTAGCAAAAATTTGAATATATTTATGAAGGTAAGTTCATTTAGATTAATAACCTTAAGACTATAAGCACTTTCTGTGTTAAATTTCATGGCAATGTTCTGCACTCAAATAATCAAAATGCGGTCCGAGGACTATAAGCCCTTTATACGGTAAATGTTATGGCGTTGGTCTTCACTTTGACGAAAATTGACCTTCGTAGCAAAAATTTGAATATATTTATGAAGGTAAGTTCATTTAGATTAATAACCTTAAGACTATAAGCACTTTCTGTGTTAAATTTCATGGCAATGTTCTGCACTCAAATAATCAAAATGCGGTCCGAGGACTATAAGCCCTTTATACGGTAAATGTTATGGTATTGGTCTTCACTTTGACGAAAATTGACCTTCGTAGCAAAAATTTGAATATATTTATGAAGGTAAGTTCATTTAGATTAATAACCTTAAGACTATAAGCACTTTCTGTGTTAAATTTCATGGCAATGTTCTGCACTCAAATAATCAAAATGCGGTCCGAGGACTATAAGCCCTTTATACGGTAAATGTTATGGCGTTGGTCTTCACTTTGACGAAAATTGACCTTCGTAGCGAAAATTTTAATATATTTATGAAGGTAAGTTCATTTAGTTTACAAATTTCATCACCGCAACCAGCAGGAGGGAGAGAGCATTCGAGAGTACATAGCTGTGTTGCGCAGGATGGCTGTGCACTGCAATTTTGGTAATTACTTATCTACCGCTTTAAGAAACCAGCTGACGTGTATGACGAGATCGATTACTCGAAACCACTCACTATTTCCTACTTCTGTAAAATTGTGCACTTACAATAATCAGTTTCTAAATGTTTTAGGCTACGCCCAGGTTGCAGTTGCTCTGAATGGAATAAGAAAATATCCATTAAAGTTATACGTGGTTGATGTCCCGGTTTATAAGCATCCCCTACTGGGTCGAGATTGGATGGTACAATTTGGTGGAGATATTATTGGAAAAATTTTGTCGAAAACATTCACGGATGTAAATGCTATACTATAAATGTTCGACCAGATATGAATGTAGGAAATCAGGTAAATGCTCAAGTTTTTAATGAAATCAAAATGCCTAGTGACATAAATTTGCGCCTTATGCATAAACTGCGTGATACTTTAGTTAAATATTCGTGTGTTTTTAATGATGATGCTGGGGAAATTAAAGGAGAACCAGCTGCTATACGCGTAAAACCAGGCACAATTCCTGTGCACCTCAAATCGCGTTCCATTCCCTTTGCATTAAAAGATGGGATAGAAAAGGAGTTTAAGGATTTAGTTTCGAAAAGAATTTTGGTACCAATAGATCAATGCGAATGGGCCACACCGGTGGTCCCGGTTGCTAAAGCAAATGGTCAAATTAGGCTATGTGGTGACTTTAAGGTCACATTGAACCCCCACATTTTAGTGGATAATCATCCATTACCAACAACAGATGAGTTGTTTACGGCATTAAGTGGGGGAAATAGGTTTTCAAAACTCGATCTCAAGCGCGCATACCTTCAATGTAAAATAAGAGAAGAGGATCAGACAAAATTAACGTTAACGACTCATAAAGGTTTATTCAAGAGCACCAGGTTACTTTACGGTCTTAATTGTGCACCAGCAATCTGGCAGCGCAAGATTGAATCTATTTTGCAGAATATACCCGGTGTTGTAGTTTTTATCGACGATGTATGCGTGACAGGCTCTACAGATGAAGAGCACTTATCAAGGTTACAGATAGTATTGCAAAAGTTGAAGGACTTTGGTCTTAGGGTCAATTTAAGGAAAACTGAACTCTTTCAGGACAGTGTAGAGTATTGGGGGTATGTTATTAATAAAGATGGGATTCATAAAAGTGAGTCCAAGGTTAACGAAATTCAGAAAACACCGAGGCCGGTTAATGTTACAGAATTAAAATCATTTTTAGGACTGATAAATTATTACGGGAGATTCCTGAAGGGACTGTCAGAAACTCTTGAACCCTTACATGCGCTTTTACGGACTGATAAACCCTGGAAATGGGATCAAAATTGCGAAATTGCTTTTAAGAAAATAAGAGCTCATATGTCAACCGACAATTTCTTAGTTCACTATTGTAGATCGCTTCCACTCTGTCTAGCTACAGATGCATCTCCGGTGGGCGTAGGTGCGGTGTTGTCCCACATTATGCCAGATGGGACTGAGAGGCCTATTAAATTTGCCAGCCAGACACTTAATACTACCCAAAGAAAATGGTCTCAAATTGATAAGGAAGCATACGCCATTATTTATGGAGTAAAAAAATTCTATCAGTACATTTATGGTAGACACTTTACCCTCTATACAGACCATCAACCCTTGATGCACATATTTTCACCGTCCAAATGCCTGCCTCATATGTCTGCTATGAGGATGCAACATTATGCTATCTACTTACAGGGATTCAATTACAGAATCAAGTATAAGCCTTCAAAATTAAACGCGAATGCGGATGCCCTATCTAGATTACCGGTAGAACCTTGTAAGGCAACTAGTGTCGAAGAGTCTGATCTGTTTGAAATCAACCAAATAAGCAGACTACCAGTTACTGTGGCAGATATTGCAAAAGCCACTGCAGAGGACGATGAATTGAAACCGCTTTGGAATGCATTTCAAACGGGGGAAAAGATGTCTAGAGATAAGCGTTTTAATATCGAGCAAACTGAATTCTCAATGCAGAGTGGGTGCATCATGCGGGGCATTCGAGTAGTGGTTCCGGCTAAGTTAAGGTCGATAGTATTGCAAGATTTACATGCGTCACATTTTGGTATTAATAGGATGAAGTCATTAGCACGAAGTTTTTGCTGGTGGGCAAAGATCGATAGGGACATTGAGAACATAGTAAAAAATTGTCTGGAATGCCAGAAAGCAGCCAAAAATCCAACTAAAGTTCCAGTACATCACTGGGAATATCCATCTAGACCATTTGAAAGAATACATATAGATTTTGCAGGTCCCAGTTTCGGAACATATTTTTTTCTAGTGGTTGATGCTTTCTCTAAATGGCCCGAAGTCCATACCATGAAGCAAGCTAATACGAAAAATACTATTAAATGTCTTCAATCTATATTCGCTACATTCGGAATCCCTAGAGTACTCTGCTCTGACAACGGCACGCAGTTCGTTAACGCAGAGTTTCAGAGCTTTCTAAGATCAAATAACATAACACACAAAAGAGCCGCTCCCTATCATCCGGCTACTAACGGGCAAGTCGAACGCTATGTGCAGACACTAAAAGATAAATTACGTCGTATGACTACAAGTAACTCTGACATTGACTCCAACCTTACGCAAATTTTAACCTATTATAGAAATACAACACATCCCTTTACAGGAGTCGCACCTTCAGAGCTTGTCTTTAAATATCCCATATTTACCAAGTTTCATTTAATGATACCTATTACGAAACAACTTACAACGAATACGCAAACCTTTAAAGGTCGAGTATTGGATGTAGGTCAGCGTGTAGCAGCTCGAAATTACAATGGAAATAATAAATGGCATTTTGGTAGAATTAAAAGCAAAAATGGGCGATTGCATTATAATGTAGGCTTAGACGACGGTCGCATTTGGCGAAGACATATTGACCAAATTCGGCAAACCGGAAATAAGATTACAGAAATTGAACCATCCAACCTCGATCCAATCCAAGAGGGAGATAATGAGTGGAAAAGAAGAGAATCGGTACTTAAACACAGGCAGCCGGAAGTGGCCGAGAATAAACAAGAGATAAACTTGGAAAATAAGTTGGAAGAATCAGAAGTAGGAAATAGTTTCCAGCAACAAAACGAGCTATTCGAAAGATTGAACAAAAGTAGAGAAATACAAATTAATGAACTCCCTAGGAGAAGTGCAAGAATAGGAAACCTAGAAAATAAAGTTGTGTATAAATATTAAACCTTGAATTAATCTTAACGTAAAATTATGTACATAAAGAATTGAACAATGTTAAGCTAAGAATCAAGTAAGGTTTTTCTTCTTAGGAGGGGAGGAGTGTTAGGTTTGGCAATACTTATTTTAAGAATACTTTAGTACTCATAATGTATATTAAGTATGGTAATACCTTTAAGTAAATGACAGATTAGATCACAATATATTCTGTAAGAAGCTCTCCTCCTCCTAGTTGTCGTGGCGTACGGACGCACCATAATAGCTGTCTATTAATAATATAATTATAATAAAGTGGAATCCTGGATATATGAAGATAGGTCTTTTCTTTACCTATAAATTACATAATTTACAACATATGGTGATGTGTTTTTTCATACTAATTATTTATATTTATTGTGAAAAAATGTAAATAAATTAAAATAAAATTTGTGAAACGTTGGTTATTTATTTGTGAGGACATAAACGTCCTGCAACAAAAAACCCTGCACTGGATATTGCAGATGATAAGATAAGTGACTTAAAAGTTTTTTTCAAAACTGTTTTTATTGTGTTTATTTTTAACAAACACTGTGTTCTTATTTAATTTTATTTTTAGTTGTGTTTGCTGGTTTTTACAGCATGTTCTAGTCCTTGCGTGGACAGAACTATATCAATTTATCAGTTGGAAAAATACATTCCATTTCACCAAGGTGTTCCTTGGAAGGGCGTCTTTTCTTTGAAATCTTGCATTAGATTTCAATAAGACTGGTGCATTTATGCAGGCTGCTATATTGCAAAGTATAGTAAGACCTGGAACACCTTACATCTTTAAGGTGAATTGTGGGTAATGTTCAGTAACCTGGCTGCTGTCTTTATCTTTTTACGTGTGAGTAAAAACCGGAAAAGTGGCACAGATTTCCGTCCACTGGAGGTATGTATATGTTACCTAGTATATTATTTTTTTCGTTTTTATATATATATTATATTTTTTAATTATATCTTCTATACTTTTGGTACTTACAAACTATATTGTTTGTATATATATATATATATTTTTTATTAACATATATTTTTGGTTGGTAATTGCAACAATGAATCATTATAGACTAATAAATCGTTGGTTATTTCTTCGTTAAGAGCGCTGTGTGTCTAGGGCATAAGATTCCAATAAAAGTAATAACTTCGAATGTATTTAGAACTGTTGAACTTGAGATATGAATATTAAAGTGAAAATGACATTTGATATTAAGATATTGTCACACCCCTACCAACAAAAATTGAACCAAATGAAATAGAAAATCAAGCAGTCCAGTCTATGTTACACATGTCAGTGGCTTGCTCTTACCGGCAACTGCGGCGGAAATTAGTTTAGTTGAAATTTTGTTTTATTAGATAACTAGTTAATAGATATTTTGCAGCTTCGTTTCTGTTATTTGGTGGATTAAATAAATTTCTGTTTCTTTCATTAGTTCCTTTGTCAGAATCAAGAAGTGTAAGCAAGGCTCAGCTGCTTGTCTCTACCTTGGAATTCTTTACAGGATGTGAGTTAAATTTTACAGTTAGCCAAACAACAACAAAAACCTAGATCATTTATTTTAATATAACTTTATTCCACGAATTCATATAGCTACTTCTATGTTAACGATTAAAAATTTACTACCTGACTTGATCAGTTTTTCCTTAACGCTCACTTCTTGACATTCTTTTAATTATCATGTTACTGTCTGAAAAAAATTGCTGAAGAGCAAAAATTGTGGGAACTTGGTAAAATAGCACATTTAAGAATGATAAAGGAAATGCAAAAATTACATAGTATATTAAAAGACTTTACTATATGAATTACATATAATGCTGATGAAGGGCAAATGTATATGATGATGTAGGGGCACGTGGAGTTTTATGCCTTTTTATGTATATTGTGAGTATATTCATAAAACCATGTAACACCATTTCACTTGTTGTGACATAAAAAATCTGACCTGCATTAATAACTTTGCAAAATGTAAGTCGGATCAAATGTCAACATATCGATACCAGAAGTGGTTCAAAGTGAATTAATGAGGTGATGACGATGTGTAGCAATTTGTGTATTTTTGTAAGAATTATTTTTGATGTATGTAATAAACTTGGAGCTGAGTAGAAGTCAGTTAGCAGTCAGTAAGTGAATTGTTTTTTAGAAAGTAAGTTGAAAAAACCAAAAGCAAGTAATAGCAGCAGTGCGATTAAAAGTGATTTAATGTTAATAAAAGTAAAAGCACGAGTGAGTGGAACTAATAATAATAAATAATATAAACATATGGTTTATGATATATACTAGTAACATTTAACAACAACAAAATAAATAAAGTGGTTTTATAAAATTTTCGACTGTTTTGTTATAATAATTCTTGGTGTAATTAATTTTGCTGTACACGTTGAGGAGGTTACAGCGAGTAACCAATCGTAAGAACGTTACATTGGCGCAGCCGGTAGGATCGGGGAAGCCAGTTTTTGCTTATATATATATAAACATAAGAGCTTGAAAACTCTCGATTCTCCACTATTAAAAAAAGAAGGGGTAATAAGGATACTACAAGTTCGTTTAAGTTACCCCCAACGCTCGAGGTCGGTCAACTGTAACTGCCTCTGCTGATAAAAGCAAGCAGCCACCTTCTCACCAACGTGCAAAGCACTAACGCGGGATTCTAGAGGGCCTCATCCCTGCCCAAATTGAAGAAGGAAGACGGATAAAATAAATAATCAACACTTCAATAATCCTCCACCCTGACGACACTAGAGATTCCTGGTTTTGGCAGCTGGAAACATCCCAGAATAATTGAAAAAAAAACAAGTAGGAAAAGTAAGCAATTGAATATAAAATAATTATAATTAAGTAGAGAAAATATTTTTTTTTTAATATTATATATATTTTATTTTATATATCAGTCAGTGAAATAATTTCTTTATTGATTTAATCAGTCTTAAGTGTTCAGTGAAATTTTTTTTTCCTTCTCCGTGCATACAAATATAAATCAGAAGTTCGTGTGGTTGATAACCAAAATTTTTTTTCAAAAACCTGGATTGTTTTCTATAATTTTTATGTTTTTCGTACTCTTTGTTCCCATAAGGATTTTTTTTTTCATTTTCGGAACTACTGATACGTTTTTTCGCAGTGGTTAATATTGTCTCAAAATTTTCTGCCGTTAATTATTACTTCTCTCTTTGCTCTTCAGCTGTCTACTGTTTTCATTGTAAATTGCCAAAAAATTTCTATGGTTTTGCCTACTCGACGTTCTTCTTGTTCCGATTTTAAAACGGCAATAAATTCTCTATCTTTTGAAAATACAAGCCCTCCACGCAGCCCGAGAACGGAGCAAAATTCACATTGTAGCAGACCATTCACAAATTGGTATCGCGAGCACCGTTCCGGTAAACGTTTCCGACGACTTAGCTTAGTTAGGTTTCTTACAAAAACTAGTAGTATACCCACTTTGGTATCCGCAAAGGCCCGCACTAAGTTAGTTTCAGAAAATTTTGTCATTACAACTTGTAATAAAGACTCTCTGGAATACAACGGAAAAATGCCACTAAATTATGGAAAGGTAGTTAAATTAACTGCCCAAAAGGTGCCCCTATTCTAAGGTGAGGCTAGTCCTCAACTTGTAAGAGAGCTGCAGACTTTCATTGGATGTTGTATACAAGTTCAACAATGAATAGAAAATGAAGAAAAACCAGCATTTATACACATTCTCCAAACAAGATTGCGAGGGAATGCGTACATGCTTGTTTCCTCCAGCACTTTTTCAAAGTTTGAAGAAATGGAGCAATTACTTAATCAGTCCTATTTACCACGCGAAACATACCAGGAGTTAATAAATAAGCTGATTACATGTAAACAGAACCCCAAGGAATAGCTCACATCTTTCACAAACCGTATCAAACAGCTTCTAACGCAATGTAAGGAAGCTGCAGAATACAAGTATGGTGCGACAGGTCTCCAAGGTGTGACTATGCAACTAGAAAATTTTGCTATAAATTCCCTAAAATGCGGTGTAATGAATCCACTTCGCAGTACACATCTTCTGTCATTAAGTGAAGCAACCTTAACCAGCATAATAGAAAAATGTCTGAACATGGAAAGACTACTTCAGGGATATCCCCACATGCAGCAAGGACACCCATATCTATATAACTTCCCAAGTGCATATATGGGTAGGGTATGCAAGGAAATATACATTCAGTGCAACGCACTGATGATTTCTCGAATTCGTTTATACAAACTCCATCTAATGCCATCCCAGTAGCTGGTCATATAACCCATCAGGCATCAAGTGCACTGCATACACCCCAAATATTTCACCCAATTCCGCATAGCACATCACTTATTTCGACATACCATTCTCCGTCTAATACTCATGAAATTTCTAGCTATCAACCTCACCCCACTGATAAAAGTGCACCTATTACTGCCTCATTAACTGACCAATTCTCACCAAAAAACCATTCAAACAAGCTACCACAAAGACATAATGACCAGCTCAAATCCGCATTGTTTAGAGTTTCATGTTCATATTGTAATTTTAAGGGGCATACTTATGATAACTGCCTAAAGCGTAAAAATACCCCATATTGCGAAAATGCAAAATAGGTGGGCATGATGCTAAAAACTGTAGAAACAGGAATAATTATCCAGCCGAGAATTCACAAACGCATCGTGCCCATGACACAACCAGAGGTAACCCGAGGGTTTATCATGTGCAACTAAAATGCGATTTCTGTCGAAGACGAGGACATTCCATATCTGAGTGCATGCAGAAAGAAAGATGGGAAGCCAGATCTGCGGGAAACGCGCGCCAGTCGACCCAAAATTCCCCGGCTCGACTTTAAAATCGCATTCTCAACTACTATTAGGGTACTCTCCGCCGCCTGTCAGTAGCAGCGAAAATATATCACTGGCTCACTTACCTTTAGATATAGGCAAAAATAATTCGGTTCGGCTAGTAGTGGATACTGGAGCTGAAGTCAGCTTAATCAAACAAAACGCCTTAAATACTAGCGACTCAATCAACCGGAATGATACTACTGTGTTGAAAACTCCCTTCGGTGAAGGTAAAACACTAGGTAGCTGCCACGGTAAATTTTCTTTTGAAAGCCCACTACCATGCAATTTTCAAGTTGTGAAAACCAGCATACCGATCTCGCACGACGGGTTGCTAGGAAACGACTTTCTTTCAAAAAACTGTAACATCGAGGGCCCTAATCGAATTCTCAGATTTCCTCGCACGGAAATCAATTCGACAGAGTTCACAATACCGCTTTTGGCCGCAATTAATGAGAAACATTGTTGCGACACTGGTAAGAGCAAAGGGAACCAAAAGAAAACCATAGAGACTATTCAAGCCACCCACTATTTCACAACTCAGGTATACGACAGTGCCACCAAACTAGTAAAGGAGCTTCAAGAAAGTAAGAAGAAAAACCCAAATTTGAAGGAAAACTCTCTCATTGACAATATCACGCAGTATACAATTGAATTCCCACAGCCAGTACACATACCTGTGCGGTCGCACGTAGTAGTTAAAGCAGCTTTGACACTAGAGCAAGAAATGCTCTGTCAATCTCAAGAGGTGGAATCAGGAGTTTTTGTTGCTAAGTTCCGAAAACAGAGGAAACTTAATTGGTGTGCTTAACGTTAATAGCCATAGTGTTACATTAAAAAACTCACACTTACGCTGGAGCCAAATAGTAATTACAATACCTGCAGCTTTCAGCCAAGTAGCGATTTCGGCTCTAGTCTAACTTCAAAAGTGAAACACAACTTCACTAACACTAGCTGTCCGAAAAACGAGATTTCACCTACAAAACTAATTAATTCCACACGTTTACTCAAGCAGACTCAATCAAACTTTCAAACAGACTCTCTGCAAGTATCACGCCTAGTACGACTAACTAGAACAAGAATTAACATTAGATGAAACTCTTTCTGAAGATGAAAAATCTTCTATCTTGAATATTTGTCACCAATACAATGACATATTTCATCTGGTTGGTGACAAGCTCACTTATACCAATGCCATGTCGCATACCATTCCAATAGTTTCTGACCAACCTCCAGTAAATCAAAAAATGTATGGACTTCCAGAGACGCAAAGAGAAGTTATAAATCAACAGCTCCAAGAAATGCTAGAAAGTGAAATAGTTAAACCTAGCAAAAGCCCTTGGAACTCACCGCTGTTAGTGGTTCCAAAGAAAGCAGGGCCAAATGGCGAAAAACGATGGAGGGTTGTGGTCGATTTTAGGAAATTAAATGATTAAACAATAGGTGACGCTTTTCCATTGCCCAGGATTGGACCAACTAGGTCATTCCCGGTATTTCACTACTTTGGATCTTGCCAGTGGCTATCATCAAGTACTGGTTCATCCTAAAGATAGACCCAAGACAGCCTTTAGTACAGCTTATGGGCATTATGAATTTCGGCGCATGCCTTTCGGATTGAAAGGAGCACCAGCTACATTCCAACGGTTGATGAATTATGTTCTCACAGATCTTCAAGGTCTAGAATGTTTCGTTTACCTAGATGACATAGTTATCTATGGGAAAAACCTTGAAGATCATAACAGTAAATTGATAAAAGATTTAAAGTTACAGCCAGAGAAATGCCAGTTCCTAAGGCGTGAAGTCATATATCTGTGACACAAATGCTCCAGTGGGGGAGCCCTCCCAGATCCCTCAAAAACAGAATGCGTTCACAACTTTCCCGTCCCGCGTACAGTTAGACAAGTTCAATCTTTTCTCGGCTTAGCTAACTACTACAGGAAATTTATACCCAATTTCTCCAAGATTGTTCGTCCTATGACTAATTTATTGCGAAAAGATGTGAAATTTGCGTGGACTGAAAACTGCCAGAATGCTTTTAACGAGATTAAAAGAAATCTCACTTCACCGCCACTTCTTATATATCCAGATTTTACTCTGCCCTTTAACTTAACCACGGATGCTAGTCAGGAAGATCTAGGAGCTGTCCTGTCTCAGGGAGAAATAGGTAAAGATCGCCCCATAGCTTATGCGAGTCGGACTTTAAATAAGGCAGAAAGGAATTACTCGACAATTGAGAGAGAATTACTAGCAATTGTTTGGGCTACAAGGAATTTTCGCTGTTATTTGCAAGGGCGTAAATTCACAGTATATACAGACCACAAGCCCTTGAAAGGAGTCTTCAGCACCAAGGACCCCACTTCAAGATTAGTTCGATTTCATCACAAGCTTTCTGAGTTCGACTATTCCATCGAGTATAAGCCAGATTAAACAAAATTTTTCAAATATACCTGTACAAGCGCAAGTCCATACTACGCCAGACTTACAGGAACCAAATACAGCTCCAGTTCACTGTCTTGCAATCACTCGTACCCAGGCACAGCGTACCCGTGTGAAGAATGACTCACGCGAAATGACAAGCCAAAAAAGAATATCTTCAGAGTCTTCAGTTAGTTCTGACTCACAATCTCAAACTAATATTTCGTATGGCAGACAAGCTGAACATAGTGATGAGAATCCTATAGCGCCTTATTCTCTCAGATCAAATCTTAACAACCAGCCTCCCGAGATAATCATGAACCCCACAGAAATTCGAGTGTTAATAAAAGACTACCTCGATTCGATGGAAAAACATGTTGAGGGACATAAAAAAATACGTTACGAGATGTCCAAAGTGTCAGAAAATGAAGGTTAGCCCAGAAACACGTATGCAAATGACCATTACAGACACAGCTCGAATGCCCTTCGAGAAAATCTACCTAGACATCGTGGGGCCTCTAGAAGAGACGCATGCGGGAAACAAATACATACTAACATTCCAAGGCAACCTAACAAAGTTTGTTTATTGGCGGAGACTGTAGCCCGCAAATTCTTTGATGAAATAATTACTCGCTACCGCATACCTAAAAATTTGGTTACCGATCAGGGCTCCAATTTCTTAAGCGACCTATTCAAGAAGGTCTGTAAACTTCTTAAAATAAATAAGTTGCAGACATCCTGTTGTGACTCAGGTACCTTTGCCCCGAATCACAACCATAAGGTGAATACATCAATATATATATTGCCCTATGTAATATATTGATGTATCGCAGAAATGACCCTGAAAATCAAAATTAATTTCATTTAAAATGTCATTTAAAATTTAAAATGCATTTAAAGTTGCATTTCCATACTGCAACAAAATGCAATTTAGCATAAATTGCATTTTGTTATCAGACACACATTCCACTCACACGGTATGCACACTTACCTACATACAGTGTCTTCTTACTCTTTTTACGTATGTACTATGTACATACGTACATTACAAACTTCCTCCAATCTAATTGTATATACATACTGTAACATACCTGTACCATACCTACATTGTACCATACCTACATTGTAACATACCTACATATTTCAAATTGTAAGCAAGTCCAAACAAAAATCTGTCAGCACAAGCAAAAACAAATTCAACATAAAATTTATTTGACATGTCTACATGAAACAAAATTGTGAAAGACAGTCATAACAAATGGGTTCACGCATTTCACTGACTGAACCATATGAAGTGGCCTAGCAAGAATTTTTGTAATTAGTTGTGCAAGATGTTGTTCTTTCTTTATCGATTGGTAAATTTTGTCGACATATTCTAAGTAGACAATTTTGTATTATCGATTGGTAAATTTTAGTAAAAGATTTCTGAGTAGACAATTTTTGATGGATAGGCACGAAAATTTTGTATAAATTAAATGCGATATTGGGAAGAAATAACATTCAATTTTGAACAGTCAACTTGTACGTTTCTTTTAAAGTTCCGAGCTGCTTTCGAGCAAAAGGAACCAATCCCATTTGGCGACTAGAGCCGGAAAAATAGTTCAAATCCAGTTAAGTTCAGTTGTGCACTTCTTAATAAATAAAATATAATCCGAGTTGCTTTTGAGCAGAAGGAATACTACCCAATTGGCGATAAGAGCCGGGTAAATAAAAAAAAACGTTTTAAGAATCAAACTGCGGCTTTTAATTGTAGCCATATACATGTGAATTATTTTAATTCCGCCAAAGTGTTTTTTTTTTAAAAAGTAAACATGAATCTTATCTGCAGAAATCAACGAATCAAGAACAAATTTATTACATGGCGACCCTGCAAACCGGACCAATGGATCTGCAGTTTATAAGGAAGAGAACGCTACCGCTAAGCTGACAACGTCTTCAAGAAGAAAAACTGAGGAAGAGACCATTAAGAGCACTAAGGGAGAAGCTGTAATAAAAACCAAGGAAGAAATTAGACATTTAGAACTACAAATTGAAGGAATATCCAGCAAAATTGAAGATTTAACGCAAGGGAATATAAACGAGGAACTTCGAATCGGACCAAAACCCATTACCATAGAAAAATACAAGAAAAGAAACATCAAGAGGAAGATTATAATTGAAGACAAGGAAGAAGGTAGCAAAAAGAAGAGACTAAGAGGAGGAAAAGCTGTAAATATAAGGCAGCAATTGGCAGAATTATATAGGATTGTTCCTATAACAACAGACAACAATCAGAAGATAAAATTGATAAATAAGATCAACGAACTAAAATGGGAAAGACGCAATCAAAAGAAGAAATTATAATTGCGCAAACTGCAGCAGCATCACCAGCAACAGCATCTGCATCAATTACAGAGATCCATATCCCAACAGCAATAGGCATAATAGTAGTAGTTTTAGTCTTGATTACATTAGTTTATATTTTAAAAAGATATTTTAAAAAGACAGTTAAGAAGCAAATTATAAAGAGTTTAGATAGTACTGATAAGGTTTAGATTAAATATGGTATAGTTAAAAAGAAAAATAAATTGAAAAATATTAAATAGCTTAAATGATGTAATTAACAATAAAAAAAATAAAAATATAAAAATTAGTCAAATTTTTTTTTTCCGATTTAATATTTGTATGGACAGATGCGAGAGTATAATTAAAGATTTACAAAAAATTTTGGAAACTTTTACGAAAAACCCGTCAAGAGAATTCTCAACGAGAAATTTATTAGAAAAGAATAGCATATGCAGGCAATTGCGAAAAGAATTCCAAGAGGAAATAAATAAGGTTGAAAAAGTTATAGCAGAAAATTTGAAACTACGTTTCAATAGCACATATAGAAAACTACAACTAAAAATAGAGGAAAAGAGCAGAATAATACTAGAGAACACAATCTCATCTGACTCCGAAGAAGTATATCAAGAAAAAATAAACATGGCATGTGATTTTGATTTAGCATTGGCTATAAAAATTATACCAGAATTTACAGGGGAAGAAAAGAAACTTGCTAACTTCCTAAATCTAGTGGAATTGTACACAAAGACACTAAAAACTGAAGCCATTCCAGATTTAATAACTTTCGTTTGGTGTGCTAGATTCACAGATAAAGTCTCAAATAAATTAACCGCCACAGCGAAACCGACCACAATTGAAGGATTAAAGAAAACATTAAAAGAAGTATACAAACCTAAAACCACTTCGCAAAATATACACCAACAGATAGCAACATGTAGACAATCAGGAATGAAGGTACAAGACTTCTCAGACAGAATATTGGATCTTGTCTCTGAACTAAACAAGATTCAAATAACAGAACTAGGAGAAGCAAACAGAGAAGTGATATGCAAATTAAATGAGAAAATTGGATTAAACGCATTCCAAAATGGACTACATGAATCTCTAAAGCCAACAATATTGGCTGCACAACTAAAAACGCTAAATGAAGCCATAGGACTAGCGAATCAAATTGAGAAACCACTATCTGATACAACAAGAATTCTACAAATATGTGGAAATCATCAAGTACATTGGCGACAACGAAATAGCTAACACAGACAAAATGGAACAAACACTCAAATGTGGAGGAAAAACAACTTCAGAGATAATAACTGGAGAAACAATAACATCAACGGGAGAAATAATAACAGCAGCTGGAGAAATAACAACAACAACAATAGTAACCCTAGACAGAATTGGTCAAATAATGGAAACCAAAACAGGAACCAGAATATTAATTTCAGAAGAAATAACCAAAACTATAGAAGAAATCAAATAAATTTTCTTCAGGAAGCCAGCGATTCTCCAAGCCCAGGTCAAGAATAACCAAACAAAGATTAAAAGAGAGTATAAAAATAAGCAACATCAATAATCACGCCACAAATTTTATAACACTACAAGATAAAACAACTAATAAAAACTTAAATTTTTTAATTGATTCTGGTGCAGACATATCTATATGCAAAGTAGAAAATATAAATAGCTGTAATATAAAGCATGAAGACCAGTGTAAAATAACTGGGATAACAAATAATGAAACTTTCTCTTTAGGCAGTACTGAATTAAAATTAAATTATGAGCACAAGATTATTAAGCATAAATTTCATATGGTAAGTTCTGAGACACCAATCAGAACGGATGGAATATTGGGAAGAGATTTTCTCATGAAATACCTCTGTAAAACAGATAACGAGCCATTCACAATAACAATAGTCGTAGACAATGAGGAAATTACAATCCCGATGGTTAGCAAGCACATGAAAACGGTAAAAATACCAGCGCGAACAGAGATGATTCTGCCAATAACTCTAAATATAAAGGAAGATAGCGTCATATGCAGTGAAGAAATACAAGAAGGAGTTTTTCTAAGTAATTCAATTGTACCGGCAAAAGGTATTGCACATATAAAATTGCTAAATACAAAAGACACAGAAGTCACGGTAAAACCATTCTCACCAATAATGCATGCACTACGTGAATATAACATCATTTACATGAGCAAAAAGAATAAATCAAAAGACAGGATTCAAAAGCTACTAAGTGAACTCAAACTGGAAGGCATGGATGAAAAAGCCAAAGGATCAATAATAGAGATATGCAAAAAATATTAGGACATATTTTACCTAGAGAATGAGAGATTGTCAACAAATAACTTCTACAAGCAACGTATAACAACAGTGGACGAAAACCCAGTCTACAAAGAACTACAGGCTACCACATTCACAAATTGAGCAAATAAATAAAGAAGTTAGCAACTTAATAGAAAATGATATAGTTGAAACATCAGTAAGCCCATACAACTCACCGCTACTGATCGTTCCAAAGAAGTCAGAAAAAGAAAAGAAATTGAGGCTAGTAATAGACTTTAGACAGCTCAACAAAAAAGTAGTGAATGATAAGTACCCACTGACACGTTTAGAAGATGTATTAGACCGCCTTGGAAGAGCGAAATATTTCTCAACCCTAGACATGACAAGTTCATTCCATCAAATTGAACTTGAAAAGAACTCAAGACATCTAACAGCATTCTCCACTAACCAAGGACATTTTCAATTTAAAAGACTACCATTTGGACTGAAAAGATCGACAAACAGCTTCCAGAGGATGTTATCAATTGCACTAAGTGGACTCGAAGCAAGTGCTTTTACATATGTCGACGATATAATCATACATGGATGTAGCTTGAATCACCACAATGAAAACCTAGAAAAAGTTTTCAGCAGATTGCAGCAATACAACCTAAAACTGAATCCTAGCAAATGCAATTTCCTTAAACCCGAAGTAATATATCTAGGCCATCTAATCACACAGAATGGTATAAAAACTGATCCCAGCAAATATAAAACAATTGAATCATGCCCGATCCCGAAAAACGCGGATGATGTGCGAAGATTTGTAGCATTTTGCAATTATTATAGACGATTTATTCCACAATTTGCCGAAATTGCAAAACCGCTAAATACATTACTCAAGAAAAACACCCTATTTAACTGGACAACGGAATGTATCAATGCATTTGAAACATTAAAGAAAAAACTAATAACCCCACCAGTACTTCAATATCCAGATTTTGAGAAACCTTTTATTCTAACAACTGACGCATCAAATTATGCACTAGGAGCAGTATTATCGCAAGGAGAAATTGGACAAGATTTACCTATCTCCTATGCTAGCAAGACATTAAACAAACATGAGCTTAACAAACCCATCATTGAAAAGGAACTATTGAGTATTCACTGGGGAATAAATTTCTTTAGACCGTATCTATATGGCAGAAAATTTAAAGTGGTAACAGACCACAGGCCACTAGTTAGTTTATTTACTCACAAGAATCCATCATCAAAACTAACAAGAATTAGACTTGATCTGATGGACTACGATTTTGAGATAATTTATAAACAAGGAAAGATGAACACGAATGCTGATGCATTATCCAGAATAAAAATAGATACAGAGAAACTTATATCAATGATACCAACAGAGGTCAACGTGTTAACGAGAAGAATGGCAAAATCGCAACGGATAAGCAAAGAAAGGAACAGAAAAGAAAAAGACAATGAAAACAGCAGAGTAGAATCTGATCAATTCTACGTCTGGGAATGTACGTCTATTTCAGATATAAGAAATACGAAGAGGTTACAATTTAAGATAAATGAAGATAATAAATCAAGGCAAAATAGAAGAAAAAGTTTGCCCATAATAAATATAGATGCTAAAGGGGTAATCGTTCAGTATAACGATAATCCGAGGCAGAACTACGGTTGGCTCTTGGAGAAGTTAATACAAAAAATGAATGATAATGATATAAGAGAATTAGCGCTAGCAAAAGATGATAAAATATTTGAGTTCCTAGAGATAAATGAATTTAAAGGCAAATTTAATGAAATCCAGCAAAGAAATAAGCATGGTTGGACAACACCATTAAGAATAATATTATTTAAAACCCCAATAAAGATTATAGATGATGAGAAAGCGCAAGAAATAATAAAAGAGCATCATGATAGTATGCACGGAGGACACGTTGGAATAAAACGTTGTATAAACAAAATAAAGCAAAGATATAGCTGGAAAAATTTAAATAAAATGGTGAAGAATTATACAAACAATTGCAAGACATGTGCAAGAAATAAAGTGCAAAAATACACAAAAGAACCTCTTGTAATAACAGATACACCAACTAATAGTTTTGAAGTGATAACAATTGACACAGTTGGACCACTGAGAATGTCAAATGGATACAGATACATACTGACCCTTCAATGTGAATTGACGAAATATATAGAAGCTTATCCTATGGAAACGAAAGAAGCACGCTCAGTAGCAAAAGCAATAGTAGAAAAATTTATTTTAAATTATGGATGTTTTAACGTTATGAAAACAGATAGAGGAACTGAATTCAATAACGAATTAATTAAAAACATATGCAAGCTACTTAAAATAAACCATGTCACATCGACACCATTTCATCATGAAACATTAGGTTCTATTGAAAGAAACCACCGAGTATTAAATGAATACTTCAGAACTTTCGTAAATGATGATGACTGGGAAGAGCTAATACCATATTATGTGTTCTGCTATAACACAACACCACACACGAACACCAACTATACTCCATTTGAACTAGTGTTTGGCAAAATAGCGTCATTGCCATCACAAATACTCAGAGATGAAAGTAAAACAAAGGGTATCGACAGCATCGATAATTATGCTAAAGAACTAACACATAGATTAAAAAGAGCGCATGCCAAAAGCAATGAATTACTGCAAAAAGCTAAAGAGCAAGGAAAAATTCTCAGAGACGAAAGTCAGAATACCTCAAATTTCAAAGTAAATGATTTCGTATACCTACATACTGAAACTAGACATAAACATGAAAGTCCATTTCAAGGACCGTATAGAATTATAGAACAGATAGGTGTAAACTCTAAGATAGACATAAAAGGAAAAAATAAGATAGTACATAATAATAGATTAGTCAAAGATAGAAGTAACCAAGATAATCATAAGATTCAATTTTTTTTTCTTTCTTCTTTTACAAAAAAAAATTTTTTTTTTTAAGGGATAGGATGTAACATACCTGTACCATACCTACATTGTACCATACCTACATTGTAACATACCTACATATTTCAAATTGTAAGCAAGTCCAAACAAAAATCTGTCAGCACAAGCAAAAACAATTTCAACATAAAATTTATTTGACATTCTACATGAAACAAAATTGTGAAAGACAGTCATAACAAATGGGTTCACGCATTTCACTGACTGAACCATTTGAAGTGGCCTAGCAAGAATTTTTGTAATTAGTTGTGCAAGATGTTGTTCTTTCTTTATCGATTGGTAAATTTTGTCGACATATTCTAAGTAGACAATTTTGTATTATCGATTGGTAAATTTTAGTAAAAGATTTCTGAGTGGACAATTTTTGTTTGGATAGGCACGACAATTTTGTATAAATTAAATGCGATATTGGGAAGAAATAACATTCAATTTTGAACAGTCAACTTGTACGTTTCTTTTAAAGTTCCGAGCTGCTTTCGAGCAAAAGGAACCAATCCCATTTGGCGACTAGAGCCGGAAAAATAGTTCAAATCCAGTTAAGTTCAGTTGTGCACTTCTTAATAAATAAAATATATTCCGAGTTGCTTTTGAGCAGAAGGAATACTACCCAATTGGCGATAAGAGCTGGGTAAATAAAAAAAAACGTTTTAAGAATCAAACTGCGGCTTTTTATTGTAGCCATATACCTAAGAGGCAAGTAAATTATTTTAATTCCGCCAAAGTGTTTTTTTTTTAATAAGTAAACATGAATCTTATCTGCAGAAATCAACGAATCAAGAACAAATTTATTACAATACATACATACAATTATCAGAATTATTCGCGCCCTCTTAAAATTATTATTTCAAGCCGGGCGCACAAGTGCATATCGGAAGACAGTTTGCATTGATGCATATAGCTCGCGCATCAAAGAACTTTTGCATTTTCTCACGTACGGTTTTTTCAACGTCGTGAGAAAACAATAAAAAAGAAGAAAGAGCTTTTGAGGCGATCGTGGGTACCTGGGCGGATAGAGCCCAAACCTCGGGGAGTCGGTTTTAAAATTTCGTCTAGTGAAGTTAAAGAATAAATGTGTATTTTGAAAAATTATTATTATTGAAAAAAATAAAGATTTAAAGAAGATAGTGTATAAAAAAGAAATAATGGATTGAATTTAAGGAATAAATGTGTATTTTGAAAAATTATGATTATTGAAAAAAAATAAAGATTTAAAGAAGGAAGTGTATAAAAAAGAAATAATGGATTGAAGTTAAGGAATAAATGTGTATTTTGAAAAATTATGATTATTGAAAAAAATAAAGATTTAAAGAAGGAAGTGTATAAAAAAGAAATAATGGATTGAAGTTAAGTAATAAATGTCCTATTTTGAAAATTTATTATTATTGAAAAAAATAAAGATTTAAAGAAGGAAGTGTTTGAAAAAGAAATAATAGATTGAAGTTAAAGAATAAATGTCCCATTTTTTGAAAAGTTATATTTACTGAAGAAAAAAAAGTATATAACAAGTTAAGTAATAGATTGAAGGGAAGAAAAAAAAGTATATAACAAGTTAAGTAATAGATTGAAGGGAAGAGAAATTTATTAAAAGTGAAAGTTATTAAAGAACCATTGGAATAAAAGGTGTTGGTTTCAAGAATTAATTCAAAAACCGATTTTTGTTTTTTATTTAGAAACTGTGTGCTCTCCGCCCGGAGCACGGCACACACGTACCCATAACCACCCTGAATCAAATGGCTCTTTAGAAAGAACTCACAGACCATTAGTAGAGTATCTTAGGACCATTGTAGATGAGAATCCAAATGCTTGGGATCAGTTTTTAAGAACTGCAGCCTTTGTATATAACATCAGTGTACACGATAGTAGCAAACTTACCCCCATGGACTGTTTATTCGGCTTCAAGGCTGAGGTTCCCTCCAATTTGAAAAGAGAACCGGAACCTGTATACAATTATCAAAGTTATTATTATCTTCTGAAATACAAACTACAGAAGACATATGCTCGTAAAAACCTTTTATATATCAAAAATCGCTCTAAAGAACTATATGATAAGCATTCACGGCCAATAACTTTTCATGTCGGAGATAAAGTATTACTGAAAAACGCAGCCAAAAAACACAAACTCTCCCAGGTATGGCTAGGACCATATCAGGTGATTGAAGTTCTCAATTCAGTGAATACTAAAATCCAAATTGGTAACGGGAAAGTCGTAGTCCATAATAATAGATTAAAACCTTTCTATGAATAAAGTCTAAATCAAAATATGTATATATATTTCCCCAGACATGGCACGACTATTACTAGGGTTCTATTGCGTCAGCATATCTATTTCTTTGGGAGCAACCGTACCTTTCGAAGTCCAGCCTCTAACAAATACGAGTATTATGATTGAAGATTTAGGAGAGATTTTGTTTTTCCACGACACATGGAATCTATTTACCCAAATCAATATAAGTAACCTTGAGACGGAAACCATGTTGGAGGAGCATACTGGATTCTTCGTAAGCCAACTGTGCGAAAAGCATAAAAATACAACTGTTTGCACCGAACAGAGTAGTCAAATCCACAACTTAATAGGAAAAGGTTTTATTTCCTATTTGGCACAATGGATAGCGATAACGAAAAGGAGATATATAGCCGGATTTCCAACCTTGAAACAGACACAAAGGCACTGTTAGATTTAGAAAAACATCAGATTACGCTTTTCAAATCAACGTACGAACAACAAAAGAAGTCTGTACAGAAGCTGGAGTCGAACCAACGTGAAATCGTCAGAACAGTAAACGATCTGCTCGAAGAGGTGACAGAGGATATAAGTACCCGTCAACGGATTCAAGAGGTAATGACAACAATCAGTTTGCATATTATCGACATAGAGTTAAGACAACAAACACTACTTGAAATATTAACAACTGTAAAAAATAATCAAATCCACCCCTTGCTAATATCTCCATCTACTCTTCTAGAAGCCTATTACAAGGTAAACCCAAAAGAGCCTAGCGAAAAAAAGGATTTTGCACTATTATCTGAAACCCTAGAAGTTAAATCACAGGTCGTAAAAGGCAACCTAGTAGTCAGAATTAAATTTCCTATTCTAAATCTCCCGGTTTCCAAGCTACAGCAAATACATCTGTTCCCCATCAAGACATCTAACAACCACTCACTACTTCTGAATTTGGAACACTCCTATCTACCTAGTCACCTAAGCACCCAAGAATTTGTATTATTTCGACAAACAGAATTTAGAGTATACAAAAAGTTATTTATTAATCCCCATCAAAACACGTATGTTGGCCCTTTACTAAATGCAATTTTTAAGGGACAAACTGTAAAAGAATGCCCAATAAACTTCATATTTAACCCCTTCAATGGGTCGAATCATTGCAAGTATTTCGCTCAAGCGTATGCACCACAACTTCTGGTGAAATTAACTCGAAAAAATGCCTGGTTATTCTCTTTCTCTTCCCCACAAAGGATCACGATGTCATGCAAAAGCGGACTACATAGTTCTAGCCTCAACAATCACGGAGTATTAATACTCAATGAACCGTGTCAATTTCAAATTGACGTCCAAGTGATATTTTATGAAGATGAAGATCAATTGACATAAAATTATCACAACCAGAACCCATACAACCCCAAACTTTGAATTTAAACGAAACCGTTCAGAGCTTACTGAAAACATTGAGTAACTCGAGTAGTTCCAACCGAATTATCTTACTACGGGGGGAAAGCTCTAACCAAATTCTAAACGAGAACACCTATTCCCTAGACCAATTAGAGCAAGAAATGCACAATTTAGAGACCCAACGTCGTGAAAGAAATAAAACACAAGCCATTCAACTAAGTTCGCTAAGCTTGAGCTCCTTGGCTATCTTATTATTTACTATAATAGGGATGATTAAGGTAATCAAGCTAGTAAAAAGGAAGAGAGATCGTACACCTAGTAAAACCGTACAACTAGTACAAGAATTTCAGAAAAATTCATTGGATAAACAATCCAAACCATCCCTAATGACAAAAATAAAACTACAGGAGGTTGAGTCACCAACCCCAATTGCGGAAACTGAAGCACATGTGACTCAATTGCAACAAGTCAAACCTCCTCCCCCACCAGCATTACCCTCTGACAATGCTATTAACATCCAACTCAATCGGTTAAGATCACCTGCCTCTTTAAATGTTCCCACTGAAAACACAAAAAATGAAAACATCCACTTAAGAACAACAGATACTCCACCCCGTAACCGTCACGTTCAAGTTATATGATCCACGTGACATAAGTTATTAAAAAATATATATATATATATATATATATATATATAACAAACAAACGAACAAACAAAATTTTTGAAACGTAATGAGAGTGGAAAAAATTTAATTAGTATTACTACTTTTAGCGAAAATAAGTAAATATAGGCATTATATTGTATATTGCATTGGAATTAAGAATATATATGTATCGGTACTCTTCACTATGTGTTAACTAACGAATTTAGAAATATTATTAAGAACATTAACACTTCCATATATTTATCTTTATAAAAATCTTTTTAGAATATACATACTTTAAAAATACTTTTAAAAAAGAGGTTTAACCCATAATTAAATTACTGTAGATAAGTAAATAAAACTAACATCTCCTTACCGCCTTATGATTAGATTGTGAAGTGTGTTATTCCTCCTCAAAGAATAACACACATTTTTTTAAGTGGGGGATATATTGTTACGATATTGCTTCACATAGTCATCATCACAACATCATAAAACCATGTAACACCATTTCACTTGTTGTGACATAAAAAATCTGACCTGCATTAATAACTTTGCAAAATGTAAGTCGGATCAAATGTCGCAACATATCGATACCAGAAGTGGTTCAAAGTGAAATATGGAAAATGATGATTAATTCATTTTCTGTTTAATTGCAAGGTGAATTAATGAGGTGATGACGACGTGTAGCAATTTGTTTATTTTTGTAAGAATTATTTTTGATGTATGTAATAAACTTGGAGCTGAGTAGAAGTCAGTTAGCAGTCAGTAAGTGAGTTGTTTTTTAGAAAGTAAGTTGAAAAAACCAAAAGCAAGTAATAGCAGCAGTGCGATTAAAAGTGATTTAATGTTAATATAAGTAAAAGCACGAGTGAGTGGAACTAATAATAATAAATAATACAAACATATGGTATATGATATATGACATATGTAGTAACATTTAACAACAACAAAATAAATAAAGTGGTTTTATAAAATTTTCGACTGTTTTGTTGTAATAATTCTTGGTGTAATTAATTTTGCTGTACACGTTGAGGAGGTTACAGCGAGTAACCAATCGTAAGAACGTTACAGTATGAAGGGATGGCCAGAATAGCTGAAGTTTCGGGGTGATCCCTGTAGCGTCTGTATCTAATGACGGGTTTCCCATTGTTCATCCTGTTACATACACAAACCCAACACCAATTGTAGTAAACACAAACACACAATCCCAATGTATGTATGGTGACCGACATTTCTGCGGAAACGGCTCCCAGAAAAACAAAAGTATTAAATGTCAAAAATTTTAAAAAGTCCAAAAACAAATTTTGTCTTCAGCAAAATTTGTCAATGCAACATACAAAAAAAAATAATAAAAAGATAATTCGTCGGGAAGCACACAGTATGTGTATTAGGTATTATGAATAAAAGCTTTCGCGATAAGAAATGCGCGCCACGAAAAAACATTATATGTATACGCGCGCCGCAGTTTCAAGCGACGGGACGGTGGCTGATGTTTATAAATATATCAAATTACATATTCTCAAGCCACCGTCCAGCGAAAAATATTCTGGACTTGTTTAATCAAGCCCAGAATAAATGAAAATTTTTCCCACGGTAGAAATGCAACTATGCAAGTTCGACCCTGAACGAGGGCTCTTGATCGCGATGAAAGTGATCAAGAGCCGAGTTGAATTTTTAACTTGGTGGCGGCGCGGTCGTGCTGAAAGAAGATAAGTAGAAAAGTTTTTTTTAAGGAATCGTTGTGTGTTAAATAAAAAAGAGTAAGATACACCGCTAACAAAATAGTTGTTTTGGAAAGAAAAAGGGTTACTGATTCGGTCGATTGAAAAAATAAAAAGCAAAAGAACAAAGGAAGTAAAATAATTTATGTGAAAATAGTTTATAATTAAAGAAGAAAAGTGTATGTGAAAGTGAAACAAGTTTGGATAAAATTAAAGAAAAAAAATTAAACGAAGCAATAACCCTCCAAATACCCATATTGGAATACGCAAGCAGAACGGAAGGGCATTTAGCAGTGAGTACCCCAAGTAAAATAAACTTAACAATTGGCGCAGCCAGTAGGACAGAGGAAGCCTACTTTACACAAGCAAAGTATAAGTGCTCGAAAACCCTCTATCCTGCGAACCAAGAAGGAGTTGAAGACGGGATCGAATACTGGGCAAGACACCCCGCCCTCCGCCTGAAGTTGAGTCTTCAGGAGTATTTCAATCTTGTCGGCTCCCAATGCTCGGGGTCGGACAGCTTTAACTGCCTCTGTTTGAAAAGCACGCAGCCATCCCCTCATCAAAGCACTTAAGTGCCGACGTGGGAAACTAGCGGGCTTCATCCCAGCCCAAACAAAGAAGTTAAAGACGTTCGTAATCAGAAGGGAAAACTTACATCCGACATACAAGGAAGAGCAGCAATCTTCAATCTGCGATCCAGAGCTGAAAGGGACTCCGAAGTAGGCAACCCGCCCCCTTTCAGCCTTCATCCTGGGGAATTTAAGAAGGCCAAGGGCCGCCGGCAGCAAAAGAACTTCGAAAGACAAAACAAGCGGTGCTGAATTGAGAGGGACCTCGAAGAAGGCAATAAGCCCCCTCTCAATTTGAACCAAGGAAAATAAGACGGCAGGAGCCACCCTGGCTGCAAACTCGATGTACGGTGGTAAATGAGCGAGGAAAGCTCCCACCAGGAAACGCGCGGAAATCTCATCAGTTCCATCAACTCCTCAACAATCTTCCTCGCCGGGCGACGCACAGGAAGTTCCGCCCCGGTACGAAGTAGGCAATGCGGGAGCAACAGCCGCACCAGAGGGTGGAGTACAAACACCCCCAACAGCCTCAATAGTAAAAGGGCTAACACTCAGGAGCGGGACAATCCTTACAGGTCCCCAACAAGTAAGACCTTCTAATTTAAATTTAGAAAATTATTTAAAGTATCTAGAGGGGAAAGTGCGAGACTCCTCCGAACTTTCTGTTATACAGTGCGATTCTATTGATAAACAGCTCATATAGTCCCGTGAACGGCGGCTTGAGCAGCTTACGCAATTCAAAGAAAGTACGGAAAAATTTAAAGAAAGCTTAAAGCAGTTTGGGGAACTCTCGCACTCTCTTGAAACGGAAATTAAAAATTATATAAAATTCTTGAATTTGTTTCTTATGCTAACCGAGTAAGATGTTATTATATTCTCTTAAAAACTCCTCAATATCCATCTTAACAGTCCAATATTCGGGAAGACACTAACCACTAACCAAATTCTCATGCAATTTTCTTTTCCCATTTGAGGTTTTGTATAGAACATACCAGATTCTTATAAAATTTTGGATAGAATATACTGTTCTAAAATTCTTGTAAAATTTTCTTTGCCACTATCTACTTTTAGATATTATAGGATATGCTTTCATCTAGAACAGATTTGAGAAAATGGTTCTCGGCTTCGTTTTGAAGATATGAATTTCAAAAATCACTATAAGGTATATAATTTTTTTCACAAGAATTTATATCCCGATTTTTTTATATAGAACATGTGGATTTATATAAGGCTTATACATCAGGAAATGCATAAAATCTTGGATTTTGTTTGGAACATACTGTTACCAGATTATAATAAAATTTTATTCTGTCTGTTAGATTTTGTATGGAACATGTTACCGAATTCTTACCAGATTCTTATAAAATTTTCTTCCGCTTGTTAGATTTTGTACGGAGCATACTATTACCAGATTCTTATACAATTTTCTTCTACTTTTAAAATTGTGAACTGAATGTGTTATCAGATCCTTATAAAATTTTCTTCTGGTTATTAGATTTTGGATAGAACATACTGCCACCAAATTCTAAAGCTTTTTATTTTACTGCTATCTATTTTCAGATATTATAGAATGTCCTTTCATCTAGAACAAAAATCTATAGCTCGGTTTTTATTAGATTTTGAACAGAACATCCTGCCACCAAGTTCTTATAGCCTTTCAATTTGCTGCTATCTATTTTCAGATATTATAGAATGTGCTTTCATCTAGAACAAAAATCTATAGCTCGGTTTGAACACATATGAATTTATATAAGGTTTATAAGGAAATGCAGTTACCAGATTCTTATAAAATTTTCTTCCACCTGTAAGATTATGTATGGAACATACTGTTACCAGAAATCGTCTTCTTTACTGTTTACTCACAGCTAATTATAATCTCCCAATCCCATACAACTTGCACTACTCTCATCCAAATGATTTTTTAGTCAACATTGTAACTTCCACTATCCACTCTCCCGCTACAATCTTCATTAAATTTATTGACAAGAATTGTTTATTCACTGTATGATACACTTTCATTAATAGTATAAAAATTATGCCCGCCCCCACGCTAATATTACGAAGATAAAATTACCATATTCTTATCAGCTTCGTGTCAACGATCTTTTAGAGATCGAAGCGGAATAAAGGCCAAATTGTAGCCTCTAAGACCCGACACTGCCGAGATTAAATCAAATTATTTCAATAAATGGCACTATATTTTTATTTACAATGCATATTTTAGACTAAAGTTAATATATTTTCTGCGACACACGCCGCTTAATTGAAGCAAGAATGATCATTGCTCACATCGTGTGTCGCTTTCAGTCAAATTTGTTGTTTGCAGTTTAAGTGAACCTACTTTCCTTATGTAATCCATTGGTATCACTTTTGATATGTGGCTGCTTAAACCACTTTCAGGCTAGGCTAACAAGGTACTCTAGAAAGATTACGTGTGACAACCCTGGTTATGCCATTACACCTTATCACCAAAAATTTGATGAACAGTATACTATACCATATTAGTATCATCCCACATTGATATCTTAGCTCATTTAACCCACCCAAAAAAAATTTTATTGAAAAGAGAAAACTATTTTTCATAAAACCCAAGCCTTTTCAATACGCGCACACACACACCCACATCGAAAATTTTCTGATAAGGCTTTAATTTCTATTACTTCATATTTCTTAACATCCGTAGCAGCCGTAATCTATTTTCAGATATGGAATATCATAGCATGATCACTCTTGTTTATAAAAGATTCTTAATCCACAACTTACGTTATAGTTGTTGTTGTTGATTTTATTTTTTCAGCAAAAAAAACACTATCAATTATAACTTTCACTACTCATCTAAGACATCATATCCTACAGATTAATATCAGTTGTTGTTGTTTTCAGCTAAAGAAATTGGGAATCTTACATTAAAAAACATAAATCAATTTGCTTACTTTACTCGGCTGCTGTGCGAATTGGTTTACATTATTCGACTGCGAATTTGTTTTCTTTACTGGACTATGCAAATTTGTGTATGCAAGGAATCAAATTAGAAGCATTACACCTGAAGAGCAAAATTAGGTATTTGCTAATTTCTATTACTTATCTAAGTCAACATATCTACCTACATTCACCCCAACCAGCTTCGCCTGATCTATTTTTAGATATTTGATCACATGGTGCAATCTTGTTTATAAAAGACACCTACAGATTAATATCATCAAATCTTTAATCCACAACTTAGATTATAGTTGTTCTTGTTTTTTTTTCAGCCACTAATATTAATTACACCTGAGAAAGTAAGATCGCTAATATCACGAACCATAGCCCGTAGAGGATTTCTGATGGAAATTTTACCCCCCTCGTACTCATACTATTGGCATGAACAAAAAATATCCTAGGGTTAACTTGAATTATTACTACTATTAATTATACCTGCAAAGATAAGATCGCTAAGATTTCTGATGAAAATTTTGTCCACCTCTAGAACTAAGACCCCCACTGACACCTCCTAGAATCTATTGACATACTGTAGGGCTAACTTGAATTATTACTACTATTAATTATACCTGAAAAGGTAAGATCGCTAATATCTCGAAAAGGATAGCCGAATTATTTTCCTAAAATCGCTCAATAGTGGTTGTTTCCCGTAGCTATAGAAATATTCTTTTATCATATGTACCTATCTACAAAAAAAGGTAATAAAAGTGAAATTTCCAATTTATTCGAATTTATCATTTACTCTCAATTATCGGTTTCCTTCAAGAATTTAATGTTGGAATTTGTTTGGGATACCATCTACGGCTTTGCAAAAGGATTAATTGGTTAACTTGAATTATCACTACTATTAATTATACCTCGAAGGGTAAGATCACTAATATCTCGAAAACCATAGCCCGTGAAGGATTTCTGATTAAAATGTTGTCCACCCCTAGAACTAAGCCCCCACTGACACCATCCAGAATCTATTGGTATGAACAAAAATATTCTAGGGTTAACTTGAATTATTACTAATACTGATTACACTAACTCACTTAGGGAATTTCACAACATTTCTTATCCACATAAATACACAGCTACACATATCCACCCACGCCTGAGGTAACGGTTCTTCAGCCACCGAGTCGCCCAGCCCAACATACCACAGTCACTCCATACTAAAGTAAACAACTTACACCAAACTCAGTATACAGCCCCGATGTAAATTGGCTTAGGCTATATCACATCATTACTTAATACACATAAGCCGCACCCAAGCCTTTATAAAGGTAACGTAGCTCAGTCCAACTCACCTCAGGCAATCCTAGTCATAGTATCAGATATTGCCACTAAAGTTCTCAGCCAACCTCCAATACCTAGATACAGGAGAGGGCACCTCAAGGCCAAATTGTAGCCTCCAAGACCAGATCAAACTTAACCAGTAACCTCCAACAATAAAGCTTTCCACCCGTTCACAAATGTTGACGTCAATTTAGAGCTACGATCTCCGAGATGCAAAATAAGCGAACTCTAGAAACAAAATTGAAAACCTATGCTATTTCCCTATGCTGAAGATTGCTGAAAGTGATCTCGTATCCCCAAAGTGATCTCATATCACCAAAACTCGATATAAAAAATAAGCGAACACCAAATACAAAATCGAAATTTTATGCTATTTCCCTCTGCTAGAGAGTGCTAAAAATGATCTCATATCCCCAAAGTGATCCCGTGTCCCCAAAACTCGAGACGAAAAATAAGCGAACTCCATAGAAAAAAAATCGAAAACCTATCCTATTTCCCTATACTAGAGAGTGCTGAAATTGATCTCATATCCCCAAAGTGATCTCGTGTCCCCAAGCCCGAGATGAACAATATATGAAGTACCGGCTAATGCCGCTAGGCAACCATACTCAAGAAATGGTGTTTACACTCGAAAAAGCAACTGTGACTTTTCAACACACACATCCCGTAAGCCTAATAATAATAATTTGCGAAGAAAACATTTAACGAATGATGCTGATATCTACAACTACCCAGCTAAGAAAACTTATTTAGGTGCAGCACTTGAAAACAACAAAACCAAAATGACGTCATGCTGATATCTATAACTTCCCCGCAAATAAAAGAAAATAGCAAAAGCAAGGCATGCTGGTAGTTCCGGCTAATGCCGCTAGGGAACCTTACTCAAAAAATTACGTTTGCACTCGAATCCTCTAAAAGCCCGTAGAAAGCCAGCCAAGACTCAATGGTGCATCCAATACATAAACCAGCACAGTCAAGAGCCAATTACGCATCCAAGATACAAACCAGTACAGTCCAGACATCAACCCATATTTAGTATGGACTCAAGCAAAAACTCGGTCCTGGTACCTGTATAACGTAACTACGCATAGTCTGTGTTACTTAGGATCTCCATAAGGCTAAACCAATTTCCAGAGCGATAAATTCCTTCAGGTATGTAAAATTTGGGTTCGACTACAATAGCCTTAGTAAATATGTCGCCATTCCGTATATCTACTAGCAATTTCACTACATCTTTCGTCTAATCGGAAATGGTATATTTTTCTGGCTGGGTTTTAAATTAAGATCAATTAAAGCATTGTTTGTAATTAGTTTTCGATTTGCTAAGTCAACCTTGGCGCAAGGGCTAGTTAATATGTCTAGTTCCAATAGTCCGTCGAAATAGTCGTGAGATTTAAAAATGCGAAATCTACTCTTACCTATTTGGTTGAATTTGGTTTATCTACATTATGTTTATTTAGAGCAGTTATTATCGTAATTGGTTTGAAATATACGTCGTCGTCTGGTTTTACGTAATCTGGGTCTATCAAATAAGAGGAAGTACCTATGCCGATTAAGAATTTCTATGACCATATGGGTGGAAATATTTATATATGGAAGGGTGTTTCCGTATTTATTAAAATCTATGTAACTGACGGGTCTGCTGAGGTTATTGCAAAAAAAACTTTCATCGGATGTGTTACGTTCTTCTATTTGTTCCGTCTCGTCTGTTAGCATATGATTAGTCTCTTGGTTTTGATCATTATCAGGGTGGTTATCATAATATCTGTCTAGATTAGTGTACAAGTAGTCATCATTATAGTTTCCACTTGATGGTAAGTCTTGTTCAAAGGTGTTGAAAAGCTCTTCACTAGTAAGTCGGAGTCTCTGATTAAGTGGAGCGAAAAATTTCTATTTGGTTGTGGTGGATGATTGAGAGTTGGTCGTCTAAAGTGGGATTTGCCTGAACCGACCTCCATCGGTTCCGGTTTAGGTAAATTTTGTCTATAAAGATAAAAGATTGCTGATAAAAAGGTTGATAGTTTAACGGCATCTGGAATTGCTGAAAAGTTGCAAAGTTCTTTTAGGTAGTGGATGATAAAGTGGGGCTCGAAGTAGTCCACTAGGTCTAGACTTAACGAAATTTATTGATGGTTCTGATTTTTATAGAAAATATTTTGTTCTCAGATGCAGTATGAGAGTGCAATGGGTGCAGATTCTGAACGCATAGCTTGAATGGTTGAACCTAAAGGTTCCCTTAGTCCTGATAAGAAAACATTTAGCCACATTTCTGTATGCATATCTTTTTTTCGCTTTTACCATACTATCATCCTTTTCGTGAATTTGAATGTGATTAAATAATGTGCTTGTATTTCAACTACTTCATGTTAACAATTTTCTACTGACTTACTATGTTGCTTAAGGGAATGTAATTATCTGATAAGAGACGTTCCGTTTCTCTTATCGGAGTAATGAAGTATAAGATTATTTTTTATTTGATCCCAAACAAATAGTGTACCGTATTTCATTGGCCTGCTCTTCTATTTTATTTCTGATTGCCCACAATAGGTTCTGCCATCAATCGCTCTTACTAAAGATGAAATTTCTTTGACGTTTTTAATAAAATCGTGGCGGAGTCGCGGATTGCCATCAAATTTTGATAATGGGAATACGAAGGGAATTGAAAACTTGTGTCGCGGTATTGGTTCAATCTGCGGTTTAAAAGTTTTGTGGTTGCTATTGTTGCTGTTGTTGTTCTATAGCTAAAATTTCTAATTTCCGTGAATTAACTTCGCTTAAATTTATTTCACTCACAGTTTCACTAGTTGAGTTTGACTCTGACCGATTAGGTATAATTACAATTAAATTTTCACTGTTTGGATTTGGTTCTGATTATGTATAATTGCAGTTAAATTTTCACTGTTTGAGCTTGATGTCCATCTATTATGGCTAAATTCTCTTCACTTGCACTTCACGTCCAATTAAATTTGATACGCTGTCTGTTATTCTATTATGAAATATTCCTGGATTACTTGTTAGTCGTTTAGTCATATAGAAATTTAAGTAAAAAGGAATAAAAATATGGAAAAATATCAATATTATGACTTATGCATATATAATAATAAAAACTTCTATCTTCATAGTTTTCTGAAACTGTTGAATTTGTAAGACTTGTGAATCAAGAAACTGTTGAATTCTTATGCAAATAAAATCCAGATTCAAGAACTTCCGGTATGAAGAGTTAAACTTTGATAAAATATCGACAGGTAAATGGCTGTGGTATTTGATAGTTGTGCTTTGATATTCCTTCGAAGTACTTTCTCTCTAAAACACACTTTGTTTTTCACCAATAATCCGTCGATGCGTTAGTGATTAACTAAACGATAACCAGTCGTTTCTTTGTATCGAGGCCGTTTTTATACACTAGATGAAATTTATAGGGTATACTAAGTTTGTCATTACCTTTGTAACACCTCAAAATAATGATGGTAGAGCCAAATGGATTGGACACCCATACATAATATTAAAAGTTATTTTGATTTTTGCATGTCCGTCCGTCTGTTCGTCCATCTTTCCGTCTGTCCGTCCGTCTGTCCGTGCACACAATAACTCGAGAACATGCTCACTTAGAAAGCTGAAATTTTGTACACGGACTTTATTAAACAAAGTAAAATTAAGTTGGAAAATGAGAAAAATCGGGCAACTCCTTCGTGGGGTTGTCATACAAAAATTTCGGTTTCCACTATATATTTGGACACTGCCTGAGAACGCGTTGACATAGAGAGCTGACATTTGGTACACGGTATTTCTATAGTAATCAAATCACAAATAAAACTTCAAATTTGGACTAAATCGAGCAACCTCTTCTTAGTGTTGCCATATAAAAATTTAGGTTTTTTACATATAATGTGAAACCGATCAGTCGTAGACAGTTGTATTGTACTAAAAACTTCTTCAAAAATCACTTCAAAAATCAAAATTGCACAGATGGGTGACCATACGAAATTTCATATGCGCATTAATCTAGGGTATCATAAGAATTGTTCTTAGACCAATTTTAGCTTTTTTACTTGTTTTTGTTTGTTTTTTGCATGTCCGTCCGTCCGTCTGTCCGTCTGTCCGCATGATAACTCGAGAACGCATTCCCTTAAAGGGCTGAAATTTTGCATATGGGCTTTTTTTTAAAAAAAAAGTAAATTTAAGTTCGAAAATGGGCCGAACCGGTCAACTCCTTTGTAGGGTTGCCATATAAAAGTTTTGTTTTCACTATATATTTGGGCACTTGTAACGTTCTCACTATTTGTCTTACTTTCCAATTGTACTGCACCCACTTTTACTTGATTTCCGAATCACAGCAGCAATTTAAGAATAATAGCAACAAGAACTTGTAAAAGCAGTTATTCTATTATTATATTATTTTAATTGTTCGCCTTTAAATATATATATGTAATTCTCGATAACTTGTTTTTTAAATATTTTTTCTATAAAATACTATGAATACAAAACGCACTGACCGCTTTTACTTCTTTTCTCGTTCAATTTTTTAAAAACTTAGTAATTAGATCAAACTCAACCGACTAACTCCTTGCGAGTTTTTTCGATGTATGTACATATACCGCAAAATAATTCTTGGGCTACCAAACAAGCAAGTTCACTTTGTACTACTTTTGGTATCGACATTTGATCCGACTTACATTCTGTTAAAGTATTAATGAAGAAGAGGAATAAAATACTTCACAGTAAAAATAATAAGGAGGTAAGGAGATGTCAGCTATGATCCTATTATGTTTATAATTAAGTATGTATTGTCTTTTTGTTTTTTATTTTTATTATTATTTTTTTATTCCAAATATAACCTAAGAGCATATTACATATATACATATTCATATTTATTTTCGCTAATAATTGTAATAATAATAACAATTTCTTTCACTCCCTTTACTTTTACATATTTTCATTTATATTGTGAGATCTGTGCTCAAGCGAAGTGGGGTGCAGGTTTTAAAAATGATAACTCAACCTTTAAAATTCAAATATAAAATTCTTTATTTCAAATATGGTATGTATATATATCGGTTAAAATTAATATCACAAATTCATTTTACCGTAATCTTGATCTATGTAAAATAATTCAACACTTAAAAATAACCTAGCCTATTAGGACAATTTGAGATAATTCAGTGAATTCAATCCAAAGTTACAAAAAAAGGAAAAATGTCGCCACAGTGGCTTGTTCCCTTTATTTCTGAAAAAAAGAAAGAAATGAATTCACTCTGAAATTCATGAATTAATTAAAAAAAAATGAACTAGAAGTTTTAGTGCTACACGTATAAGCACGGTAGTTGTACTAGAAATTTGGCAGAAGTATGTTTTGCAACAGGAGTAAGTTCCTGCTTAAATAAAGGGTAGAATGAAGCAGAAGTAGACTTCTGCAGCAGGAGTATATTCCTGCTCAGGTGAAGGGTGGTAAGAATTCAGAAGTAAATTCCCGCTTAGATGGTGGATAAAGGTGAAGCAGAAGTAAATTTCTGCAGTAATAGTAAAATCCTATTTAGATGTGGGATGGAATTAAAGCAGAAGTAAATTTCTGCAATAGGAGTAAATTCCTACTTACGTGTGGGATGGAAAATGCATTAGGAGTAAATTCCTACTTAGGTGGGAGATGGAAAAATAGCAGAATTAAATTTCTTCAGTAGGAGTAAATTCCAACTTGGATGGAAGAAATATCGGATTTTGGATAATTAGGAAAAATTAAAGTAAATTCTCATGTGTTCAGATTAAATTCTGAATTGGGAATGGTGATTCTACTGTGGCTCGTCGCATTTTTATAGCCGCCGTGAACCGCTACGTTTCGGCTTTACGATGGGTTGCCCTGGCAACGCTCGTTCTCAAAGATGCATTTGATTAATCTTTGACGGCGGTGTCCCGAAGTGACGTCATAGTGTGACCATTATCGAACTAAAAGTTGGATTTCACTCTCTGACTGTAATGTAATGTCATTTGAATGACATTACAAATATAAATAATTGGATTGATTTTATGATTATTAATATATTTTTAATGTATTTTTCTTTTAATTTTTAGGTGGAAATGTAATGGAAGAAGCTTAAGACGACGTTGGACAAAGGGGAGGATGTTCACCAGTACTAGATAAGTACTTTTTTATTTAAAATATTCTAAAGATTGAATTCTTTGTGTGGTTTTTGTATCTTTTTAGGAAGTATTTTCATCGAGTTCAGTATGTTGACTGAATATATATATATACATATTTTTTTGCTTATCACTTATGTCGCGTGGATCATATAACCTGAACATGACGTTTACGGGGTGGGGTACTTGTTTTTCTTAGCTGGATGATTTCATTTTTTGTGGTTTTAGTGGAAACATTTAAAGAGGAAGGTGATCTTAACCATTTGAGTTGGATGTTAGTGGTATTTTCAGAGGGTAATGCTGGTGGGGGAGGTGGTCTGAATTGTTGCTATTGAGTCTCATGTGTTTCAATTTTCGCAATTGGGGTTGCTGATTCAACATCCTGTAGGTTTATTTTTGTCAGTATAGAAGGTTTGAATTGTTTATCCAATATCTGTTTCTAAATTTGGTGTACTAGTTCTACGGTTTTACCAGATGTGTGATCACTGTTTCTGTTTACTAACTTGATTACCTTAATTATCCCTATTGTGGTAAACAATAAGATAGCAAAGTGATCTAGAATCCCCAAAACTCGAGATGAAAAATAAGCTAGATCCAAAAACAAAATTGAAAAGGTATGCTATTTCCCTATGCTGGAAAGTGCTGAAAGTGATCTCGTATCACCAAAACTCGGGATGAAAAATGTTGATGTCAACTTAGTGATCTCGTATCCCCACAGTGATCTCGTATCCCCAAAGTGATCTCGTATCCCCAAAGTGATCTCGTATCCCCAAAAGTGATCTCGTATCCCTAAAACTCGAGATAAAAAATAAGTAAGCTCCAGAAACAAAATTGAAAACCTATGCTATTTCCCTATGCTGAAGAGTGCTGAAAGTGATCTCCCATCCCCAAAGTGATCTCGTATCCCCAAATCTCGAGATGAAAAATAAGTGAGCTCCAGAAAGAAAATCGATATCCTATGCTCTTTCCTTATGCTGGAGAGTGCTAAAAGTGATGCCATATCCCCAAAACTCGAGATGAAAAATAATCGAAATCCAAAAACAAAATCGAAAACCTATGCTATTTCCTTATGCTGGAGAGTGCTAAAAGTGATCTCGTATCCCCAAAACTCGAGATGAAAAATAAGTGAGCTCCAGAAACAAAATCGAAATCCTATGCTATTACCTTATGCTGGAGAGTGCTAAAAGTGATACCATATCCCCAAACTGATCTCGTATCCCCAAAACTCAAGATGAAAATAAATCGAAATCCAGAAACAAAATCGAAAGCCTATGCTATTCCTTATGCTGGAGAGTGCTAAAAGTGATCTCGTATCCCCAAAGTGATCTCATATTCCCAAAACTCGAGATGAAAAATATGTGAGCTCTAGAAACAAAATCGAAATCCTATGCTATTTTTCTATGCTGGAGAGTGCTGAAAGTGATCTCGTATCCCCAAAACTCGAGGCGCAACATTTGAAAACAGCAAAACCATAAACAAAAAGGATAAATTTAAGCGCACCACAGTCAAGTAAGAAAACAGATAAACCACGGCATGCTGGTTGTACCGGCTAATGCCGCTAGGGCGTAGTCAAGACCAAATGACACATCCAAGACATAAGCCAGTCAAGACTCAATGTTGCATTCAAGAAATAAACCAGTACAGCCAAGGCCCAAACCCACATTTAGTATAACTGAAACTACATATCGACGGTGGCGTCATCTGTGGCGAAATCCTGGAAGCAACACTTTGTTCCGGAATCGGCATAGTGTAATATACATATATACAGCATAGCATTAAGCAAGCAATAAAACGACAAACTTTACGAAAAACACAGTCCATCGAACAACAATAGGCACACATTTATACGTCAACAATAAACTTAGCGCTTACCCACATAAAATGCAATATGCAATATGCGAGGCGCCTCACGCATAAATGTGTGCCAACAGCAATTCTTTATATTACACCTTTCACCTATGACGCAAACGTATTTATTAATGTAAAGAAATAATGTAGGAAATAAATATCAATCATATGTATGAATAAGCGAAGAGAATTTAATAAAGAGGTACCAGCGTCAGGGCAAGCAATTTGATCTTTCTATTCATTTGGTGGAGTTATGCTTATTTAGCTACTCCTCTAGCAATCATAGGAGTTGTGCCTAATTAAGCTACTCTACTTCAAACTACTTACTACTAAAAGATTAGAAAAATAAATAGGAATAGAGGAGTACCACACAAGTTAGAAGTAGTAAGTAGTAGTTCAGAATATAGGCGCAATAAGATTCACAAAACATAAAGTAACACAAGACAAGAAATTAAGATTTTCCGACAGAAATAAAAAGGCACATGAGGGTAAATTAAAAATTAAACATAAATTTGAGGATGATAATCGCGCAAGGTCAAAAAATAGAAATACAAGACTTGATGAAACACAAAATGTAGTAAAATCGGATAAAAGTGTATGTATGTAGGTAGTACTTACAGTCCGCGTGCGAAATGAAATGGCCAAGGTACAGCATCTTCCCTTCCTATAGATTTCTGTAATTTCATTGGCGCTTAAGTCTAATGGCTTTGACTATATTTGTTAAGTGATTATTTAGTAGGTCGATATTATAATTGATTATGTTAAGGTATTGTGCATGTGCAAATGTATCTCTGTTATTTCGAATGCTATTACTTAAGTGCTCTTGGCAGTGCTTTATATATTTAACTATGGCATTTTGCTGGTTATTGATGTGGGTTGTGAGAATATTTGGTTTTACGGAGTTTAATTTAAGCTTCAAATCTAATAATTTAATGTTTGTTACGTTGAAGGATTCTGGTAGCTCGTCAAAGTCGTTAAGTATTGCAAGTAAGTTCGTTATCTTGTCTATCTATGTGTAGTAGGTTTCCTGCGTTGTTCTCGTGGTCCCTAGTCTCATCACTAGTCAACAGATGACACTTAAGTTATTCCGGAAGTTAGTTTGTCAGACAAATGTGCAGTTATTGCGCTTTAAAGAAAAGTCGTGAAAAAAGTAAATAGATTCCAGTGGTAAAAAATTGAAAGTGTTGGAGTTCTATTCTTCCTATATCTTTGGATTCCAGTTTAGGTAAAACTTGTTTATATTTCGTATTATAAATCGTGCATCATGTGGAGAATTGTGCCTCTTAAAATATTTAACAAACGTTTTTTCTTTCTTTTGCAAGGGATATGTACCTTGGACACTCCAAGCATTTGTACCACGAACATGTTCAAAAATCGCATAGCCTGGACTTTACATAAATAATAAATAAAATATGTATAGCTGTAGCAATTCTTTGTATACTAAACTGCTTTGTGAATAATGTTATTCTTGGTTGAATAAAGAGTGTTATTTAATTTAACTCTGTTGATATACCATCATTTCTACTTAGTAAATTACAAATTCCAAGGTACAATACTCCACTGACAGCAGCATGTTGTACCTTGGACCGAAAGCAAAACCTTCATATTTCCTTTATATATTCTGAAATTTAACTGCATATTCGACTAATATTGGGAAGCTTATGGATTGGACAATCTATAATCATCGTTTGCTTAAGATTTGCCTCATTCGTTAAAAAAAAAGAGTATTTCAAAAAGGGTAGCAAGGTACAGCACCTTCCCCTATTATGAAAAATCAATTGGTCAAAATTAGATCAATCGTGATTACAGGCTTACTGCAATGACCTTTGAGGTCGCAATGATAGCGTGGCTAACGCCTACACACCCGTTCACAAATCTAATCTAATTCAATGACATGAATATAATTTTTAACGTACAAATACCATGCTATCCGCAGAAAATTATTCCTGGTCTCATTCCCTTGCCAATAAATAATACAAAAACAATCCCTGTGTCAGATCCTATCTTATTCTCAATCCTAAATAAGTTCAATATTTTAACAAAGCATGTCGCAGAGTTGACGAAGTTTACTACTGCAAGGAATAAACACAGTCGACAATTCCAAGTGTATAGGAAGCAGAGTGTACTCTGATCGAAGGAACAAGAACATCGGAAATAATACAACTAGAGCCCAAATACATTTTCTTAACTAGCATCCCTGAAACACCGATAAAGACTACCTGAGAGATTAATAAGTTGCTTATCAATGGAATTCAACTGATGCACTTCGAGAACTGCTGAGTGCAGATAAATGGTATCAATTATTTCTATAACATTAACACCTACTGGGACGATATCTAGTCTGCCCTATGACCCCAAATTACATCAACTATTCATCTACCATCGAAGACTTTAGGCTGAAAAAGCTTAAATTCTACCACACAGATAGCAAGAAAGCAATCCGAGGAAAAGACGACTTCACCTTAGGAGCCCTATCAGTTACAAGCTTCCTAATATTGGCAATGCTCATCTACATAACCTATAAACGCATAGCCACAAAAAGGGATTACCATATACATCTCAACAAAGGACTGTTAAGTTTATTTTACTTTGGGTACTCACTGCTAAATGCCCTTCCGTTCTGCTTACGTATTCCAATAGGGGTATTTGGAAGGTTTGAATAACACGCCTTATTGCTTCGTTTAATTTTTTTTTTCTTTAATTTTATCGAAACTTGTTGTCTGGTGTCTTGCCCAGTATTCGATCCCGTCTTCAACTCCTTCTTGGTTCGCAGGATAGAGGGTTTTCGAGCACTTAAACTTTGCTTGTGTAAAGTAGGCTTCCTCTGTCCTACTGGCTGCGCCAATTGTTAAGTTTATTTTACTTGGGGTACTCACTGCTAAATGCCCTTCCGTTCTGCTTGCGTATTCCAATATGGGTATTTGGAGGGTTATTGCTTCGTTTAATTTTTTTTCTTTAATTTTATCCAAACTTGTTTCACTTTCACATACACTTTTCTTCTTTAATTTTTTCTTAAACTATTTTCACATAAATTATTTTACTTCCTTTGTTCTTTTGCTTTTTATTTTTTCAACCGACCGAATCAGTAAACCTTTTTCTTTTCAAAACAACTATTTTGTTAGCGGTGTACCTTACTGTTTTTTAATTAACACACAACGATTCCTTAAAAAAACTTTTCTACTTACCTTCTTTCAGCACGACTGCGCCACCACCAAGTTAAAAATTCAACTCGGCTCTTGATCACTTTCATCGCGATCAAGAGTCCTCGTTCAGGGCAGAAACTGCAGAGTTGCATTTCTACCCTGGGAAAAATTTTCATTTATTCTGGACTTGATTAAACAAGTCCAGAATATTTTTCGCTGGACGAAAAAATGTAATTTGATGTTTTTATAAACATCAGCCACCGTCCCGTCGCTTGAAATTGCGGCGCGCGTATACATATAGTTTATTTTCGCGGCGCGCATTTTTTATCGCGTAAGCTTTTTTTTATTCATAATACCTAATACAAATACTGTGTGCTTCCCAGCGAATTGTGCTTTTATTATTTTTTTTGTATGTTGCATTGACAAATTTTGCTAAAGACAAAATTTGACACGGGGGTATTTTGTGGACTTTTTAAAATTTTTGACATTTAATACTTTTGTTTTTCTGGGAGTCGTCTCCGCAGGAATGTCGGTCACCATAACATACATTGAGATCGTGTGTTTGTGTGTACTACAATTGGTGTTGGGTTTGTGTATGTAACAATTTCTTCCCCCCCCCCCCACGAAAAATATGAGTATTCTTTGGAGAGGAATACTCATGGTTTTGTTACATTGTATGGCTTATCTTATTCTTTTAGCTTGTCAAGCATTTTACAGGATGAAGTTGGTTTTCTTTGGGATGCTGGGGTTACTTGGCTTTGATTTTAATCTAGTTCATTATTTGAAACTGAAGCGGAATTCATAATGTTATTTGCGCAAAAATTGAGCAACCAACCTTTTTATAGTCCCGAAAAGAAAGAGACCAAGTACAGTTCTGTACGGGATATGTGTTGTACACGTAATACCCGGCTGGGTTGGGCCCGTACCTTTAGTGCTCCGCAGGCGAGGCGAGCGCCCCCTGACCATTTGGGCCGGGGATGCTGAGAGCGGCCGCTTTTACCGGGTCCGGCTAAATTTATACCCTCTGTCACATATTGAATTAAAAATGAAATTACTTAATACGCAAACATTTATATTATGCTATTGTACTAGATCATAGCTTCAAGTAATACAGAGCAGGCAGTAGCAACCGGAACCTCGCAATATAAAGTTGAGCTATAATAAACCAATTTATATTACAAAGAGTTGTTTAAATTATAATTCGTTGACCAGTACGTAACATGGCGCAGTCGGAAATATTCTAAAACTGAAAAATAAAATAAAAAGTAAAATAATGGAGCAGTTCAGGCCACCAGGCCACTTTCATTTGACGGTAATGTAAGCGTCGAATGGGCAAAATTCAAGAAATCGTTTGGATTCTTCGTAACTGCAGCAACTAAATCTAATAAAGTGGACGATGAGGTGAAAATAGCGATGCTACTCAACTTAATGGGAGAGCGTGCTGTAGAAATTTTCGAGACATTTAAGCTGTCAGCAACGGAAACAAAAAGCTATGACACAGTCATAGAAAAATTTGATCAATATTGTGATCCCAAGTCATATCTAATATACGAAAGGTATAAATTTTGTTCAAGGAACCAAAAGCAGTCAGAACCGTTCGAAAATTTCCTAGCGGAAATAAAGCAGCAAGCAAAATGGTGTCAATACACAAACACAGATGAACCAATAGAAGATCAAATGGTGAGGGACCGTATTGTACATGGAATACATAGTGCAGACTTGCTGGAGAAATTATTACGTGCAGAGAAACTCACACTAACGAAAACCATTGAATTATGTCGTATCAGCCAAAACCCTCGAGAATACTTCACAAGCCATGAAACAGACTCCCTCCCTACCACATGCGAGGCCCAGCGTAGTCCTTACATTCTAAAATATTTGCAGTGTTCTTATGTAAAATTGACAAAAGTTTGATTTGAATAGCTCCTCCGCCCTAAACTACTATTCATACAGAAAAATGTTGTGATAATCTTAAGCTTGCTTTCTTATCTTCCAAACCGTAATAAAATTTTCATACCTTTCCTAACAAAGTTATTTTAAAAAAATTATCTTAACCAAATGACTACGATTCCCCAAACAAAAATTCTCAGCTGAGTAATCATTGTAATGTTGATCTGCCGTCATGGGATGCCGTGGGCTGATGATAACGAATGTAACTGCCTACAGATTCGGACTACGGCTGCACATACGCACATGCAATTATCACTCAGCTGAGATGTATTGAGCGTAAAATGGTAAGGTTACTTTGTAATCAAAACTATTTAATTATTTTGTTAAGTAAGGTATATAGTAAGTGTAGCCTTTGGTAAGGTAAGGAATCAAGCTTTAAATTTATTAGATGACTATTTTCCTGTATGGATAGTAGTTTAGGCTCTATGGCATATATAAAGTCAATTTTTGGCGCTTTTCCATAAGCATCAATATAGAACATTTTAGAAAACGGACTCCGAACGTACACATATAGATCTCTGTTTCATGGCTTGGGAAGTATTCTCGAGGGTTTTGTATCAGCGAAACTACACACAAACAAGCAAAACAACTACAAAACCAACAAGTTACACATGAAATTAAGAAACTAGAAGCAAATACAGCAACCGTTAGGAGTAAACCCGCAAAATAGACAGACAAGTAATACGAGATTGCAAGCGCTGTGCACTGAAACATAACGTAAACAAATGTCCGGCTTATGGGAAAACGTGTTTTAAGTGCGGGAAATTAAATCATTTTTCATCTATGTGTGCACAAAAGGTACGCAGCATAAGAGAGGAGCAACCAAAATATCAAGAAGAGGTAGAAAATTTGGATAGCATAGGTAAATTGTTTATCGATACATTAACTATAAATAGCCTGTCAAATTCTAGTTGGAGTAGAAAATTTATAGTTGCAGGAAAAGAAATAATGTTCAAGGTTGATTCAGGTTCGGAAGTAAACGTCATTCCTAAGCAATTATTTGATGAAAAATTCTTGCGATTTAATCCGTATGTCAACAATACAAACATAAATTAGAAGTGTATGGTGGATTTAACTTAGAGGTGCAAGGATCCGTTGATCTTCAAGTGCAGCATGAAGACCAGGTAAAACAAGTAAATTTTATTATTGTTAATGTGAAATCAGTACCTATTTTGGGGTTAAAAACGTGTTTAGATTAAAAATCATAAAATGTGTTCATGATATTGGCAGTGCTCTCATTAGGGGTGAAAATAAAAGTGAATTTATTAATAGAAATTCCGAAGTTTTTAATGGACTTGGTAGATTCCCCGAGGAATGTAAACTTTATATAAGGGAAAATTGTAGAGAAAATTGTAGAGTTTAAGAGAAAAGGTTAGAAATAAATTATGCGAAATGGAACAAGCTGATATTATTGTTAAAGTATCTCGTCCATCTATTTGGGTGCACAATCTAGTAGTCGTAGAAAAACCAGATAAGTCTATACGTATTTGTCTTGATCCTCGGGAACTTAATACTTGTATAATAAAAGAGCCGTTTGAAATACCTACCGTTGAAGATCTTCAAGCTAAACTGAGGAATATGAAATTTTACACGGTATTAGCTCTGAAAGAGGGATTTTGGCAAGTACCTTTGGAACAAAAAAGCAGCGAACTTTGTACATTTAGCACTCCGTTTGGGTGTTATCGATTTTTACGCTTACCTTTCGGTTTGAATTGTGCTCCAGAAATTTTTCAAAAATTAAATATGAAATATTTCAGAGATTTGGCGGGAACTTTTGTCTACATAGACGATATTTTAGTTTTTGGAAAAGATAAAATCGAACATGATCTAAATTTAAAACGTGTCATTGATAGAGCCAAACAGTGTAATATTAAACTTAATGCACATAAATTACAGTTTTCATGTCAAAGAGTGCACTACTTAGGATTTGTATTTTCAGAAAGTGGTATGGAAATTAATGAGGAACGGTTGAGGGCTATAAAAAGTTTGAAAATACCGGGAAATAAGGCAGAGTTACAACCGTTTTTAGGTTTAATTAATTATCTGCGAAATTTTGTTGAAAATGTTTCAGAATTAACTGCTCCTTTAAGAGAATTCTTAAAGAAAAATACGTTATTTCAGTGGTTACCGATTCACACGGAAACATTTCAAAAGATTAAAAACGCTATAGCTAATGCACGGGCATTGGAAACTTTTGATGAAATTGTTCCCGTAGTTATACAGACTGATGCTTCTCAGAATGGGTTAGGCAGTTGTCTGATGCAAAATGGGAAACCAGTCAGTTATGCTTCCAAAAGTTTATCTGAGGTAGAGAAAAGGTATGCCCAGATAGAAAAAGGAATGCTGGCTATTTTATTTGCGTGCAAAAAATTTCACATGTACATTTATGGCAGAAGAGTAACTGTACATACTGATCACAAGCCTTTAGTTCCTATTTTCAGTAAGGATATTAATCAGATCCATTCGAACAGACTACAACGAATCAGATTAAAGCTCCTAAAATATGACATTGATATTAAATACCTACCGGGGAAACAGATGTTAATCGCGGATGCTCTTTCAAGAAATTTTGACCCAAATGAAAAAACGGATACAGATACAGATTTAAACGATGTAGTACATTCGATAGATATGTCTGACGATTGGATAAGTAGAATTAAAAACGAAACACAAAGGAATGGAGATTTGCAATTAATTAAACGTATGTGTAAGCAAGGTTGGCCGGAGCATAAGACAAAAATTGATTACAAAATAAGATCCTATTGGCATCTGCGCAGGGAAATACACTTGGAAAATGAAATATTGTTTTACCAAAACCGAGTTATAGTTCCAAACTCACTTAGATTGGAATTACTTAACCGACTCCATGAAGGCCACTTAGATATGTCAAAAACCAAACAATGGGCTAAATTGACATTGTACTGGCCAGGTATATTCTTAGATATTGAAAAGCTTATAGCAAATTGTAGAGTTTGTGAAAAATTTCAAAAATCGAATTATAAATTGCCTTTGATACCACATCCTATTCCAAAACTTCCATTTAGTAAAATCGGGTGCGATATCATGGAATTTAAAGGGCAATCATATATTGTAGTAATCGATTATTTCTCTAAATGGTTGGAGGTAACCAAATTATGTAATAAAACAGCTTCAGAGGTCACAAATAAACTTAAGGATATATTCGCGAGTCACGGCATTCCAGAAACCATAGTTTCAGACAATATGCCTTTTAACGAGTTTAAAGAGTTCGCACGACAGTGGAATATAACAAATAATTATTCGAGTCCGAACTATCCACGAAGTAATGGTATGGCAGAAAGGGCTGTGAGTATTGCGAAGGCTCTTCTAAAAAAATGTAAGGAAGAAGGGAAGGATCTTTCTAGCGGTCTTTTAGCTTATAGAAACGCTCCTGTTGAAGGATTAGGTTACTCTCCAGCCCAATTATTAATGAGTGGAGTACTTAGACCAAAAATTCCAAATAAATCAGAAATTCTTAAGCCTAAATTATCGGGAAATATTAATAAAATGATTAAAAATAAACAGGCGCGCTATAAACACTATCATGATAGAAAAATTAAAAAAACTCGTGAGTCAAATTTCACTCCAAATAATAATGTAGTCTATCAAAAAGGAAAAATATGGGAGCCTGCTACTATTATTAATGCATATAATAAACCGAGATCTATTTGTTAAGAAGTGAAGATAATCGAATTATCCGCAGAAACTCTTTGCATCTTAAAAGTTCAAACCATACACCAAAAGAAAAAACTCCTGACTTTGATCAAACTGCCTCTGAACCTGAAACAGACCTTAGAAAGCCAGAAACAGGAAATGATCAAGTTCAAAATAGTGATAACAGACAGGTCTCAATTGAAAGTGCAGGTAACTATACGACAAGGCATGGCAGAGTAGTTAAACCGCCTGATAGATTAACTTATATATAAAATAAAGAAGTCATGAATTCAGATCTATTAAACAGGAAAGTGTTAGATATCTCTTAAAAAGGAAGGTGTCACATAGTGAATTAAAAATGAAATTAATTAAGTTGTATTCAATTGAATAATTAATTAAAACATAATATTATTATATAATATAAGAAGCTGACTTAATTAAATACAATTAATACAGATTTGTTACAACCCTGATTAAGCTTATCTTAGAACAATATCTAATACGCAAACATTTATATTATGCTATTGTACTAGATCATAGCTTCAAGTAATACAGAGCAGGCACTTTGTAAATAATCGGCAGTAGCAATCGGAACCTCGCAATAAAAAGTTGAGCTATAATAAACCAATTTATATTACAAAGAGTTGTTTAAATTATAACTCATTGACCAGTACGTAACACCCTCATCAAGGGCAATCCTGAACTGCCATAGGTGAGTGTTTTTAATAGTGCTTTAAATTGTTATTCATATTATTAACCACATGCTTTGTTCTTCTAGGTGGTACCTAGGTACTCAGTGGCGTTCACGGGCTATGTGCCTGTTGCTGGCCCGTTTCTCGGATCGCTTGCCCGAAGTGGTGCAGATGTACACGGCGACCCCTCCCCCAGGGAATCTGAACACCACTGTTATGTGGAGTGATGACGCCGAAGAGGAATATGAGGACTGAGGTTTGCCCTCCATTATCTGGCTCCCATTTTACCAAGTTTTATACTATACTATCTCTTCTTTTTTTCGTATCTAATTTCATTCCAGTGTAACTCCGGGGGCTGGAGTGAAAGGACCTCGGCCTTTCCTCCCATTTTTCGTGTTATTATATATATATTTTTTAATAAAACTACGTAAAGCGATTTCTTTTTTATGTGTGTTTTTTTTTGTGTTGTTTTTGCTCGGCTTTTGATAACGTTTTTCTTTTTGGTTGCTTTTATTGGTTACACATACTATTTACGGTGGCGAGAGTTTGAGGTTGATTTTCTGTTTTAAGTTCCCCTTTTTTTTACGCAAAGGAAAAGTTGTCATGATTTCTGTGTTTTTCTAGGTACTTGTTTGGCTCTCAACTATTTTTATTTTTACGGTTAGGCGCTACTTAGTGGCTAAAGCGGCTGGTTTTTGCATGGTTCATGTTGGTCACTTCTATTATTTTAAGTGGGTATTTACTCTATTTTATTTCCTGTTTCTAATCTATATTTGAATCTAGGCCCCTTTTTCTTTTGTTTAATTCTATAAAGTAATTTTGTTTATATTTTAGTTTTAATGCATATACATATATACCATTTTGGTTTTGAATACTGTACCTATTTTCCTTTACCTTTGAATTTAGTGTCCTTTAAGTTTACGCCTTTATATACTTATAGTTATATTTAACCCTAATGCCTTTTTAGCGTAGGTTGGTGCGGCTTACCAAAAAATTTTTTTGAAAGGCTCTTGCCTTTGTCTTTGTTTTATCATGTTCTCCTAAGGGCTAGTCAAGTGCTTTAACCAATTTAAAAAGTATTTATTTCCCAAGCTAGTATTAGTATTAGTTACTCTCCCCCCTTTTTTTTGGGCTTATGTTAGTTTAAGATCATTCTCCTAAAACTATTTATTTTATACCTTTCTTTCTAAGTTTATGATTTTTTATTTATTTTTAAAAGCATGTTTAATGTCTATTCTTTTATTTATTTTTGTTAAGCATTAACTCTAATGCAATTTTTCTTTAATCTTATTACTCTATCTATTTTGTTTTTCAATACACTTTTTTTTTTGTACATTTGCATTTCTATGTACTTTTATTGTATATATTAGACCTTTTTTTCTATAAATTTCACTTTGATTAAGTGGCTCATGTTGACAGTATCAGTGTTCTTTTGGGCCGCCTTAACCCAATTGGACAGACTTGGTTCTAGGAAATGATCGAGCTCGCTTTAAACTAGGTTCGGGAGCAGGGGTTCGTTCTTCTATAAGAATTCCATCTGATAAAATTTCGGGGTTACCTTACGGTGACTCGCCTGTTGCCTCATCCTGATGACAACAGGGTAGTTTGGCTGCCACGACTATCATTATGGCCAAACCTAGTAGGCTCGTAAATGATAGAGAGGTTGTGGACAGGATTTGTGAGTATCTATTCGATACTTTTTCCCGGTATTTATTGATTTTGTTTTTGATCTCTTCCAATGAATGTGTGCCTTTACAGACTGATTTGTGGATATCTCCCCCGTTAAAATCTCAATTTGCCCCAGACTGTGGTTTTGTGACTCTTTTAAAATTTCGGCCAGTTTTACATTGAGTAGCGAATGGTGTAGCTCAGGAAACTGATTCGGCTGCATAATTTTTAGTGGATATCTACTCTGACCTTCGTATTTAAGCACCTTGTCACCAATTTGCACTTGATATGGTTGAGACATTTGAATTATTCCCTGTCCCTCTACTTTGGAGATCACGAAGTGATCTGAACATGTGATATGCAACACCGTGGAGGTGATAAATGAAAATAGCCACGCATTTGGCTTATTTAATTTTATCAACATGTCTTTTTGGGGAACGTGTATTCTAAACCTACAATTGGGCATTTCATTTAAAGGGCTATACAATAATTTAATGGCACATTCATTTGATGTTGCTGCCTTTATTATGGGCGTGTTTAGTCGGCCTACATACGTGTTTTCTTCCAAATTACTTGTTATTTTCTTGAAGTTTTTCATGTCCTCGTCTTTTAATAGGAGGAATTCCTGTGTTTTTGCACTGTTTGCAACGTATGAATACCCAGGGCCTGGAATTAATGAATAATTTGCTGACTTGGGTACAGGATAGCATCGAATTTGTTGTAGCCTCATTTTTGGCAGGTTAAAAATTGGGAGAGTAATTCTCACCACCAATTTGTTCTGCATAAGGAGGGACTGAGCTCCTGTCTGATATAGGACAGACAGGCAATTTCGGTCATTTGGGCAATTCGAGGTCGTCTTGCGATATATTTGTAGCAAGTAGACAGGAGGAGTGGATGAATATGGTTGGTTCTACTAGCCATTATTATATCCAGAAGGGCTTGTTGTCGATTATTGACTTCGATGATTTGGAGTAATAAGCTTGATATAATCTCTTGTCTTAGTTGCCTCCTAGTTAAGTCATCGGCCACATGGTGGAGATCGTTTATCTGGTGTGCTATTGTTTGCTGACGATCCATAAGAAAAGCCAGCGGTTTTTGAATCTGTTCCAAGGTAGTTTTAAAACAACACAAATTTTTTGTTTCTCTAGCTCAGCTAGGGCTTGTATATTTGATTCCAGTTCATCTAATCTGCTGTATATTTCTTTCTCGTCATTGCTGTCCGTGGTGCCGAATAAGTAATGCATGGCACCGCTTATTCCGTCAAATAAAGACCTGGTCTTGCGCCGTACGGGTACCATTTCCTTAATGGTGTTCGTTCGCTTTCGTACACTGTCTATTATAGCGTGAATATGTTGCTGCTGCACGTTACACAGATCTTCTGGGTTTGTAATATTTATGCAGGTAGCTTTATCTGGGCATCTAATTTATCCAAATCTATCACGGTGAGGACATCCCAGGTGTCATGATATACTATGAGATTTCCTAGGTCCTCGAAAACTATACCCGAGCCATATAGCTGGGTCATTACATAGGGTTTGTCAGCGATTTCTCCTGCTGAGAGGGCAAATATGATGAATTTTAGCGCCATTTCTGTGGACAATTCGGAGGAAGAAAATAGTCCTTTATGTATAGTTGTACATTTATTGTGCCGTTTTAAACTGGGCAGTGGAGTGACTCCACCACAAATGGTCCTGAGAGGGGTATTGAAATGGGGTTTATTGGAGACTTATAAGGTTGGAGTTTTAAGTTAACCTGGTTCATTTGTGTACGATATATTTTTATTCGAAATATGGTTTTAAACGGTTATTATGTACTGTTACTATTCGCTTACCAATTTTGATTGTGGTATTCACATCGCTTGGTATTGCTATTACCTGATAAGGTCCTACCCGAATTTGTGAAAGCTTATGTTTCCTGCTTTCATTCTTGATGAGGACCTTGTATCCTACATGGAAAGTTAGGGGCCGTACTGTCTTATCGTAGTACCCCTTTGAGCGTTGTTTACTTGCCAATAAGTTCTTTTGTGCCGTGGCATATGATTTTTGGAGCTTACACTTCAGTATATGATAATAGCTCTCAAGATTATAAATGGGTTCGGGATCCCGTTTTAAATTTTATGGGACATCCGCTGTGAAGCCGTATAGGCAGTCCATTGGAGTAAGTTTAGTACCCTCGTGTACACTATTGTTATACACGAATGCAGCGGTTCGTAGGTATTGGTCCCATGTTTTTGGGATTTTCATCTACGATTTTTCGCAGGTATTCTAATAAGGGTATATGTGCACGATCTAGTGCTCCATTAGACTGTGGAAGGTATGCTGAAGTTTGTAACTTCTTTACCTTTAGAAGCTTACATTCCTACTCTTTTGAATAATTCACCCAGGAAATTTGTTCCCTGATCGGTGAGTATTTTACAATATCGAGGTAATATTTGTCGAACGGTTGCTCCGCGATGTCCGTGATAAACATTGGCATTTTATGTTGTGGAGATGCTTTCATCGTCTGGCACTTTGGGCATTTCTTAATATATTTCTTAATGTCGCTAAGCATGTGTCTCCACCAATACTTGCGTTTTATACGCTTGTAAGTTTTTATGACACCTGGATGGCCACCGAATGGAAAGTCGTGACAATCGTTTAAGATTGTTTGTATCTCCGTAGGGCTCGTGATTACTGCGGGTGTCTTACTAGTACTCACATTAGGGTCAAGCGTTGCTGGGCTTAATGTTTCCGCCTCTGTGAGTTGAACTTCGTTTTGATCCGCTTTCGTGTGCTCTTCTGTCCCCACACTGGAGCTATTTATTGTCTTTTGAGCCTTTTGCTTTTGAGCTCGAGTCACGACGAAGCAATGAGCGGATTTCTTTTTTTTTCTTATTATTTGTGGCATCGTCTTCCTCCACATCTGAGTCCATCCTGTGGTAGACTAGGACTTTTACTGTTAGGGTATTGCTTAAACTGTCTTTATTTAATGCGTGAGGGATGCGACTTAGTGCATCTGCATTAGTGTTGTACTTCCCTAGTTTATATTCGATGTTGTAATCGAATTCAGATAATTTGTGGTGAAATCTCACCAAACGGGAAGTAGTGTCTTTCACATTGAAGACTCCTTTGAGAGGTTTATGGCCAGTATAGACCGTGAATTTCCGGCCTTGAAGGTAGCACCTGAAATTCTTGGTAGGCCAGACAATACCCAATAACTCTTTCTCTATAGTAGAGTAGTTTCTTTCGGCTTTGTTCAATGTGCGGCTTGCATAGGCAATGGGCTATTCCTTTCCGACTTCTCCTTGAGACAGAACAGCTCCTAGACCCTCGTTACTTACGACCGTAGTAAGGTTAAAAGATTTTGAAAAATCGGGGTAAATTGAAAGTGGTGGAGAAATTAAAGCATTTTTTATGCTTTGTAATTCTTCTTGGCATTTCTCTGTGCAAGTGAATTTTACATCCTTTCGGAGTAAAATCGTGATTGGACGTACAATTTTGGAGCACTCTGGAATGAATTTCCTGTAGTAATTGGCAAATCCCAAAAACGATTGAACTTGCCTTACTGTTCTGGGAACAGGAAATGTTTGACTTCAGGCCGGCTTATTGAAGGCTTTCCTCAACTTTTCGTTGTCGTCATTTAAATTTTTATCATAGATGACAATATCATCTAGGTAAACGAAACATTCGAGGCCTTGTAAGCCTGTCAGGACGAAATTCATTAGGCGTTGAAAAGTGGCAGGGGCTCCTTTGAGCCCGAATGGCATACGCTTGAACTCGTAGTGCCCATAACTTGTGCTGAAAGCAGTTTTATGTCGATCTTTTTTGTCGACGAGAACTTGGTGATAGCCGTTGGCCAAATCGAGGGTGGTGAAATACCTTGCATGACCTAGTTGGTCAAGAATATCCCGGATTCCTGGTAGCGGAAATGCGTCTCCAATTGTCTTTTCGTTTAATTTACGAAAGTCGACAATAACACTCCACCTTTTTTCACCGTCAGGTCCCGCTTTCTTGGGGACAACTAGTAGGGGTGAACTGGACTCTCCCGCTGTCTAGCATTTCTTTTAGCTGCTCATTGATTACTTGCAGCTGTGTTTCAGGTAAGCTGTACATTTTTTAATTGATTGATGCTTGATCTTGCACCAATGGAATATTATGCGTAATCGCATTTGTATAGGTGAGTTCGTCACCTTTGAGGAAGAAGATATCGTTATACTCTTCGCAGAGTTCTGATATCGAAATTTTTTCTTCCGCGGTTAAATTAGGGTCTAGGCTGAGTTCTTGCTCTAGCCTAGAAATATGCGGGTATTGTTTTATGTCGTCCGGGATCTCATAATCCGGGTATAGATATCGCACATGTTGTAAATTGCTGATTTTTCAGCTGAACCTTGGGTTGACTTTTTCTTCCTGTTTAACTTGTTACCTGTGAGTAGATGAGGCTTCTGTGATTCCCTTTAAGGCTTTATTTAGTTGTTTTTAGCATGATGCAGAGTAGTTGCTTCCGGCTTTTTTGACGGCTGAGTTTGGTACACCTGTGTGGTCTTCGCCTTAGGTTGTGTGGGATACTCATGCGCGTCTATGGTAGTGAGTTTTAACCATGTAGCATTCTGTGTACTGTCTGACGGTGGAGTAATATGCACCTTTTGTATCGGCTTTAGATACTCACTAACATTTTTATATGGCCGTTGTTTGTTTATCAGTGACTTATGCCTCGGGATTTTGGACGGAAGAACTATATGCACCTTTTTGACAGGCTTTAGACACTCAGTTCCGTCTCTTGTGGTGTTTGATATTGCCTTTATATTTGGTATTGAAATGTGTGTTTTTTTGTGGTCTTTTGCGTCTGTTAATGGCACTATTGTGTAGTCGTTTATTGGATATAGCTGTAACTTTAAGCTATGTATCACTACTTGTTGACTGTTAGCGTTGAGAATATTAACCAGCACTAATTCTTCTCCAGATGACAGTAAACTGTTTGCCAAGAAGACTCCATCGCTTATCTCTTGGGATAAACAGAGCATTTCTTTTCTTTTTTCTTGAGTTTGTAACGGGGCTGGGGCAACAATTTGAGAGTGCGCAGGTATGCAGATTGGTTCCTTAAAAGTAAACCAAGTGCTGCCTGATTTCGTCGGTCTCTTGTTCGCCCAGACAGCTTATTTCACATTCCTTGAGCTCTTTTAGAGCTTGGCAGCCAGCTTTTCTCGTTTGAGAAGCCTTGACGACACTGCAGGTGGATAGTTCAGCCCGTTTAGACTCTACCTCTTCTGCAAGTGTTCTTACTTCGACTGCTTTTTCAGAATGTAGCTTGTCCGTTTCAAACATCAATTGCAAAGCAAATTCATCGGGATTAGTCTCCGTGCAAGGAAACCTTAGTGCCTTATCAGGACCCTCAACGTTACAGGTTTTCGCTAGGAAATCATTTCCTAGAAGTCCATCATCGGAAAGGCCAGGCAAGTTCTTTACGACTTGAAACTTGCAGGGAAGCAGTTTTGTTTTTGATAACGAAGTTTGCCTGGCAATTTCCCAGCGTCTTTCCGGTACTAAATGGGGTCTGAAGTGTGCATGCCCCATTGTGGTTAATCTTTTTGGGGTCTTTTATTGACCTTTGCTTTATGATACTAACCTCAGCGCCTGTCTCTACTTGTACTAGTATAGTTTGCCCTTTCAGGCCTATGTCTAATGGACACTGGAATCGGGCTGCTGAGGGGACCCTATTTAATTTGATGGGTAATTTATAGTCGAACCGGGGAGTTTTGGGTCGACTGTACGTCGTTTCCCTGACTCCGGGCTTCCTATTTACGTGTTTATTGGCAGCTATTTACTGCATGTCAATAACGACCACAAAATTCACATTTCTTGCATACGTTGAATACTCTAGAATTATTGGGACCTTGTGGGTCTCTTGGTCGTTGATTTGGTGGTACATTATTGTTATGTGGTCTCTGGAAACTATTGTTGCTTCTTATGCATTCTCGCACGTCATGGTTATACATTTTACAGTTCACACAGTACGGCATATTTTTACGTTTCAGACAATCGGCGTATGTATGGCCTCTTAAATTAAAAAACTACAAGTCATTTTATTGTTTACATTAAAATGTTTACTTGGAGATCTTGGCTCCTGTTTGATGTATGATGATGTGATTGCCTGTGTGACCTGCGGCTGCTGAGTGTGACTATTTGTGTTTGGCAGGGTCTGAGGAGCCTGAGCGGATGGCATTATGCCGGGATTAAATACGCTGTGATTTGCTGATGAATTAATTTGGCTAAATTGTGCGTTATTTGGTGTTGTTGCACTTATTGAATGGGGTATTGTATTCTGTATCATATTTTGCTGAAATTGATCTGAAGGTTGCAGGAATAGAGCACTTTGCTGGAGACGTTCCATGTCAAGAGCTCTTAGTACTAGTTCATCTACAGTGCCGTCTGCCATTGTCAACAGTTACTGACACATATAGGGGTTATTGACTCTTGTCTTTAGTGAGTTTTTTTGCGAAATCTTCCAGCTGCATTTTAACAGCTGGTGCTGCTGTGGCTCCGTATTTGGATTCCGCAGTTTCATTGCAGAGTGCCAGCATTTGTTTTGCTCGCGACGTGAAAGCTGTGAGATTTTCTAAGGGATACTGTCTAGTGGTAATCAATTTATTTACCAGTTCCTGGTAAGTTTCGCTAGGAAGGTATGTTAGATTTAGCCGTTCTTCTACTTCTTTGAAAGTAGTTGGCGTATGTGAGGCAAAAAGCTGATAAGCTTCACCTCGAAGTCTGGTGGGGAACATTTGTAAAAATGCTGATAGTTCATCCACCGAATTGCACTGAATTACCTTAGCCTGCAACATCCTAGGAAAGTTTGAAGCTCAAGGCGCAATTTTGGGAACGAGCTGGACAGTTAGCTTTGCTATTTTAGCGTAATCTACCATATTTGGATTGGGGATTTTCGATTTTGGCACTATTGGGGAGCTAGTTTTTTCTATGCTGGTTTCCAGCAGGGAGTCGCCTAGCCAATTTAAAAGGATTTCACTCGCGATGGCATCACTGACACTGTCTATGGCACTTTGGTTTAATTCTACGCTATTATGTTTGGGGATAAGGAATCACTTTCGGCACTCTCCAGCATAGGGAAATAGCATAGGTTTTCGATTTTGTTTCTGGAGCTCACTAATTTTGCATCTTGGAGATCGTAGCTCCAAATTGACGTCAACATTTGTGAAGTTTGATCTGGTCTTGGAGGCTACAATTTGACCTTGTGGTGCCCTCTCCTGTGTCTGGGTATTGGAGTTTGGCTGACAGCTTAAGGGCAATATCTGATACTATGAGTAAGATTGGCTGGGATGAGTTAGACTAGACTACGTTAACTGTTCCAAGACTTGGGTAGAATGTTTGCGGCTTATGTGTTATGTGTGTTGCTATGTTTGGCGTTAGTTGTTTACTTTAGTAAGAGTACATATGGTATGTTGGGCTGGGCTACTCGCTGGCTGAGGAAACGTTACCTAAGGTGCGGGTGGATGTGTGTAGCTGTGTATTAATGTGGATAAGAAATGCTGTGAAATTCCCTAAGTGAATTAGTGTAATCAGTATTAGTAATAATTCAAGTTAACCCTAGAATATTTTTGTTCATACCAATAGATTCTAGAAGGTGTCAGTGGGGGTCATAGTTCTAGGGGTGTACAAAATTTTAATCATAAATCCTCCACGGGCTATGGTTTTTGAGCTATTAGTGATCTTACCTTTCGAGGTATAATTAATAGTAGTTATAATTCAAGTTAACCAATTAAGCCTTTTTCAAAGCCGTTGATGGTCTCGGAAACAAATTCCAACAATAAATTCTTGCTGGAAACTGATAATTGAGAGTAAATGATAGATTCGAATAACATGGAAATTTCACTTTTATTACCGTTGTAGTGGTCAAATATTATTCGGGAGTTCTGGACTTAGTATGGGAAATTGAATAAAAAGAAGTATATATATTAAATATCATTTACTAAAAATTAAAAAGTATTAATTCTTATAATCTTATGGTACAGCTCTCCAAGTGTACAAAATGATAATTTCTAGTTTATATCGCACTTCTTAAGGCAATTACTTTGTGTCAATGCTTGGTAGAATTTACATATATATCTTCACAACTTATTTTAGGCATCTAGAAACACCACAGCTTTCACATGTATCTGGTCTATCCGTTGAATCATGATATTGCAGGTCGAAGCCAATATAGTGAATTTTCCATATGGAGGAGGAAAATTTAGTAACATCGGGAATGAAGCTGCTTACTTGAAAAACAAGAAAAGTCTGACAAATGTTAGTCAAAGCGGTTTTTTATGTCTTCCAAAATGTTTGTGTTATTCAGTAGAAATATCAAATGGTATCACCCTACCGAAAAAATGTTCACGTAAGTTTGAAAACAAACTTCTTAGCCTTTCAAAAGTGTTGTGTAAGAATGCTTTAGTTCGAGTAACGGAAAATAAAGGTTGTTTATTATCACATCTATAGAAATTTAAAAAAAAAATTAAAAGATTTTCAATTTGTGGTCTTTAATTCGTTAAAGGGAAATATACTTTTTCAGGGGCCAACCCTTTTTGAGCGGAATAAGAAAATTTATCTTTATTTTTCTGAAGCTGAAAACCATTTTCATGTTGTTAAATCTCCGACGGGGTTTTTTAATAAGAAATATCTTTGTGTTTTTTGTGATAATTTATATGATCATAAGTTTTACCACAAATGTGAAATGCAGTGTACATATTGTTATGTATCTTCCCCGTGTTTATTTGTGCAAGAAGTAATAAATTGTGAAAAATGTAAAAGATCCTTTAGGGGTACTGTGTGTTACAATAATCACTTAAAAAATATATTGAATATATTTATATATATATATTTGCAAAACTTTACAAATTTGTAAAGATTGTGGTAAATTTGTCGATTATTCTAAAAGGCAGGAAATTCACATTTGTGGTGAGTTTTATTGTCAGAATTGTTTTAAATACGTTCCAGAATATCACTTGTGTTTTATAAAAGTTTACAAAAAAAAGAAAAATACAAATTTTTTTTTCGTATTTTTTGATTGTGAAAGCACTCAAAACAAACAATATCAAGAAAAATGTGATTCATTTGTACACAATGTAAACTTAATAATAGCCCAGCAGAATTGCAATGAATGTTATATTTCGAATACTAAGACGATGGTGATTGTATTAAATGCGGCAAACGCGAACATATTTTTAAATATCAAAACGGATCTGAAAATATAGTAGAAAAATTTGTAGATTACTGCTTTTTGCACAGACCTTTTGCAACGCAAATTATTTGTATTGCGCACAATTTGCAATCTTATGACGGACACTTTATTATATCAGAACTGATAAAAAGAAAACTAATGATAACTCATGAATGGGCCAAAAATTATGAAAATCACTTGTGGGCGTTTAATTTTTATTGATTCATTAAATTTTCTACGTTTGCATTATCAAAACTACCCAAAGTTTTTAATATTCCAAACATCAAAAAAGGATATTACCCTCATTTTTTTAATACTTTAGATAACTGGAACTATGTAGGACAAATTCCATCTACAGAAATGTATGCCATTGACGCAATGAAGACAGATAAAGGGAAAACTTCTGCAAATGGTACGACAACCAAATAAAATCCAAGGTAATTTTTAATAATCAGGTCGAATTAATAAGTTATTGTCGAAATGACGTCAACATCTTACGAGAGAGCTGTTAACTTTTATAAAGGATTTTTTAAAAATATCACAAATAAATCCGTTTACGGAAGCTCTTACAATTGCATCAACAGTAGTTTACAGAAAAAACTTTCTAAAAGAAAATTTGTTAGGTATTATGCCTAAAAACGGGTATATTAGAAATTCGAATCAGTCAATTATTGGTCTAAAATGGCTTACATTACAAAACAGCAAAGTTGGGGGGAAAATTAAACACGTAGAAAATTATGGTGAAGTAAAACTACCAAAATGCGGCTTTAAAGTTGACGGGTTTAATCCGGATAACAATACTGTTTATGAATTTTTTGGATGTTTCTTCCATGGCTGTATACTGTGTTTCAAAAACCGGACTTCAAATAAACTTCAATTCCAGAATCTTGATCATCGATATGAAGGCACGTGTAAAAGAATTGAACTAATCAAACGTGCAGGGTTTAAAATAATAACAATGTGGGAGTGTTATTTCAAACAGTTTTTAAAAGAAAATTCGGAAATAAACCAATCTTTAGATAACGTTTAAAAAGTCATGTACTTTCCCTTAACCCGCGGGAAGCTATAACAGGAGGGCGTACTGAGCTATTTGCTGTTTATTATGAAGCAAAGGCTGATGAGAAAATTAAATATTTGGACTTTACAAGTCTCTATCCATACGTAAATAAATATGCACCTTATCCTGTTGGGCATCCAAAAATATTAAAACATGGGGATGTATCTTCCGCGGAAGATATGATAAAAATGCATGGGTTTGTTAAATGTAGAATTATGCCCCCACAAAATATTACTATTCCTGTTCTTCCTCTTAAAATAAACAACAAATTATATTTTCCTCTTTGCAAAACATGAAGTGAACTTAATATTCTTCATCAATGCCCACACACTGAAACTGAAAGAATGTTATTAGGTACTTGGGTAATTCCTGAAGTAGCCCTAACTGTTAAGCAAGGGTATGAAATAGTAGATATTTTTGAAGTTTGGCGGCAATATAGCTACACTCAATATGCTCGTGAAACAGGACAGGGAGGTCTATTCTCCGAATATGTTAATACGTTTTTAAAGCTAAAACAAGAAGCTAGTGGTTGGCCTAGTACATGTAATACTGAAGATGAAAGAGAACTGTATATTCAGCAGAATGAAAAATACGAAAATATTCTTTTAGATAAAACAAAAATCGAAAAAAATTCCGGGCAGAGACACGAAGCAAAACTATGTCCTAATTCTTTGTGGGGAAAATTTGCCCAAAGAGGGGACAAAATACAAACAACTGTTGTAACTAATTTTAAAGATCTTTCTGATTTTATTGAAAGTCCTGGAAATGAGTTATCATCCATTTATGTAATAAATAATGATACATTATGGGTTAACTGACGGCATATTCAGCAATATCTAGATGTAGTTGTTCATGTGAATATTCCTATAGGGGCATATATCTTATGCTCGTATGAAATTATATGGAGTACGAGAAAAAATCCAAAATCGTGTTTTATACTGCGACACTGATAGCGTAATTTTCACTGAAAAAACGAATGAAAACACGTTTGAAACATCTGAATTTCTGGGTGGACTCACAAATGAGCTGGAATGTTATGGAAAAAACGCATATATATCTGAGTTTATAAGCATTGGAGCTAAATGTTATAGTTTGAAAATTAAAACAACTAGTGGTTTTGAGTACGTCACCAAATGTAAAGGGGTTTCGTTAAACTTTAAAAATTCTCGTATGATAAATTTTGATAAAATGAAGAAAATTGTTTTTGAAGAAACCGAGCCTGTAAAAATAGAAAATAAATGTAAAATTAAACGAAAATTACCTGGTGTGATTGTATCTGAACCGGAAACAAAAAGAATTAGATTTACATTTGATAAAAGAGTAATTAAGCAGGATGGTTTTTCTTATCCTTACGGTTTTCAGAGCACCAGAATGTAATATTTATAAGATTTGAATAATTTATTGTAATTAGGCAAATAGAATATTTTTAGTAATTGCAGAAAATGAAATAATCATAAATATGACAACTGTTATACGAAAACAAAAAAAAAATAAAAAAAATAAAAAATAAATGTACATAGTTTATGATAGTAGTTGTAATTGTTAAATAGTGTTGAACATTGTTATATTATATTCGAAAAACCTACATATATAAGGCCTTTAAACATATATTCAAATATCTGTTTGGCATTTCCTTTCTGCAGTGAAACTCATGAGTTCGGACAGTGTTGTTTTAGATATACAGTTTGTCAGCGGAGTTAAAGGCCAGCTGTTTGCTAAGGAGTTGTCGTTCTTACATCACGGATCGCTTAATCCAACCTTATATTATTTCAAACCTCCATACCCGTATAATCAATTGTCAGCAAAAGCTCGTTGGCAGGACGATTACAATTTCAACCGAATAAACGGGTTAAGATGGAACGCTGGTACTATTAATTACAACAATCTACCTGACATACTGACGAAATTATCAAATTCAACAATTTATGTAAAAGGACTTGAAAAGGAAAAATTTATTCAGCAATACATTCCTCAAGCTAAAATAAAACAACTTGAAATACCAAAACTGAACAACCTTAAACAATTTCAAGTATATTGTGAAATTCATGGAAAATTATCTGCTATATGTTGTGCTGTTAAAGATTGTATTAATATTTATTTATATATGCTAGTGAATAAAATAATTAAATAAAATACTATTTATATTTATTTTATTTCATTTATTTGTAATCGAAATTCATTGCATCAAAAATTAGATATGCAATACAACACATTGGTATTTCATAAAAAAGTCTGGAATAATTTAAGTGTACATAAGAAGTTCGACTGGGAATAAAAAAATCTTCACATGGTAATTTTAATACATTTTTTTCTTTACATTTGTCAGCAGACTTTTTATAATATTCCTTAAGAGCTTCAGAAGCGTTGTTATTGTGAATCATGACAATATTGAAGAATTTCATCATTTCAAATATTTTATAAAGCTCCGCTTGCGATAGTATAATGCTGCCACTATTGACGGGGATCGTGTATTCGTTTTTTAATTCGGTCTGATTTGCTGGAAGCGTCCCTTCCATTTTGGTTTTTAAATCGTTGAGATTCTCGTAAACTACCCACCATCCGGAAGTTGATATCGGAAAGAGGCCATGCCGATGAAACACTATTTTCGCTTCGAACAATAAAGGGTCAAACCCCAGTATTACTTTCCGGTTATGACAATCCTCAAAAGCTTACGTGTAGTTTAACAAGAGATTTTCACCGGCTACTTGTGCTGCATATTTAGACAACTTCCTTTTTTCTTTTACGGCTGCTTCACCTTTGGACAACTTCTTTTTACCATTTGGGGGAGTCCTTTGTTTTTTTACGTGATGGTTCCATCTTAATCACATAACACTGTTACGCTGAATACAAAAACAGCTAGGATTTAGGTTTTATAGTTTTGATCTAAGGCTTGCAAGTCTGGCTACAAAAATCCCCTCCAGATTGTGGATGCTTTTTTTTTTAGTTATATACTACGGTATAAATTAACAATTTTGTTATCATTTAAACTAAGATCGTTCGAATCAAACTGTTTTAAAAAAGTCTTAAAGCTCCGTCCTCTACATCGAGAATATAGAAATATACAACAATAATGTCCACAGGTTGCTGAAAACTGGCTTTGCAGTCGTTTTTTTTTACTACAAAAAGAGCTTGAATTAGCTAATAAATATTTTCGAAAAAACCTGTTAGTGGGACACTTTCCAAAAGAGTCAAATTACTCTGCAGGGCCTTGTTTTGGGAAATAAAAGGCGACCCAATGAGTTCCACCTTTATGTGCAGGATCAGTGTTAGCTATAACACATGCAGGTTTTTTTATTTTTTTGTGGTAGATGACTGCATGGAAAAACACCTCTAAAAACCTGTTTGTCGTGCGGTTATTTGTTAACGCCTTTGCAAGCTTAATCGTGTTCATTCTTGTTCAGCAGAAATGACGGCTTCCACGTCAATGACTTTGGTGTGTGATGTAACGTAGTTATTTATAAATTCTTTAGTTGTATCTCCACGAACAAATACGATGTTAAATTTTGATAGAGTTTTTATAAGATCTTCGTCCAAACGCTTGAGCTCAAGATTGCCAAATTTACTTAATTGTTCAGTACATTCTGTACTAGATGTAGGATACTTGAAAATTATTTCTTTCGCAAAAGACTTATTTTACGCAGCGAATCCAGCAAAAGAAACTCTTTTTAAGAAGGCTAAGTGGCCTCCGGAGGAGTACTCCACATTTACCAAACAGTAGGTCATTATAGATTACGTATTTAAGCACAATGATTATTTAACCTGCCTTATATAGGTTTTTAGAAGCTGGTGTACACATTTTTATCTTTAGCTATATCAAGGCTGCTATCATATTCTGCATATACAATACATGTCACGGTTGTTTTTAGTGCTTCTTTAAATCTTCCTTCAATTCTAACCGTTCCCTGATTCAATAGATTTCCACATGTTGAATTATATGAGAGATCTGTTGTTAAATCAAAAGCAAGTAGAAAACATCCGTTCTCAAAGAATTTTTTTGAAATTTGGTGTCCTTTATCGAAATAATGTATACCGGTTCCTTTAAATAATGTAATATACCCTCGAGTGCTGGCAGGATTTTCTTTTGAATAATCAAATTCTAGAGGTTGATTTGGCACCTGTACGCCGTTCACCGATAAGTTAAAACTGGTGATGTTGTTGTGCTTGAAGTTGTAAGTTCGTTTTCCGGTATATGCATCGTTGTCAACCATGCCAAAGACTAGTAGATTTGGCAATTGTCCTATAACCACATTGTCCAATGATAATGTAAATGTATTTGCGGGTATTGTATACGTGTTAACTTCAACTCGTTTATACGGATATATAGCGTTGGAGCGTTGGAGAACAGCTTCATGAGCCAGCAAGATATTAGGATTGATAGTTACATGATTCATGTACATAGTTGCTTCTACTAGCTTAACTAGTGGGGAATTGTCATCATCTTTTGACCAAAGGTAAAATTCGGGTTTTTCGAGTGCTAAAACTACCCGTAAGTCAACACCGTTCATTAATAATTTATCTTGATTAAACATATCGCCGTGAATCTTTCCCATGAGATCAACAACATTACTTTTATCAAACAGCTTTTGTCTTGCCAATTAACCTTCATTTAGCTCAGCGTTTTCAACTACCTCCATATTATTTTGATCGAGATACCAGCCAACCGATTCCAAATGTGTTGAAGCGGCATCTTTTCTGTAATTTAATAAATTCTCTATATAGGCTCTATAGCTGTAATTGTTATCAGTTTGAGCAACTGGTTTTCCATTTAAGTAAATTGTACATTGACGGAAAAGTGAATAGAGTAGGTATGTTATTTACAAGGCCAGGGCCTTCATCACGAACAGTGTCTTTGGTTTTATCCGGTTTAGTTATTTCGATATCTTCGCCTGTGTAAAGTTCTTCTTTTCCATCCTTGATTTTAACCAGTTGTAATTTCAAACGAAGGTATATGCTTGATAAGTCTCGATATGTGTTCCCATGTCCTAGCGATACAAATTCCAATACCGACGAGTTATCCAAAGAAGCTATAGGTTTACAAGATACTTCTTCAGTTTTTAAGATGCTGCTTTGTACAGGTGGTGTAGAGAAAAGGTCTAGTTCAGATTTCATGCATTCGTTGTATGAAGGCATGTTGCCTATTTATCAAAAATATCTAACACACGTTTACGTATCTTACGTTTGCCTTTAATAGATGCTCTTTTAGCTGTCTTTTTTGTTTTTGAACCTCTTTTAACGGACTTTTGTGGTTTTAAAAGCTTTTTACGTTTAGAAGTTGGAGCGAAATGTAAAGCTGCAAATGGGTTGCGTCTTTTTATAAGCATGCGACTGCTACTTCCTGAACCGGCCATGCTTCCAAACAGCTTATTTATACCTTTCTGTGATAGTTCCTCGGCAGCCGCTTTTCCTTGTTCTTTTAAAATATCTGTTAAAGGTTTACTACCCGCTTCTTCTAAAATAGTTTTTCCTGTTTTAAGTGCTTGTTGCTTCAAAGCTTTTGCCCCAGATGTAACCAAAGGTTGTAAATATCGTAATAATACGCTGAAAAAACTACCAATTCCTCTTCCACGCTGGTAAATAAGAGTAGCTCGATATAATTCTCCAATATCCGCTAAACCACCGCCACTTTGAATTGCGTAATATTTAGTATAATATGAATTCATTTTCGAAGTTATACAAAATGCTATTACCTCCACACTATGTTAAATTATTTGTTGTATGAGTATATATAGTTTATTTTCTTTTAAAATGGAGCATTATAAATGTCGGAATATAGCCTGGCTTGAAATCAATTAACTCCCCTTGCCGATTAGTTATTTTTATAGAAATACTTTCGATAAAGGTTTTTTCAATAGGACAGTAATCTACGTGATGAAATCTAATTGTACTTTCACATTCTTTTAAAGGTATTATACGTAAGTATCGTACTAACTGATCACCTATAACTCTGGGTTGAATAATATCAGTGTAGACATAAATTATATATTTTTCATAACAGTCCTTTGATGTTTGCTGAGAATCTTGCGGTGACCTAAGTGCCCAGTCCGTAACTGATCTTTCCAGTCTATTAAGTGTGTCTATTATTGACATATGCTCCTGACGAAATCCTGCCGTATTAAAAGATTCTTTTATTTCTGACAATATGGCGTCAGGCTCACGCTTCTTTTCAGGTGTTTGGAGAAATATATCCGTAAAGAAGTTGGACAGGTTGTCTATATTAGTATCAATAAGCACTGGTGTAGTTAAATATTCGCCGGAACTTTGCTTTTCGTATGGAACATCCAAAATATTGCTACCTTTAATAATTTTTCGCTGTTCCGACGGTTTAGCATTAATCGAATCTTTATTCAATCTATTCAAGATGTTAAAAATCGTATCCTTAATTTGAATAATTATCTTTTGTTTTTCTTGCTCGCTAAGAGTTTGATCATCAAAGTGTACATTTGATATAAAAAGCGTAATAAGATCTCTGACATTAACATGAGATGGAAGTGGTTTTTTTATTTTGATTGTGACTCTCAAATCTTCCAACCGCAGTTCAAATACATCATGTACCCTTTTGCCACCAGTATTTTTTTCTGTCTCACGAGCTCTTTTGATGCTAAGCGCTGGATGTGTGTAATTGTCTATCGAATCTTGTATGATAGCATAATTTCTCTTCTGTCTAGGAATTTGTCCAAATACGTGATTTGATTTCTTTTCTATGCTGCTCTGCTATTTCTTTCAATTGATCAGATGCCTCACGCCTTACCCTTTTAAAATTACTCTGATTTACTTCTTCAGTTGTATTTCGCTTGACTCCTCTTTTTATGGCATGATATGGCAACGAAATTTCAGTTATTCCAACACACCAGTCATCAGTAACTTGCATGCGCTAGGTAGTGCATTTGTAAAAGCTGATAGCGTATTTTCGGGATAAATTTGCATGGAATTGTTACTTAAAAGGCATACGTAAAAGTCATTATCTTTTATATCTACAGGCATTTTTAAATTCTTTCACAACCAACGCTCGGTACACTTAAGATTTACTGCTTATTATTATTACAGGTTTTCCCAAGGAATCGCTGAAATGCTGGAACTTCTAGTTTTTGCTGCGTTTTTTAGGCGATCACTTTGCCGGACAACTTTCTTAACTGGTAACGAACGCATATATTGACTGGGATCTAGCAGAGGCGGCCTTAATATAGATTGATTTTTGGATGGTTTTCTACCTTTCTCAGCTGTAGGACGTTCCGTGTCGAGTTCTTCTAATATGTTCGCAGCTTCACCTATACTCATTTCTGCAGTTACGGTGTACTGGGTTATACCATCCTCAGCCGTGATTACCTTATAATCTTTATCACGAGACTTGGTTTCAGAATTCGTCTTAGGTATTTTTGAAGGTGGTTTCAGACTTTTTCCTATACCACTAGCTGATAAGCGACGTTTGGAAGCGGGTGATAACGGTTGTCTTGGTGGTGATATTTCAGCAAGTTCGAAGAAATCCTCTTCCATTCTTTCAGGTGTGTTTTCTTTTAAGGGTGATGTCTGTGTTGATATTTCATCTTTAAACATAAATTTAGTTTGAGTAGTACTGTCCCGCAAGTTTTTCTGCTTATCTTGCGGTATGCGAATAAAATTAGTTTGAGTAGCACTATCCCGCAAACTTTTTTGCTTTTCTTGCGGTAAGTGAATATTTGGTTTTTCATCTGACACAGATGGCCAGTGCGAGAGCTCACGCGAGAAAACTATGCACAAACATTTTCATACAAATTCGCATGATCATGTCAGAGTAGAGGCAAAGCGGAGCTGAAAGCAAAGCTGATTTCAAAGCGCAAAGCGAGAAAGCTGGCTGTGCAGTGTTTTCTCGCGTGAGCGAAGATGGTTTTTTCTTGAAGTTAGTATAGAAATGGCTATACAGGCAAAAACACTTAATTTAACGCGTAGGTGATGAAATTCCACATGTTCCCTTCTTTTAATATTTAATGGATGCGCAGAAAATAAGTTTTTTTTGCAAAAAAATAATTGCGAATATTTTACGAACGAAAATATTCCTCGTCGGAAGACTACATAATTTTATTTTCCGAATGTCACAACTAAATGTAGTGAAAACTAATTCTGAAACTAAAAAGTACATGTAAAATCACAAGCGCGTCTCGCACTCACTCAGACATCTTCTCGCATTGCTTGTCGCATGAACAAGCTCTGCTTTGAGCTCCGCTCCGCTTCTCCAGATAAAAGAATTAGAAGAAGGCTTATTATTATTAAAAATCATGTAAACTCAACTTTGAGTAGCAATTGTGATGAAAGAATTTTAACTTTGAATGGCAACTATTTGTTAACTTTTAATAATTGTGAAATTTCTTTAAATAATCAAACTTATAGAAATAAAAAAGAAACGTTTGAACAACGATTTGTAATACCGAATAGTGTTAAGATACCTGTTGAAAGTAGCAAGATAACATTTGACGAACTGGTAGTGAAGCAAATTCAAAATTTAGAACATATAAAAGAGCTTAAATATGAAAAGAAAAGTCACCTATATATAAATATTGGAATAGGAATTGTTATTTTAGTAATATTTTTGATAATATTTTTTTTATGCCTGAAACTCAAGGGACAGGTAACATATAAAATTCAGGGGAATTTTTCTCTAAAGGAAGGAGATTTTACGTCAAGGCCAAAGACGATACCTCCATTACCCCATGGGAACGAGAATTTTCCCATAGATTGGAGACATTAGTCTCATAAAGAATTTATTAAATTAAAGCCCCGTCAACAAATAAATTCATAAGTCAAAAGTAATAAGACTCCGTACTTAATTTCATGGAGATAAAACTCTATGAAAGTAAGTAACAAGATTCCTTACTTGCCGGTCACAAAACGTGACTTATTTAAAAACAACAAAATATGTAAAAGCACAGAAAATAGATCATGGAGAATGAAGCTTCAGTAGAAAAGAGTTGAGTCGTGGTAACGGAGTTCGTCGGATGTTTTTGGTCTATTTAAACTAAGTGAAATAAATTAGAGATATTGGATTAGTTTTTATCTTTTATTGTAATAAAGAGTTTTAAAGTTTAAAAGTATTGTGTTTTTATAACGTGTTTATATTGTTCACTATTAAGGGTAAAGAATCTACTTATTTGGCGCAGTCGGTAGGATCTCAAATCCGAAGATATGAGATCCAGTGAATAGTGAATAGTTTTTGTAAAAACTAAAATCAATATAAGTTTAAAAGCACAAAGCTAAAAGTGTGAATTCTGAAGAATTCTAAACTGTGACATATCGTGATAAATATTGCTGAATACTAAGTGAAAATATATCATCTCGTCGCATAGAATAAATTCGAGCTCCATTAACAAATGCCCAAGGAGGAAAAACTTAAAGAGAGGAACGTAGTCTTCAAACCATATTTTGAATTGGTATTTTGAATTGGAACCATTCGAAATGTCGTTAAACCCACCAACAACAACAAATGCAGAATCAAATGCAGCATTATGTGCAAACTCAGCTGCAACACCAACTCAAATAACTGTCCCCGTCACGGATCTCTTGAGAGAAGCATCTACAATACGGGAATACACTGGCTATGAGGGATATGACCTTTTTTTTTTTTTTTTATATTATTAAGCCAAGCTCAGGGGATACCCTATGATGCAAAGCACAGCATGGCAGGAAGGAGATAGGGAAAGGATTAGGGGATGTGAGGAGAGTGGCGGAGGTGCCGATGTATGTCGCCTTTAAACTTCCGCAGATTGTATGCCGGAGGAAAAACAGAAGATGGTAAGCTGTTCCACATTCGCACTGTTCGGGATAAAAAAGCATCTCGGAATTTTACTGTACGGCCGAAAGTAATTTGAAGGGTTAAAGGATGTGCGCGGTTTGCAGCGCGAGTATTGCGTGCAGGAATCATTCTACAAGGGATTAGACTAGATATTTCATCAGAACATTGACCATGCATATAGCGATAAAGGAGCGAAAGGCATCCAACATTGCGGCGGTGCTCGAGTGAGTCGATATGACAAGTTATTGCCAAATCGCCAATGAGCTTGAAGGGTCTCTTTTGGACAATATCCAATGAAGCTAAAGCTGTGCGACCAGCCCCGGCCCATATATGGGAGTTGTATTCCATTCTAGGTCTAATTTAGGACTGGTAGAGGAGCGCTAGACTTGACGGGCTGAAATATTTCTTACACCTTTTCAGAAATCCAAGACATTTCGATGCTTCTTTGGCAACAGAGAAGATGTGATCTGTCCAGTTTAACTTACTGGAAATATTAATGCCAAGAATGCTTAGTGACGGTGAATCAGAAATTAATGCTCCATCAAAAGAAACGGGCGTGGTTAAGTTATGATCTTGTTTTAATGAGATGAGACAGCTTTGAGTCTTAGATGCATTGAATTCGACGCGATTCGCTTTGCCCCAAGCGAGGATACTGTTAAGATCGTTATTCAATGATCTAGTCATGCAATCTCGTTTAACACATGCGGCATTCCCCCTGGATTCCGCAAGAGTGTCAAAGGAGTAAGCGAAATCAAGAGTACTGTCATCTGCGAAACTATGGATGGGATTGAAAGTAAGGGAAAGCAGATCATTAATGAAAACTAAAAAGAGAGTTGGAGAGATAACAGAGCCTTGAGGCACACCGGCATTTATGGGATGCGGTTCAGATGTAACGCCATCTAATACAACACGTATTTGGCGACTAGATAGGAAACTTTCAATCCATAATAAAAGAGGAGGGGAGAGACCAAGTGCTTTAAGTTTGGCTAAAAGGGCTGGATGCCAGACTCTATCAAAGGCTTTTGAAATATCTAGAGCAACGATTTTAGACTCACCAAAATTGTGAAGACTACGGTTCCAACGTTCCGTAAGAAAGGTCAGCAAGTCTCCAGATGAGCGTCCAGCTCGGAAGCCATATTGGCGATCGTTGATGAGATGATTAGTTTCTAGATACTTCATTAATTTTGAGTTAATGATAGATTCAAAAACCTTTGAAAGAATCGAACTGATGGCAATTGATCGATAATTTGAGGGATCGCTACCCTCTCCTTTCTTAGGAATAGGCTGAACGTGAGCTAGCTTCCAAGCAGTTGGAAATTTTCCTGTCGAATAAGACAAGTAGAAGAGTTTGCGCAGAGGTTTAGCCAAGGATGAGACGCAGCTTTTAATTAACAGGGGCGAAAAACCATCAGGACCTGCGGCTTTGGAGGCGTTGATATCCTTAAGGACCCTGAACACATCCCTCGTACGAACGTGTATTGGCTCTTGTACACATTCACACGGGCGATGCAAAACAGGTGTTTGTGAAGTTGGTGGAAGACGAGAATTTGAAGCGAATCTAGCAGCTAAAATATTAGCTTTATCCAGGAAGTCAACAATCACTTCACCATTATTAAGTAGTGAAGGTATAGAGGAACTGGTGAAATTGTTCCTGATGGTTTTGACCAGGGACCAGAAACCTTTGCTACCTTTGCGGCTTGTCAAGATTCTTTGTCTAATATTCTGGTCAAAAAGAAATTTTTCTCTCTGGATAATGGACTTGCAGGTGTTCCGTGCAGTCTTGTAGACTTGTTTCATTTCCGGACATGGATGCAATTGATAGGCGCGAAAAGCAGACTCTTTCGCTTTTATAGCTTGGTTGCACTTATCGTTAAACCAGGAGCGATCATGCTGTTGTTGAGACCTGCTGTAAGAATACGGAATGTATCCTCATTTATCCGGGTAGTGGAATTATTTTTACCTCTTTTTTCTGGAAACTTACATATTCAAAATTACGTTTTTCAGCGAAACGTCATCAATAAAATCCAAGGCCCAGCACTTCAGGCAATCAGAGTTCTTGGACCAAACCCAACGTGGGAAAACATAAAAAGAGAGCTAATCAAGAATTTCGGAATCAGGGAAACATACCAGAATTTATATCATCAAGCAACAACATTGAGGTTTAATAATAACGTAAGTCATTATTTTAATTGTTTAAAAGCCATTCTTGATAAATTAAATACAAAATATGAGTTTGATAGTGAGAAACCAATTGAATTTTCACCTGAGGTGAATGAATCTCTAATTTTAAGAACTTTTTCAAACGGTCTAGATGTTAATTGTGCCAGTGTAATTATTAGTAGAAATATAAAAAGTTTAAGAGAAGCTTATTATACTTTAGAAGAAACAGGTTTGATTAGGCATAGAGGTATTGATTCGAGAAGCAATAATTTTGGTGATAGAAACTTTCGAAATTATGGAATGGTTAGAAATGTGCAAAACTCTCACACACCAGCAACGTACCAAAGGGATAGAAATATTAGATATAACCAGAATTTTAACTCAAATATGCCAAGACAATTCAGACAGAACTATGACTATTACCAACCTAGACAAGAAAATCCAGTAGTTACACGACAATTCAGAAATTCAGGACAATTTAGAAATTCTAATCAGTTTAGAAGACAGAAAATCCAAGAACCAATGGACGTAGATCATATTCCAAATAATAATGCAGAACAAGAAGAAGTAAATTTTCCCTTACCCCCTACAGAACTGACCTACCGATAGTAGAACTGACAATAGGTAATGACAAAATTAGATGTTTAAAATCCAGTAGTTACACGACAATTCAGAAATTCAGGACAATTTAGAAATTCTAATCAGTTTAGAAGACAGAACATCCAAGAACCAATGGACGTAGATCATATTCAAAATAATAATGGAGAACAAGAAGAAGTAAATTTTCCCTTACCCCCTACAGAACTGACCTACCGATAGTAGAACTGACAATAGGTAATGACAAAATTAGATGTTTAATAGAGGCTCAACGACAACATTACTAGACGAAAGAAAATTAAAACAATACAAACGACTCGCATTAGAAAAGAAATTACAATTTAAAACACTTAACGGTCATATGATAGTAGATCAAGAAATTATTACCGAACTTCCCAAAGAATTTAACGAAAAAAAATGGATGAGTTGGAAATTAACTACATTTAAAGACAAGGAATTCGATGGATTAATAGGCCAAAATTTGTTAAAACCTCTTCAAGCCGTGATAAATCTAAGTGAAGAATATTTAGAAATTCATGGGACTAGAACAAAATTTTTTAACTCATGCCCTTACCAGGATCATGAAATATTCTCCCTTGAGGGAAAATCTACAGATCAAGGTGTCTTGGATAAACTTCAACGGGACAATATGAACAACGATGAAAGAGAAAGGATGAAAGAATTAATTAAACGCAATAAAGATTTGTTTTACGAAGAAGGCCAACAGCTAACTCATACTCATGAGATACAGCATCAGATAGTTACAACAAATAACAACCCCGTATACTCCAAAGTATATCGATACCCCCAAATTCACGAAGAAGAGATCAACAAACAAATGAGGGACATGCGTAAGCAAGGAATTATCAACGAAAGTAATTCACCCTATAATTCGCCACTCTGGATTGTCCCTAAAAAACTAGACAACTCTGGTACAAAGAAATGGAGGATCGTAATCGACAACAGGAGGCTAAACGAAATTACTGTGGACGACAAGTTCCCCATGCCAAATATTGAAAATATTTTAGGAAAACTAGGGAGGTCACAGTATTTCACAACATTGGATCTCGCTAAGGGATTTCACCGGGTGCTTATTAAAGAAGAGGATAGAAAAAAAACTGCTTTCTCGACACCACTTGGACACTACGAGTTTACGAGGATGCCATTCGGGCTGAAAAATGACCCTGCCACGTTCCAAAGATTAATTAATTCAGTTCTACGGGAATACATAAACCAAATATGTGTAGTATACCTGGATGATATACTAATCTTCAGTACAACAATAGAAGAACATACTGAGAATATCCAAAAGGTATTTAATAAACTCAGGGAACATAATCTTAAAATTCAGATTGACAAATGTAGATTTTTTGCAAAAGAAACCAAATACTTAGGGCATATACTCACAACAGATGGGATAAAACCAAACATTAGTAAAATCGAAGGTATTCAAAGACTTAAACTACCAGAAACCAGCAAACAAATTAAGTTATTCTTAGGTATGACCGGCTATTATAGGAAATTTATCAGGGACTATGCAAAAATAGCTCAGAATATGACCAAATATTTGAAGAAAAAAACCAGAATTAATACTAACGATACAAGTTACATAGATGCTTTTGAAAAACTCAAGAAAATTCTCACAGAAGCACCAGTTTTAAAATACCCAGAATTCGAAAAAAAATTTAAATTAACTACAGATTCAAGTTACTTCGCTATAGGAGCGGTCCTTACTCAAGAAGGTCACCCTATCTGTTATGCGAGCAGAACTTTGAACGACCACGAAAAAAACTATTCAACAACGGAAAAAGAATTGCTTGCAATAGTTTGGGCTGTTAATTACTTCAGGCCCTATATCTATGGTAGACAATTTGATTTGATGACCGATCATCAGCCTCTTAAATGGCTTCAAGCCAAACACAAAGGAAAAGATATCAACCCCAGACTACAGAGGTGGTTACTTAAATTAGGGGAATATAACTTTAACATAGATTACATCGAAGGAAAGGAAAATAAAGCGGCAGATTTTTTGAGTAGAATTAATATAGAGACTGGAGATATCAACTATATGGAAATGAATAAGTCAAAGGAAGGAGATAACACCACCCTTAACGCAGAAAATGCAGGAACTTCACAACAAGCCCAATATACAGAAAATAATCGAGCAGATAATATGAGTCTCGAAAACACAATCCATTCACAAGAAGAGGAAGAAAATAATTATATTCCAATACTTTTAGATACAGTTGTTAACAGATTCCAAACGCAAATAATACTCACAAATAATAAAACTCAAGACTTAGAAACAGTAAATAATAAAAGAAAAATTTACATTAACTCCTCAGATATAAAAAATAACTATATGACAGATATATTTCGAAGATTTTTAAAGGAAGGAAAAATAGGAATATTTTCAGAACTAAGTGAACATGAATATAATTTAGTTCAATTAAAACTGATAGAGTTATTTGATACTGCCTTAAAATTTTACAAATGCCAATATAATGCCAGGGAAATGAGATCAGAAGAAGAAACGTACAAGCAAATAGCAAAATATCATAAATATGAGACAGGTCATGCAGGAATAAACGAAAATTACGAAGGTCTGAAGCGACTTATATACTTTAAAAATCTAAAAGAGTTTGTACAGAAGTACATTAATAATTGCGATACCTGCAATAAAGCCAAATATGATAGAAAGCCGATTAAACCAAAATTTAATTTAACCAAAACCCCTTTTGACATAAATGAAAGAATACATATAGATACTTATGTAAACAAAAAACATAGTTTCATAACGTTTATAGATAAGTTCTCAAAACATGCTGTAGTCTTGTTTTTAGAAAATAGACACAACTCAACTTTGATAGAAAAAATGAGACTTTATTTTTCAATCAAAGGAAAGCCTAAGCATATTACGATGGATAACGAATTTAACTCTACGAACGTGAAGGATTTTTTCAGAAACGAAAACATAGAAACACACTTCACCAAACCAAACAGTCACACCGGAAATTCGGACATCGAAAGGTTTCATAATACAATCAGTGAGAGATTAAGAGTATTGGAGACCGAAAAATCTAGCCTTTCAGTGCAAGACAGAATGTTCAAATGTACTGAATGGTATAATAAATCATTTCACTCAACCATTACAGCAAGACCAATCGACGTTCTCGAAGGTAAGATCGATAGACTAGGGTAATAGAGTTAATAAATAAATGTAAAATAAATAAGATAAACAAAGAAAACAGAAACAGGGAAGATTTTGTGCCAACCAATAATGAGGGTTACGTCACGAACCTAGATATAGAAAACTCAAATACGATAATGTTCACCCAGTTAATATAAAAAGACCAAATAAATTTTCAGGTAAAATTAATACTGACAATATTGGTACTGACACTGACGAAAACAGTAGGAGCGACACTGATGGTAGAAAAAATCGACAATGCTAACGGATTCGCCGAAGTCAAATTAAACCAAATACCAATCGTCAAGGACTACGACATAATCTTACATATAATAAACCCGCAGGAGATAAACAATATAATTTCAGCTTTAGAGTCTAATTTAATTGACCTTAATATAGAAGAGCAAAGGGGACTTCTGACGACGGAATTAGAATCCCTGAAACACATGGTATATGCGATTATTCCACACAAACATAAAAGAGGACTCCTTAACATAGTTGGTACCGGATTCAAATGGTTGTACGGAACAATGGATGACGACGATCGTCAAAACATAGAAGAACGCATGAAAATAATAGACGGAAATAATCATAACATCATAGATCAGACCAACAGACAGATATACATCAACGAGCACTTTAACAAAACATTTACTACAATAAAAGAAACAATCGAAAACGATAGAAGAAAAATTATCGAACAAATTAACAACATCAACGTGAATAGTAAAATACTAATATCTAAAATCATTTATATAGAAACACTTTTAAAAATAAAGATAATTAAGGATAATTTAGAGCATATTCAGAATAACATAGCATCTAGTAGATTAGGAATAATGAGTAGTAATATACTAACAAGTGAAGAAATTTATAAATATGGTGTAGATTTGGAAAAACTCCAAAACATTAAGCTAGGAACCTTTAAGTACGAGGAAACTAAAATTGTTTTTGCCATTAAAATTCCAAAAGAAACACTTTACGCCACATTATATTTGATTACCCCCATGCCTAATCAAAATTGTGTGGAATTATTATTAGAAGAACAAAAAATCATTAAAATAAACCACACAATGTATCAATACACACAAAATCCAGATTATAAAGATCTAAGAGAATTTGATATATGTATTAAAACAAATAAATGTGTGAAAATAAGAAACCCCAAAATCCAGATAAAAGAATTAGAAGAAGGCTTATTATTATTAAAAAATCATGTAAACTCAACTTTGAGTAGCAATTGTGATGAAAGAATTTTAACTTTGAATGGCAACTATTTGTTAACTTTTAATAATTGTGAAATTTCTTTAAATAATCAAACTTATAGAAATAAAAAAGAAACGTTTGAACAACGATTTGTAATACCGAATAGTGTTAAGATACCTGTTGAAAGTAGCAAGCTAACATTTGACGAACTGGTAGTGAAGCAAATTCAAAATTTAGAACATATAAAAGAGCTTAAATATGAAAAGAAAAGTCACCTATATATCAATATTGGAATAGGAATTGTTATTTTAGTAATATTTTTGATAATATTTTTTTTATACCTGAAACTCAAGGGACAGGTAACATATAAAATTCAGGGGAATTTTCCTCTAAAGGAAGGAGATGTTACGTCAAGGCCAAAGACGATACCTCCATTACCCCATGGGAACGAGAATTTTCCCATAGATTGGAGACATTAGTCTCATAAAGAATTTATTAAATAAAAGCCCCGTCAACAAATAAATTCATAAGTCAAAAGTAATAAGACTCCGTACTTAAGTTCATGGAGATAAAACTCTATGAAACTAAGTAACAAGATTCCTTACTTGCCGGTCACAAAACGTGACTTATTTAAAAACAACAAAATATATAAAAGCACAGAAAATAGATTATGGAGAATGAAGCTTCAGTTGAAAAGAGTTGAGTCGTGGTAACGGAGTTCGGCGGATGTTTTTGGTCTATTTAAACTAAGTGAAATAAATTAGAGATATTGGATTAGTTTTTATCTTTTATTGTAATAAAGAGTTTTAAAGTTTAAAAGTATTGTGGTTACTTATTTCGCGCACCCTGACAGCAGCCTTAAGTTTGAAAACTTTATTAACTCATTTCGGTAGTTATACCATTTTTCCCTATCAGATAAATCCTTGTTTTTTAATATTTTATCCATAGTCTTATCGAACCTAGATTGATTCAGGGAATCCTCAATCTCGTTTTTCAATTTTTCGTAAACTTCTGGTGAAAGAAGTAACATTTTACTTATTTTTTTTAAACATATTTCTCGATTAATGAACCAATTACACCTGATAATACACTTCCTAACAACACTGGTAAGAAGCCTCCTCGCTGTATCAGTATTTTACGTTGTCTGGGTACAGATCTTTTTGCAACAACTAATTTTCGCAAATCCTTTTTATTCTTACAGAGCGAATTGTACATTTTTCCATGAGGGATATGGTTTCCCTTCAAAGTATTAAGAGTAATTTCTCAAAGAGTTTAAATGACCTGGGGTTCGGCATTTTTAATAATGGCCTGCCTTAATTTCGGTCTCGCCGTTCTAAGAACATATAGCATATGCTTGTTGTCCCTTAATCGATTCATTAGTGACACCATTTTTACTGATTAAAGGTGGACAGAAACAAGTTGTAAATGTCTTGTTAAAAATATCAGTACGGAATCTTAACACCTCGTTGATATCTTGAGTGGAATCTATCAGTAAATATCCATGAGGCACCCGTGTAATCTCTTTATATATTTTTAGCAGCTCTGAACTGTTTTCTGAATAAATCTGTCTCGCTAAATTAATAAACTGGCTCTTATCTCGAGGGTTGTTAAACACAACGAGGTATTTAGAGTTAAGTAATATGTCTCGGCAAAACTTGCCTTGATGAAATACATTTTGTGTTACAAGGATTGCTGAAAGATTGCGATGGTGTGAACCTTTTGTAAAGAGTTCACATACTTGTCTGCTAAAAGCATTTAACATCATATCGTCCAATACAATTAATGTAGGTTCCTGTGTATAATTTACAAACTCTTCAGGAATACTATCAATAAATTCGATATTAGTGAATGTGGTATCTGAGGGCAGAGCCCCATGTTCTGTATTACACCAGATAACTCTTGTTATTTGCGGCCTTGTTAAAAATATATTATTGAGAAGGTCTTTTATAAATGTTGTTTTTCCACAGCCTGAAGGTCCAGCAACCATCATTGTAAACGGATGATTAAACTTGATCATTGCTGGTTTTAAAATTTTTTATATAAAACTGTTATTCATTGGGTTGTATTTATACATTCGGTAAAATGAGTAGAAGACAAGTCGTGAATGAACTGCATAAACAAGCTCGCAAAAACTTTAAGCGACAGAGTGTTACTATCAAGGGTATTGATGATTTGTGGCAGTCAGACTTGGTCGATATGGGTTCGTACGCATCAGAAAACCAAGGCTTTCGTTTTCTTCTCACTGTAATTGATACGTTTTCAAAATATGCATGGGCCTCACCAATTAAAAGAAAAAAGGCATCAGAAGTTGTTAAAGCGATGCAGTCTCTTTTTAATCAAGGTCGCATTCCAAGGAATTTACAAACAGATGATGGAAAGGAGTTTTTTAATAAATCGTTGCGACAGCTTATGAACCGCTATGATATTAACCATTATTTCATTTACAGCGCTTTAAAAGCTTCAGTTGTAGAAAGGTTTAACAGAACGTTAAAAAGCATGATGTGGAAAGAATTCAGTATGAACGGAAATTATCACTGGATTAGTATGTTAACTAAGTTAACAGCAGCGTATAATTCAACAAAGCATCGCACTATTAAAATCCAGCCTGTAGATGTTGGCCCACATAACGAGAAACGTTTATTGTCGATTGTCTATAAATATCCAAAGGTAAAACCCAAACCGAAATATGAAGTAGGTGATTTTGTTCGTATAAGTAAGCATAAGCATGTATTTGAAAAAGGGTATACCCCTAATTGGTCTACCGAAATATTTGTTATAAATAAAGTCAAAAGCACATTCCCAATGACCTATGTTCTCGAGGATTATGAACAAAAGGTGATTCAGGGAAAGTTTTATGAGCTTGAGCTGGCTTCAGTCAAACATCCGGATCTTTATCTTGTAGAAAAAGTTTTAAAAAGACGCGGAAATAAAGTATTAGTTAAATGGTTAGGCTTTTCACCTAAGAAGAACGCCTGGATTGATATAAAAGGCGTCGTGTAATATTTTTAAAACATAGTTATCATGCTACTCTTGAAAAGAGAATCTGACCGCTTAAAAACTTTCCATAATCTTCCTTTAGATGACAGAAAGTATTGCAAACTAGCAAGAACTGGATTCTTTTACACAAATCTTAAAGATAAAATAAAATGTTACTTTTTCTCCGTGGAAATGTATGCTATGAACTGCCCAGAAGACGTTGATGCAGAACACATTCATCGATCTCCACACTGCACGTATGCCAATGGTCGAGATGTATGTGGACTATACAATAAACCGCTCACTAAGCCGGCTCCATCAAAGACTTTAATTTATGCTTTCAACACTTTGAAGTTTTTAGCGGGTGCTATACTTGTTCTTGGACTGTTTTGTGAAATTTATTATTTTTACGAATACTTCAAACAGAAACTATGAAAAAATGTTCATCGATTGTAATAAAAATACTTGACTGCTATTAACCACGTCTTTTATTTCTTCGCCTGACCTTTTTCAGATCATCGCATTAATTCGAAACGACGCAAAAACTTACCTTACCCAACATTTATACACCGCTTCTCTCTATAACCAGCCACTTTCGCTTTCAACACAAAAAAATATGAACAACAAACTTTGCCCCCAGCAGGCCCCCTCGAAGACAGAGTGTAAACAACAACTTTGCCCCGATCATCCCCCCACGTAAAAATAAACCTTGCCCCGATCCTACCCCACGTAAACAAAAACTTAGCCCCCCATGATTCCCACACGGAAACAAGACCTCGCCACTGAAAAAACAAGTTTCATTTGAAACTCGACCGCATAAAATATGAACCCGCCTCTTGAGCAGGTACAGTACATGTATTCACATGTGTCCGAACATAACAACTCTACTCTCATTTTTCAGATCAATAGTGTCACACGGTATAAGCACACCTCCATATTCTGGAACTCATCAACTTTCATTTTCCCGTGCATACGCCCATTTCTCATATGATTTACACTATAGTGGGACAAGGGTCTTCTGTCCCTTACAGACGCAACGTTATTTGGTATCCAAAGTGTCCATATACTACTTAGGTAGATATGTTGACTTGAATATGTCCGTCTTCAGGTCGATAATCAAATCCACATAGCCGAACAGTGTAAACAAAATAGCAGCCGAGTAATGTAAACAAAATCGAATAATGTAAACAAAATTCGCACTAATTAATAACTCCTAGGATATTTTTGTTCATGCCAGTACTCTGTGTAATTAATATTAGTAGCTGATTTTGATATTGTTCCGTGCCACAAAGTGACACAAGCGACATCTGTTGGAAATGGAAGCAACTTTAAGCTAGTGACACCTTAGTAAACCTTGGGTTCGGCAAACGGAATATTGTGGAAGGTCTTATTTCAGACAGTGAAGTGAACGAAGCAAACTATTTGGATTGCGATAATTAGAAGTACTGTACTAGCGATAACTATAAAGAGTTGATGTGATAATTATTTGTGAGAGTAAACAAGTTAAATAAAGCCACGCTCGTAACAATATGTTCACTTTGCCTAATCTTGCTCTTCAGGTGTAATGCTTATAAATTGGTTCCTTGCGTAGATATATTCGGCCAGCCGAGTAATGTAAACAAATTCGTAGAGCCGAAAAATGTAAACAAAATCCCAGTCGAATAATATAAACAAAATTCGCACAGACCCGAGTAAAGTAAACAAATTTACAAAAGATTCCCAATTTCTTTAGCTGAAAAACAACAACTGATATTTTGTCTTAGATGAGTAGTTATAATTGAAAATTTCTTTTGCTGATAAAAATACAACAACAACTATAACGTAAGATGTGGTCTGTATGTATCTTTTATAAACAAGAGTGATCATGATATTCAATATCTAAAAAGAGATCACGGCTGCTTGGGATGGTAAGAATGGAAATTAAAGCCTAGAAAATTTTCGGTGTAGTGGTGTGCGTGAAAAGCCTTATCAGAAATCCTCTACGGGATATGGCTTTCGTAATATTAGCGATCATAGCTTTTCTGGTGTAATTCATATTACTAATAACTCAAGTCTAGGCTATTTTTGTAAGAATTAAGTTGAGAATTGGTTAAAAGCTTTGATGAACTATAATATTAATGTAGGATGACTTAGATGAGAAATGAAAATTGTATAGGTGCAGCCTTGTTAGAAAATTTTTAGTCTTCAAGTGTAATGGCATGACTGGTAATTTTAAATCAAACAAACTCGCACTATAGAGTAAATCATATGAGATATGGGCGTATGCACGGGAAAGTGAAAGCTGATGAGACTAAAGTTGCTTTTTGTACCACTTGTGTGTAAAGTAAATGGCGGAATTGGAAACAACTTCCAGAATATGGAGGTGTGTTTATACCGTGTGACACTATTGATCTGAAAAATGAGAGTAGAGTTGTTGTGTTCTGACACATGTGAATACATGCAGTTTACCTGCTCAAGAGGTGGGTTTATATTTTTCGCGTTCGAATTTCAATTTAAACTTGTTTTTTCAGTGGCGGGGTTTTGTTTCCGTGGGGAACCATAGGGGGCAAAGCTGTATTTTACGTAAGGACGATCGGGTGCAAAGTTGTTGTTTACACTCTGTCTTCGAAGGGGCCTGCTGGGGGCAAAGTTTGTTGTTTATATTTTTTTGTGTTGAAAGCGAAAGTGGCTGGTTATAGAGAAGCGGTGTATAAATGTTGGGTAAGGTAAGTTTTTGCGTCGTTTCGAATTAATGCGATGATCTGAAAAAAGGTAAGGCGAAGAATTAAAAGACGTGGTTAATAGCAGTCAAGTATTTTTATTACAATCGATGAACATTTTTTCATGGTTTCTGTTTGAAGAATTCGTAAAAATAAATAAAGTGTAGTATCCGCTAAAACCTTCAAAGTGTTGATAGCATAAATTAAAGTCTTTGATGGAGCCGACTTGGTGAGCGGTTTATTTTATAGTCCACAAACATCTCGACCATTGGCATACGTGCAGTTTGGAAATCGATGAATGTGTTCTGCTTCAACGTCTTCTGGGCAAAAGTAACATTTTATTTTATCTTTAAGATTTGTGTCCAAGAAGCCACTTCTTGCTAGTTTGCAACACTTTCTGTCATCTAAAGGAAGATTATGGAAAATTTTTAAGCGGTCAGATTCTCTTTTCAAGAGTAGCATGATGACTATGTTTTAAAAATATTACACGACGCCTTTTATATCAATCCAGGCGTTCTTCTTAGGTGAAAAGCCTAACCATTTAACTAATACTATATTTCCGCGTATTTGTAAAACTTTTTCTACAAGATAAAGATCCGGATATTTGACTGGAGCCAGCTCAAGCTCATAAGACTTTCCCTGAATCACATTTTGTTCATAATCCTCGAGAACATATGTAGGTCGTTGGAAATGTGCTTTTGACTTTATTTATAACAAATATTTCGGTAGGCCAATTAGGGGTATAGCCTTTTTCAAATACATGCTTATGCTTACTTATACGAACAAAATCACCTACTTCATATTTCGGTTTGGGTTTTACCTTTGGATATTTATACACAGTCGACAATAAACGTTTCTCGTTGCGTGGGCCGACATCTACAGGCTACATTTTAATAGTACGATGCTTTGTTGAATTATACGCTGCTGTTAACTGAGTTAACATACTAATCCAGTGATAATTTCCGTTCATACTGAATTCTTTCCACATCATGCTTTTTAACGTTCTGTTAAACCCTTCTACAATTGAAGCTTTTAAAGCGCTGAAAGTGAAATAATGGTTAATATCATAGCAATTCATAAGCTGTCGAGACGGTTTATTAAAAAACTCCTTTCCATCATCTGTTTGTAAATTTCTTGGAATGCGACCTTGATTAAAAAGAGACTGCATCGCTTTAACAACTTCTGATGCCTTTTTTCTTTTAATTGGTGAGGCCCATGCATATTTTGAAAACGTACATATCAATTACAGTGAGTAGAAAACGAAAGCCTTCGTTTTCTGAAGCGTACGAACCCATATCGACCAAGTCTGACTGCCACAAATCATCAATACCCTCGATAGTAACCCTCTGTCGCTTAAAGTTTTTACGAGCTGGTTTATGCAGTTCATTCACGACTTGTCTTCTACTCATTTAACCGGATGTATAAATACAACCCAATGAATAACAGTTTAAATAAAATATTTTAAAACCAGCAATGATCAAGTTTACAATGATGGTTGCTGGACCTTCAGGCTGTGGAAAAACAGCATTTATAAAAGACCTTCTCAATAATATATATTTAACAAGGCCGCAAATAACAAAAGTTATCTGGTGTAATACAGAACATGGGGCTCTGCCCTCAGATACCGCATTCACTAATATCGAATTTATTGATAGTATTCCTGAAGAGTTTGTAAATTATACACAGGAACCTATGTACATTAATGGTATTGGACGATATGATGTTAAATGCTTTTAGCAGACAAGTATGTGAACTCTTTACACCATCGCAATCTTTCAGCAATCCTTGTAACACAAAATGTATTTCGTCAAGACAAGTTTTGCCAAGACATATCACTTAACTGTAAATACCTCGTTGTGTTTAACAACCCTCGAGATAAGTGCCAGTTTATTCATTTAGCGAGACAGATTTATCCTGAAAATAGTTCAGAGCTGCTATATATAAAGAGATTACACGGGTGCCCCATGGATATTTACTGGTAGATTCTACTCACGATTTCAGCGAGGTGTTAAAATTCCGTACTGATATTTTTAACAAGACATTTACAACATGTTTCTGTCCACCTTTAATCAGTAAAAATGGTGTCACGAATGAATCGATTAACGGACAACAAGCATATGCTACATATATGTTCTTAGAACAGCGAGACCGAAATTAAGGCAGGCCATTAAAAATGCCGACCCCGAGGTCCTTAAAACTCTTTGCGAAATTACTCCTAATACTTTGAAGGGAAACCATATCCCTCATGGAAAAATGTACAATTCGCTCTGTAAGAATAAAAAGGATTTGCGAAAATTAGTTGTTGCAAAAAGATCTGTACCCAGACAACGTAAAATACTGATACAGCGAGGAGGCTTCTTACCAGTGTTGTTAGGAAGTGTATTATCAGGTGTATTGTTTCATTAATCGAGAAATATGTTTAAAAAAAATAATCTAAGTAAAATGTTGCTTCTTTCACCAGAAGTTTACGAAAAATTGAAAAACGAGACTGAGGATTCCCTGAATCAATCTAGGTTCGATAAAACTCAATGGCGAATCCAGGGGGGGGGGGGGGTAATTCCCCCCCCCCCCCTACCATTAGTTTGAAAAAAAAAATATTTAACTAATTGAGTTGATGTATGTGTATAGGTTTTTCTCGGAATTTGAGTTTCGGACCAAGAGAAAAACTTGTTATATTTATATATATTCTACTTACAGTTGTCAGGGGTACTCACAGCTTTCGCTTACCGGTTTTTCGCTGCTATTCCTCGAATTGTGCTTTTATTTTTTTTTTCTAAGTGAAACACTGAACTTGTACGTTTTTCCTTCTTCTCTTTTTTATTCACCAGAAACTATTCAAGACAATCTTTTCTTTTATCTGCCAGAATATTTTTCAAAAACAATTTCTGCTGTCGTTTTAACAAAGAACTTTTATGCATCAACTTTTCTCTTAATTAACAACAATACTTTTCTAAAAATAACTTTTACTTTTACCAAAAACTTTTCAAAAACATTTTTTTCTTTTATTTAATAAAACTTCTCTACACCAACTTCTATATCCGGACCCGAGACCGCGCCGCCTTTACCTTCAAAAATCAACTCAACTCTTGATCACATTCATCGTGATCAAGAGCCGTTTTTCAGGATAGAAAATGCTAAATTGCATTTTCTTATCCTGAGAAAATTTTACTTTTTTAATTCTGGACTTGTTCAAATATGTCCAGAATTATTTGCTTCGGACGGGGGCTTCAAAAATGTAATCTTACACTTTTAAAAACATCAGCCACCGTCCCGTCGTTTGAAATCGCGGCGCGCATACATACAATGCATTTATGCGGCGCGCGTTTCTTATCGTCTAAGCTTTTTATCGTAATATTTATGTACGTATGTACATACATGTTGAATTTTTTCGCTGTAATTTGTACTGAAGGTACGATTTGCTTTTTGACTTGGGATGTAAACTGAAACTTTTGTTTTTCCCAAGTCGTTTTATGGGAAAAATTTTATGAGTTGTGTGGAATGTGAAGAAAATTGCATCAGCAATTTTCTTCATCCTTTTAGGGAGATAAACTATGTTAGTTTATTGGAATTTATGATTTCTGATTTTCTTTTTAAATGCCCAACTTAGGTTTTTCAGATATATAGGGCTTACTAATTATTTTTTGGAAAACTTTACATGTTAGGTCCTACGGTTTTATATCTCTATCTCTATCTCTACATATTTATACATATATGTACATATGGTACATATATGTACCTAGGTTTTTTATACATAACATTCCTTCCCCCCGCGAAAAAGAGAATTATTCTTTGAAGAGGAATAATTCTCGAAAAATAATTATGTGGGTGTAGATTCTGTATGGGGTGTTTTATCAAATAGAAATGAATTTCATATCGTACTCCTTAAAAGTAATTAAAAAAAATAAAAAGAGTGCCATTGGTCCATACCGTCGGGGTCTGATACAGTAAAATGCATCTTGCGCCGGCTTCGAAAATGGAGAGAGAAAAAAAATATTTGAGATCTGTGTTCTTGTAGCTACATACATACAAAATGCATAAATTGCAATTTGTGTCGTATGGAGCTCATATTGTGTGATTTGAAAGAATGAAAAAAAAAGAATAAAAACAACTGCTTTTGCTACTGGGGTTGCGTGGGCTTCACCGAGATAATGGCTTGACACATTTTTAGCGTATCTCCATCGGTTTTTGCTAACGTTAGGGGTTTTGCCCTTTATATGGAGCGATTTCTGTGATTATCTTCACAGTCTTGCTAAAATGGAATTCGGAGAAGTAATTGGACCGCGTGCTCCCTACGTCTGCTCCAGGACCCATTGTGTTAGGGTGCTGGCAATTTCCGTACGGAGTGTGGCTCCCCGGTGGAGGGGATTAATCCGGCTGCTGCTGCGCAGGGATGGGCGCCCAGATATTTGTATCTGGTCCGCTCCTCCCGAGGTGGATAGCTTTCACCGGGTGGAGCTCTGCCTATCTCCTCATAACGGGAGTTCCTGGGTGCCTTTAAGTAAGTTTATTTTATGGTGAACAATAACTCTTCATTGGCTCTAACTACGGTTTTTTTTTCTTTTTAGGAGCTACCCTAGTATTGTCGAGAGAGGTCGGCTGGTGTGCCTGCCTGGTATGTAGGACCCACCCGAGCTACATGCTGCATGGCAATGACGTGGTCGCTTGGGCCAACAATCCTGCTGAGTTTTACTGAGATGTCCCAGGTGCAGTGTCCAGCCCGGTTTCGACTGTAGAGAACTGGGACGTGTCGCCTGCTAAGGAGGGCTGGGGTCCTCCAGGTGAGGAGCTTGGCACTGGACGAGATGGCGCGGATCTTCCAGCTGGTTCTGAGGAAGACTGGGACGCTCTCCCGCCCTATGAGGGCTGAACTGGGTAATTTCTCCTTTCATTTGAATTTTTTTCTTTTTTTTTTAAATAAATTTTTTCTTTTCTCTTGCAGCAACCACGTTTGTCTTGACTGCTCCCCGGGGCAAAAGAGGAAGAGAAAAAAAAAATTTTTTTGTGTAGTTTACTTTATAAAATAAAAAAAAATGTAAATTCTAGATCTATTTTTTTCTGTGTTGTTATCCCTATATCTATTGTTTTCAGGTAGCTACTTATATGGCTTGTGGTTCTTCGCAGGGAATTTGAGAGTTTTTTTTTTGTATAGCGGTTTCGGTGTTGAGACCGTAGTTGGCTTTGTTTTCTTTTTTTTTCTTCGAGAGAGCTGAAGACTTGGTCGGTTTTTGGTTGGGTCTTTGCTCTTGCTTTGCAAAAAAAATATACATATGTATATATAATTTTTGGTTGTTTTTACCGGAATGAATAATGCTTTCATATTTTTCTAGGCGTTCGCTAATTCTAATTTTATGTTTTTTTTTGTGTAATTTGGTGTATGGTTCTTTAATCCTATTATCTAGCTCTACTTACTTTTTTATTTATTTATTTATATCTACTTTTAAGGCATCTTTTCCTTTTCCTTTATTTTTGCATATCTAACGCCTTTTAATTTTTTCTTGGTTATCTTATTTTTATCCTTTATTGTATTATTTTATTTACTATTTTTCTATTTATAATGTTAGTACTTACTTTAACTTTTCATTTTATATCTATTTAGCATAGTTATTTATGTTATAGTATTTTAATATCTTATTTGCTAAATAATTATTTTTTGTATTGCTTAATGTTACTGCTTATTTTTTTTTTTGTAATTAAATCTTGATTATATCTTAATTGGTTATATAGTTGTTTTAATTCTACTCTTTTATGCTTTTCTTTCTTCTATTTTCTTAATTCCTAGAGCTTTGTTTGTATCTATTGGAATATATTTTCTATTTCTTAATGTCTAGTTTTTATTTCACTTATTTTCTATCAGCCAGTGTAGTAAAAAGGAGAGAGGGCTGTGCTTGTAACAGAACAATAGCGAAGAAAAGGGGAAAGACAAAAATGGGTATTGTGGTGCTTGACTTATACTAATTGTATAATATATATATAATTGTCTGGGGAGACTTTGAGCACGTTTTAACTTTTCTTGGGGTTTCGCATAAACCGGTTCCATGGGGGTGTTTTCAGCTGTGGGCTGTTGTCTGCGTTTAGCAACCCATACCATGAATGCCGGTATGACATATTTTGCTATTGCCACCACTGACGCAATTTGCAACAAGAGTCCTGTCATTGATAAGGATGTAATTGAGAGTATATGAGGAATCTTGGCCTTCGGTCCAAAGTGAATGTTGTTCACTTTGGTACGGATTTCGTCTAGAGATTTTGTATCTAGGTGGATACGTTGGTTTGTATCGTCTCCGAGGAGTAATGTTGGGTGTTTCTCAAAGTTTTTAGGAGCGGATATTTTGGACATATATTCTGCCAACTCCTCCTGAGCTTGGTTTATGCCTGGGAAGTAAGTTGGTTGGAAATTTTTTAGCGGATGCAGATTTTCTGCTTCGTAATATAGTGTGTGAGGCCCTATTTGCAAGGAACATGGTTCGTCAACTGTCATGATTCCTTGTCCTGTAAGACGATGAGTGAGTAACTGTTGAGTACAGGTTATATGAACTATAGTGGTTTCGGTTAAGGAGTACAGGCACGAATTTGGTTTATTGAGCTTAATTATTGTATCTCTTGGGGGACTTTGAGCTCTGATTTTACACTGTGGCTGTTCGCCCAGTGGATTGAATAGAAGTTTGATAACACATTCATCTGTTTTTGTAGCTTTGGTGACTGGTGTATTCAGCTTACCAACCCACGTATCCTCATCGATTCCCTTTGAAATTTTTTTGAAAGATCTCAGGTTTTCTGGCTTCAGCAACAGAAATTCCTGGGTTTTGATTTGACTTGCCACATGGGAAAATCCGATATCAGGTATTGATGAGTGGTTTGAATCCACCCGTATGGGAAAACATCTAATCTGTTGGATTTTCATCTTGGGTATATTAAAAATGGGAAGTGTGATTCGAATCACCAATTTTTCCTGTAATAAATGGGTCTTGATTGCCGCTGTTTGATACAGAACTGATAAGCAGTCCTACAGATTGGGACAAGCGGAGTGAGATTTGTGATAAATTTCTAGCAAATGATTTGGGGAAATTAAAAGGAGATGAATTTGATTATTTCTACTGGACATTATTATGTCCAGTAGAGATTGTTGTCTAAATTTCAACTCTATCATTTGTAGTGTCAGACTAGAAACGAACTCTTGTCTTATTTGGTGGGCTATCAAATCGTCCGTTGTGTTCTGCAGATGGTTAATCTGATTGGTTATCTGATGTTGTCGTTCAGACAGTGAGGATAAGGGTTTTTGAATTTGTTCAAACGTGGTTTTTATTACGCTGATCTGTTGCTTTTCCAGATCAGCTAAGATTTGAGTATTTTCCTCTAATTCGCTTAGACGGCTGTACACCTCTTATTCGTTTCCGCTATCCATAGTGCAAAAGAGATAGTGCAACGCATTACCTATCCCATCAAAGATGGATCGGGGCTTGCGTGATTTAAGCACTGCCTCTTGCGTCTCTTGATGTTTTCCATCAGGGCATGTACATGTTTGGTTTGTAGGGTACATAGATCTCGATCAAAAGATTTGTTACCACATAATTGATGAACGTAGTGTTCCGCGCGTTCCGCCAGTTTTGTCTGATTGTCCAACTCGCCCAGATCTAACTCAGTGATGACGCTCCAAGTGTCGTGGTAAACTGATAGGCTTCCAAGGTCCTTAAATAGTACTCCCGTATTATTTAGGGGTGTTATAGAGTAAGGTTCCTCCGCGAGGGCTCCTATTGTGATCAGGAACAGTCCGTAGACAAGTGTCGTGGTAAACTGATAGGCTTCCAAGGTCCTTAAATAGTTCTCCCGTATTATTTAGGGGCGTTATAGAGTAAGGTTCCTCCGCGAGGGCTCCTATTGTGATCAGGAACAGTCCGTAGAAAATTATTGACCGCATTGTTATCTAGGAGAGGATAGGATAGGATATTAAAATGGGGTTTTTGTTGACTTGGTAGCTTACATTCTATTATATATGTATCTTAGAATTACTTACATTATATTGACACCATGTTATTCGTAGAAAGGTTTTAGACGATTGTTGTGTACCGTCACCTCTCGTTTACGAATTTTAATTGTTGTGTTAACTGAGCTGGGGATGCGGGTTACCGTATAGGGTCCTACCCAAATCTGTGAGAGCTTATGTTTACGACTCTAGCTCTTGAGTAGAACCTTGCCTCCTCTGTGAAATGTCAGGGGACGTACAGCTTTGTCGTAGTAATTTTTCGAGCGCTGTTTACTCATCAGAAGATTTTTCGTGCCATGGCGTAAGACTTCTGAAGCTTATACCTGAGAATATGGTAGTAGCTCTCGTGGTTATACACGGGTTCGGGGTCTCGCCTTAAGTTGGACGCAACGTCCGCTGTAAAGCCGTACAGGCAGTCCATGGGAGTTAATTTTGTCCCTTCGTGTACACTGTTATTGTACACGAAAGTAGCGGTTCGCAGATAATTATCCCATGAGCTGGGATTTTCGTCCACTATAGTTCGTAGATATTCAATCAATGGTCTATGTGCACGTTCGAGTGCTCCATTTGATTGGGGATGATAAGCTGAGGTCTGCAGCTTATTTATCCTAAGGAGTTTGCATACCTTTTTGAATAGGTCACTCAGGAAATTACTTCCCTGATCGGTGACTATTCTCTTGGGAATGCGGTAGCGCGTGACGATTTCGTCGAAGAAAATTTGCGCTACCGTTATAGATTCCCCATTCGGTATGGCATACCAATCTACAAAATTCGTGAGGTTATCCTGAAACTTTAATATATATTTGTTTCCGGATTCAGTCTCCTCTAGTGGGCCGACTATATCTAGATAGATTTTCTCGAATGGTTGTTCCGCTATGTCTGTAATCACCATTGGCATTTTATACTGTGGTGAAGCCTTCATTGTTTGACATTTGGCACACCGCTTAATGTGTTTTTGATGTGCCTCCACCAGTACTTTCTTCGAATCCGTTTATAGGTTTTTATCACTCCCTGGTGGCCGCCAAATACAGAATCATGATAACCTTTTAAGATTAATTGAATCTCCTCTGGGCTTGTGATTACTTCAGGGGGACGAGTTTCGTCTATAATTTGTGGATTGGTACTAGGTGAACTGTTACGGTCTCCGGCCTCTTCCGGGTGATGAGTTTGCTCTTTTTGTTCTATTGGTTTCGCCTGGCTGTCTGAATTTGTTCCACTTTCCTGAATGTTTCCTGTTTGGGCTCTTGTTACTGCATTGCATTGCAGGCACTCCTGAAGGTCCGATGAGTGTTTTTCCTACTCTATATCCGAGTCCATTTGGTGGTGGACTATAGCTTCTACCGTGGAGGTTGTAGTTTCCTTGTCTTTGTCATTATCCGTGGAATGCGGCTTAAAGCGTCTGCATTCGTGTTGTACTTTCCGGGCTTATACTCAATTTTATAATTGAACTCGGAAAGTTTATGGTGAAATCTCACCAGACGGGAAGTGGGGTCCTTAACATTGAAGACCTCCTTGAGCGCTTTGTGATCTGTATAGACCGTGAACTCTCGGCATTGCAGATAACACCTGAAATTTTTAGTCGCCCAAACTATAGCCAGTAACTCTTTCTCAATCGTGGAATAGTTACGTTCGGCTTTGTTCAGGGTACGGCTGGCGTCGGCAATAGGCTGGTCAATTTTTACCTCTCCTTGAGATAGGAGTGCTCCAAGAGCCTCGCTGCTGGCGTCGTGGTAAAGTTAAAGGATTTTGAAAAATCGGGATATATTAAGAGGGGAGGTGAAATTAAAGCGTTGTTTATGCTTTGAAATGCCTCTTGGCATTTCTCAGTCCATTTAAACTTTACATCCTTTCGGAGTAAGTTTGTTAGAGGACGTACTGTTTTCGAAAAGTCGGGTATGAATTTTCTGTAGTAATTGGCAAGGCCCAAAAATGAAGTTAGAACATTTGTGTCCTAGATACACTACCTCGCGCCTGAGAAATTGACATTTCTCAGGTTTAAGTTTCAGGTTATTTTCTCTTAACTTGTCAAAGAATTTGCGAAGCTTTTCGTTGTGGTCTGCCAGACTTTTTCCATAGATGACGATGTCATCTAAGTAGACGAAACATTCTAGGCCTTGTAGGCCGGTTAATATGAAATTCATTAAACGCTGAAATGTGGCCGGGGCTCCTTTGAGCCCGAACGGCATGCGTTTGAATTCATAATGCCCCTAGTTGGTACTAAAAGCCGTTTTTGCTCGACCCTTCGGATCGACGAGTACCTGATGATAGCCATTGGCTAGGTCTAGGGTGGTGAAGTATCTTGAATGGCCCAGTTGATCGAGGATATCCTCAATCCGTGGTAGCGGGAAGGCGTCGCCAATCGTTTTTTCGTTCAACTTACGGAAATCAACGACGACGCGCCACCTTTTCTCACCATCTGGTCCCACTTTTTTGGGGACGACCAGCAGTGGTGAGTTCCATGGGCTTTTGCCGGGCTGGACAATATCGTTGTCCAGCATTTCTCAGAGTTGCTCATTTATGACATTTCGCTGTGTCTCTGGTAACCGGTACATCTTTTGGTTAATAGGTGCTTGGTCTTGCACCAGAGGGATGTCGTGGGTGATGGCATTGGTATGTGTAAGCCTGTCACCCTTTAAAAAGAATATGTCATCATATTCGTAACAGAGCTTTGTTATTGAGGCTTTTTCCTCAGTATTTAAAGTTTCATCCAAACTGAGTTCTTGCTCTAATCTGGTGAGGCGGGGCTGAATATTGGTGTCTTCTTGTTCGACATCGTTTGGGAACAAGTACCTTATATGTTGTAGGTTGGCCGTCTGTTCAGCGCTTATTGCCCTATTTTTATTATTCTTAAATCTAGTCTTCTTTAATGATTTTATATTGGTACTATCCTTAGTGATTTTACCTCTTAACCTACTTGTTTTACATATGAGAGGCGCTGGACCAGATGGATCTGCGGGAGTTGCTACCGGCAGACCGTTTGTATGCTGGCCAGTGCCTGACGTTGGGGTTTTCATGAGGGACCCACAAGCGTCTTGGAACAGTTTCTTATTACTGCTTAGTCGACTGGGGCTCTTATGCCCTATTTTCTTAATCTTGGATTTAATTATATTTTGATGCCCACCATCGCCGTCATTTCGGCTCATGGGATTCGAAGCATGGGCTGTTGTAATATCTTTATCTGGCTCTCGTTTTATGGGGACGACAGTGTAGTCTTTAATGGGAACCAGATTTAGGTTCACGCTGTTTAGGCCTACTTGTGAACTGCGTGTGTTGAGGATTCCTATTGGGACTGCCTTTAACCCAGCTGCGAGTAAGCTGTTTGCTAGGAAGACTCCGTCGTCCGCCGTCCGCCGACTTCTTCTGACTGAGAAGCTTTGAGAACACTTCGAGTAGAAGGTATATCCCCGTCGGGTTTAATATCTTCTACCAGTGTCTCTTTGTTGACTGTGTTTTGTGAACACGGGTTGTCCGATGCGGTTTCTAATGGAACAGCAAACTCTTCTGGATTGGTTTCCATGGGAGGAAATCGCAGAACCTCGTTGGGTCCCTCAACATTACAGTTTTTGGCTAGGAAATCATTTCCTAGCAAGCCGTCGTCGGAAATACCTGAGATGTTTTTTACCACCTGAAAGTTGCAAGGTAATTTGCTTTTTAGCATGAAGTTTCCTTGGCAGCTTCCTAAGGTTTTTCCGGTGCCAAAGGGGCTTTGAAGCATTAATTTCTTGTTGGGATTTATTAGCTCGCGAGATTTGAAAGTTTTTTTCTTAATTATACTGATCTCAGCGCCGGTGTCCACTATTAGCTGTACCTGACCATTTAGACCTATGTCTAGAGGAAGTCTGGCGGTGGGCACACTGAAGTCGGGCGGCTGAGAAGACCCTTTTTGATTGCTGATAGGGTTTATAATCGAGCCGGGAAGTTTTGGGTCGACTCTTTGTCGTTTTCCTGCTTTTTATCCTCCAATTTTTGTTTTTGTCGACATTCGTCGATCTTGTGTCCACGGCGCCCACAAAAATCACATCTTTGTCTTATATTAAAGACTCTGGGGCCTTTTGTATTGTTCGGGTCTGACTGTTGTGGATTGTTAGGCGATCCTCGTGTGAAACGATTTGCAGACTGTGTCTGGTTGTTTCGACAGTCGCGAATGTCATGCCCGTAACTTCTACAGTTAGTGCAGAAGGAGGTGTTTTTGCGTTTTAGACACGCCGTGTAGGTGTGTCCCCGCTTCTGGCAGAAATTACAGGTGATGTTTTGTACCAGATATTGTGTATCCAGTTGTCTAGAATCCCTTCGTGGAAATGGCGGGCGTAGTGGTGGAGCATGTACGTATGGGGGATTGTTAAACTGCCTGGGCTCTTGTGCTCGTGGTGATGCATACATGGGCGGCTGTGGTGCTTGATTGTAAGGAGTTCGGCTGAGAGCTCGAACTCGAAGACTAGGGTCTATTGGTGTCATTGGATATGGCTGTTGCGTTAATGGCGTTTGGACGAAAACTGTGCCTGCTTGTAGCTTTTCCATATCTAAAGCCTTTTGTATCAGCTGCTCTAGATCATTTTCTACCAGAGTGAGGAGGTACTGGCATAGGTGGGGATTGTTCACTCCACTTTTGAGAGCATTCTTGGGGAAGTCCGCCAACTGTGTCTTCACAGCTGGGGCTGCCGTTGCTCCGTACTTCAGTACCGCTGCCTCGTTGCAAAGCATCAGCAACTGCTTCACTCTTGTTGTGAAGGCAGTGAGAGTTTCCAACGGGTTTTGCCTCATTATGATCAATTTGTTGACCAAGTCTTGGTACGATTCTCGTGGTAGGTAGGTTCTGTTCAGACGTTCCTCCACCTCACTAAAAGTAGTTGGAACGTCCGAAGCAAACAGCTGATAGGCATCGCTCACGACCTAACTGTGGGGCATTTTCACCCGAAAACAGAGGAACTAGTTGTCCCATGAGCTTGGCCACCTTTGCATAGTCTACCATTGTGATAATTTGTTTGGTTAAATTTTTGTAAGGTAGTCTCTACTTGTGCCTTGTCGAGTTTCAAGGCTGGTTTCTGGACTTGATTCCGTGAAGGATACTTCTCGCCATCCACTAAGGAGATTTTCGGCCGTAGTCTCGTCAGATGGATCACTACCTATGCCACTATCACTTTCAGCACTTACAATTCACTGTCTTATCTATTCCTAATGAACGTGAAAGCCCGGAGAATTCGATAAGCTCCTGTTTCAATCGATTTTTCGATTTTTCGATTTTTGTCAGCCTCTGCTCTCTGCCTTGACTTAATCTGTGGTCAAGAGCGTCGCAGTGCGTGACAGTGAGGTTATCGGATTCACGTGCCTTTTCTAACAACTTATCTAAAAAATTATCTTGACTTACTTTATTTGCTACAGTGGGACCGGTTAAAATGGAACCACTTCGAAGGCGAACTCCTGTTGTTTCTTGCTGTGATGGGTCTGGATTCTGGCGCTCCTGGCTACCTGATTGTGCTGCGTTGTCTGTACCTTCCCGGAGGTGTTGTGAATTCTCACCTGGGGATTGCTCCGCGTCGGATGAAGGTGTAGAGTTTTCCTCTTGCATGTACGTCCCGCGTTGTCCAAAAGGGAGGCTTCCAGCCTTCTTGGAGTATTCCCTTCTGTAATATTTTTTGCTACTAGGGGGACTCCTGCCGTCTTAATTCCCTTGGCTGAAATTGAAAGGGGGGCTTTTGCCGACTTCGAGATCCCTTTCAATCCTGGAACGAAGTTTTTCTTTTGTATCTTCTGTTTGCTGCCGGGGGGCCCTAGGCTGACTTATCTTCCCTGGATATGGCTGAAAGGGGGGCTTAAAGCCTTCTTCGAAATCCCCTTCAACCCAGGAACGAAATTATCTTCCTTCTGGAGTTGGTTTTGAATGTGTGTCCGTTGTTATCATCTTCTTGCTGCTAGGAAAGAGCTTCTGGTAAAGTCCCTTGTTGGTGTTCCTTTTTTTACTCACTGTTCCGCCCAGTGAGTTTGCTTGCCTGGAGCAGAGGCACTTATAGATGCGATCTACCCCGAGCGTTGGGGGTGACGTGGCCTTATAGCTTGGCTAATGTCACAGGTTCCCCGTAGCACCAAGGCTTTTCAAGCGTTTACGATCGTTTAACTTGACCAAGCTTCCTTGATCCTACCGGCTGCGCCAATTGTTATATTTATATATATATATATATATCTATATATATATATTCTACTTACAGTTGTCAGGGGTACTCACAGCTTTCGCTTACCGGTTTTTCGCTGCTGTTCCTCATATTGTGCTTTTATTTATTTTTGTTTTTTTCTAAGTGAAACACTGAACTTGTACGTTTGTCCTTCTTCTCTTTTTTATTCACCAGAAACTATTCAATACAATCTTTTCTTTTATCTGCCAGAATATTTTTCAAAAACAATTTCTGCTGTCGTTTTAACAAAGAACTTTTATGCATCAACTTTTCTCTTAATTAACAACAATACTTTTCTAAAAATAACTTTTACTTTTACCAAAAACTTTTCAAAAACTATTTTTTCTTTTATTTAATAAAACTTCTCTACACCAACTTCTATATCCGGATCCGAGACCGCGCCGCTTTTACGTTCAAAAATCAACTCTTGATCACATTCATCGTGATCAAGAGCCGTTTTTCAGGATAGAAAATGCTAAATTGCATTTCCTTATCCTGAGAAAATTTTACTTTTTTAATTCTGCACTTGCTCAAACATGTCCAGAATTTTTTGCTTCGGACGGGGGCTTCAAAAATGTAATCTTACAAAAACATCAGCCACCGTCCCGTCATAGAATGCATTTATGCGGCGCGCGTTTCTTATCGTATAAGCTTTTTATGTATGTACGTATGTACATACATGTTGAATTTTTTCGCTGCAATTTGTACTGAAGGTACGATTTGCGTTTTGATTTTTTTTTTAATTAAATTGTTGAAATGACAAATTTTGCTGAAGGCAAAATTTGTCGTGGAAATTTTTTAGTAAAACGACTTGGGATGTAAACTGAAACTTTTGTTTTTCCCAAGTCGTTTTATGGGAAAAAGTTTATGAGTTGTGTGGAATGTGAAGAAAATTGCTGATGCAATTTTCTTCATCATTTTAGGGAGATAAACTAATTGTGCATGTTAGTTTATTGGAATTTATGATTTATGATTTTCTTTTTAAATGCCCAACTTAGGTTTTTCATATATATAGGGCTTACTAATTATTTTTGGAAAACTTTATATGTTAGGTCCTACGGTTTTTTATCTCTATCTCTACATATTTATACATATATGTACATATGGTACATATATGTACCTAGGTTTTTTATACATAACACACTTCCCAAGCCACGAAACAGACTCCATCACTACCACATCAGAGCCCTAACTTAACTTAGTCCTAACTCCTGTTATATTTCGGGGCTTACCTTAGCCGAAGGCAATCACTCTACGCCGCTTCAGGAAGCTATGATTAAGAGAACTCGCACACTTTTATTTTATTTATATATATTTTCTTTACTTTTGCTTTGTTCACAAACTTTTCCTTTCACAAACTTCCTCTTATGGTTATTTTCAGAAAACGTTTATTTTTTTTCTTATCGCAATTCTATTTTCTTTACCTGTTTACAATTAGTGTTCAGCCTACGCGGCGGACGATGGTTGAAATAAAATTTGATATTTTCATAAATATCAAACCATCGTCTTGCTATCGTGCATACATTGTTGCACCCACAATGTATGCCGCTCGCGACAATTTGCTGAAAGGAGGCTTTTCGGTGAAGACTTGATCGTTTAAATCTTCACCGAGTAAATTTTATGCGCCCGATATGTATGTATGCAGGTATATATGTACATACATATCGTATTTTCGACAAATCTTACTGAAGTTGTCGTGGGGCCTTTTTCTATTGAAACGACTTGGGTTGAATTTTAAAACTTTTATTTGTCCCAAGTCGTTCTATGGGAAATACTTTTTGTTTTTAACTGAGGAATTTGAATCAATTGCTGATGGCAATTTCTTCGCCTTAAAGAGAGATAAGCCCCTTTTCAGGTAATTTTGGCACGTAACACTCCTAACATTCTAAAATATTTGCAGCGTTCTTACGTAAAACCACTGACATTTAAAATATGGACTGACTACGTCCATAGAAATACACTGCAGAAAGTGGGCTCATTTCTATATAGCGTTCTCTTTCGGTCTAAGCACCAACTGCTAATTCGCACGTCACATAGAAATGCGACCTAACTCAAAATTTGTCGTTTTTGAGTTAATTACACCATGAAATTGGCATATTTCTATCTGATTGTTTTTGCGGCTAGATAGCGATAGTGTCACTTTTCTGTTACTTAAGAATATCTTCATAGAACAGTGTGTCAGTGTCACTTTTTGAGTTGTGACGATCTTCATTACAAACATAAATATGTTTTCGACATTTTAACAGTATTATTTTAAATTGTGTCACTTTTCCACAAAACAGTATTTATTTCTTACAAATTTTATTTTAAGTTATGACATTTTTCCACAAAGTTCAAAGTACGGAATTTAATTCTTAAAAATCGTATTTTGAGTTGTACCACTTAAAAAAAACTTGTTAAAATATTTATTTCGCAACAAAGAAAAGCGACGCAACTTAAGAGCATGCGGGACTAACAGCTAACCTCGTCAACTGCGGTAACAAAAACTTAAAAATTCTTTTATATAAATCTTCAGAAATAAATTTACTAACAAATTCAGAAGTTCAGACTATTTTTAGTAAACAATTACTACGTTAAGCTAGAATTAATTCTATGTACAGCTTTTCGATTTTTCGCTCTCCTGAAAAGTTGTATTTTTTGAGTTGGGTCACTTTTCTATGTAACGTACGAAGTGAGAAAGGGCTGTAAACAATAAATAAATAAGTGGGTTTGTCGAAATAAATGTTTTTAAATTAATTATTTGGGTTAATAGAAATTCGAGAGGTTTCACTTTTCAACTTTCCGCCAATGGATTTTTCAATGTTGGCACCGACGTATGAACTATTTTTGACACAAAAAATTATATCCGCAAGAAATAGCATATCGAGCGGTCCACATTATATATGCCAGTTGTAAAACTGACAAAAGTTTGGCTTGAATGACTCCTGCAGTTTGCACCCTATTCTATTAAAAAAATTAGTTTTTGTAAAAAAAAGTATACTAAAAAATGACACATCATCCAAACCGCTTAATGCGGATTTCCTAGTGCCAAGTACTGCAGTACTACGGTGGCTATGCGAACCGACTTACGGCGTTGGAAGTTTTTTTTTTGCTCGATTTAATTTGTAAGATGACAACCCCCCCCCCTTTTCAATTTTAGATCCGCGCCTGATAAGAATAAGACTATGGATAAAATATTAAAAAACAAGAATTTATCTGATAGGGTAAAATAGTATAACTACCGAAATGAGTTAATAAAGTTTTCAAACTTAAGACGGAAAGCTGTGCGTGTGTCAGATGAAAAACCAAATATTCACATACCGCAAGAAAAGCAAAAAAGTTTGAGGGATAGTACTACTCAAACTAAATTTATTCGCATACCACAAGATAAGCAGAAAAGCTTGCGGGACAGTACTACTCAAACCAAAATTATTTTTAAAGATGAAATATCAACACAAACATCACCCATAAAAGAAAATACACCTGAAAGAATGGAAGAGAATTTCTTCGAACTTGCTGAAATGTCACCACCTTACAACCGTTGTCACCTGCTCCAAACGTCGCTTGTCAGCTAGTGGTATAGGAAAAAGTCTGAAACCACCTTCAAAAATACCTAAGACGATTTCTGAAATTAAGTTTCGCGATAAATATTATAGGGTAATCACGGCGGAGGATGGTATAACCCAGTACACTATACCTGCAGAAATGAGTATAGATGAAGCTGCGAATATATTAGAAGAGCTCGACACGGAAAGTACTACAATTGACAATGGTAGAAAACCCTCAAAAAATCAATCTATATTAAGGCCTTCTCTGCTAGATCCGAGTCAATATATGCGTTCGTTGCCAGTTAAGAAAATTGTCCGGCAAAGTGATCGTCAAAAAAACGCAGCAAAAAATAGAAATGCCAGCGTACCAGCAATTGCTTGGGAAAACGTGTAATAATAATAAGCAGCAATTCTCAATTGCACCGAACGTTGGTTGTGAAAGAATTTAAAAATGCCTGTAGATATAAAAGATAATGACTTTTACGTATGCCTTTTAAGCAACAATTCCATACAATTTTATCCAGAAAATGCGCTATCAGCTTTTACAAATGCACTACCTAGAACATGCAAGTTTACTGATGACTGGTGTGTTGGAATAACTGAAACTTCGTTTTCATATCATGCCATAAAAAGAGGAGTCAAGCGAAATACAACTGAAGAAGTAAATCAGAGTAATTTTAAAAGGGTAAGGCGTGATCCGTTGAAAGAAATAGGAGAGCAACATAGAAAAGAAATCAAATCACTTAGCATCAAAATAAATGAAACCGTTAAACTCGAGTGGACTAAAGAGAATCTTGAGCAAGCTAGTTGCAGAGCAGGACAAGTAAATTATTCAGCATTCCTACTAACATTTTATAACGATACGTACTTGGATGATGTTAAGAAAAAGATGTGGGATCGGTTAGAAGCTGACTTTTGTGATGGTATTATACCTGAAGTAAGCTACAAACAGGATCCAGACGAGTTCATATTACACATATATCAGGGTAAGAGTGCTTCAGAAAATGTTGTTTTAAAATATAAAAACTACGAGTCAGTTGAAGCCTTTGTTGATGACGTATTTGGACAAATTCCTAGCCAGAAGAGAAATTATGCTATCATACAAGATTCGATAGACAATTACACACATCCAGCGCTTAGCATCAAAAGAGCTCGTGAGACAGAAAAAATTACTGGCGGCAAAAGAGTACATGATGTATTTGAACTGCGGTTGGAAGATTTGGGAGTCACAATCAAAATAAAAAAACCACTACCATCTCATCTTAATGTCAGAGATCTTATTACGCTTTTTATATCAAATTTACACTTTGATGATCAAACTCTTAGCGAGCAAGAACAACAAAAAATTAAGGATACGATTTTTAACATCTTGAATAGATTGAATAAAGATTCAATTAATGCTAAACCGTCCGAACACCGAAAAATTATTAAAGGTAGCAATATTTTGGATATTCCATACGAAAACCATACGAAAAGCAAAGTTCCGGTGAATATTTAACTACACCCGTGCCTATTGACACTAATTTAGACAACCTGTCCAACTTCTTTACGGATATATTTCTCCAAACACCTGAAAATAAGCGTGAGCCTGACCCCATATTGTCAGAAATAAAAGAATCTTTTAATACGGCAGGATTACGTCAGGAGCATATGTCAATAATAGACACACTTAATAGACTGGAAAGATCAGTTACGGACTGGGCACTAAGGTTACCGCAAGAGTCTCAGCAAACATTAAAGGACTGTTATGAAAAATATATAATTTATGTCTACACTGATATTATTCAGCCCAGAGTTACAGGTGATCAGTTAGTACGATACTTATGTATCATACCTTTAAAAGAATGTGAAAGTACAATAAGATTTCAACACGTAGATTACTGTCCTATTGAAAAAACCTTTATCGAAAGTATTTCTATAAAAATAACTAATGAGCAAGGGGAGTTAATTGATTTCAAGCCAGGCTATATTCCGACATTTACAATGCTCCATTTTAAAGGAAAATAAACTATATATACTCATACAACAAATAATTTAAAATAGTGAGGAGGTATTAGCATTTTGTATAACTTCGAAAATGAATTCATATTATACTAAATATTACGCAATTCAAAGTGGCGGTGGTTTAGCGGATATTGGAGAATTATATCGATCTCCTCTTATTTACCAGCGTGGAAGAGGAATTGGTAGTTTTTTCAGCGGATTATTACGATATTTACAACCTTTGGTTACATCTGGGGCAAAAGCTTTGAAGCAACAATCAATTAAAACAGAAAAAGCTATTTTAGAAGAAACAGGTAGTAAACCTTTAACAGATATTTTAAAAGAACAGGGAAAAGCGGCTGCCGAAGAACTATCACAGAAAGGTATAAATAAGCTGTTTGAAAGCATGGGTGGTGCGGGAAGTAGCAGTCGCATGCTTATAAAAAGACTCAACCATTTTGCAGCTTTATATTTCGCTCCAGCTTCTAAACGTAAAAAGCGTTCAAAATCACAAAAATCCGCTAAAAGAGGTTCAAAAACAAAAAAGACAGCTAAAAGAGCATCTATTAAAGGCAAACGTAAGATACGTAAACGTGTGTTAGATATTTTTGATAAATAGACAACATGCCTTCATACAACGAATGCATGAAATCTGAACTAGACCTTTTCTCTTCACCACCTGTACAAAGTAGCATCTTAAAAACTGAAGAAGTATCTTATAAACCTATAGCTTCTTTGGATAACTCGTCGGTATTGGAATTTGTATCGCTAGGACATGGGAACACATATCGAGACTTATCAAGCATATACCTTCGTTTGAAATTACAACTGGTTAAAATCAAGGATGGAAAAGAAGAACTTTACACAGGCGAAGATATCGCAATAAACCGGATAAAACCAAAGATACTGTTCGTGATGAAGGCCCAGGCCTTGTAAATAACATACCTACTCCATTCACTTTTCCGTCAATATACAATTTACTTAAATGGAAAACGAGTTGCCCAAACTGATAACAATTACAACTATAGAGCCTATATTGAGAATTTATTAAATTATAGAAAAGATGCCGCTTCAACACATTTGGAATCAGTTGGCTGATATCTCGATCCAAATAATATGGAGGTAGTTGAAAACCCTCAGCTAAATGGAGGTTATTTGGCAAGACAAAAGCTGTTTGATAAAAGTAATGTTGTTGAGCTGATGCAAAAGATTCACGGCGATATGTTTAATCAAGATAAATTATTAATGAACGGTGTTGATTTACGGGTAGTTTTAGCACTCGAAAAACCCGAATTTTACCTTTGGTCAAAAGATTGACAATTCCCCAAAATAGTAGAAACAACTATGTATATGAATCATGCAACTATCAATCCTAACATCTTGCTGGCTCATTAAGCTGTTCTCCAACGCTCCAACGCTATATATCCGTATAAACGAGTTGAAGTTAACACGTATACAATACCCGCAAATACATTTACATTATCATTGGACAATGTGGTTATAGGACAATTGCCAAAATCTACTAGTCCTTCGCATGGTTGACAGCGACGCATATACTGGAAAACGGACAAAAAATTCTAACGACTTCAAACACAATAACATCACCAGGTTTAACTTATCGGTGAACAGGGTACAGGTGCCAAATCAACCTCTAGAATTTGATTATTCAAAAGAAAATCCTGCTAGCACTCGAGGGTATATTACATTGTTTAAAGGAACCGGTATACATTATTTCGATAAAGGACACCAAATTTCAAAAAAATTCTTTGAGAACGGATGTTTTCTACTTGCTTTTGATTTAACAACAGATCTCTCATATAATTCAACATGTGGAAATCTATTGAATCAGGGAACGGTTAGAATTGAAGGAAGATTTAAAGAAGCACTAAAAACAACCGTGACATGTATTGTATATGCAGAATATGATAGCAGCCTTGATATAGCTAAAGATAAAAATGTGTACACCAGCTTCTAAAAACCTATATAAGGCAGGTTAAATGATCATTGTGCTTAAATACGTAATCTATAATGACCTACTGTTTGGTAATTGTGGAGTACTTCTCCGGAGGCCACTTAACCTTCTTAAAAAGAGTTTCTTTTGCTGGATTCGCTGCGCAAAATAAGTCTTTTGCTAAAGAAATAATTTTCAAGTATCCTACATCTAGTACAGAATGTATTGAAGAATTAAGTAAATTTGGCAATCTTGAGCTCAAGCGTTTGGATGAAGATCTTATAAAAACTCTATCAAAATTTAACATCGTATTTGTTCGTGGAGATACAACTAAAGAATTTATAAATAACTACGTTACATCACACACCAAAGTCATTGACGTGGAAGCCGTCATTTCTGCTGAACAAGAATGAACACGATTGAGCTTGCAAAGGCGTTAACAAATAACCGCACGACAAACAGGTTTTTAGAGGTGTTTCCCTCTAAACATTTGAGAGTATACACCTAAAGTGAAACGAAAACGTGAACTTTACGAACCGCGTTTTACTAATACACCCACGGCTCTATAGTACATGAACACAGCGTAACAAAAACGTACTGAAAACGTACCTCCCTCTAAGCATTTGAGAGTGTACACCAAAAGTGAAACGAAAACGTATTGAAAACGTACTTCTGGATTTATTGACCAATGTCATAGAACCTAACAGCAGGCAGCTGTGTTGTTCATGTTAATTTGTTTGTGAATAACAAAACGCCGCGTTAATTTTTATTTTATTAAAACTTTGGAGTGTCAACAAATTTGAATTACTTATATTATTATTATTGAACTTTTGTCAGATTACTAAACTATTTTGTAGTCTATCGATAATTCCAATTATCTATACCCTACTCGATGTACCTAAAACATTGTAACGTAGTGTAAGCTAAGGTTCCTTAATAAACGTTTTTTGTTGTATTTTTGTGATGCTATTTTTATAAAATAAATTAAAATAGAAAAATCTGTTGTTTTCTTCAAAAGCCTTTGAGTCCTCATGCAAAACGTTTCGTTAACTGAACGTAATTTTCATTCCGAAAACGTAACACTTTAGAGTACAGTTTGCGAACTACCACTACACTGACAGTCTACGCTTTTCAGTTTCACTTCTCTTTGGCCTGATGATTCGTTTCTGTTACGCATTCACAACACCAAAGCGTTTCTTTTGCGTACACTTCTATGCAAGCATGTTTACATTTTCGTTACGTTTTTGTTTCGCCTTGCTTGAAGGGTTTTCCATGCAGTCATCTACCACAAAAAAATAAAAAAACCTGCATGTGTTATAGCTAACACTGATCCTGCACATAAAGGCGGAACTCATTGGGTCGCCTTTTATTTCCCAAAACAAGGCCCTTCAGAGTACTTTGACTCTTTTGGAAAGTGTCCCACTAACAGGTTTTTTCGAAAATTTTTATTAGCTAATTCAAGCTCTTTTTGTAGTAAAAAAAAAAACGACTGCAAAGCCAGTTTTCAGCAACCTGTGGACATTATTGTTGTATATTTCTATATTCTCGATGTAGAGGACGGAGCTTTAAGACTTTTTTAAAACAGTTTGATTCGAACGATCTTAGTTTAAATGATAACAAAATTGTTAATTTATACCGTAGTATATAACTAAAAAAAAAGCATCCACAATCTGGAGGGGATTTTTGTAGCCAGACTTGCAAGCCTTAGATCAAAACTATAAAACCTAAATCCTAGCTGTTTTTGTATTCACCGTAACAGTGTTATGTGATTAAGATGGAACTATCACGTAAAAAACAAAGGACTCCCCCAAAAGGTAAAAAGAAGTTGTCCAAAGGTGAAGCAGCCGTAAAAGAAAAAAGGAAGTTGTCTAAATATGCAGCAGAAGTAGCCGGTGAAAATCTCTTGTTAAACTACACGTACTCTTTTGACGATTGTCATAACCGGAAAGTAATACTGGGGTTTGACCCTTTATCTTTTGAAGCGAAAATAGTGTTTCATCGGCACGGCCGCTTTCCGATATCAACACCTTATTCCGGCTGGGTAGCAGTTTAAGAGAATATCAACGATTTAAAAACCAAATTGGAAGAGATGCTTCCACCGAATCAGGTCGAACCAAAAAAAGAATACACGTTCCCCGTCAATAGTGGCAGCATTATACTATCGCAAGCGGAGCTTTATAAAATATTTGAAATGATGAAATTCTTCAATATTGTCATGATTCACAATAACAACGCTTCTGAAGCTCTTAAGGAATATTATAAAAAGTATGCTGACAAATGTAAAGAAAAAAATGTATTAAAATTACCATGTGAAGATTTTTTTATTCCCAGTCGAACTTCTTATGTACACTTAAATTATTCCAGACTTTTTTATGAAATACCAATGTGTTGTATTGCAAATCTAATTTTTGATGCAATGAATTTCGATTACAAATAAATGAAATAAAATAAATATAAAAAGTATTTTATTTAATTATTTTATTCACTAACAAATATATATAAAATTTTTTACAATTTTTATCAGCACAACGTTCAGCAGATAAATTTCCATGAATTTCACAATATACTTGAAATTGTATAAGGTTGTTTAGTTTTGGTATTTCAAGTTGTTTTATTTTACTTGAGGAATGTATTGCTGAATAAATTTTTCCTTTTCAAATCCTTTTACATAAATTGTTGAATTTGATAATTTCGTCAGTATGTCAGGTAGATTGTTGTAATTAATAGTACCAGCGTTCCATCTTAACCCGTTTATTCGGTTGAAATTGTAATCATCCTGCCAACGAGCTTTTGCTGACAATTGATTGATAGATATACGTTTTAAGGCCTTATATATGTAGGTTTCTCAAAAATAATATAACAATTTTCAACACTATTTAACAAATACAATTATTATCATAAACTATGTACATTTTTTTTCGTATAACAGATGTCATATTTATGATTATTTTAATTTTTGCATTTACTAAAAATATTTTATTTGCCTAATTACAATAAATTATTCAAATCTTAAGGATAAGAAAAACCATCCTGCTTAATTACTCTTTTATCAAATGTAAATCTAATTCTTTTTGTTTCCGGTTCAGATACAATCACACCAGGTAATTTTCGTTTAATTTTACATTTATTTTATATTTTTACGTTTTTTCAATGAAAATTACGCTATCAGTGTCGCAGTATAAAACACGATTTTGGATTTTTTCTAGTACTCCATATAATTTTATATGAGCATAAGATGTCGTATATGCCCCTATAGGAATATTCACATGACCAACTACATCTAGATCTTGCTGAATATGCCGCCAGTTAACCCATAATGTATCATTATTTATTACATAAATGGATGATAACTCAATTCCAGGACTTTCAATAAAATCAGAAAGATCTTTAAAATTAGTTACAACAGTTGTTTGTATTTTGTCCCCTCTTTGGGCAAATTTTCCCCACAAAGAATTAGGACATAGTTTTGCTTCGTGTCTCTGCCCGGAATTTTTTTCGATTTTTGTTTTATCTAAAAGAATATTTTCGTATTTTTCATTCTGCTGAATATACAGTTCTCTTTCATCTTCAGTATTACATGTACTAGGCCAACCACTAGCTTCTTGTTTTAGCTTTAAAAACGTATTAACATATTCGGAGAATAGACCTCCCTGTCCTGTTTCACGAGCATATTGAGTGTAGCTATATTGCCGCCAAACTTCAAAAATATCTACTATTTCATACCCTTGCTTAACAGTTAGGGCTACTTCAGGAATTACCCAAGTACCTAATAACATTCTTTCAGTTTCAGTGTGTGGGCATTGATGAAGAATATTAAGTTCACTGCATGTTTTGCAAAGAGGAAAATATAATTTGTTGTTTATTTTAAGAGGAAGAACAGGAATAGTAATATTTTGTGGGGGCATAATTCTACATTTAACAAACCCATGCATTTTTATCAAATCTTCCGCGGAAGATACATCCCCATGTTTTAATATTTTTGGATGCCCAACAGGATAAGGTGCATATTTATTTACGTATGGATAGAGACTTGTAAAGTCCAAATATTTAATTTTCTCATCAGCCTTTGCTTCATAATAAACAGCAAATAGCTCAGTACGCCCTCCTGTTATAGCTTCCCGCGGGTTAAGGGAAAGTATATGACTTTTTAAACGTTATCTAAAGATTGGTTTATTTCCGGATTTTCTTTTAAAAACTGTTTGAAATAACACTCCCACATTGTTATTATTTTAAACCCTGCACGTTTGATTAGTTCAATTCTTTTACACGTGCCTTCATATCGATGATCAAGATTCTGGAATTGAAGTTTATTTGAAGTCCGGTTTTTGAAACACAGTATACAGCCATGGAAGAAACATCCAAAAAATTCATAAACAGTATTGTTATCCGGATTAAACCCGTCAACTTTAAAGCCGCATTTTGGTAGTTTTACTTCACCATAATTTTCTACGTGTTTAATTTTCCCCCCAACTTTGCTGTTTTGTAATGTAAGCCATTTTAGACCAATAATTGACTGATTCGAATTTCTAATATACCCGTTTTTAGGCATAATACCTAACAAATTTTCTTTTAGAAAGTTTTTTCTGCATACTAGCATTACTGTTGATGCAATTGTAAGAGCTTCCGTAAACGGATTTATTTGTGTTATTTTTAAAAAATCCTTCATAAAAGTTAAACAACTCTCTCGTAAAATGTTGACGTCATTTCGACAATAACTTATTAATTCGACCTGATTATTAAAAATTACCTTGGATTTTATTTGGTTGTCGTACCATTTGCAGAAGTTTTCCCTTTCATCTGTCTTCATTGCGTCAATGGCATACATTTCTGTAAATGGAATTTGTCCTACATAGTTCCAGTTATCTAAAGTATTAAAAAAATGAGGGTAATATCCTTTTTTGATGTTTGGAATATTATAAACTTTGGGTAGTTTTGATAATGCAAACGTAGAAAATTTAATGAATCAATAAAAATTAAACGCCCACAAGTAATTTTTGACCCATTCATGACTGGTACAACTTTTAGTTTTCTTTTTATCAGTTCTGATATAATAAAGTGTCCGTCGTTGCAAATTGTGCGCAATACAAATAATTTGCGTTGCAAAAGGTCTGTGCAAAAAGCAGCCGTTTTGATATTTAAAAATATGTATGTTCGCTTTTGCCGCATTTAATACAATCACCATCGTCTCTAGTATCCGAAATATAGCATTCATTGCAATTCTGCTGGGTTTTACATTGTGTACAAATGAATCAGATTTTTCTTAATATTGTTTGTTTTGAGTGCTTTCACAATCACAAAATATGAAAAAAAAATTTGTACTTTTCTTTTTTTTGTAAACTTTTATAAAACACAAGTGTTCGAACCAAATTGATTCGAATATATTTTTATAAACATTAAACCTTCTGAAAAGAAATCGAGTAGATTAAGTTAAAATCATTATCATACGTTTGAACCGTTAGATTCGTAATAAAAACAATTCCTGAAAACTGAACATATTAAAAATTACCATGCTAAAATTGAGTTCTGCAAAGCATATAAATTTAATCTAATTACAATGATCCCTAAAAATAGGTACGACATATAACAAAAGCACTTCATGTAGCATTCAATACATGCCACTAATATAATCAGATCAAGCCGATCAATTTGCAATTCTATATCATCATTACAAAACATCGAACGGGAATTTATTTTTCTTCATGGGCTGCTGCACCGAAATTTTATTTATCACAGCAGCATCTGCTGCCGTCTGATTCTTGTTGCTAAGTGCACAGATGTTCTGCCAATTCTTGTGATCATGCGCCTTTGTTACTCCATCATTGGTGTCGTGTGCAAGCAACGGCTATAAAAACCACAAGCTGACTGATCTCGATCTCTTTTTGCACTTGTCGGCGCTTGGGATAGGTTGGCTAGGTAGGGACTAACACATTACATCGATATAGAACTTTTATTAACAAATCATTATTTCGGGGATTGACTGAAATAATCACTTACTAACAAACACTTTATTTCGGGTTTTGACTGAAATAAAGAATCTTACTTCGGGTCTTGACTGAAGTCAAGATAACACTTTAAGTCGGGTATTGACTGATTTAAAGAGTATTATTTCGGGGATTGACTGAAATAATCACTTACTAACAAACACTTTATTTCGAGTTTTGACTGAAATAAAGAATCTTACTTCGGGTCTTGACTGAAGACAAGATAACACTTTAAGTCGGGTATTGACTGACTTAATGAGCAATATTTTGGGGATTGACTGAAATAATCACTTACTAACAAACACTTTATTCCGGGTTTTGACTGAAATAAAGAATCTTACTTGGGGTCTTGACTGAAGTCAAGATAACACTTTAAGTCGGGCATTGACTGATTTAAAGAGCATTATTTCGGGGATTGACTGAAATAATCACTTACTAACATACACTTTATTTCGGGTTTTGACTGAAATAAAGAATCTTACTTCGGGTCTTGACTGAAGTTAAGACAAGACTTTAATTCGGGTATTGACTGATTTAAAGCATATTGTACCTCGGGTCTTGACTAAGATCAAAATTACTACCATTAACACTTTATTCCTGGTCTAGACGGGAATAAAGAATTGTTCTAATCAAGTATTAGAACAAAGGATCTTAAAATTAGCTTAAAGCCAACCTCCTCAAATGCCAAGTTTAGATCGGTGAGTACCAGCCACTTGTAACATTATATTATTTATTTATATATCTATTCTATAATAAATTTACTCATATATATATATATCTACATATTATATAATACGTGTGCATATTTATCAAAGATAACAATTCAACTCACTCTATATTTATTATATAAATATATTGCTTCCTTAGGGATCTTATATTGCAATCTTTTGTCAATAATTGTTTTCTCTGACCCAAAAGTTATATATATTTGAGTTTTGTCCCAATACAACTACTCTTGGAAATCGTGCATTACAAATCAAATCAAAATCAAATCAAAGTATATTTATTTCAAAGCCCCTGCTTAAAGCAACGTATAACACTGGACTCCACGACGATACATAGTTTAGTAATTAGTTTACATAAAAAAAAATGAATGAATGGATCAATCAATATCAAAATAAACAATATTAAATTAAAGAGAATTAGTTTAGAACAACTTAAATTAGTATGTTTAGCGTGTTAAACAGTCACATATAGTATTATCATCTAGTATTATCATCTAAATCTTAATTACAGCAGTTCATCTGCATTTGACTACATTTAGTTACATTGCGTCATTACCCAGAACTAAGACTATTATTAGACTAGCCCTGAGTACCGGTTAGATTACCCTAGAATCAGTACTAACAATTATCTATAATAATAATTATAATTAACCTTATATGTACCGACATCAGTATCCGCCCTATGACTCAATCCTCAAAGCGTCAAAGCAGACTCAACTTAAAATAGCTCGATCTAGATATAGTTCAGGTATGTAGATTTGAAAGAAGTATAACGGAATATAAGAGAGTAAACAATGGATGAATATGACACGGATAAGGAGACATGTCCAGCCGATATGGCCAAGATCGTGACATGACATTAAATGTCATGTCCATCGTGCCGCCTGTGTTCAGCCTGCCATAAAAGCTATCACAAAAGAGAATAGCTGTATAATTGAAGATAGATGTAGATGTAGACTTCCCTAAGATCTGAGGGCGCACAATGCTTTGTTCGCAAAATCACCAGGCATACTGAGCTCCCTTATTTCGCCCGCCAGTCCATTCCAGCTTGTGACCCCGTGTACGAAAATACTTCGGCTACCAAATTGAGTATTTACACGTGGATGAATAAGCCGTTTATTGCCCCTCCTGCTCCAAGAGAATCGGTTCTTTATATAGCTGGGCAGAAGACCAAATCTGGCTTTATGTATAAACGCAAGCGCTTTTAATTCATACATGCATTCCAATGAACCTGGTATAAGAATGTCCAGCAATGGACTGGCATGTGCTCTTCGTCGGAGATCATAGACGTATCTTGCACATGCTCTGAGTGCTCTAAGTAATTTGTTTAGACCTGTTTGCGAGATAGGGTATAGGACCACATCAGCATAAAGGAAGTGTGGCAGAATTAAGGCGTTGAAAAGCCTCAACCTCGTAGTTTCATCAAAATGAGGAGAGGCTGCATAGACTCTTCGGAGATCGTGATAAACTCTAGCACACATCAGGTTAATCTGTGCTTTCTAGTGAGGTTGGAGTCCATGAGGAGACCAAGATTTTTGAACAGCCGTTGTTGAAAGAAGAATATTAATATTGTGACCCATTAATGATATTGAGGTTATATTTAATGTCAGCTCCTCTCTGATCTAATAGCATAACCAATTGCTTGTGTTTTAGAAGGATTTAATGCTAATTCATTCAGGTCCGCCCAGCTAACTACCCTGTTCAAGGCACCGTTGATGTTGGATACCAGTTCGTGTAGTTCATCGGTATTTGCACCAGCGTAGAGTTGTATGTCGTCCGCGTAGATGTGGAAACCTACACCACTTAGAATCTCGCTAACGTCATTGATGTAGAGCGAGAAGAGCAGGGGAGCAAGGATCGTACCTTGCGGGACTCCTGCTCTCACCGCCCTCAGCGATGAGTGACTTTCACCGGACCTGACCATGAACAATCTTTCAGACAGGTAGCTGTTGATCAGTTTGCAGGCCATATGTGAGAAAGTGTGTTTTCTAGTGTGTGTGGATCTCTGACCTAATTCCTTATATTTAATCTGATCTGAATACAAGTAGTGAGAAAATCCAAGAAATGAGTGTCAGTATTGAACGTTAAAAGAAGTGGACAGTGTTTTTTAGTTATAAAAAGATAGACCACTGATCTTAATCCATAATTATCAGTGCATTCATTGCAGTCTTCAGTAAATTCAAATTTGCGTGTACGTTCTAACTACGGGCAGTACAACTAGTGATCTTCTGGAACGTATTTAAAACAAATCTGACAATAAAAATCACCACAAATGTGAATTTCCTGCCTTTTAGAATAATCGACAAATTTAACACACAGTACCCCTAAAGGATCATTTACATTTTTCACAATTTATTGCACAAATAAACCGGGGGAGATACATAACAATATGTACACTGCATTTCACATTTGTGGTGAAACTTATGATCATATAAATTATCACAAAAAACACAAAGATATTTCTTATTAAAAAACCCCGTCGGAGATTTAACAACATAAAAATGGTTTTCAGCTTCAGAAAAATAAAGATAAATTTTCTTATTCCGCTCAAAATGGGTTGGCACCTGAAAAAGTATATTTCCCTTTAACGAATTAAAGACCACAATTTGAAAATCTTGTAATTTATTTTTAAATTTATACAGATCTGATAATAAACAACCTTTATTTTCCGTTACTCGAACTAAAGCATTCTTACACAACACTTTTGAAAGGCTAAGAAGTTTGTTTTTAAACTTATGTGAACATTTTTTCGGTAGGGTGATACCTTTTGATATTTCTACTGAATAACGCAAACATTTTGGAAGACATAAAAAACCGCTTTGACTACCATTTGTCAGACTTTTCTTGTTTTTCAAGTAAGCGGCTTCATTCTCGATGTTACTAAATTTTCCTCCTCCATATGGAAAATTCACCATAATGGCTTCGACCTGCAATATTTCATCCGGATAAAATACCGAATTTGACTGATTAACATCAGAGATCAGATTTACGATCAATTTACCGTTAATCTTATCTACTGTCTCATGCTAACCCATATCGGTTTAACTTCCGGATTATTTGGCAATGAAAGTGACAAGGCTATTTGACTTCCCTCATTGCTGTTTAAAACTAATTCTTTAATCATTTCAGAAAATGCACTTTCCATCCATTCAATTAAATTATTAATGTCTTGATGAGAGGAATCTTTTAGTTGATAAGTCATCCTTACACCATCCATTTTAAATTTCCTGAAATGTTTATTTTCTTTTGATAATATTTTAATAAAGTCCCCATCACCTGACTGCACTATTTCACTGAGTTTGATACTAGAAGAAGGTATAGCCACATCATCCGTATTTCTTAATACGTTGGTGCTGACTCACACATATCCACTATGCCGGAAATGTGTGGTTTGTATTGGCTGGATAAAACGCTTATCTTTTCTAAAGTAGAAAGAGCTTCTTGAACAGAAAGGTTTTAGAAGCAGTCCTTATTAGAAAATGCGTATTTAAAAATAATTTTATGTACTTTTAAAATATCTTTTGTGGTTAAAGCAACATTATTTTCAAACATTTGGTTTAACCCTGAACTTAAAACACGTGGGAAAAACTCTTCACGCTTTTTTACAACTAGTTCTAAAATATTTAAAAACTTATCTGATGACATGATGCCGTTATTTTATTAATCTATTTAGACTGGTGATACTGCTGAAAAGTTGCTGTAACAAAAAACATAAAAATAATATATTAAAAACTAGCACTTCAATTTACTTCCAAAATCATGTCTCTCACTTTTTACTTTTGCTTTTTTTCTCTGCGCACTACCTAGGATTAATAAAACTACAGCTTTTTATTTTAAAATACGCACAAGATATCTTGATAAACACAACGTTTGCTTATAAAAGTTCGCTTTCAATAAAAATGACGGTATTTTCATCGACCTTTTATATACCCTAGGCTCCTCTGTTTAAGTGTACGTCTTGCTTACAAAGTATAAAATCCAATCCGTTTGTTGGTTCTTGTTTTTACTTTTGCCATTGAGAAAGTACTAACTATTAAATGCAACATTGTCGCTAACTTCTCTTTTCACTTATGTCGAGTAAAAGTATGATAATAAATATCCGGATGGTTAACTGATACCCTGTGGAACATTAAGTTATTGAAATATGTTGTATATTTTAAGATATCAATACTCTGCCTGTACAAAAGTAGGTAAAGTGGTAGAAAGTATTTTGCGATTTCGACCAAAAAATTGTATATAAATCCGAATTTTTCGCGTATATTTCACAGTTTTATATCAACAATTGAGAGAAAAGTTTTCGGTTAAAAAATATTATTGTATATTATGGTAAGTCAAAAATAATAGTTTTAAAACTTTTTACGTCAATAAAATAATATGATTACCAATTCAGGCAAACTCCACAAAAACTCCACTCCAAAAAATTGTATATAAATCCGAATTTTTCGCGTATATTTCACAGTTTTATATCAACAATTGAGAGAAAAGTTTTCGGTTAAAAAATATTATTGTATATTATGGTAAGTCAAAAATAATAGTTTTAAAACTTTTTACGTCAATAAAATAATATGATTACCAATTCAGGCAAACTCCACATCGGAATTGTTGACGACAATCGGAAACGAGCCAGCGTATAAACTTTTAAGACTTGCAGAACTGGAAACTGATAAGGAATATAAAATCAACTATTTTAAGTACGTGGAAACGCAGTACGGCCAGAAATTAACGGTTTACCTGGATGGTAATTCATATATATACCATCCAAATCGATTCTCCGAAAAAATAAAAATGCAAAAACAGCTGGATGAAATCAACTCTATTCAAAATTATTTTATTGTTTTAACGAGTAGAGACGTTGAGAACAAGTTTCTTCAGTTTTCATTCATTCAAAAATGAAAAAATGTTCATCAATTGTAATAAAAATACTTGACTGCTATTAACCACGTCTTTTATTTCTTCGCCTGACCTTTTTTCAAATCATCGCATTAATTCAAACGACGCAAAAACTTACCTTACCCAACATTTATACACCGCTTCTCTCTATAACCAGCCACTTTCGCTTTCAACACAAAAAAATATAAACAACAAACTTTGCCCCCAGCAGGCCCCCTCGAAGTGTAAACAACAACTTTCCCCCGATCGTCCCCCACGTAAACAAAAATTAGCCCCCTATGGTTCCTACACGGAAACAAAACCTCGTCACTGAAAAAACAAGTTTCATTTGAAATTCGACCGCGAAAAATATAAACCCACCTCTTGAGCAGATACACTACTTGTATTCACATGTGTCCGAACATAACAACTCTACTCTCATTTTTCAGATCAATAGTGTCAAACGGTATAAACACATCTCCATATTCTGGAAGTTGTTTCCAATTCCGCCATTTACTTTACACACAAGTGGTACAAAAAGCAACTTTAGTCTCATCAACTTTCATTTTCCCGTGCATACGCCCATTTCTCATATGATTTACACTATAGTGGGACAAGGGTCTTCTGTCCCTTACAGACGCAACGTTATTTGGTATCCAAAATGTCCATATACTACTAATTTAAACTTTAAAAATACGTATTAGATATAGTTTTGATCAAATATTTTTCTCCTTATTATATTTATGTTGATATGCAATAATTAAGCCTCTTATTATCCAATATACATGTGCCTACTCAGATCTTATTATTGTATGGTCTACGCAAATGAAGTTAAAACTTTAATAATACATATTAGATATAGTTTTGATCACACATTTTTCCTCTTATTATTTTTATTTTGATGAGCGATAGCTAAGCTTCCTGTCATACAAAGTACACGTATATAATCAGACTTCATCATTGCAATGACTGAACTAATGAATTTAAAATTTTAGTAATACATACTCGATATAGCTGATCGTATCTTTTTCTTTCGCATTACAATTATACTGATAGGCAATAAATTAGCGGACTATTATACCTTTGAATTTACGTAGTGATGTTAAGGTCACATTACCTGAACAGATGAACTTAAAATTTTCATCGTAATTACTCGATATAGAGATAGAGAACAATAGAATTTTCGCCCAAGATATGTAGACCGATAGGCGTTAGTGAAGCTTACTATCATATACTTTAACTGCCGTACTCGTTTCATAATAGTACACATTCCTTGAATAAATACAGTTTATAACGTAGTATGAATTGGTAAATACTTTTATTTCTCCTCTCACTTTCCTGCAGCCCTATAACATGAAGGTTGTCTAGGTCCGCTACGCTCTCTCTTTTCAGGTCTAACAGGGATACTTTACAATATCGCCCGCAGTATCTCAGGGTGGTTGGGGCAATGGCGATGGAAGTCCTAACATCTACGCCTTCCCACTGGATGTAGGTAAGTGATGAAAGGGTTCCTTCAGGACCGATTGTGTGCCGGCGTTTTTGTAAGTAGGCACGAATTCTTTTTGTGCATGGCAGGTGGCAGCGGCAGGTTTTTGTGGAACCTCCCCACACTCTCCGCCAATAGCCGAGGCGATCTAGCATGCCGCCCTGCAGTCAACGCTGTCCGCCGAGTGATCTGTCAGCTCATGCTGACAGTCTGGACTTCACGTCCGATGTCAAGTCACTCTACATACTTCCATAACAAGTAGCGGAAGAAATATTCAGGTGTCCAGGAGATCGGAATATCCCACAAATCAAGTGAGTCGTCCAGAAAAAAAAACAAAATAATTCAGAGTTTTAAAGCGATATATTCTTTAACTATAGGAAAAACAGCAATTTCTGCCCATTCAGCAAAAGCGGCTGATTTGGGACTTTTTTTGATTTGGGGTGCTATAGCAGGCAGGTGCCGCTGTGTTTAGACAAATTTGTCGCAAGCCAACAAGAAATGCGTGTGGAAGTCTCTTAAAGCAAATTCTAGCAACAGAGAAGAGTCTACCTTGGCCTGAAACTACAGTAATTTGCTCTTCAATTAATCCACCACATTCTCGTAGCAAGAAGTATTCCGACATTTCGGGCTGAAGTGCGTGTTGTACAGATCCGTAAAGTAAATTGCAGTCTGCTGAGAAATTTATAACTGTGAGGAATTACCGATGGATTTAACTGCCGGTTACCTGGTATTACATGGGGCAAGTAGCATTGTCGGCTAAGTTCTAAAATATAAAAATGTTGTGATTACGAACAATTTGCAGAAAAAGATGTCAATACGTTGACTCTTGAGTATAGCAAAATCTAAAAAGGATACTCATCTTCCAGTCAACTGTATTGCAGATTGTGTTTGGTATGTACATCAATGTAGAAATTTCTGTGGATTACAATATAAAGTATATAAGTAAAATGACAATCGGATAAAGGCTGAAATTAGTTACAATCAATGAAATAAGTAAATAGGTGAAAAACGAATTGAAAAACTTAAACAAATGAGAAAAGGTTATAGGTATAGTGCTCTAAATTTTATCAAAATCAAATTTTATTAATTAATTTTCAAAATAGTTATTTGAAAGTCAGCCTTGATTAGTTTACAGATAATGCTTTGTATTCAGGATCAATTTTAAATTCCCGATATCAAGTACACTAGTTGTAGACGTATTAAGCTTATGTTAAATCTGCAAATTTTAGTGCATCATTGAATTAATTGAGAGATTTAAGAATAATTTTTTTGCACCTTACACAATTTTTATGCCAAATTGCATGTTCTTGACCACAGTGGATTTATTATAATTTAGATAACGGTACAAAATCGAAAATTGAAATTGCTTTAAACGAATACTTTAGTGGCCTCTAGTAAAAATTATTCGTTTGAGCCTAGGCAATTTGTCTGTGAAATACTCAGCAGCGTTTGTAGATGCAAAATCTCATTTGTAGTTTAAGCAACAGTAGAAATGAAATCTGTCCTTTCAATTACGTGAAAGTTTTTTTATTCAAATGTTTGGGGACGCAGGTCCTGTAATGGGTGCGACGTGCGTAGTGTATTTATTTGATAGAATGTACATTCGGCATAATATGTAAGGAGCTTTTAGGAAAACGCAAGAAGACTATTACTACATCACTAGTTCTCATTGTCCTCTAGTAGTATTGATAGTTTGATGTAATATTTGATGGTATTATGAGTGGGAAGTCAGGGAGATCTTAGCTAAATGTTTAAGTGAACCTACATTCAGCTCCAGAAGGCCTTCTCGAGAAACGGAAATATGATGAGTGAACAAAAAAAAAGCAAGGATATTTCTTGCTTGTCTTTTTAAATTTTTATTACTCGTATATTGATCTCTGGCGTACTGGTGTAATTCCTGATATAGTTGATTCTACACAATGTATAATATAGTTACGAGTATTGAGTTATTGGAGTTTGGAATAACTGACAGTTTGTCATGTATAATAATCGCTTCAATTGTATACATTGCTTAGTTTGTTTGTTTTTAAGTGTCATGTGGGATCATTGTGCGAGTTGTTCCTGAGGAGTGTTCATAATGTTTAATTAAAGATTAATGTATGAATTATAATTCTGTAGTGATGAGGACCTAAACATTTATTTTTTTCCTCTTCCGCTCTCCTGGAGCCCTCTTGATGTAGGGATTGAAAAGGTCCGTTTCTCTGCTCTCGTTTTAGGTCAGTACAGGGACACTGAAATTAGATTGCTGCCCTCAGTGTCGTATGGGTGGATGGCGCAAAGCAGCTGAAGGTACGTCACCTGCGCCTTCACGTAAGCATTGGTAAGTAGTGTAAGGATCCCTTCTGGACCAGATATGTGCGACGGCTTTAGTTAGGCACGAATTCTTTTGTATATGGCAGATAGCTGCGCCAGATTTCCGTGAAACCTCCCCACACTCTCCGCCAATAGCCGAGGCACTAGCGTGCCGCCCTGCATGTCAACGCTCTCTACCAAGTGATCTGTCAGCTCATGCTGGCAGTCTAGTCTTCACGTCCAAGCCAATCGCTCAACATAGATCCATAAAACATGTATATCAGGGTTTGTTCCATTATTAGTATCTACTATGTCGATGCCTGTATCAATATAACAAGTAGCTCCAGTGAAACACATAACAATATGTAGAAGGTGAAATTGAATGGTAGCTTTTTGCAAATAGAAGGAATAGGTAAATTTGCCGGGAAAGGTTCACCTCTCCTACTTTTTTGTCGAAAATACCCAATCCATTGGCAAAAGTTCAATTTATTATTAAAATTTAAAAATTCACTAGGTAAATATTGCAAAACTATAGTAAATATGAACAACGCTTTCTCGCAAGAATTATTTGTACAAATTTACCAGCTTTTTCGAAAGCCTGCAGATTAGCGACAAACTAGTTACTCAGATCAACCCTAATCGTCAGTACGTTTACATGAATACTTCAAGTAAAGATCAAGTAATCAAAATATCATGTAAGCGCGCAGTGACTTCAAGTATACTTGAGTCAAGTAAGTCACAAAATTTTGTTCAATTTACTTGAAAAAACGCAACTTCAGTACTTGAGAATTTTTCATTTGTGCAAGTTATGAAAACGGCAAAGAGGCACAAGAAAAAAATTATTGTTGATAATTCAGTTTGTGATTTTTAGCACTTTCCTCAAGATATTTATCTAAAAATCCGCAATTATATATTGAACTTAATGCAGAGTTGTCAAAGGTAAAATGTCACTTCAATGAATCTCAAGTCAAGTAATTGGAATTAATTCAACCAAAAACCCTATATGTGTTTCAAGTGAATTTCAAGTCAAGTACTCAAGTATTCTTGTAAACGTACTGCGTGATCAGCCTCATTTGTTCGGTCAATTTGTCGTTAGCTGTGGTGCTTGCTGATTCTTATCATTTGGTATCCACATATGAAAGTGTGACATCACTGAAGACAGTTTCATACCAGTTCAAGCAGAAAATCCGTTTATTAATAAAATGTTTACAGATAGGATACAATCGTAAAAAGCGCTAATTATTAATCATAACCTAAACTAAGATTATTATATATCAAATAGATGACTTTCATTTCATATATATTAATTACTTGTACATAATTTTTTTATCTTTTCAATTGTATTTAAATACATAGTTCATAATACTACATTCTTAAATAGATTACATATATTTATCATACACACTTATACTTAAAAAACACTACAACCTCTACACTTTGCACTAAAATAATGCTGAATTTTCCTTTTCAATTTTTAATAATTCCTAAACTTCAGCTATAGTTGCAAGAATGTATAAGTGGTTACCTTTAATGCTTGCTATAAAAATAACAAAAAGCAAAATATTAACAGAATTAAATTCTAGGAAAACTTCATTAATTCCATGCAAAGTATAGCTTGTATAAGACCCTCGTGTGGCGCAAGGTAAATGGTATTATAGTATATAACTTCAAAAGCACTGTGAATCATTAAATTGTTAAACCATTTCCAAACGCTTTCGCATCTTCTTTATAATTTTTCTTTTAAACCAATTTTTTCTAACCACATTTATACGCATGTGATGTACTGCGTCTTATTATACTAGTTACATAAATAACTGCAATGTAAAATATAAATGTATGCATGTTGTGTTTTTTCAAATGTATATTTCTTACGTTTAAAATTTACTTTTTTTTTATGTTACTTAAGAAACATCAATAATAAGTGAATAGAATAAGAGAGAGATAAAATCGTAGATAGTGTCTTTAAAAATTTTCCGTCATGACTCGGCATCATTTCTATTTACTTATTAAAGTATTTTCAATACAATCAGTTGTTTAGTTGAAGAAATTTGAAATTATCATGTCGTTTTTCTTATTATATATATATTTATATGTATATTATAGAATTCAAACACATATATCTTTTACTAGTTATTTATGTATATAGTCTAAAAATCTACAAAGATATTAAGATTATGTCACTATGGCTCGTAATATTATCCATATAGGAAGGTTATAATATTACCAATTAGAAGTTTTAACAACTTCATATATATTATACATAAAAGCAAAACAAATAAATTTGAGTGTAGACTTTCTGTTTGCTACTTAAAATGCTTGTCTGTAGTCCATCACATTGAGTTTTGTAATATGTATTTTATAAAATATATGAAATAAACAAACACTAAAAGAAAAACAAAAGTAATAAAATTGATGCGATCATTATTCAAAAGTTAATCTATGTGTGATAATGTAATATAATACTCCTAATTCTACCGGCGCTCCAATAATTTTGAATTTGAATTTGTTATTTGATAAACACGCTGCTGAGTTGTGTGCGATTGTGTAATATGTGTACTGGTATCGAGATTTACGATTGGTTGGCATAGTCTGAATAAATTTAATTTTGAATTATTTTCTACTAAATATTGCGTATGTACTTATCCATTACATATTCATTTATTCACGGTTGGAGTTTGAGCACAAACATTGCAATATTCAAAATATTATTTTTATATTTATTCCACTATTTGCAAAACTTTCTTTTCTAAGCGTCCCCACCAAAACATATCTATAGTATAGAGTATAGTCAACTATATCTGACTACTGACGTTCTGTAAGTACTTAAGTTACCTATTTGCCTATTACCTTATTGCCGCTCTGAAATTGACTAACTAACTATGCTGAAGAGCTAGTATTATTGCATGCATAGGATGTGTTCACCGGCAGCAAAATAGCTTGCAAAAGTGACTCATGTCACTACCAAATCTATCGTGCGTGCACTGTGCAAATGACATATAAACACTTCCTTTTACTATCTTCTGTGTTCACTAGTCGGCTGAGAGTAACTTGTAGCGCGCTTACCCTTTCACTATCGTATTTTTAATAGTGAAATTAAACTAAGTGAAGCGTTACCATAGATACGAATGTAAGGATAACAATAACAGACTGGAATATTATAAGAAAATATGCAATATTGAATCTTCTAGGATCCTTGTATTGTATATATATTTTTATCCATATATTTGTGTACATATAAACATTTGAGTATCCGTGCCAAAGGCACGCAAAGCGTTGGGTCGTAACGGAATATAATACAAGCCAAGAAGTCGTCGAAGGCACCGACACATTAAAAGGCCCTTGACGTGCCGGGTACAACATGCAGTAAGAGCTCACTCTCACTGCTTTTTGTATACTCGTTATGGAGGAAAAACTAAAATTTCATCTTAAACAGGTCCTAAAGCCCAAAACTGTCGCTCCACAGCAAAATGAAGTTAAAACAAATTGCAGCCAAATATATTTTCTTTCGAAAAGTTAAAAAAAAAACAAATAGCATGTATGAACAAATTTATGGAAATTATAACGTTTGAACAAAATAAAAGTAACTTTTATATGAAAAACTCCTGCAGTAATACAAGGCAAGAAGACTGTGGATGTTTTTCGACTTTGTTCATGGCTTGTATATTCCGGGGGTTAGTTTAGCGACATACGATTAGGTTTTTTCCGTGCCAAATGAATCCTAAGTGATTAACTTGGCAGCGACATACGATCAGGTTAAAACCGGACCGATTTCAAAACATGAAAACAACCGTAGCTGGCCACTTAAAGAGGAGAGTCTACAGTTTACAGTTTTTATAAAAAAAAAATTATGTTAACGACCTTTTTTCAAAATAATAGAGGTTAAATTTAAAAAAAAGGTAAGAAAATCCGAAATTTTTAGTATGTGTACAGTTATCGTTCGAGGTGGTGTTTTTTACTGAAATATAACCGTAAGTATAATTGGACATTAACGCTCAGTGGTCACAAATGTGGACGTTAAGTTCTTTTGTGATTTTTTTTTCTTTTTAATATAAAATGAATAAATCGCAATAAAACAGAAAATTAAGTCAATCCTTTTCTTACTACAAAAAATCTTCTCGGAAAAGCTTAAAGTAAAGCTCTTCATGTAAGCGAAGAGATAATGTGATCCCACTTTTCATAAGCAAAGTAGATGCTCATGTTCGTAAGAGTAGGTCTGCCCCTGCCCTCTGCCAACTGCCTTTGCATACTTTTAAAACAGAAAATATTTTCGCGCTCTTGCAAACCGATTAAATGAGAGCAAGCAAAAGCTGCTTAAAAGCTGCCTCTCTTAACAAAGGAATTGTTGTTTTTCTTCATAGGCACACTTTCTGCTATTCGACTGGACATCTAGTATATTAAATTTGTCTAAGCCTCGACAAACAAAAAATTTTACGGCAGGGGGTGGGGCCATAGGCTTAGGAGTTACAGGGCAATTATGAAGAAAAGCTAGTTTTCACCAAATTCCTTGTATCTTAAAAGGTCACAATTAAGAGCTCGTTGCACGCAGAATTTCATTACGCCCTATGTGCTATCTGCAGCCGTTAAAGAGTTATTGGCTCTTCTCAAATCTATTCTCAAAGGTATTTTGGTATAAATTTGTAATGGCTTATATTAGATGTTTTTTTTGGTTCCGTGTAGTGTTCTGCAAAACACAGGCGATTGCGAAGTGAATTGATTTGTAGAGCGCATAGCAGTAGAAAAGCTTTGAAAGTATAGAGAAAATAATCAAGGTGCCATGACTTTACTTCTTATAAAACGCTAAGCCTGTCAAACTTTTTTCCGAATTTATCAAGCTCTATTTTAACATTTTGCAAGGATTGAAGTCATGGCATAAACTCACAATAAATATAACAACCTAACAATTTCACGTAAAGAGCAAACAAAATAAATCTAAACTGTTAGCTGCCAACTCGACTACTCAATCCGCGTTTATAGGACACCATTTCGACTCGGACTACGCCAGTCGACCCATATTCAACTCGAGCCGCGTATACATGGAGTTGAACCCGAGTTGAACCACGTTTCAACCCTGCATGTTAAAATGGTAACTTTTGAAGCCTGACATTCAATTGGAGCTTTTCAGCTAGCCCTTTTCGCCAACTTTCTTCTAAACGTTTTTGACATTTGCAACTTTATTATGGTGAGAACTTTTATTAAGAAACGACAGTAATGCATCCGATTTCAAAATTACAATAAGTTATGTCTTTTTGGATATCTTTTTCGATGCCAATTATGTGTAAAAATAATACTGAGTTTTTTTTTTTTATGTCCCACAAGAACTGCTTATCTTTCACCAACTCTATTATTTTACTTCCATTTTAATTTGTTGGTAGGTGTTTACTTCTCAATTGTCTCACAAATCGTGTAAACAGAAGCGATTCTCACAGTTGGCGTTTGCAGCCACTGAGCATGAAATTTGTTTGCAATTTGATCAAATTTCATGCCAGCTTAAAGCTGTCAAAAAAGCTGAAGCTCCAATTGTGTTCTTCTCTACGAGTAAGAAGCTTCTACACTTACCTCGTTCACATGAAGCGGACTGGACTGGACTGGAATAGGCCTAATTCGTATAGTACCATGTGTTCACATGCCATGGACTGGATTAAATCGACAAGAGAGACATCTTTCTATTGACAGTTTTTAATCTAAAGTCCACCTCTCATTTGAAGTTATTTTTAGTAGATATTGAAAGACGGATCATGGAAAGAAGTATAATTTTACGATTTCTAAAATATTGTATGAAAGCACGAAGGTGTTCGAAACGAAAAATGAAAGTACTACCGAAAAATATCCAAACGTAAATCCACTTCGATCCACTCAAGTGTTCACATGTGATTAATTCCACTCCACTACCGAATTAACGCCGGTGTACGGTAATTCCTCACATGGCGAATTATCTCACTCCGAAGTACGCTAATTCACTCCAGTGCGCTCATGTGAACCGGGTAACTGATTTACATTGTCAACAATTTTCAATCTGGCTGAAATGCTCCAATTGTGTTTCAGGCCTGAGCTTCTGTGTCATGGCTTGGGAAATATCTGCCGGGCCGGGGGTTTTGAGCACAAACAGCTGTATGAATGTGAATGTGTCCAAACAAGATTATATAAGACATACCTTGGTCAAAGTTAACTTTAACAACAAGTTAAGAAGCAGGCGAGATTTCCGAAATTAAATAAAATGCACATTACAAGAAAAGGAAGAAAGAAAGAAAAAATCAAACTCTCTTTAAAACTTTTATGAATAAAGCCTAGTATGGAGTTCGGGTATTGGTAAAATTTAACGCGGTCTCCAAAAAGTAGCATTTAAACGCTGGTAAAAAGTTGACGTAAGTTTTATGTGGAGAAAACGAAGTGACAGTTGTTGTAATCACAATTAATCGGAAATATTTTTAAAAATGTTAAGTGATTATTATTTATAAAGGATACAAATCATCATATCGACGACGAATTTGTTACTGTGGCAGGTCTAAGTGTGTATCGTCGTCAAGGAAATCCCCGGGAAAAACTAAATAAACTCGCTTTGTGAATAATCGAAGAAATGTCAAAGTTTTACCAGCATTTTAATGCTCCGCACATTAAAATGGTCAATAAATGAGCGGAGACTCTCAAAACGCCATCTATCTTATAATAGAAAAATGGCACTTTTTACCAGTGAACTCCGTACTGCACTAGTAAAGACCTCAGTAAAATTTTTGCTTGGGATTTTACCAGCGTTAAAATTTGTATGGAAATGTCACTTTTTACCTGAACTCCGTACTGTTTTACTCGAACTCCGTACTAGGCTTAAAGATAAAAAAGTGAAAGCGCAAATTGCATGCAACCAAACAGAATGGCAAATGTTTCATTTTCGCAAATAAATGAGAAGGGGCGGAGTTTTCACGTTTTACCCTCATAAAATATTCCCGCGCTTTTGTGAAAACCGGTATAGAAAGCATAGCGGAATGTACTAAATATTTTATGTTACTTGTTCTTAAATGAATTCATAAAATAATTTTATGGAACCACAACAGAATACGAATTTTTAAAATATTTTATTTTCATTTTATGAAGAAGGGATTTTTTCGCCACAAAATAACATAAAATATTATTTTATGAAAAATTACAGAATAGGGCCCATAACTCTTACGGAATGTGATATATATTTAGGCTAAAAATATCAATTTTTTGTAAGTAAACCTCAGTCTCGTTCAATTTCGTAAAGTTATTTACTTCTATTGTAGTTCAGCCTTGAGCGAGTCTTACCGCACCTTTACTGACTGCAATTTGACTTTTAAACTTAACGAAAGTTCCCCTCACACGAGTAAAAATTAATTTGCGTACGCCTGTTAAATTGAAGGCCGCGTTCGCTTAAAGTAAGTATACATCTATTGTAGTTCAGCCTAATATTAAAAAATGCGGTAGAAGGGGCAAGCGTACTTCCTCAGCATGGGAAATAGTAAAATTGAGTACATTTTCTGCAACTGGTACATTTTTTTGATATAAGTAGTCTTTAATAATATCAGCTGGTGTGGATATTGTAAAATGTTAACACATTTGTGTTTGCGCTTTTATACGAAGGGAGTGTTTTTTATTATTTAGTAAGAAATTTCGTAAATTAAAAAGATAAAACATACAGGGTGTCCCGTATGTGGTCTGGCACCCGAAGGCTACGGATAGGTTATGATGATGATTTAAACTTTGGTAGATAGATAATCGTTGGACCTTTCCAATCGTCCATAATTTTTTTCCCTCCCCATTTCAGTTTTGAAGTTATGGCTCAACAAATTTAAAATTTCGGAATTTTTACTCGTTTTTTTTTCTTTAACACTATTTTTATAAAAAAAACGTCATCAATACCAATTTTTCATATTGTATTTGAAAATCCCAAAAGCTTAGCCTTAAAATGACCTATCACATTCTGTAACGCTTTCAGCGTTTTTTACACTTTTTCTTAAGCATCTCCAGCGAAAATGGCTAAAAAAGTTCAATAAGTGCCAGAAAGTAGGCAATTATCTTTTGGAAATATCCTTTTCCTTTTGGGATATTCAAATACAATATGAAAAATTGGTATTGATGACGTTTTTTTTTATAAAAATAGTAGTTAAAGAAAAAAAAAACGAGTAAAAATTCCGAAATTTTAATTTTGTTGAGCCATAACTTCAAAACTGAAATGGCGAGGGAAAAAATTATGGACCATTGGAAAGGTCCAACGATTATCTATCTACCAAATCATAAATTATCATCATAGGGTGTAACATTCAGAAGTTACAGGGTGAATTATAAAAACATATCCAAATATTTTAAAGTCCCGTTATCTCGGAAATCGTTACGATTTCCCCTCCCCACCCATACAATTTTTTGTTTGTCTAAGCATAACCTATCCGTAGCCTTCGGGTGCCAGACCACATACGGGGTACCCTGTATAAGCAAAAATATTGTTACGTACAATATAAAGAGACAACTGGTGACATCTACTAGCAATGGAGAGTAAACAACTTTAGGTTCGGAGAATCGATGATGGAATCTTCGGGAAGGTTCAGGAATAGAATGAATAGAAAAGAAGATTCTGGAATTGAACACTCCAGAATAATCTGGAGAGTTTCTAGGGTATAAATATAACAGTTGTCTTAAGCCTAGTATCGGATTCGAGTAAAATGTGACATTTCTATATAAATTTCAGCGCTGGTAAAATCGCAAAATTTTACTGATTATTTTTACTAGTGCAGTACGGACTTCACAGGTAAAAAGTGAATGTTTCTCTATTTTAAGATAGATGGCGCATTGTATGTCTCCACTTATTTTACTGAACATTTTAATGCGCGGAGCATTAAAATTCTGGTAAAATTATGACATATTCTGTTTCTATGACAATTTTCAGATTGTTTTTTAATTTATTGAAGGATTTAATTTTAATTGAAAATTTTTAGATTGTTTTATTTATTTATTGGAGGATTTAATTTCTTTTAACAATTTTCAGATTAATTAAGTCCATTCTTAATTCTATATTGTAAAAACGTTTATTTAAACTTTATACACAATTTGAAGTTTTTCAGTGATAAGATTTTTAACATCTGTCACTTTCTTTTCTCCAAATTAATCAACGTACAAAATTTTGCCAGCGATTTTAATGTGAAAAATTTGGAGACCACATTAAATTTTACTTTGCCCGAACTCGATACTAGGCTTTAGACGTTGCAGTGTTAACAAGCGAAAGTAATAAGCTGGTGAAAGTGTTGTAATTGGATTGCGATAATTGAAAGTACAGTATTAGCGATAATTAAAGTTGAGTTGATTATTTGAAGGTTTATGAATTTTATATGATTAGAGTGAAATAAAGAAATTGTATATTAAATATTTAATATTCTGTTTTAAATAACAAACCAAAGGGCACGCTCGCAACAATATTATTCCTTAGCAATCAGGAACATACCCACACTTTCTTTTTTCTTAGAATTTTATTCTCCGAAATTGCTGCACAGTTTATGACCTTTGCAATATTTAATTTACTTGAAATCATTTTCTCTAAAAATAATTTTTCACATTTCGCAAGCTCCACACCAGATGATATTATGCATGACTACATATGTACATACATTTGACCATTTCTCAGGTTCCACTTCGGTAAAAAGTTGAAGTGAGTGGAACTCCTTTTCGTACTGGCGCAAGTAAACTAGTGGATATATCAAGAAGAGGTGACGGATTGAAATCGAGGTTACTTGGGACAGAAACTTCGCTTGTGAAAACTATACTTAAGGAAGGCCTGCGAGTTTTGAACGAAAACTTGTGTAGCTGATGTTTTTGATTTCATGTCTTGCCCTATTTTACATTCATCAGCAATTTTAAATTTAATTTATTAAACGTTTTAGAAAAGACGCATTTTTAATAGATCTTCCATTTTGAAGTCTGAGTTTGATTGTCGGAATTTTTAATTCCGGCACCCACACTAAGGAATATTCTATGTTATGATCGCAGCATAAATATAATAAATTTTAACTTGGAATTTATAAATATAATTACAATATAACCGCCATCGTAACCTGTACAGTAGTTGAGATTCTTAATTCGATATGATGCTTCAAAAGTCCAGGAACTATAGGATTTCACTTCGGAAAAAGTTCAACCAAGCTAAAAATTGGTATACACTTACCTTTGAGCTCTCCAAATAAGGTGTGAAAATCCTCGGAATTTGGTTGTCCGCATAACTTGGAAAACGCATAACGGGGAAAAATTACCTTTTTAGGTTTTTTTGCGTATATCTTCGTTCCTGACGGTCTTACGGCTATAAAAAAAGAAAGAGCGGGACATTCTCTACAAAAGAGTTGGAATAGTTTATTGATAACACTAATAGATTTCCCGTAATCTGGCATTGGCAAACTCCAATAGAAATTTCGTATCGATATTTAATTGCATATAATGATCGAAAACGAGGTATCTGTGCGGTATCTTCTGACGTTTTAATAATTGAAACAGCTTTGGAGTATTCACGCACAAATAGAATGGTTGTTGTTGGGGAAGACGTGGATATGTTGGTAATTTTGGTTGCTCGCACTCCCATTGATAAAGATATCTTCTTCCTCAAACCGGACAAGGGAAAAGTCGAGCGAAAATTTTACTCTTCTCGAAGTTTCAATGATTACGCAGACATCATCATGTGATACGTCTGCACTTTTTCATAAAGGGAAAACTGCAGCTCTGAAACTTTTTGTGAAACGTCAAGACCTACGTGCTGCAGCACAAATTTTCAACCACTGATGTTCCTCGAGAATCAATTTCTTCGGATGGAATGCGAATCTTTCTAGCTGTGACTGTGTGCTGTGACTGGAATGCATACCGTCATCTTTGCTTTAAGAAAGCTGTGGGCAGAAACAAATCGGTAAATTTGAGCTTATTACCACCAACATCTGACGCAGCTGAAGAGCACCTGTGTAACGTGTTTACTACCTACCAGTAAGATTGAGATGGGTACTCAAAAACGGCATAATGGAGCCAATAAAAACATCGCAACCTCCTGCCCCGAAGCCCGTTTTGAACATATTTTTTTTAATTGTTCGAAAAGCTACGGCGCATTGTGCGGCTGTCGAAAGTTGGGCCTCCAATGTGCGGCTGTCGAAAGTTGGGCCTCCAATGTTCGGCAGTTTAGTTGGGACTTTTCACACCTTATTTGGAGAGCTGAAAAGTAAGTGTATATACCAATTTTTAGCTTGGTTGGACTTTTTCCAATGTGGACCCATTTTTTGCCTAAATTTCCTGGACTATAAATAAAACTCAACTTTCAAGTTAATTTAAAAAGATGTCAGAGTAGCCGTAAATAAATAATAGGTTTTGAACACTGACATATATAATATGGACTGACTGATTTTCTATTTCATATGGCTCCACTTTTTTTGCAGGGGTGTGACAATTATCTTAATTTCAAGTTTTACTTACGCTCTAATATTCATATTAAAACTTCAACAAATTACAAATGCAATCGAAATTATTTCTATTCTTGGAAGTTTATCTCCTACAACATAAAAAAAATATTAAACTTGATTTTTAAAGAAACAAATTTAAGTAATGTTTTTCTGCCTGTACCTAAAAGTAGGTCTGGGAGACAGAGAAAGGGTTACAAATATTGTATTGCCATCTATTATTATTATATATATTCATTTGGAAAAACCACTGAACCTAAACTGAACTATGGTAGATTTTGTATAGAACTTATTATTTGTAGTTCAGCGGAATAAAGTAGTTAAACCAAAAAGAGACAACTATAAACAAGTGATCCCATAATAATGTCAAATAATGTAAGCAATTTCAGTAGTGTCAGCAGTATATTTTATATATGTCAGTGGTTTTGAATTTAAAATAAAATAAGATGTAAATCACTGACATATACCTATATAAATGGACTGTTTGATCTACTGTTTCATGCGGCACCAATTTTGATTTCAGAAAGTATGCTCTCACTGTCAATGCTACCAACTGTCGTAAACTGGCGTTATATTTAAATTATTTGGGAATTTACGTATTTCATGTCAGTGCGAATTTACCACAAAAGTATTTGGGACTAATTGTATCGTTAAATTTTAATTATGTGTCGAAGGAAATGTTTTTTACAAGCAATTTCCGTTCCTAATCGTTACAGTTCAGTGGGAAAGTATGCTCTCACCGAAAAAGACGAATATGAAAGTGGTGCCATTTGCTTTCATGCATTTTTGGTTCAACAAGCAGTCCATTTATATACATGTCAGTGATGTAAATTAAAAACAAAACCAAAATTTAGTAACCTTTGAAAGTTCTTGACACTAATGTCGATTTCCATTGAAATTTTACAAAAAGTGCACGCCAATCAATGACAAACGAGTTCAATGAAACAACTTTTAACGCGATGAGAATGTAGATACATAGTAGCTCATATCCGTGTAATTCCTCAGATTGACATTTTCTGAAAAACAACACTGAGCGAAGTATGGCACATTATAATTATAATATATGTATATAATTATATAAGCGCAGAAATTAAATGTTTAACAGGATTTTCCATTTCATTTTATTAATTAAATGAGTTGTTACAACTTTACCTTGCTTTAAAATTAAGTTTACTTGAATTTGTTTTGACATTCAGCAGAGACATTTCTCATAGATAGATGTGTGCGTTTTCCGGTGTAACACCGCCGATTTTTCGAGTGTAGCACCTAGCAGTTCAGGTCAATGAAACAATTTCAGTATAGCACTGCATGAAAAGTGATCAATGGAAATCGGTATAAATGAAAACTAAAAAAATGCACTGCTTTTGAATTAATGGACTGCTCTTTAATGAATTATACAAAACTTGTTCAAGTCAAATATAAGTCTATCTCCACTAAAATTAGCTTATTAGCATTCCTGGGTATCGATCACAAAATTCGACACCCTCAATCGACACATTGAATTTTTAAATCGCTTATTTCCACGCGTCAAGCGCTTATTAGAAATAATTATTTCAAAATAATCTGCCAAACGTCCGTAATTGACAGATAAATACAACACACACACCACCTTTTTCTAAAATCTAAGCCCGCAGCATTTGAACTGAACAGTTTCTAATATTTTGCCGAAGGTTTCAAATCAATATCATAAAAATTGTGGGAAATAAAAAGGGGGAGCAAAATGCTTGCAAATTTATTAAGCGTTAAATGCACATTCATTAATGAAAGTAAAACTAAAATAGTATGCAAAATTGAAAACAGAAATTTTATTTAAGTCGTCGCATTATCTATTGATGCAACATGCTATTAAAACAACATCGCATTAAAAAGCATATTTAAGAGTGAATAAATTTGCAAACATTTCGTTCGCCCCTTTTTTTGAGGCCATTCCCTTTAACTCGTACACGAATTTGTCTATTTATATATTTCTTTACTATTTTCGACACTCTCGTAGACCCACTTTTTTCGTCATCACAGCGAGCTGAAATTTGGCACACAGGTTCATGTCGCGTGACAATTGAATCTATCAAAAGTTGAACCGGAAATTTCCATGGAAAACCCGGAAAATCGGGAAAAATCATTTGAAAATTTGGTACAAATTTGATTAGTGATAAATCCGTTTCAGGAAAAATGCAGTTTCCGATTTTTCCGAAAAATTTTCCGAATTTTCCGGTAAAAAAGTTTTCTAAATTATGCAGGTTGATAGGGAGCTTATCAACTGGCATCATTACTTTCTCTCCGACCATGGTGAAAACTTGCAGAAAAAATCGAGGAAAATTCATGTAAAACGCTTTTCCGGAGTTTTTCAGACCAAGAAAGCGTTTGAGCGTTTTGCAACCTAAGACAAATTTGTAGAGCGAAATGAGTTGCATAAAGTTGCTTTTGTGGAAAACTCCGTGGAAAACCCGGAAAAGCGGGGAAATCATCGGACAAATTTTCATCGATATGATTAGTGATAAATCTGTTTCAGGAAAAGTGCAGAATTTTCCAATTTTTCTGGAATTTCCGGAAAATTTTCCGACAAAAAAGTTTTGTAAGCTATGCGGAATCATTTTTTCCGTCCTACTGGCATCAATACTTTCTCTTCAACAATCATGAAAACGTGCATGAAAAATCGAGGAAAATTCATGTAAATTTTTAAAAAAAAATCATAGTAATAGCAAAAGTCTGTGGAAAACATGGAAAATCGGGAAAATTCATGTTATATGGGATCAAGTTGGAATACAGCTAAAAAGCGCTGTTTAAAACATAATTTGAATTTCAGAAAACCGTTGCAGTACATCAACGATTTGATACTCGAAAAATTTTTGTTTTCGGATCGGCACCAAACATGACTTAAAAATTGTTTTAAAATATCTCCATGCAGCACGTAATAACAATTTAGTTAACGTGAAAAAGGCAGAAAATAAAATATGTAAAAAACGAGTTTCAAACAAAACTGAGGCCAAGCCGCATGAAAAAGTAGAAAATAAACTTTTCTTCACACACAGAGGTGGACTCAGATTTTATTCGCTGACAATCACCGATATATTTCAGTATGATCAATCAGGGGTAACAACTGATTTGATTCATGAAGAGAAAGAATATTCAAGAGAAATGTCCCAATCAAAAAATCTGAGTCCACCTCTGTGTGTGAAGAAAAGTTTATTTTCTACTTTTTCATGCGGCTTGGCCTCAATTTTGTTTGAAAACTCGTTTTTTACTTATTTTATATTCTTCATGTTATAATTACTTTTATAACATTAAAATTGAGACTCCTGTAATTTAAAATTTATTGCTTTACATTTACAGCATTATGTACATCTTCATATTTTATGTGTAAAGAGTCGCAGCATTTTTTACATTTTTGCTCATATCCCCGAATAGTTTAAATATGGTGCCAGTTTACTACAGTTGATATTATTGACAGTGAAAGCATTATGTATTTTGAAATCAAAATTGGTGTCACATGATATATCAGATCAGTCAGTCCATTTATATGGTATATATGTCAGTGGATTAGAACGAAAGCTCACGCTATGACATTTTTATTCACATTGATTATCTGATATTTGGGCACTAGTGTGTTTTGGAAGACGGAATCGAGAGCATTATTTTCTGCTTTCAGCCTTAATGAGGATATTTTTACAAGTATTTAACAGGTCACTTGGTTTGTTTTGGGAAAAATAACCCTTAATTCAGATTTTACAACTTTAAAATATGAGATATCAAGTTTCTATTTTTCCTAGAAACTTCATCAGATGAGTTTAAAATGGGTACTTACCATAATAAAAGTTGAATATTGGTTGATAACTTATAAAAGAAATAACCGAAAAAAAGCTTAGGGTTAAAAAATTGTTAAGAAACAACCAAGCCCAAGTACTGAATTATGAAAAAATTAATAATATAAAATTTTCCAAAACCAAGCCGAAACACAAAAAATTGTTATAGGAATTTCGACTGGAAATCAACTCTACTTTCACCTGTTTCAGTATTGCGGAGTTCTTTTGGGACACCCTGTACAGTCGTCATGAAAATATAAAATAATATAAATAATAACTTGTAAATAACTCGATATTTACACTTAATTACTTTTTCACAAATTCCAAGTTGAACGTAAATTTCGATGGAAATTTAATAGTAAAATATAATTTTTGATATGAAAAGTAATGCTTTTTTGAGACGTTGTTTATAAGTACAACATAATTATCAAAAATACTTTGAAATACTTTGAAAGCGTTTCCGCAAAATATGCACAAATTCACTTAACTACTTATTGCTTACAGCCGTAGAAAGCAATTCATTTTAATTTCGTCTGTCCTCAGAATGTTATTCCAGGACTTCATATTTATGATTACGTTTCCTCACCAAAGGATGAGCTATCAACGAAATCTTTTGATCTTCTGAAGTGCCTATGAAAGAAATGTGAAAATAAATATGATCGCAAATGAACGAAGTACTCTTTGAATACGAATCCAGGACCTTAAAATGCAAAACTATTATTTACAAATTAAAATAAAATGGTTCATAGTTTCTTTGACTGCCTGAAATCTTATTACTTGGAAGGTATAGCATGTAGGCACCGCATTTAGAATAAAATTAATGAAAATGAATTCTCGCAAGGTTGTGGATGAAGATTATTAATGACTTTGTTTTATTAAAATGAATGTGTCAAAACGATAAATGTAAAGGTTTCTTCGTACGATATAGTGTTCTTACTATGTATTTAACGGGAAAGGTTTTGCAAAAAGTAGTCATATTCGTTTCATTCGATTGAAACAATTTTTAACTTACTTAAACTTTTGTTTGTAATGTATAAGATATGTGAATAAAAATTCCAAATTCAGTGGAAGAATAAACTAATTGTCAGACTATGAATGACCCATCTTCATAAAAATATTATAATAAATAATTAATAAACAAAATAATGTTCAATCGTTAAATATCACAATTATCTAAATATCGATAGTGTTAAAACAAGTTCATTAACAGCGAGATTTTGTTGGCCTTTTTCCTTGTATCAAGAAAAGTAATCACATTATTGATCCGAATATATTTTTTTACATATGTAAGATGCGTATAGTTCAAAATCTTCTAAAAGGTAAAAAAAAAAAATATTTTGAGTATGTATAATATTTTAACCCATAGTGCTATAGTAATAACTTCATTATGTCTGTTCACAACAGAAACTTTTAAAATATGCCCTTTTACCTTTCAAAAAACAATGTCAGTTAGATTTATAATACAAATATATTTAAAAGTAATATACAAATATAATTTAATCTGTTTTTATCAGGTGATAAGTACTTAATTTCAAACAAAATAAATTTTTGGTATTGACTTAAAGGTAAAGGACATAGGGAACAGACATTTCATCACTGCAGTGCAAAATTTTGGGAATTCTTAACACTCCAAGAGCACACAATGATGAAATGCAGGAAAAGTAAAGTTTAAAAAAGTAATTAAAAATTTCCAAATTGTTGTGTCAACAGTGATAATATTTACAACATCTTATGTTGTTTTATCCGTTATTTTTGATTCAACTGACCAAAAATGTTACATACATCTTCATTCATTTTCTTGCATTGAAGAAAACAGTTCACTTTTTAGTCATAATTTTCAGATATTCTAGCGCGTTGTGAGCCGCATTTGCTTGCGCATCCTTGGATGTAACACCAGATCCATGACATACGGCAACTGGTAAAGTTGACAGTTGAACAAGACATTGTTGTCGGCCTGTTGCTGTCTTCTCTTCGATATCGACATAAGTAACTTCAAATTGATGTTCAGTCGCAATTTCTTCCAAAATTTTTACATAATTTAAGTCCCGATCACTTAGGCAAGTAGTCTGTAAATGAAAATTGAGCCATAGAAATTTCGAAAGAAAATATACATAAAAAATATAAAGAAAAGTATGGTTTAGTGTACTAAACCCTTTTGTCATACTATTCAAATGTTTTAAAGCCTTTCATCAATTTTTTCTTTATTTATAACTAGCAGCTATACGCGGTATAAGTGTAGATAAAGAAATGACAGAGGACCTTAGCAGTATACAAAAAGCTGATAAGGAGGATGTCTAATATTGCGTATTTTACAAATAATTAAAAAAAGTTTGGTTTACATAAAGAAAACATTTTGATACCTAGACCAAGTTTTCTAGAGCATAAAATAAACTTTCAAATGATGCAGGAAAACTTGTGAAAAGTTAGAATTGACTCTGTGAAATTAGACTTCGAACAAATTCCAACAAAAGTGAATTTTTGTGGAGACCTTTATTTTTATGTCCTAAGCATATCCTGAAAAGAGCCATTAATTTGAGGTGTGGGTTTATTGTTTTTATTTTAAAATTATCAATTTAATTTTTAGAGGGAAATAGTTGGCTGAAAAGTTGTTTATAAAACCCACAACTAAAATTAAGGGTACTTTCAAGATATTCTTAGGACATCAAAATAGAAGTTTCCACAAAAATCCAGTCTGGTTGGAATTTCTTCCAAGTTTTGCCTTTTTGTGTCTAATTTTATTGGGCTAATAGTATCATTCCTTTTTTGACAAAAATCCGCGATTACTGTTCTTCATGAAAAACAATCAGAAATTTCAAAGTTAAAACATATCGCGGCTGACTTTTATTGTGCAGTAAACGCACATACATACCTACAAGCTTTTTTCAAATGTTTGCATTTGAGTGCTGTAACACATCGTTCCTGATCTTAATAATTATGGAGATATATAGCTTCTAAATTTTACCATATGCTACGGAAGAAAAGTAAATTTTACTAAATAATGGCCGTATATGCCATATAACGGTGTGGCGTTTAAGGAAACATTATACAAGAGTTTTGCCTGTTTCAGATACAATTAAATGGCCTTATTTCTATATGCAAGCAACCCATTCCCAAAATCCGCAAGTTGTTTATAGCTAATTGAGACATGACAGACTCATATGTATATATATATAAAAAGAAAAAAAGCTTCTCTCAAAGTTTTTTTACATAGTACCACAACAATACATTAAAAACTTTCAGATTCATCGGACCATGGCTCATTTACATCCGCTGAGCTTTTGTTTAGAGAATCTTAGTCATTCAGTAAGGCAAAAATAATTTTGTTGATGTTGGGATTGAGTTGATTAGGGTTGGGAGGATAAGAAAGCAAGCTTAAGATTATTAGAAGACCATTTTTCTGTACGTATGTAGGGCGCAGGACCTATTCAAACCAAATTTTTGTCAGTTTTACATAAGAACACTGAAAATAGTAAGAGTATGTCTTATTTCTCGATGGTTTTGCTAAGACTGATTGATTACCCACTGCACGAGACAAATACAAGACAAGGCCAAATATGTAAAGACAGAAGACAGATCTGTCTCATGTCATTTTCACACCAAAAAAGTCAAAAGTGAAACAAAATGTCTTGTCCTTTAAAAAAACTAATCTGATGTGGAACAGAAATGATAAGAACAGAATCACTTCACTGTACCAAACATAAAACACTGAAAACTTCAACGAATAGACTAAATCGTCTAAGCATTTGAGAGTATACACCTAAAGCGAAACGAAAACGTAAACTTTACTAATTGCTTTTTCACTGATACACCCAAGCCCCTACAGCATACACTATAATCACAGCGTAACAAAAACGTATTGAAAACGTACCTTCCTCTAAGCATTTGAGAGTGTACACCTGAAGTGAAACGAAAACGTATGGAAAGCGTACTTCTGGATTTATAGACCTGTGTGCAAACAGCTATTTTGTGCATGTTAATTTGTTTGTGACTCTGATAACAAAACGCCGCGTTAATATTTGTTTATTAAAATATTGAAGTGCACAAAAATGTGATTAGGTATACTTATATTATTATTATTATTATTATTGCACTTTTGTTAGTTTACTAAGCACTTTTGTACTGTATCGATAATTCCAATTATCTATTATATATCCTACTCAATGTACCTATAAAAGTTGTAACATAGTGTAAGCTGATGTTCGTTAATAAAGAAGTGAAATTTTCCTCTTATATTAATATGTTTTCATGCGGAGTTCAATCCGAATTGAATCCGAGTTAGTGCTCATGGAAACAAAAATTGAGTTGAGTTTCGTTGAATCAATCAGTACGTTTACATCAATACTTGAAGTATACTTAAAGTATTAAAGAATTAATTCAATCAACCGTCCTACCTGAGCTTCAAGTGGATTTCAAGTCAAGTACTCAAGTATTCATGTAAACGTACTAAATATTAACTCCACGAAACCAGTCGAGTTGAATTTGGTTTTGTGTAAATATTTGTTAGAAACGTGTGGATGGGTCTTTTATCCAACACAAATCCAGCTACTTTGTACGAACTATTTCAGCTGTTAACTCAACTCAGAAGCCTTTCATGGAAACAGAATGGAGTTAACTCAACCAGCAAAACTTAACGCTAACTCAATTGTGGCTCATGGAAACTGTTATAGTCGTAGCGTGCTGCATGCAGCAGCATGCTACATGTGCGCCGCTGACAGATGTAGCAGTGCTGACATTAGTCCACACGGCGAATGTGCTGCCACGTTTGGCACTGTAGTGCTCTCAGTGTCCCACAAAGGCATTGCAATTCATGAGTCATTATTTACGTATGCATTTTGTTATCATTTGTCAGCATCTCGTCTCGCCTGCTCTGACAAAACAGAACACAGAATCATCAATCCGTTCCGAACTGGAATTGCATTTTTCAATTCGGTGTAGCAATAATTACATTCGTTTGGACCATCGCTGATTACGAAGCAGCACTCTTTTACAGTGAATTGTATAACTGGCACAATAATTCACTTGCTAATATTGGAAAGCAGCACATTGAATTAGTTTTTGGTGAAACAAATTTTTTATATTTAGTACATACAAATTTTGTTTTTTGTTTTTGCAAATATCAATTTCCATAGACATTTAAGTATCATAGATGTAGACTATAAAATTTCAATTTAGACTTAGTATAATCTCCATATTGAACTTAAAAATTTAATTTCCGCTTGTGAATGAATCAAATATTTTAGAAATTTAATTTACAGATTTTGAAGTGATCAAAGTTTTTTTTTACATAATTTGTGCGATCTACATCAATAGAGTTTCTTAGCACCGGGACCCTTGAGCCTCCCTAACTGGTGCTGTTTATCAAAACTCTGACAAAAACTTTGTTCGAATATTCGGAAATCGATAGCTTGAGCCGAAATTAAAAAAAAAAATCTTAATCTCGATATTGATCTGAAATGACCGACCCTCTTTTTGGGAGAAGGCACCTAGCTGTAGAATCTCAATTTAGTGTAAAAAAGATCACAAAAGACGAAAGTAAATTTGCGCATACGGTCTCCGCCCTTCCAGTCGATGCAATCAATAGCGAATTAGATATATTGAGCAAACCTCCTACTAAGGAGAAATACAACACTTTACGCGATGCTTTAATTAAGAGACATTCTATATCAGAGCAACGTAGGCTTGAAATGCTCTTGTCTGCTGAAGATTTGGGTGATCGTAAGCCATCCGATCTGTTGAGACACATGCAATCGATCGTAAGTTCAATGTCTTTGGTCGGCGATGACCTTATTCACTCATTATGGCTTAGGAAACTACCTTCTTCAGTGGCAGTCCCACTGACCATAGCTAGTGATCAACCACGGGATAAACAGGTTGAACTGACAGACATTTTTAAAACAAAATCAATCGAACTCCAGCGAAACACAATTCATCAAGGAAGAGTTGAAGCAAGCACGGCGAGAAATAGACAAGCTTAAAGAAGACATTCGAAATTTAAGAATGTGAAATCGAAATCGCAGTAGGTCTCCAAGTGTTCGTCGTAAACAAATCAATTCGAAAAGCGTAGACTCTAAATCAATCTGTTCGTATCACGAACAACATGGTTCAAAGGTTCAGAAGTGCACTCGACCATCAATCAATCGGAAAACTGATTCATCCGGTAGCTATGACGGCTAGCAATCGGTCAAATGTTTCGAGCCGTCTTTTTATCTATTGTCCAATTACCAAACTTCGATTTCTAGTAGGCACGGGTGCAGATGTGTCAGTTGTACCTAACTCCATATTCTCACAGTCATCGAGGCCCACTTCACAATTTTGTTTAACAGCCGCTAATGGCACTCCAATCAAGACTTTCGGGATGAAACTGCTCGAAATCGATTTGGGGATACGCCGTTTTTTTGTTTTCCCATTTATTTTAGCATCCATCAACAGACCAATTATAGGAGCAGATCTTTTGAATAAATTCGGTCTTCTTGTAGTTCTGAAAAGGAAATATTTAATTGATCCTGCAACCAACTTGTCATCATCAAGCAAGGTTCTCTATATAGACTCTCCGACACCTAGGGTACTATCCATTAACGGAAAATTCGGTCATTTACTAAAGCAATACCCAGACCTAACAAGTTCTCCTGATTTCCCACTTCCAGTCAAACACAGTGTGAAACATTTCATTGCGACGACAGGTCGCTTACCCTTCGCACATCCACGAAAACTGGATGCAACCAAACACAAGGCATATATAGAATTTCAACACTTGTTGCAGTTGAGAATTTGCCGGCCATCGGCATCATCAACATGCTCTCCACTGCACATGGTCCCGAAAAAGGATCCGATTGATTGGCGGCCTTGTGGGGACTACCGTAGATTAAATGTGATAACGGAACCAGACCGCTACCCGATTCCGCATATACAAGGGTTTTTAATGAATTTACGAGGGTGTTCTGTATTCTCTAGGATAGACTTAATCCGCGCATATCACAATATACCGGTAGCTGACGAAGACACATTCAAGACAGCCATCACCACACTTTTGGAATGCTTGAGTTCGTTAGAATGCCTTTTGGTCTACGAAACGCTTCTCAAACATTCCAAATTTAATTTATCTTCGTTTACTTCGACGACATTCTAGTCGCTAGTAGGAACACGGAAGAACACAAAAACCACTCGGAAATATTATTTCAACGCCTACAGAATTTCGACCTCAAAATCCAAGTTTGCAAATGCATTTTCGGTGTTAATGACCTCAATTTTCTTAGCCATAGAATTAACAAAGACGGTATTCTTTCATCCGAAGATAAAGTTAAGGCTATAGTGAGCTATCCTGCTCCGAAATCCATTCGAGAAATACAAAGCGCACAGAAAGTGTTCGGATGTCTCAGGCTCTCCTTCATATGGTTGGTGATGATGCCAACCACTGTTCTAAAGCTAAGCTTATCTTGTTCTCTGGCGAATATTTTCATTTGTTACTGGGGTAGGTAGTTGTAACAATTTCTCCGAATCATCGACTAAACAAAATTTAAGATGATGTAGCTTATGTAATGGTGTTAACTCTTGCTCTTGATTAACACATAAATCATGAAATGATCACCATAAATCATAATTTCCATTATATTTGGCCAACTGGATTCTAGGAAGGAAAAATTCTTGTTGAACAATAGTTGTTAAATTGACATTGTTCCCATACTTGTCGTATCAGTAGCTGGGGCAATTTTTCGCAATCCTTCGACTACTTCTCCCAAGTATTCAGAATATTCCTTTTCAGTATTGCTGTACTTATCCTGCTGTTGAGGATCCCCAGAGCTTTCTAGAAACTTTTGGTTGATTTCCATATCTGTTGCACTATATTCTCCCATAATTTGTTTAGATCTATCATTGGCCGTTTTTCGTCCAAAATCAGTGCTGTCAGCTCTGCTGACTTGTGTAATCACCGGATTATTGATTAATTTTTCTATTACAATACGCAGCATATTTTCAGTAATGATTACTTTTTCTAATGACCCCATATTAAATTATAACCGAATGAACCACTAGTAAATGTTGTGCAATTGAGAATTACAGCTAGATTACTGCATTTACGTGGGATAGTGTAGCGATATATTAATTAAAAGATATGTGTGCTTGTGTTCACTATTACGTTTATTGTTATATTAATTCCTCACTTACACCTTGCGAATTTTTTCCTTTACACTACCTAAAAATTGTTCTTGAAACACCACTAAATCAGCATATGAATAATGTATGGTGGTGCTTGTTATTTGAAGCTATTTTAAAACTTTTCCTAATTTTGCTGATCGTATGCGATCATAGATGCGCTGCCGATGTACCGAGAGTTTTTTTTAAGGTAAGTCTACTTTCTGAACTACCATTTTGTAACAAGTTCCACACGAAAATTGGATTTTAGCATAGGTTTCGTCGGCTTAGAATGACTTGTACAAATTTTTCAAATTATAGCAACTTGTCTCGAAAAATTTATCCTAATTTATTTAATTAAATATATTATATATTATATATATATGTCATATTAGGACATTTTCCGATGTGGAACACAAATTTTTCTCGAATTTTCTTTTATCTCTTTTCCATATCTGTGTCTTTCCCACTCATTGTGAGAATTACTTTTTCGCGAATATTTTATTACCTGGTGAATTTAGCACCTTTTAGGCTTGACCAGCAGATTGAGCAGAGGGTTTTTAAGCAAATCATGGATTTATAAACCAGGCGAGTGTAATTTATATTTTTATGTGTTTACTAACGTGTACGGCATGAACAATTTACAAGAAATATGCAAATTATGTAAAACTGTTCATGTTGTGAAAGTGTTTTCCAAAGTATTGTAATTTTTCTCAAGGAAAGATGAATTTCCATGCTGAAAATTCATATAATTTGCATATTTGAACCTTTGGAGCTTTTGCAAGTTTATTATGCAGAATATTGAATTTCATGCAATGTATTTTGTTGCTGCTTGACAAGAAATTCGTTTCTTGACAGTTTTGCATGAAATTGACGTGATTTTGTAGTTTTTAGTATAAATGAAGTAAGTTAGTTAATTTATACTAATTTATCTATATCTTTTATTTTCAGATTGGTTCCTGGAGCTGCATGATGCACCTGATGATTGGACCATAAGAACGTAAAATAAGGAAGTATAAAATAGATGCTAATATTTTTATTTATTTTTAGCTGTGTTCAACATTTAGTGTAAAAGTTTAAGTTCATAAAAATATTAGGTCGACGACCAGAACGTTTTAATTTTATCTTTGCAATAAGACATGGGCATGAGCAAATTTTTTTTTATAAACAAAAATTCGCGATCATTGTGTCATATTATGAAAATACTTCACGCGAAGCTGCTGTAATATTGGAATGAGTACAGTAATTTCTTACCAAGAAGGCATGTAACGGTATACAAGGCGACATTGCACCTGAAAGGTCCGCAGGGAATTTTTAGGGTTTAATGTGAAAATCAATTAAGTACATGGCGATTTGCTAAAAGTGAAAATAGTAGTCTTATGATGTAAATAAAAAATAGAGAAAACAATTGTAAAAAATTAATGGCAAGTTGTCAGTTGATTGATGTTTTTTTTTTGCGTTTGGAATTAAATAATAATGATATTGTTACGAGCGTGGCCTTAGTTCGTTATTTAAAACACAATATTTCGGATATAATTCAAAAGTTCTTCCTTTATTTAACTTTGAAAATAAACAGTCTCACAAATTCACAAATAATTATCAAATCAACTCTTTATAGTTATCTGTACATCTAATTATCGCAATCCAACTAGTTTACTTCGTTCACTTTATTGTCTGAGATAAGACTCCGCCTCTTGGATGTGAGAAGCGCCGTATTTATAATCTACGAATTATCCTAGAACCTTCCTGAATATTCCGTTCTTCGAACCCAAAGTTTACTAAGATGACACTAACCTAAAGTTGTTTGTATTTCCGACAGATGACGCTTGTGTCACTTTACGGCGCGGAACACTGTCCCCTTCTTAAAATTGTTCGTCTTGAACAACAGGTGATCCACGGTCTTGATGATCGCTGAATTGAGACAAGTGATCCAGATGACCGATTTTTCTTTTGCATCTTGTACCGCACTGAATCTTGTATGCCATCTTATTAATTCTGGCCTCGTGCACATCAGCTAATCGTCGTCTGGGCTTCGTTACGTTGTCTTCTGGTAACTTTTGTTCGCCTCTTCGTATACAGAACCTAAGGCCGCTAGGCAAGCGCATTTCCTTTCCGAATATGACCTTAGCTGGACTTTGTCTGGTCGTATTGTAAACAGCTGATATATAAGCCATTAGAAATATAGGAATATGTTGATCCCAATCGCGCTGATTATAATTGACTACCTTCCTGAGATGTTCGATTAATGTTATGTTGAACCACTCTTCCATGATTTGATTTTTCTTTCGTCTCTTATCATCTTCATCATCATTGGTTTTGATTCCTTTGTCCTCAATTTTCTTGCCCTTTTTATCTTCGTTGTCATCCTTATCATTGACGCCTTTGCGTTTCTTATCATCATCATCGTCAGAACCTTTGTCTTTATCTTTTCCTATCTTCATTATACCCTTACCATCGTCATTTTCAGCATCCTCAGACCCTTTACTTTTCGTCTTTTTCTTTCTTTCATTCTACTCGTCTTTGGCTTTCTTTCCTTTCTCCTTTGTACTGTTATCATCATAGTCATAAGTGTCTTTGGATTTCTTTCCTTTCTTCTTTCGACTTTTGTCATCGTCATCTTTTTCTTCCATCGGTCCGCAATGTTTCCATTCAGTATTGCATGGACGTTGTGAAAAGGCTTCTGCATTTCCGTGGATACGTCCTTTGCGGAATGGGATTTCAAAGTCATGAGGTTGCAGTCTAGTCTCTCCACGAATAGCTTGCTCTCTAACTCGCCATCTTCTCCCTTCTTCTCCTTTTGATTGCACTCGTCCGCGTTTCCTGCAGTCGTTTTGAAGGTGTCCTAGTCTACCGCATTTCCAGCTTCGAAGGAGACCACGCGAAGAAGTGGTCTCTGATGACGGCATTCTTCTGCGTGTCTGCTGCCCAGCTCGATATCTTTGCCCTTATTCTGGCGCTTCTGTTCGTCGGCGTTCTCTGTAGTCCCTTTGGAGGTGTCCCGGAATATTACAATTCCAGCATCGAAGAATACCATGTGACGGAGTGCTCTCTGATGACTAAAATCTGTTGCAAGTACATTCCACCGAAATTTCTCTCACTCGTACTGCCCTCCAAATTATCCTAGAACCTTCCTGCATATTCCGTTCTCCGAACCCAAAGTTTACTAAGATGACACTAACCTAAAGTTGTTTGTATTTCCAACAGATGTCGCTTGTGTCACTTTGTGGCGCGTAACAATATGATATTAAACAAGTAAAAAAGCTAATATTGGTCTAAGACCAATTCTTATGATACCCTAGATGAATGTCCGTATGAAATTTCGTATGGGCACCCATTTGAGCAATTTTGATTTTTGCAGTGGTTTTTCTTGGACTGATCGTTTTCACAGTATACGTAAAAAACCTAAATTTTTACATGTTATTTGCTAGTACAATGGAAACACCATGTACTAAATTTCAGCTTTCTACGTCGACGCGTTCTCAGGCAGTTTTCAAATATATAGCGGAAAACGAAATTTTTGTATGGCAACCCCACGAAGGAGTTGCCCGATTTGTCTATTTTCGAACTTAATTTTACTTTTTTTTTGTAAGTCCGTGTACAAAACTTCAGCTCCCTAAGTGTACGCGTTCTCGAGTTATCGTGCGCACAGACAGACGGACGGACGGACGGACATGCAAAAATCAAAATAACTTTTAATATTATGCGTGGGTGTCCAATCCATTTTGCTCTACCATCATTATTTCGAGGTGTTACAAACGGAATGACAAGCTTAGTATACCCTATAGATTTCATCTAGGGTATAAAATAAATAAATAAAAACGCACAAGGAAACAATAAGGAGAAAATATACATATACATATACAAATTAACTTAAAATATATTAACATTTAACGCATTTGATTTCTATTAGCCCTGTAACTACATCCGATAATATTGAGAACGAAGAAAGCTTGAGTGAGACAGCAAAGCCTTTACTATCCCCATACTGGTGACCCCGACAAAACGGAATACAAGGGTCAGCTGGTTCTCTTTACCAAATGGGAGTCGCATTGACCCGGCCGAAACGCAATTTACATACATACATCGAAGTGTGTATTAGCAACAACTACCGCAAGTCCAATGATGTTCCGAAACGGCTTTAAGATTAGTAAAATAAAAATAATTACGGTTCTTGTTATATTCGATAATGTTTATTTTATTATTATTGTTCGTTTTTATTTGGATTACCATTATATATATATACAACAAGGTGGGGTTAACAACATCAGGGAGAACCTTGCCATGCAAGTCTTCTCTCAAGACCGCCCGTACGTGACGTACAGTCACATCCTGCCCGAGGTGTTCCTGCACAGGCAGATGGAGTAATCCCCTGGGGTGAACCAGATGTCTGACTGAATACGGCGGATCTAGAGAGGAAAACTCGATAAAACCCGCAATCCCAGGTGTAAACAATCGTGCCTATGGGATGAATGGCACTGCGTGAGTGTCTTATAACGAAGAACTCTGGATACCAGGCGACCTCCAGTCAATTTAGCCTTCCCACGGTATATGAATCTCTGCCGTGGGTGACTCTACTTTCTTCGTAACTCGTGGGAATCACATAGATAGCCTAGTTACTAAAGAGGGTGGTGCCCATCCCAATGTACCAAAACCAAAGGCAGCTATTATGCCTCAAATAGTAGACGGAGAAGATGACCTGCTCATGGAACAGGACTTCGAAGGTCTCGAAGGTCTAGCGGAGATTATGCGAGAAGACTGTTCTCTCTCAGATGAGGACGTCGAGTTGATCTCACAGCCGGACCGTGAGAGTAAGAAGAACCATGAGGAGTTGGTCGTAATGCAACCCTCTATATCTGGTGAGGTGAAACCAGATGATCCTACAGGAATCCAGAGCTCCGCTAAGGACTCAGAAGGATCCACTGGGGGCTCTAAAGTATCTGATAAGGATCCAACAGACCCCAAAAAGGATTCAAAACCCAAAAGTCGGAAGATGAGTGGAGCCGCTAAGAAACGGTTTCCGGCCCGTGAAGCCGATGCCAGTGAAGGAGACCGATAAAGAATCCAAACGGAATCGCTCCGAGGACTCTACTCCTAAACCTACACAGGTCAAAAGGATGAGGACTCAACAGGGTGAAGAAGCAGAAAGGAAGCAGGAGCACTCCAAAAAGGAAATAGCTCCCAAGTCCCTGTCCTACAAACAAGTGCAACCACAGGAGTTAAAATGGGAATCCTCTCAGCGAACTTCCCCGAAGAAATGCTTACGGCGGATCAAATTATATCTGTCCGTAAGGCGATCCTGGGCAAGATACTGGAGATGGAGAATGACCGACTTAAGCCGGAATTCCTTGGCTACAGTGCCAGACCAGGATGGCTAGTTCTCACCTGCTCTGACAAGGCTACCTCGGAGTGGCTAAAGTAGATAGTGGGTGAGATAACACCACGGGAAAATGCCAAACTAAGGGCTGTAGAGGAATGTGATATTCCTCGTGCAAAGATCCTAGTTGGCTATTTCCCTGAAAGCACAGAGATGCCTGCTGACGAGTTACTGCGTTACGTAGGTGCCCAAAACCATGAGCTCAAAGTAGCTGAGTGGAAGGTCTGAAGGAGTTGAGTTGTCTCACAAGTCACTCTCTAGTGAACCACTGCTCGGCGGAAAGGCTCAAGAAGTTAAGCTTTAAGATTAACTTCCTTTTTGGACAGGTACAGCTTAGGTCGAAAGGAGACCTAAAACAGAGGCCAACCCAAAGGCTGAAGCGTCCAAGACTGCACTTCGGCCATCTGGCCTAGCAGCTGCGGTCGCCTCAACCTCGGGCATAAACCTCGAGAGTAATAGTGGGGCTCCTGAGAAAATGGAAGTGGCTGAACCAGAGCCAACAAGGGCGATAGCCCAAATGGGTACCCCAAAACAGATCAAGAAAATAGCCACAACTACCAGTGGACTTAACAACCCGGCAATTGTGACACCCTCAACACCAGAAAGAGGCAACAGGCTGACCAATACTGCTGGGGAGCAGGCAGTGGATAAATTAAAACCGCCCGGCAAACCCACAGTACCCCCAAGCTTCTATTTAAAAGGGCCAAAACCCTTAAATAGAGACCAAGGGGTGAAAGCCGGGAAGGGCAAAAAAATGGGAACGAAAAATAGTCCCAAAAAAGGAAGTCAGTCATAATGACTGAAAACAGGAGTGATATCAAGCTACTCCAAGTGAATCTTCATCATGCAAAAGCTGCCTCCGACTAAACAAGGTAAGTTGATCTAAATAGGAATCATGACACCCCACGGGTGGCAATGCTTTTTAAACCTAATATTAACTTCCTTCCTATTACAGAACTAATATCTCGGGACCTAGTGGCTGCCCTAGTGGAGGTGCCAACAGACAAAGGCAAACATGAGGTAGTAATGGCCTCAGCCTACTTCCGGGTGGTACGGATACACCTCCTCCAGAGGAAATTACAAAACTTCTGGATTTCTGCCAAAAAAGGAATAAATCCTATGTCATTGGGTGTGATGCGAATGCCCACCACATTGTATGGGGAAAGCAGTGACACCAACAGACGAGGTGAGTACCTTTTTGACTATTTAGTTAAAAATAACATAGACATAGCTAAAATAGGGTATGAACCAACATTCTGCAACGCCATTCGCCAAGAGGTGTTGGACTTAACACTCATCAGCCCAAATATGGCGGATGACATTGCAAACTGGCATGTCTCAAACGAAGTCTCAATGTCGGACCATAACCACATCAGGTTCGATATTAGGGCTACCTCTATGCAAAGGGAGGAAATAAGACTTCCTACAGGAAATACATCAGAATGGGTCTAGAGGAGCTCGAAAACAGTCAAATAGAGAGCCGCATGGATTTAGACCGTATCTCCTCCCAAATGCATAGATTGATCATCTACTCATATGAACAAAGTTGTCCTGTTAAACAAAGGGAAACAACGCGAGCTGTGCCCTGGTGGAACAGTGAACTAGATAGATTAAGAGCCAATTCTAGAAGGCTCTTCAACAAGGCAAAAACAACAGGTGCTTAGAATGAATACAAGCGCGCCTTGACTGAGTACAATAAAGAGCTGAGGAAATCCAAAAGAAGAACTTGGATAAATCTCTGGGAGGGTATTGATGATCTACCCACGAGTGCAAGATTTCAAAAAGTTTCTCTAAGGATCACACCAATAGTATCGGCCTTCTACAGAAAGTCGATGGTAGCTACACGAGTAGCCGGGAAGAAACAGTAAGTTTGTTATTACAAACTCATTTTCCTGATTCGAGAATTATGCAAGATGACGACGAAATCCCTGAAGAGCTAAGACCTGAATGCAGGCCCTCCAACAGGATTAAAAGTCTCTCTAGCAGAATCTTCACCCCAAGGAAAGTCAAATGGGCCGTCAACTCCTTTAAGCCTTCAAATCGCCTGGAGCTGATGGCATCTTTCCAGCCCTACTTCAACAAGGGCTAGAGATACTGATAAATCTCATTAAGATCTTTAGAGCAAGTTATACTCTAGGATATATACCAAGGACGTGGAGGGAAGTTAAGGTAACATTCATACCTAAGGGGGGAGGGCGTTCACCTGCATTACCCAAATCCTACCGTCCTATCAGTCCAACTTCATTTCTCCTCAAAACAATGGAGAAAGTGTTAGACAACTATATTAGGAGCGGTGCACTCAAGCGATCACCGCTGCACCCAAATCAACATGCTTACCAAGCAGGAAAGTCTACCACAACTGCCCTACATAGTCTTGTCCTAGGACTAGAAAAGGCAGTAGAGGATAAAGAGACTGCCCTAGGCGCATTCCTAGACATCGAAGGAGCATTTGACAATACCTCCTTTGAAGCCATTGAGAATGCAGCTACCAAAAAAGGAATTAAACCTTCCCCGATAAAATGGATAAAAGCTATGCTTGAAAGCCGGAGAATCACAGCTAACCTGGGGGAGGACTCTATTACAGTAGTGGCTGCCAAGGGATGTCCCCAAGGTGGGGTACTGTCCCCTCTACTATGGTCTCTGGTTGTAGATGATCTCCTACAGAAGCTAACAAACTCCGGCTATGACAATCAGGGATATGCGGATGACCTGGTCATTACAATTAGGGGCAAACATGATCAGATAATCTCTGATCTATTGCAAAATGCCCTAAACATAGTTTGCAACTGGTGCCCAATTATGGGACTTCGAGCCAATCGTGGTAAGACAACAGTTGTTCCCTTCACGAGAAAAAGGAAGCTTTTCCTACAAGCACCATCTCTTGAGGGAACAGTAGTGGAATTCTCAAAGGAAGTCAAATATCTAGGTATTACCTTGGATAACAGACTAACCTGGAACTCTCACTTAAAAAGAATACTGGATAAAGCTACAGTGGCAACATGGACATGCCGCAGGCTTTTTGGCAAAACTGGGGGTCTTAAACCAAAAATGACTCTGTGGTCATACAGATCTATTATAAGACCCATGGTCACATAAGCCTCACTTGTTTGGTGGCCAAAAACAAAACAAAAGACAGCTCAAGCTAGTTTGCAAAAACTACAACGGTTTGCATGCCTAGGAGTAGCCGGTGCCTTGCGTACCTGCCCAACTGCGGCCCTAGAGGCTATGTTGGACCTGCTACCCTCACACTTGCATGTTAGGGAGCAGGCCATACTTAGTGCAATTAGGCTACAAAGGGCAAACCTCCTAAGTACCAATAATCTGGTTGGCCACCTGAAAGTCCTCCAGGAGTTCATAGAGGACCCGATGGCTAACCCAATTTCAGACGTTATGCCGAAACACCATAACTTTAAACACCATTTAAGGTGATCGTGGGGAACCGTCAACAGTGGCACACTCGGGACCTACCCTGTGAAAAAGGATCTCTTAAATGGTACACGGATGGATCCAAAATGGAAGGTAAAGCAGGCGTGGGCATATATGGGCCAAGGTGCCATCTCGCAAAGGCACTGGGGGCCTCACCAACCATTTTTCAGGCAGAAATACACGCCATAGAACTCTGCGCTTGCGAAATAATCCATAAAAAAATGCGAGGAGCAAAAATATACATAATATCAGACAGCCAAGCAGCACTTAAAGCGTTAAACTCGTTTAGCTTTGAGTCAAAGCTGGTTTGGGACTGTCTTACTGTCTTAAAGCAACTGGCCGAGACAAATAGGGTGACACTGATCTGGGTACCAGGACATGAAGGCATTATGAGAAACGAGATTGCGGACCGCCTTGCAAAGGAAGGAGCCAAATCTCCGTGTATTGGCCCTGAGCCTGTGTTTGGACACCCAAAAAGTCACCTCTCAGCTCAGATCAGGCTTTGGGAGGACAGAACTAAGAAGGAATACTGGGAAAATAAATAATATAAAGTACTCGCAACAGAGGACCAAAGAATTCCTCAACTCAGCAGGAAGGAACTAAGGCTCATAACGGGCCTACTTACTGGGCATTGCCCACTTAGATACCACCTTAAGAAGATGGGTAAGGTCAATGATGAGACCTGTCGATTCTGTGTGGAAGACGATGAATCCGCTGAACATGTCCCATGTGACTGTGAAGCTCTGTGCCGCATAAGGCTAAGACATCTAGGAAAGGCATTTCCACTGCCAGAGGATGTCGAAAAAATGGCCCTAAAGAATATTATAGGCTTCTTCAAAGACCTTAAGTTCGAATGGGCGCCCTAGGGCATCAAGGGGTAATGTCACAATAGATCTTATAGGTCGCAGTGACAAGATGAGAGGCAGAAATCCTGTCTGCATCCCCCTTAATTAATAATAATAATAGGTGTGTTCAATGAAAACAGCGAGTAAGCCTAGGACACCACAGGACTACCCTATCTTTGTTTTTTTCAAAAACCTAGGGCTACCCTCAACTAGCACTAAAAATTTCTTCTTCGTCACTTGAGAACTATCACTTGAAATTTGTTTCTGATTGGGGCATATAAATTATTTCTTAAGCAAAAATAAGCAAAAATTAGAAGAAAATAAATAGAACAAGTAAAAAAGCTAGAGTTAGTCTAATAACAATTCTTATGAAACCCTAGATGAATGCCCGTATGTAATTTCCTATGGTGACCCATCTGTGCAAGTTTGATTTTTGAAGTGGTTTTTCGCATGTATTTTTAGAACAGTTCGTCGAACATTAAAAATAATTAAAACCAATTTCATAGGATTTCATATTCTGAAGAACTTTTCAGTTCAATAAAAACGGGACTGATCGTTTTTACAGTATACGTAAAAAACCTGAATTTTTATATGCCAACACCCAAAAGGAGTTTCACAATTTTTTGAAACTTTATTTTCTATTACTTTAAAAAAACACTGTGTACGAAATTTCAAATTTCAAATATATTGTAAAAACGAAATTTTTGTATGGCAACCGTACTTTTTTTTAAAAGCCCGTGTACAAGATTTCAGCTCTCTAACTGAACGCGTTTTCGAGTTAGCGTGAGGACAGACATACGGACAAACAGACGGACATGCAAAATTCAAAATAACTTTTATTATTATGCGCTGTCCAACCTAGTTCGCTCTACCGTCATTATTTTGAGGTGTTACAAACGGAATGACAAACAGTATACCCTATTCACCAATTTTATAAATAACTTTTTACAATTAATTATACTCAGGAGAACTGTCATTACACTAGGTTTACCCTAAATTCAAATAACTTGTTCGATGAGTGCACAAAACCCTGGGTAAATGATGGAGGGGATAATTTACGCGGTGTTTTCATCGAATAAACCTATTAACTGAGCTGTCCTTGGGTGACGGTGGGAGATATGGTCTTGAAATCTCTCTGGTTGCAACGCTTGCCGTCACAGAGGCATGCTATTCTGGCTTGTAACCCCAGGAAGCTCGAGGAACTGCGCGGACAAAATAGCAGAAGTCAATATTTGGTCGAAGGTGTATTAATCCGGGGTTAGGTCGCAACTGCGGTCACAGACTTCTAATAACAGCGTCGAAATGCCAAACAAATATTGCTGGTATTATGCGAACTTTTGGGAGCAAGCTAAGAATCGTATTCACGCTGCAGTATCAAATTCACGCTAGCAATACAAGCTCTAGGGTAAACAAAACAGTTTCGGAATTTCATCAAACTAGATTGTTCTCTGCCATTGACGACAGGAAGAGGTGGCACTATAAACAGCCCTCTATATATTTTTGACAAATCCTCAAATAATTTTTTTAATTGACACTGAAACAGATGTGTCAGTACTTCCAGCGTCTTCAGCTGATGATCGTCAATACAAGACAAATTTACAATTGGCCGCAGCAAACTCCTCGACAATCGACACATTTAGTCGAAAGCTGCTAACTTTTAGACTTGGGTTTACAACTAGGGCTTACAATACCGTGATTCCGGGATCCCGAATACCGGAATCCCGGACGATTTTTGTCCGTTATTAAAAACCGGTATTTATGTAAAAATACCGGTATTTTGGTATTACATTAGTTGATAAAAATTGAATTTATGCACAATATAAATCTAATTTAAAATAATATTAATTAATTACAAGAAATTTTTTTTGAAGATAAACTAACAATTTCATTGTATTAAAATCTATATCAGGCACATTTATTACACATACCGAGCCGAGTATGGAACCATCGAGAAGCGGCGGTGTCGGCAATATAAAGCGTGTTTATGATACCGAGCCGAGTACGGCACCATCGAGAAGCGGCGTTTGTTGCTGTAATGGAAATATGTTGTTGCTGTAATCCTATGATATTTGAACTGCACGCGCTTCTGTTTACATTCGTTTTGGTCTGAAGAGATTAAGTGTGAGAAACTCATGCTGGATTCTCAGACATTTTCTGGAAAAATGAGAATTTTAGTTGAGAGGAATTTTACATCTCTTTTTAGTGCGTTGTTCAATGCGAATTTATCTTTTTCTCAAAGGATTAATGGTAGTGTGACCTGATGTATATCATTATGAATAGTTTGAAAGGATTTTGAAGGTATTCAAGAACATTTTATCATTCGGGTAATCCTACGTTCTCTCGATTTTTGTTTTTAACTCGTTGTCTCAGTTGCACTACAATAATGCATAGCAAAGTTCTTTTCCCACATTCCATTCATGCAAAATACGAAAGTATATGACATTATTTGTTTCATTCTAAAAAACACGAAAAATTTCCAGTTTTGTTCGGCTGTTTCTTATCTTCTCATTACACATTAGGTTATCTTTGGAATAGGTCTCGTTTATACATTTTTCATTCCGTTGTGTCTTGTGGTGTGTGGATTATGTGCACTTGTTTTCTGGTTTTATTTCTAATAATTGAAAATTATATAACGGTATTTAAATACTGATTAATCCATATGAATTATATGATACGGTAAGTTTATATTTGTATTAATGTAAGTTAGAGTAGAGTGTAATTAATTTACAAATATTAAAATTAATAGGCATAAACTGCTATACCCCCTGAAAGATGAATACATTTACGGAGCACCGAAAAGGACAGGACGAAACTTCAGTTTGGAATCATTTTGTGATTGAAAAAACGGACAGGTTGCTAAATGTAAAAAGTGCGCGAAAGAAATAAAGTGTACAGGAGGATCCACAAGTGGCCTTCATACTCAAATCCCCCCATGATGTCGAATCAAGTGTTTCGAAACAGCCTAAATTGTTAATAACAAATTATTTTAAAAATAATAAAAACGAAAAACTTTCAGAAGTGCTTGCCCGAATGACAGCTCGCGATGGTTTGTCTTTTAATATTTTTATAAAATCGTATGACATAAGAGAAGGCTTAAAGGCAAGAGGATTCAAAGACATACCAAAATCTGCAGTCACTATTAGAAATATGGTACTTGAATATAGTAAAATTATTAAACAGTCTACAGTGCATGAAATTTCTAGACTGAAATCTTAATGTACATTCTGTTGGAGGAACAATGTGGAATATCGGATTAGTGCGCGCTTACGGATCCGTTCCAGCAGAAAAATGCTTATCCCTTGTAGAAGAAAAATTAAAAGATTTTAATTTAGATATATCTAAAGACATAATTGGAGTAACTACTGACGGTGCGTCGGTTATGGTAAAGTTAGGAAAAATTATAGAGGCTGAACATCAACAATGTATGGCACATTGCATAAATTTAGCAATTACTGATGTTTTGTATAAGTCAACTTTGAACCCGAGTGTGGATATTGATGTTGTGGAGCAAAATTATAATGATGACGATGTTAATGATGTTGACGATGACGATGATAACAATGACGACGATATCCACGAAGAAGATGGTAATGGAAATATTATAGAGTTAGATGCTAGTATTACTACAAGTAATATAAATATTAGACATACTGGTATATCATCTCTAGTTTCAAAAATTCGGAAAGTAGTGAAAACATTTAAAAATTCACCTTCTAAAAATGATAAATATTTACAAAAGTACGAGAGAGAACAATTAGGTAAAGAAACAGCGCTAAAATTAGATTGTCAAACAAGATGGAACAGTATGTTATTTATGTTAGAAAAATTTGAAGAAATTAAATTTTGTATTCAAAAAGCGCTTATTGACATTAGTTCCAATATTCATTTTTCTGACGAAGAATTTAATTTATTATCTTCAATTATTGCTGCTCTTACTCCTGTAAAATTAACAGTAGATGCATTATGCCGAAAAGAGGCAAATCTTTTGACGGCTGACGCTTCTTTAACATTTATGTTAGATACTCTTTCCCAGCAAAAATCTGCAATTGCATTAGAATTATTGGAAGCATTAAAATCTCGAAGTTTACTGCGACGAACTGAATTATCACCAAGGGTCCGGAAAGAAACGGAAAAAAAATCAAAAGTTCCGAGCCGAGTGGTTTTGTCGGTACGAAAAAATATCGTTCCGAGTGAAAAGTTCCGCTCCGAACTTTATTTTTCAAAGAACTATTGAATTGCTCCTTAGAGATTTAGTTTCTCAAAGAACAAAATGATTCGATCTTTCAACACTTTCGTTTATTTATTTGAATTTTTTTAGAATTATACATATTTTTGCTTTTATTTACATATTGTAACGTTCCGGAAGTAACATACACTTATAAATTAGCTTAACTATTGTGTATTAATTTAAACGCACTAACAACACGTTTTCCAGGTTTGTTTGTGTTAGTGAGCTTAGTTCTATAATCATTTAGAACGTACCTAAGTGCTGAAAAACTCCTTTCAACCCTCACTTGAGTAGCTGGAGTTGCTAATACAACCTTTGCAACTTTTGCCATCTGCATTGATTCACTTCGAAAGCTTTTTTCATGCCAAAAAGATAAAACACTCGTGGAGAGAGGATAGCTTCTTACAAAATTTCAGCTCTGTACATTTACGCGTTCTCAGGCAGTGTCCGAATATTTCGGAAAACACGAAATTTTTGTATGGCAACCTACGAAGGAGTTACCCGATTTGTCCCATTTTAGAGCTTAAATTTACTTTTTTTTTCTAAAAAAACCCGTATGCAAAATTTCAGTGCTCTAAGTACTCGCGTTCTCGACTTGTGCGGGTATAAAAAAATGAATCAAGCGTTTTCATTTCAGAACATTTGCATAAAAAATTAAATCATTTTACCTATTTTATTTTCAAAGCTATAAAAAAAGGAAAAGTTCTGCAATATTTTTATTAAGCTGTATAGCAGGTTGTAAATTTGACGTCATGCGTGAACGTATGTTTAATATATTTCTCCGTATTTGCAACACTTTTGCACTAGGAGAGGTTTGAAAATTTATATCTTAATGGGTTGGACACACTATGTAAAATTTACAAGTTTTCGCAATATTTGAACGACTGCAGAAAGTGCAAAATACTAATTTTTGATCATTTTTTTTTTAGGTTGCGGACCTTGTGAGGTTGCAAACTTAGCAGATTATGACCAACAACGATTTGAAAGTTTGCAACCCAATTTCAGATCTTGTTATGGTAGTATTTAAGGCACTTTCACATCAAAAACAAGAACAGAAAAATCTAAACCGAAAAGCTCAATTTATTCCACTTTAAAACAAGATTTTTGTTCCAATGATTAATAAAATCCAGAGAAATAGGATAAACTAAGAATTTTACTGAGAAAATAGGTACATTTGTTTCAGATTTTGAAGAAGAACACAACTTTTATGTTTTATCGGCCGAAAAACTTTTTCGGCGGAAAAATTCGTCCGATAAATATACTATTTTATTAGTAAAATTATTAGTTTATCCTATTTCCCATGATTTTATTAATCATTGGAGCAAAAATCTTGTTTTAAAATGGAAGACATTGAGTTTTTCGGTTTACATTTTTTTGATTCTTGTGTTTGATGTGAAAGTGCCTTTAGAGTGATTGACATCGGACGTGAAGTCCAAACTGCCAGCATGAGATGACAGATCACTCGGTGGACAACGTTGACTGCAGGGCGGCACGCTAGCTCGCCTCGGCTATTGGCGGAGAGTGTGGGGGAGGTTCCAAGAAAAACCTGCCGCTGCCACCAGCCATATACAAAAAAAAAATCGTGCCTGACATGACAAAGGCCATCACACACACCCAGTCCTGAAGGGACTTTTACACTACTTACCATTAACCCTGTGAAGGCGCAGATGTTCTGCCTTCGGCTACATTGCCCCATCCACCCAATCAACACTGAGGGTAGCAAGTTTTTTTCCAGTGTCCTTGTTGATCTGAAAAGAGAGCAGAAGAGCGGACCTTGTCAACCCCTACATTGAGAGGGGCTCCGGAAGAGTGAGGAGTGAAACAACAAAAGTCTAATACTTCATTCTGTAACGTACGACTAATTTGTTTATTCAGGTGCTATCATTGTCCTTAAATAGACAGAGCATCTTACCTCTAAATAATACATGTGTTTTCGCTTAATTTCACCCTGTAGAATTTTGGCTTCAAACTTACAATAAAACTAATTAAACAAAAAAAAACAAAAAACATCAATTCGCATAACCGCATAAGAATACTACAGGCAGACATTCAGAGACAAATCCCAACCAGAGTTATTTTCATATTAATTACCGTGACCAGAACTGTTCTCTACGAAGGCCTTCTGGAGTAACCGTGTTCCTGTAAGTAAAATAAAAAGGAAGAAGCAAACCAAAGTCCGCGTGCGATTGCCTTTACATTATTAGCTAAGTGTTCGTCATGACATGAAATTCGAGTATGCATATTATCTTTGGGGCATAAATGACCATATAAAATTACATCATGCTATACCCTTCACGATTAAGTCTACCATTAATTGGGTATAATGTTTTGGAATAAATTCAACGATAAGGTTAGTATATAAGCGTAAATTCCTTCAAAACTAATTATCTCACTACTACTGTATGTCCCCTGCTAAAGTAAGTGTATAATATTGGTGGATTTCTTAAAAAACAATTGAAATTGGAAATATTGACTATAGTTATGTATATCTAGTGATAAGGTAAGTATAGAGCATTTACTAAGTTTTTTGAAAATTCAAATTGTTAATATGCGAATATACGAATATAGTTGTGTATATCTAATGAGGAGGTAAATATATAATCTACTATCTTTTAAAAAAAATTAATTTGTACATAATTGAATATAGTTATATACATCTAGTAATAAAGTAGAAATTAAAATGTACGTAATGGACTATAGTTAGGTACATCTGATGATGAAGTAAAGAAATTATCCTTGCGAATTCCTTCAAAAATATATAGTCTATAGATAGTTGCTTTCGGATTTTTCCTCTTGTTGATTTTGATTCTGTGTTTCTTTCTTTAAAGACGCTGGTCTTTTACGGAGCAATACTGAGATAAGACCTTCAATCATTCGCCCTCGTGTAGATTTAATTTCGTGGGAACTTCTCGCGTTACCATGCATATAACTTTTGATGCAATCTATTTTGTTTTATCTGACGAAAAAGGTGAGCGTCGGATTACTAACCCACTGCTGTGTGACGTTCGCGTAGGACTTCGCGCCTAGCACCTGCGGAGTCTTTTCTTCCGATTATTTTTAACTTTTATTGTACGATACCTTATTTTAGGATAATTTACTCCTTCTGACACGCTATTCCGCTTCCAGATTTATTGGCGCAATCCCTGTATCTATCTGGTTTAATTCCCGGGTTTTTGGTAAGATCCGTTTAGGATGTCATCATTACTGGCATTCTTTTCACTAACAACATAAATTTTTATTTTATTTTTACTCTCAGAAGTCACCAAAATTGAAAGAATACTCAAACTTGTTCTTACTGCTTGACAAACTCACACCTTTTTTTATTAGCACCCCAAAAAATATGGCCGGCTATCATTCATTCGGCCTCTCTTATCTTCCTCTTCCTTTTTCGTCCGAAATCGTTCGCCCGTGAAGTCTATGCCGCCCAGCTGTCGAAAAAGAAGGCAGAACGATCGCAATGCGGGTATGCTACGACCATAACAAAGTTTTGTAATTTTGTTGGAAAGATGGCAGCCAAAAAAAGCAAATGTTGCTCCATCAATTTAAAAAAAACATGTTACGGGCAACATAAAAGATTGTAAATTGGAACAGATGTTTAGATAAGTTGCAACAGCTGTGCGACCGTTTTGCAGCACTGTAGTATGTAAATTCGTATGATCACACATATGTGCAAGTTTGATTTTCGAAGTGGTTTTTCGCATATATTTCTAGAACGGTTCGTCGAACAGTAAAAATGATTTTAACCAATTACATAAAATTTAATATTCTGAAGAACTTTTCAATATAATAAAAAATGGGTTGCCCGGGTTAGTTCGTTGAAGTTTTATTACTTTGGCCCCCCAGCATGGACTAACAATATTATTGTTACATTTTTTGTGGTTTTTGCTGCTTTGTGGAAATAAGCGGTTCATACTTGCAAGTTAAAGCATTTTCGTTCTCGAGTCTGGGATTGGATTTAATAATTTTTTTTTGTTCTCGAATCTTTGGACTGGATTTAATCATTTTCGTTTTCGCAATTTTGTAGTGGATTTTTCACAAAACTCAACGTGGATCATAGCAGCAAATTCATCGCAGACAACACGTTACTTTATTCAACAGTTATTTTGTTTCGGCTGATGGCCAGTGAATACATATATGAGTGTACTTTGAGCATAACGGGCTAATCAGAGGAATTTCTTTGTCTAAGTATTAAAGGCTTATTGGCGTGAGTACAATTTTTTTCACACTGCATGACAAAATTTGAGAAATTTATATTTTATTGTTTGAGATCCCTATCAGATAAATTTGAACATTTTTGTTTGTTTGCTTTAATACCAACAGTGACAAAAGTGAAAACACAGTGAACAATTTTCGTTATAAAACTTAGGTTATACTTATGCTCTATCTGTGCGCTTCAATTTCTTGATCAAAGACAAAGCCTTTATTAAATATTCCGTAGTAATTTTTCTAACACATGAAATTCAGTTCCCTTTGCAACATATAGTTTGAACTATCGCAATGCCTGGTAACAACACAACTAGTGCCGACGGGGAAACCTCAAAAATAGACAATAAAAAGGTAATTAGTGACTTACGCGTCTCGCGAGGAACCGCCACAATGCAGCAAACAAAATTAAAAAATTATATTGATACTCCAAATACAAATATGTCATTATCCGAGCTTGAAACGAGATTAGGTTTGTTAGAGGGCTACATGGTTCGGTTTAATGAAATTCAAGCCCGTTTAGAAGTAGTCGATCCCGATGAGATAAATGAGGACAAGCGGCAACCGTATGAAGAGACGTACGTCTTGATAAAGTGTAAATTGCTTACACTAATATTGCAAAAGCGGCCGAGAGCCTCCCTCCCAGAAACTTCGTTTGCTACTCTCATTAGGAAAGCGGTAGTTTACCAAAAATATAAATCAAAAATTGCTGTGGTAATTTTCACGATTGGCCTGATTTTCACGCGACCTTCAAGACATTAGTTGAAGATAATGAAGAGCTAACCAATATTGAAAAATTAGCGTATCTTCGAGGCGCCTTAGACGATGCACCTCCGCAAGTTATTGGTAATATTCGTTTAAGCGACGACGGTTTTAACATTGCAATGGAACTCCTCAAGTCTCGTTATGAAAACGAGAGACTAATTTTTCAAGGTCATATAAGAGGCTTGTTTAATCTTTATTCTGTTGAAAAAGGTTCAGCTTCTCAGCTGCGATCATTGAGTGACGCAGTTAACTCCCACATAAGAGCTTTAATGAGTATTGCTACAGCGGAACAAATCGCAGATGGATTATTACTCCAACTATTTGGAACCAAGATTGACTCCGTCACTAGAGGGAAATGGGAAGAAGATGCTCCGCTTAACGTTTTGCCTTCATGGAATGAATTTTCAGCATTCCTAGACAAAAGATGTCAAACTTTAGAAAACATAGTCAGTCTAATTCAGCAAAAATGCTATTGTGATGACATCTCAATTAAATTCAGCATGCAAGAATACAAACTTTAGCGATGTCGTATTGGCTACAGCAATGGTCGACATTCAGAATAGTGCGGGTGAATTTACTTCCTATAGAGCAATATTGGATTCTGGATCCTCTCTGCACTATGTATCCGAACGCCTTGTTCAACATCTTCGTTTAAAAAGGTCGAGAGCTTACATTGATGTAACCGGCATTGGGCTTGCCACTACCTCCGTCAACTATAAGACTCAATTAGTCCTCGTTCACGAAATAACGAGTACCGCGCTTCCTTTGAAGCTTTCGTTCTACCTAAAATCACCATGAATCAGCCATCTCGTACTATTAATGCAAGCAGTTGGAGAATCCCTAGCAATATAGTCCTAGCGGACCCGCATTTCAATATTCCAGGTCCTGTGGATTTGCTAATTGGAGCTAATTTATTTTTCGAAATACTAGCAGTTGGACAAATTCGTCTCGGTCCCCAGCTTCCCATTCTACAGAAGACTCTGTTAGGCTGGGTCATAGCAGGAGGAAACGGAATAGCTGTTTGGTTGCTTTAAACAAAATTGAAGACAATGAGGATGATCTCGTAGAGCTGGTGAAGCGATTTTGGTAGCTTGAGGAGCTCAGAACGCCATCGCATCTATCGAAAGCTGGAAATGAGTGTCAGAAGCACTTCTTGGAGCATGTTCGACGAGATAGCACTGGAAGATTTTGGGTTCGATTGCCCTTTCAAAAGAGTCCTGAATACAAGATTTGAACATACATATATATACTTAAATTTAGTCGGCATACTCTTGCCTTCAGAAGGATTTACTTATTTATTAACAGATCAACCGTTTCTCTAGGTGGCCTGAAGTCTATCCTATAAACGTTATTTCGGCTGGTGCAGAAGTGAATAGTAGTGAAAATCCGAGTCTAAGTTATTTGAAGAATTTTCAAAATTATTAGAATAGCACAGAATCCGCTCGACACCTTATCATCCGCAATCATTAGATACAGCCAAAAGAAGATTCTTTGGTTTGGAAAATAAACTTATGAAGAATCCTAGGCTTAAAGAATCATATACAAATTTTTTGATGGAATACCTAAAATTAGGGCATATGGAAAAACTCGCATTCTCTTCGCTTTCCAGAAATCATTATATTTTGCCTCATCACTGTGTCGTAAAGCCCGAAAGTAGCAGCACCAAGGTCCGAGTAGTCTTTGATGCCTCGTGCAAAACTTTATCAGGCTATTCTCTTAACGATGTCTTAATGCTAGGACCGGTCGTTCAAGATGATTTATATACTATTCTACTTCGTTTTCTGTCTTACAAATACGCCGTAACAGCTGATATCTCTAAGATGTATAGGCAGGTGCGAGTTCCCTCATCCGACGCAAGTTGGCAGTGCATTCTATGGCGTGATTCACCACACGATCCTCTCGATTTATACCAACTGGTTACTCTAACTTATGGAACGAGTCCTGCATCTTTTTTAGCCACTGAATGTCTTAATCACCTTGCTCGCGAAAAACAAGCCCAGTATCCCATAGGAGCTACTGTGCTTAAGCGTGACTTTTATGTCGACGACATGCTTAGCGGAGCAGACAGCTTAGTCGAAACCAAGCAAATTCAAGCTGAAGTTATTGAACTACTCAAATCTGGAGGGTTTACATTGACTAAGTGGTGTTCCAATGCGTCAGAGCTTCTTGCGTCCTTTGACAGCTCAGATTTGGAAAAATATCTAGAAATTTTTGGTAGCAAAGCGATAAAAACCATGCTGATAAGAGCTAAACAAGAACATAGAAAATTTTACGACATTGTCAACTATACTGATTTTCAATTAATAGAAATGAATTGCAAAATGAACTACTTAAACTTAACATTATCCGGCTACCTTGGAAGTGCGGCTTCCAAGAGATATTGAAGGCTCTTTCTCATCTATAGGAAGGAGGCAAACCTTGGTGATTTGCTCTTTTGACTAGTCCAACCATAGTTCTGATCATCACTACGTGAACGTGCCCATCTTTCCCTTGTATAGTTTCCACTATGCGACTCAAAGGCCATTTGAGGGGAGGTAAGTTGTCATCCTTAAGTAGTACAAGTTTTTTTTTTTTTTATATATTATTAAGCCAAGCTCAGGGGATACCCTATGATGCAAAGCACAGCATGGCAGGAAGGAGATAGGGAAAGGATTAGGGGATATGAGGAAAGTGGCGGAGGTGCCGATGTATGTCGCCCTTAAACTTCCGCAGATTGTATGCCGGAGGAAAAACAGAAGATGGTAAGCTGTTCCACATTCGCACTGTTCGGGATAAAAAAGCATCTCTGAATTTTACTGTACGGCCGAAAGTAATTTGAAGGGTTAAAGGATGTGCGCGGTTTGCAGCGCGAGTATTGCGTGCAGGAATCATTCTACAAGGGATTAGACTAGATATTTCATCAGAACATTGACCATGCATATAGCGATAAAGGAGCGAAAGGCATCCAACATTGCGGCGGTGCTCGAGTGAGTCGATATGACAAGTTATTGCCAAATCGCCAATGAGCTTGAAGGCTCTCTTTTGGACAATATCCAATGAAGCTAAGGCTGTGCGACCAGCCCCGGCCCATATATGGGAGTTGTATTCCATTCTAGGTCTAATGTAGGACTTGTAGAGGAGCGCTAGATTTGACGGGCTGAAATATTTCTTACACCTTTTCAGAAATCCAAGACATTTCGATGCTTCTTTGGCAACAGAGAAGATGTGATCTGTCCAGTTTAACTTACTGGAAATATTAATGCCAAGAATGCTTAGTGACGGTGAATCAGAAATGAATGCTCCATCAAAAGAAACGGGTGTGGTTAAGTTATGATCTTGTTTTAATGAGATAAGACAGCTTTGGGACTTTGATGCATTGAATTCGACGCGATTCGCTTTGCCCCAAGCGAGGATATTGGCAAGATCGTTATTCAATGATCTAGTCATGCAATCTCGTTTAACACATGCAGCATTCCCCCTGGATTCTGCAAGAGTGTCAAAGGAGTAAGCGAAATCAAGAGTACTGTCATCTGCGAAACTATGGATGGGATTGAAAGTAAGGGAAAGCAGATCATTAATGAAAATTAAAAAGAGAGTTGGAGAGATAACAGAGCCTTGAGGTACACCGGCATTTATGGGATGCGGTTCAGACGTAACGCCATCTAATACAACACGTATTTGGCGACTAGATAGGAAACTTTCAATCCATAATACAAGAGGAGGGGAGAGACCAAGTGCTTTGAGTTTGGCTAAAAGGGCTGGATGCCAGACTCTATCAAAGGCTTTTGAAATATCTAGGGCAACGATTTTAGACTCACCAAAATTGTGAAGACTACGATTCCAACGTTCCGTAAGAAAGGTCAGCAAGTCTCCAGATGAGCGTCCAGCTCGGAAGCCATATTGGCGATCGTTGATGAGATGATTAGTTTCTAGATACTTCATTAATTTTGAGTTAATGATAGATTCAAAAACCTTTGAAAGAATCGAAGTGATGGCAATTGGTCGATAATTTGAGGGATCGCTACCCTCTCCTTTCTTAGGAATAGGCTGAACGTGAGCTAGCTTCCAAGCAGTTGGAAATTTTCCTGTCGAATAAGACAAGTAGAAGAGTTTGCGCAGAGGTTTAGCCAAGGATGAGGCGCAGCTTTTAATTAACAGGGGCGAAAAACCATCAGGACCTGCGGCTTTGGAGACGTTGATCCCCTTAAGGACCCTGACCACATCCCTCGTACGAAGGTGTATTGGCTCTTGTACACATTCACACGGGCGATGCAAAACAGGTGTTTGTGAAGTTGGTGGAAGACGAGAATTTGAAGCGAATCTAGCAGCTAAAATATTAGCTTTATCCAGGGAGTCAACAATCACTTCACCATTATTAAGTAGTGAAGGTATAGAGGAACTGGTGAAATTGTTCCTGATGGTTTTGACCAGGGACCAGAAACCTTTGCTACCTTTGCGGCTTGTCAAGATTCTTTGTCTAATATTCTGGTCAAAAAGAAATTTTTCTCTCTGGATAATGGACTTGCAGGTGTTCCGTGCAGTCTTGTAGACTTGTTTCATTTCCGGACATGGATGCAATTGATAGGCGCGAAAAGCAGACTCTTTCGCTTTTATAGCTTGGTTGCACTTATCGTTAAACCAGGAGCGATCATGCTGTTGTTGAGACCTGCTGTAAGAATACGGAATGTATTCACGCATGCCAAGATTTAGTATGTTACTAAATTGTAATGTGCATTCATCAACATCCCTCGAAGCAAAACAGACCGACCAATCAATTTCTTTAAGATACTTATTGAGACTTTCCCAATCAGCATTCTTATAGTGCCAAAGAAGCCTACTTGTAGGTGGAGCAGTTGGTCGGCACAGGTTTGAGGTGGTAAATTGAGCCGTGATTAAACAATGGTCTGAATTTCCAAGAGGGGAACCGACTGAAATGGAATATTTGTCAGGATGAGATGTTAGAAACAAGTCGAGTAAATTAGCTTTATCTCCAGCTGCATCAGGAATTCGCGTTGGTGCATCCACTAGCTGTTGCAAATTAAATGATTCACAGAAGAGTTCAACGAAACGGCCCGCAGGACTTGTGGTAGAAGAATGTCTGAGCCACGGTATATTATGAACATTAAAATCGCCTGCCAGGACGATTTCGGAAGAGGGGGAAACAGAAAGCAAATGATCAATATTGTTGGAGATATTGTCAAATACGAATACCGTGTCGTCATCAGACATATTTGGGCTGCGATAAAGGAAACAGAAGTATATGATGTGCTTGTGAAGTTTGAACCTAATCCAGATATAATTAAACTCTGGATTAGCAGAAGGAAAATCTTGAAGAATAGTAAAGGCCACATCATTCCGAATATATACTGCGATCCCTCTATGCTGAGAAAAAAGAGGCACGAAGCTGTAACCAGGGACGTGATACTGATTAATATCAGCATCAGAAACGACCTTGGTTTCACTTAGCGCAAAAATTGCCGGATTTTTTGAGTTAAGGTGGCAGTACACCGAAAACCGATTTGCTCTTAATCCGCGAATGTTGCAGAAATCTAAAATAAAATTCTGCATGCTGAAGGCAAAAACAAAAAAGCAAAAAAGAAAAAAAGCGACACACACTCCCACCTTCAGATCAGTGTTAGGAGTTTGCCATTTGTTACGAGATTGAAGAGTTTGCAGATAATCTCTTTGCCATCTAGTCCAAAAAACACGTAGCCTTGCCTGTAAATTTTGCCAGCGCCCTAGAAAAATGACATTGACCGTAGAAAAATCAGGCTCAGGAATAGCTGCCATCTGTCCACCAGTTAGGAAATGCCCAGGGGTTAGTATCCGCAGATCTTGAGCGTCTTCAGATTGAGGAGTAAGTGGACGCGAGTTTAATATTACCTCTACTTGACATGTCACCGTCTGAAGTTCATCTAGTGAGTATGCTTCCGAACCAAGGATTCTACGCATGTGGTACTTTGCCTGTTTGATCGCTGCCTCCCAAAGGCCGCCGAAATGAGGAGAACGAGGAGGAATGAATTTCCATTCAGTTCCATCTGCGCGACACATTTCATGAAGTAGCTTACAATGTTATTCAGAAATGAAGAGAGTTCTAAGCTCCTTGAGTTCACGAGCTCCACCAACAAAGTTCGTTGCGTTATCAGAATAGATGACAGATACATGTGGTCGTCTGGCTATGAATTTCCTGAGAGCCGATATGAAAGATTCCGTTGTCAAGTTATGTGCTACTTCCAGATGTACAGCCTTCCCAGCTAAGCAGATGAACAAACAAACGTAGGCCTTTGTGGGCGGTCGATTCCGGACCGTGTTTTTGATGTAAAAGGGCCCACAGAAGTCGATGCCTGTGTACTGGGCTTGGCTGCACTCTAGCAGGTGGAAGTTGACCCATTATTTGTTCCATGACTTTCGGTCGTAGGTGGAAGCAGCGTACACAATTTCGAATGGTTTTCTTTACCAAGGTTTTCCCCGACATCGGCCAGAAACGAGTGCGAATAATGCCCAGCAAAGTTTGAGTGCCAGCGTGAAGGTTTCTGAAATGATAGTGTGTTATTAACGCCTTAGTAAAATTAGACTTAGGTAGTATTATTGGGTGTTTAGCGCCGTAATCGACATCGGAATTGCGCGAATTACGCGTATTAAACCACCACTATCGATAAACGGATCCAAGTTCTTAAGAGCGATACACGAACTCACATGTGTTCCAGCAATTAATTTAGCATATTCTTCGAATAAATTTTTTGCAGTAAACGAATGACAACGCGGAGCGCGAAATCAAATTCCTGCACGGTGAGCGGACCGCGCGAGCGCTCAAATGCCTGTTCAGATTTTATTTTCGCATTTTTGTAGAATCGAAATATATATGCAAATGTGTTGACAAATTTTAGGTAAGAGGTTGCAAACTTCGATGATTCAATTAAATCTTCTACTTTCAAGGCGTTGAGAGCTAATGCTGTTTTCCTAGCTTCAGGAGAATTCGGGTCAACAGGAGCTCTGCTTTCAGGACATAGATGTTCGGGAAGTTGAAGATAGCTAGGCCCCTTGAACCACATTTCAAATGTCAGGATGTCTGAAGGATAAGCTCCTCTACTAACGATATCTGCTGAATTATTAGTCGATGTGACATGTTTCCATTCATAGTTCTTAGTCAATTCCTGAATTTTGGAAACTCGATTGCTGATGAAAACACTCCATTTTGAAGGCGGAGATGATATCCAGGCAAGGACGATAGTTGAATCTGACCAACAGTATACTTTCTTAATGCGTGATGCAAAAACGTTGTAGACCCCAGATGTAAGTTCAGCAGCAAGGAGAGCAACACAGAGCTCTAACCTTGGTATAGAAATGGTCTTCAAAGGGGCGACTTTCGATTTTGCAGTAAGTAAGTTGCAGGAAATGCTTCCGTCAGCTATACAGCGAATGTACACGCAAGCTCCATAAGCAGTCATGCTAGCATCTGCAAAACTATGTATTTCAATTTCAGCCTGTGATGAAAATATGTAGCGAGGAATCTTTAAGTTTCTGATGAGCTTGAGCTGATCATAAAGGGTGATCCATTCAGAATGTAAGTCTTGGGGAAGCGATTCGTCCCAAGCAAGCTTCATGCTCCATAATTTTTGCAAAAGAATTTTTGCCTTAACTATAATAGGGCATAGTAGACCTAATGGATCAAATAAGCGACTGATTGCTGACAGAATGCTTCGTTTGGTCGCCAGTACTGAAACTCTGACATCTTGATAATTGTATCGAAAATTATCCGTCTGAGGCTGCCATATCATTCCTATGGTTTTTATTGCTTTGCTACCAAAAATTTCTAGATATTTTTCCAAATATGAGCTGTCAAAGGACGCAAGAAGCTCTGACGCATTGGAACACCGCTTAGTCAATGTAAACCCTCCAGATTTGAGTAGTTCAATAACTTCAGCTTGAATTTGCTTGGTTTCGACTAAGCTGTCTGCTCCGCTAAGCATGTCGTCGACATAAAAGTCACGCTTAAGCACAGTAGCTCCTATGGGATACTGGGCTTGTTTTTCGCGAGCAAGGTGATTAAGACAGTGGCTAAAAAAGATGCAGGACTCGTTCCATAAGTTAGAGTAACCAGTTGGTATAAATCGAGAGAATCTTGTGGTGAATTACGCCATAGAATGGACTGCCAACTTGCGTCGGATGAGGGAACTTGCACCTGCCTATACATCTTAGAGATATCAGCTGTTACGGCGTATTTGTAAGACAGAAAACGAAGCAGAATAGTATATAAATCATCTTGAACGACTGGTACTAGCATTAAGACATCGTTAAGAGAATAGCCTGATAAAGTTTTGCACGAGGCATCAAAGACTACTCGGACCTTGGTGCTGCTACTTTCGGGCTTTACGACACAGTGATGAGGCAAAATATAATGATTTCTGGAAAGCGAAGAGAATGCGATTTTTTCCATATGCCCTAATTTTAGGTATTCCTTCAAAAAATTTGTATATGATTCTTTAAGCCTAGGATTCTTCATAAGTTTATTTTCCAAACCAAAGAATCTTCTTTTGGCTGTATCTAATGATTGCGGATGATAAGGTGTCGAGCGGATTCTGTGCTATTCTAATAATTTTGAAAATTCTTCAAATAACTTAGACTCGGATTTTCACTACTATTCACTTCTGCACCAGCCGAAATAACGTTTATAGGATAGACTTCAGGCCACCTAGAGAAACGGTTGATCTGTTAATAAATAAGTAAATCCTTCTGAAGGCGAGAGTATGCCGACTAAATTTAAGTATATATATGTATGTTCAAATCTTGTATTCAGGACTCTTTTGAAAGGGCAATCGAACCCAAAATCTTCCAGTGCTATCTCATCGAACATGCTCCAAGAAGTGCTTCTGACACTCATTTCCAGCTTTCGATAGATGCGATCTCGTTCTGAGCTCCTCAAGCTCCCAAAATCGCTTCACCAGCTCTACGAGATCATCCTCATTGTCTTCAATTTTGTTTAAAGCAACCAAACAGCTATTCCGTTTCCTCCTGCTATGACCCAGCCTAACAAAGTCTTCTGTAGAATGGGGAGCTGGGGACCGAGACGAATTTGTCCAACTGCTAGTATTTCGAAAAATAAATTAGCTCCAATTAGCAAATCCACAGGGCCTAGAATATTGAAATGCGGGTCCGCTAGGACTATATTGCTAGGGATTCTCCAACTGCTTGCATTAATAGTACGAGATGGCTGATTCATGGTGATTTTAGGTAGAACGAAAGCTTCAAAGGAAACGCGGTACTCATTATTTCGTGAACGAGGACTAATTGAGTCTTATAGTTGACGGAGGTAGTGGCAAGCCCAATGCCGGTTACATCAATGTAAGCTCTCGACCTTTTTAAACGAAGATGTTGAACAAGGCGTTCGGATACAAAGTGCAGAGAGGATCCAGAATCCAATAATGCTTTATAGGAAGTAAATTCACCCGCACTATTCTGAATGTCGACCATTGCTGTAGCCAATACGACATCGCAAAAGTTTGTATTCTTGCATGTGAATTTAATTGAGATGTCATCACAATAGCATTTTTGCTGAATTAGACTGACTATGTTTACGTAGAGTCGGTATAACTTCTAGGCGAAGCAAGTTTATCGACAGGCGTGACAGTATTAAGGGCAGCGGCAGCGTTCAGAGCCGTTGAAGTGCTCACATTGATGACTGCCTACTCGGCATGCCTGTGGAGTAATGTATGGTGCCTTGTGTTACAGTACGTTGCCGATACTGACTACTGACTTACAATTCTTAACAGAGTGACCCGACTTCAGACAATTAATGCATAGATTTAAACGTTTAGCTTCCGTGTCTCTATCTATAGGCGATAATGCAATAAAAGCATCACATTTTGCAATTATATGGTTAGCCCCTGGCAGAAGTTGCAATTAATTTCAGCTTTAGCAGCGACGAACGATGATTTGCGCGATTGGGAATGATTTTTATTCCGATTTCGCAGAGATGGTCCTATCAACATCGACTGTTTTGCTGAATTAGACTGACTATGTTCGGTGTTTTCTAAAGTTTGACATGTTTTGTCTAGGAATGCTGAAAATTCATTCCATGAAGGCAAAACGTTAAGCGGAGCATCTTCTTCCCATTTCCCTCTAGTGACGGAGTCAATCTTGGTTCCAAATAGTTGGAGTAGTAATCCATCTGCGATTTGTTCCGCTGTAGCAATACTCATTAAAGCTCTTATATGGGAGTTAACTGCGTCACTCAATGATCGCAGCTGAGAAGCTGAACCTTTTTCAACAGAATTAAGATTAAACAAGCCTCTTATATGACCTTGAACAATTAGTCTCTTGTTTTCATAACGAGACTTGAGGAGTTCCATTGCAATGTTTAAACCGTCGTCGCTTAAACGAATATTACCAATAACTTGCGGAGGTGCATCGTCTAAGGCGCCTCGAAGATACGCTAATTTTTCAATATTGGTTAGCTCTTCATTATCTTCAACTAATATCTTGAAGGTCGCGTGAAAATCAGGCCAATCGTGAAAATTACCACAGCAATTTTTGATTTATATTTTTGGTAAACTACCGCTTTCCTAATGAGAGTAGCAAACGAAGTTTCTGGGAGGGAGGCTCTCGGCCGCTTTTGCGATATTAGTGTAAGCAATTTACACTTTATCAAGACGTACGTCTCTTCATACGGTTGCCGCTTGTCCTCATTTATCTCATCGGGATCGACTACTTCTAAACGGGCTTGAATTTCATTAAACCGAACCATGTAGCCCTCTAACAAACCTAATCTCGTTTCAAGCTCGGATAATGACATATTTATATTTGGAGTATCAATATAATTTTTTAATTTTGTTTGCTGCATTGTGGCGGTTCCTCGCGAGAGGCGTAAGTCACTAATTACCTTTTTATTGTCTATTTTTGAGGTTTCCCCGTCGGCACTAGTTGTGTTGTTACCAGGAATTGCGATAGTTCAAACTATATGTTGCAAAGGGAACTGAATTTCATGTGTTAGAAAAATTACTACGAAATATTTAATAAAGGCTTTGTCTTTGATCAAGAAATTGAAGCGCACAGATAGAGCATAAGTATAACCTAAGTTTTATAACGAAAATTGTTCACTGTGTTTACACTTTTGTCACTGTTGATATTAAAGCAAACAAACAAAAATGTTCAAATTTATCTGATAGGGATCTCAAACAATAAAATATAAATTTCTCAAATTATTTTCAATAAGAAATATTGTAGTCTGAAAAAAATTGTACTCACGCCAATAAGCCTTTAATACTTAGACAAGGAAATTCCTGTGATTAGCCCGTTATGCTCAAACTACACTCATATATGTATTCACTGGCCATCAGCCGCAACAAAATAACTGTTGAAATAAAGTAACGTGTTGTCTGCGATGATTTTGCTGCTGTGCTCCACGTTGAGTTTTGTGAAAAATCCACAACAAAATTTCGAAATCGAAAATGATTTAATCCAGTCCAAAGATTCGAGAACAAAAAAAAAATTATTAAATCCAATCCCAGACTCGAGAACGAAAATGCTTTAACTTGCAAGTATGAACCGCTTATTTCCACAAAGCAGCAAAAATCACAAAAAAATGTAACTCGGGCGCCAATGTTAATTTCAAGCTTTTTTGAAATTTTTAATTTGTCCAGATGCGATAGAGATGATGCTGGTGGTCGAGAACGAAAATGCAACAAAGTCCACAAAAAAATATCGAGAGCAAAAAATGTAAAGAAAAGAAACTTTTGGGACTAACAAAATTTTATTTAATGAGTTTACTGACTGCTATGACTGCTACAGAGCTAATGAAACGTTTTATAGAAGAATTCTAAAATCGCAAGCACAAACCGCTACTCATAAAAAAAAAACATAAAATGAAAAAGATGAACAATAGATTTTAAACAATAGATTTTGCTGATAAGAGCTACCCAAGAACATAGAAAATTTTACGACATTGCCAACTATACTGATTTTCAATTAATAGAAATGAATTGCAAAATGAACTACTTAAACTTAACAATTACTATGAAACCACACTGTACAAAATTTGAACTCTCTACGTCGACGCGTTCTCAGGCAGTGTTCAAATATATAGTTAAAAACGAAATTTTTGTATGGCAATCCTACGAAGGAGTTGCCCGATTCATCCCATTTTCGAACTCAAATTTGGGTTTTTTTTTCAGAAAATCTGTGTGCAAAATTTCAGCTTGTTCGTCGACGCAACAAACGAAATTTTTGTATGGCAACCCACTATGTCCCATTTTCGAACTTAAATTTATTTCTCGAGTTATCGTGAGGACGGACGGACAGACGGACATGAAAAAATCAGAATAACTTTTAATATTATACGTGGGTGTCCAATCCATTTTTATAACCTAGACTAGAGTATACTAAGTTTGTCATTCCGGTTGTAACGCACAGAGATAATGATGATAGAGCAAAATGGATTGGCCACCCACGCATAATATTAAAAGTTATTTTGATTTTTGCATGTCCGTCCGTCCGTGCGCACGATAACTCGAGAGCGCGTGTACTTAGAGAGCTGAAATTTTCTACGCGGACTTTTTAAAAAAGTAAAATCAAGTTCGAAAATGAGACAAATCGGGCAACTCCTTCGTGGGGTTGCCATACAAAAATTTCGTTTTCCACTATATATTTGGACACTGCCTGAGAACGCGTTGACATAGAGAGCTGAAAAATAGAATAAATCGGGCAACCCTTTCTTGATGTTGCCATATAAAAATTTAGGTTTTTTACGGATACTGCGAAAACGGTCAGTCCTAGACATTTTTATTGAACTAAAAATTTCTCCAGAATATGAAATCCTATAAAATTGGTTATAGTCAGTTTTTCTGTCCGACAAACCGTTCTAGAAATATATGCGAAAAACCAGTACAAAAATCAAAATTGCTCAAATGGGTAGTATACGAAATTTCATACGGGCATTCATCTAGGATATCATAAGAATTGGTGTTAGACCAATTCTAGCTTTTTTACTTGTTCTCTACTAGCATTATTTCTAGGTGTTACTATCGGAATGACAAACTTAGTATACCCTTCAGATTTCATCTAAAAATAGTTCACCCGAAGCTGATAAAAATATGGTAATTTTATCTTGATGGTGATACTAATCCTCGATAATATTGGAACTTCCTATTGACAAACCTTAATTAACACAAACCACTCATTGTAAGTTCTACCGCGATCTCTACAGCGAACACGTTGACATAAGTCCGTCAAACTTATGGCTGACTCGCGGCACATTTTTCGTGAAACGGAAGGCTTCATGCTGACCATCCAAGACGAAGTACTCCCCAAAAGAAACTATATGAAATACATCAGCAAAGATACAGCTGCTCCTTCAGGTAATTGTGGTAGATGTAGCAAAAGAGGTGAAACTATAGAGCATATTATACCTGCTTGTCCAACATTTGCTAAATCTGAATACTTGAAACGATGCAATAATGTTGTTGAAATAGTACACATGAAGCTATGCACGAGTTATGGAGTCCAATATGAACACAAGCAATATTTTAAATACAGTCCCGATCCTGCAATGTGTAGATTCACCAAGAGTTCGAGAATATTTTGACCGCATCCTCTTAACTAACCTCAGGAGAGACAGTAACAGACCAAATATAACGGTAATAGACAACAACAACAATAATCCTTACCTAATCGATTTTGCGGTGCCCCTAAGCCGAAATCTTCAGAGAATATATGTAGAACAGATCAGCAAATATGCTGAAATTGCCATTGAGCTCAAAAGACAATGGAACTTAAATCAGGTACAAGTTATACCACTAATTATTTCGTCAACGAGCTTGGCTCATAAAAGTCTGGTCGACAACTTGAAGCAATTGGGCATACAACAACATGTAGTACAACATATTCAAGCAGTTATCCTAGACAAGTTTCATATCACAAGAGCATTTTTTCAATTAGAACAAACGCCCAAATACAGAAGGAAGACATCATGCACAATAACATCGCATGCAGATGTCCGATTCCTACCTGTCTGTCACTGCACATTTTTTCTTTTAAATTGTTTAAAAGTTAATTATAAATTAGATAAGATTAGATAAATTTTATCACTTTAGATTCATGTAATTTTTCCTAGTGTAATCAATTGGCGTTAAACCCGGAATCTAGTGTATACCAATGTAACCCTTGCAATATAAATAAATACTTAATAATAATAATATATTTCCACTATATGTAATATTCCCGTGATATTATTTTGGGTATACGGTGACTTAAAAAATGAATATCTCCAAATCGAGGCCGAACACCTCCGCAATTTTTTTTATTACGTTAGACAGTTCCCTATATATAATACCTACGTGTGTACATAATTACAAAGAATATGACAGAAGTATCTTCGATGGGCTTCAGTTTTCCACTGCCAGAAAAAGTGGACCACTGCATGAAAAAGTGCAACACTGGTTTGGTCCCTCCTTAAGGAGGGAAAATTGTCCCATAAGGAAAAAAATGAGCTAATAATTCTTTAATAGTGTAATGAACGGTCGTGTTCGTCACTTTTCTTTTCTTTCCTTAAAGGACGGAAAAGAACTATTATTTATGATTGTCAGGGAAAAATAACACAACTCTAAAACTGACAAACTTTCCTATAGAAAAATATGGAGAATTATATTACATCCTCACGATGCAACACATCCTTTAGCTGTCCCCACTTTCCGCGCTCCCTGACAGCGGTGCTAGTGTGAACGTGCTTTGCTCTGCAGCAGGGAATTTTCTGTGTAAATTCACCGGCCACCCATATTTCTACGACAGATGGTCTGCAACAGCGGAGTTGGGGCATATCAGAATTCCGGTAAAGTTTGGAGAAAAACACGACTAATGCGACTGCATATAGTACCCACTCCAACAACCTCTATACCTAGGTATATATTTTGCGAAAACGTTCGGTTTGGCTCCGGTTATGATAAGTGAGTTGCATTCCTTGCCTAAGCAACCTCCAGTGTGTTCCCAACAACACAATTTGTCTGGAAAAGATACTCTTCTGTTACAATCTGTAATTGGAACTTTCCTTCCTTTAGCAGTCAAGGAATTGACTGCACAAAGCTCATGGAGCACGAGAGAGATGTCGGTACCGCTAAGCGTATCAATCGAAGATATTAAATTAGGAGTCTTTGAGGAGAGCCAGAGGTCCTGGTCTTCCCCAGTAAGTCTAGTGAGAAAATCAAACGGAAAAGTTCGACTCTGTCTTAATGCTCGCAAGGTAAATGCAGGTATGATACCGGATGCTTTTCTATTGCCACTTACTGATGGTCTACTTAGTCGACTTCACTTCATCATAGCAATTGATTTGAAGGATGCCTTTTAGCCAATTCGGCTTGCTGTTGATTCAAGGGATAAGACCGCGTTTGCTGTTCCCGGCAGACCTCTATATCGATTCACTGTATTGCGCTTTGGGCCACAAACTATGTACAAGCTAATGTGGAAGGTAATACTTCAGCAATTACATGACCGAGTGTCTGACAACCTTGACGACTTGTTGATCATTTATTCTACCTTTGACGAACATCTGATATTACTTTCTTCAGTCGTTGCCATGTTGTGCGACGCAGGGCTCTCCATCAATGTAGGAAAACTAAATTCTGCATGCGTTAGGTTAGATACCTCGGATCTGTGGTTAATAATGGTTTCCTGAAAACTAATCCTGACAAAGTCATGTCCCAAAAGCGAAATAAACCACAGCGGATCTACAGTATCACGGAGTTGGATAGCCTAGCGGCAATGTTGTGTTAAACGTTTCCTTACATATGTTGAGGGGTTGATGTTTACTACATATAATCACCGATCACGCTAGAAATAAATGGCTCATGGATTAACGAGATTTGTGGTGTGCACTGACGCGGTGGAGCCTTATGCCAAATCTACAATGCATTTTAAAATCACGTCGTCAAAACGACATGGATTTTTGTGTTTGCATCCCACTCATGCCTGCGAAAATGTCTCCTCTCTTTCATTTATTTGACGACATGAGCACGAGCATATGCGTAGTAGTTAATCAGCAAAAACGATGTAGTAATATCTCAGGTGTATTCAGCATAGAACCATGTAGGGGAATTTAAAACAAAACAGCTGTAAACTGGAATTTGTACTTTCAGTCTTGAAAGCAATATTTTATATTATTCGACTTGTCCCAAGCAATTTCTTAGTTTACTAAGTTTACTATATTATAGTATAAATTATTGAGACCAAATATTTCCTTTGATGTAATTCTCCAATAAATCGAGAAAGGAATTACATTTATGATAATTAACAGGTTAACAGCTGTTTAATTGGCAGCTTACCACTGCTTACATATTTCGTGAAATTTATATGCATTGATTTGACATCTCCTGCCTTTCATGATAAATCCTAGGTGAAAAAGATAGAAAAGGTTACTTCTAATCCTTACCGTGTCTGAAATCTTCCAGTTAATGACGGGCGTTTGTACATCTTTTTTAATTCACCGAAATATTGCTAGCCCTGTCGACTGGAATAATTGGTTCAAAATGGTTTGACTGCCAATTTAATTGTGCAGGAACACAAGCCTCCAACATCTTCTCTTTTTGGATTTGGTAAAACTTTGGAAAAACTAAGTTGTTTTTACTACTGGGCGATGATAGACTTCGGACGTACCACAGTATGTCAATTTCTGTGATACCTGTAAGTTAACTAAACCATTTAATTTCTCGTTAAAACCTCCTATGAACGAGAGGCTCGTGACTAGTTTGCCTTGCCAAGGACTTTTGTGATTTACACCTCCGCAATTTTTTTTTATTACGTTGGACAGTTCCTTATATATAATACGTGTGTACATAATTACAAAGAATATGACAGAAGTATCTTCGATGGGCTTCAGTTTTCCACTGCTAGAAAAAGTGCAACACTGGTTTGGTCAGACTGCGTTCGCTCGTAACCATGTCAAAGCCATCGTTGTTGAGTGTATAGGAAGAGTTTCATATCGTCTTAAAAGTCCGGACGGTCTACCTCTCAGCGTGATTCATGCTCAGGATTTAAAGTCCTGACCTTAAAGTAGACCCGTGGAGGGCATTAGAATACTCTCACAGTAATCTCTGCTGGTTGTAAAAGGCGACTAAAGAAGTCTCATGACTGTAGCTATATTGAATTGATCAGGGAAAAGTTCAGTGAACCTACATGATTGAACAGCATCATGTAGTAGAGTTGGTGGCGAATGACTCCAACTATTTTGGAACAACGGCACCACCCCTAACTTTTCAAAGGTGCTACTGCTAAATATATGACTTTCTTCTCACTGGAGTTATGCTGAATTGATCAGGGCAAGGTCCAGTGAACCTACATAATTGTGCAGCATCATAACCTCTCAAATGCGGAACATATCTGACTTTCTTCTTCTTACTGGAGCTATACTGAATTGTCAGGGCAAGAGGAGCGCATATCGGTATAAGTCATATATTTGTTATAAACGAAATGCTGTGGAAAGGAGTACACCCAAATTAAAGTGTATGTTCTTGGAAACGCCGATATGAATAGAGAAAGGAGTATTTGTCTCCTTATGGTAATCCTTTTGTTACCGAGCCAGGCTTTGAGGGTTCTTTTCTCGATGGGTCGTCCCCACGCTGTAACAAACGGTCGTGGTCGTCATTTTACTTTTCTTTCTTTAAAGAAAGGAAAAGAAATATTGTTCATGATCCAACAATTTCCAGTTACAATCAAGGAAAAATAACCAAATTCTAGTCAGATAGTTTGATTCTTTTCCATGAAAGTAAATAACAGAAAGCCACATTCATTGCCTAATAAGGCAATTTCTGTAGCTTAAATATACAAATTATTATGTACCGCTGCTTGGATATGGGTTCCCTTCGGATTTTGAGAGGACGAGAAGGAGGAAGTCTAGATCAGCAAAGAACGCTGAAGGTCTGCTCGGGAATGGATGACTTATTGTGCTAACATTGAAAATAGAAGGTTTAAACAAATTGTGTTGCTAACGAGAAGAAAAATGTTGTACATTATTGAGCATCGGGATAATTATTGTGCAACATTTAATTAGAGGTTGTGTATTTTTGCGAAAGGAAAAGGTAAAGATTTTTTTCAAAGTCCTGAGCAGTAGAGCTGCGATAACATGTAATATAGAAATTTTGTTTCATCTAATTATTTTTGCTAACGAAAAATAAAAAGTTTTGCAATTAAGTGCACCTAAGGTGAAAGAAGAAGACCATGAGTGTGTTCAAATTTTGGCTATAGCTGGCTATCATTGTCCGTTAATATAAAGTCGCCCTTTGCTTATTCACTTCAGACATTTTTTTGGTTATTTGACAGCAAAAATTAAGGGGAGGTTCATGACGATGAAAAATTCGATTTTTTTTTTACATAATTATCATCCTTAAAGTGTTTAGAACACGTGGGTAAAAGGATATTTTCATATCTTAAGTATTTTAGAATTCACAGCCTGTTGAGAGAGGAACCGCCCGCGGCTAGAAAACAGGTAGCTGAGGCGCTCGGAGCGCGATTGCTGGGGAGACCTTTTCTCACTACCTGAGGTACCCTCATAGATTTCGGGAAACCGTTAACATTCAGATTCAGCATAATCAGTTCTTGGTGGAATAGCTGGAGTAAGCTGTCAAGATTTTTTATGACGTTTAACTTTATATGAGTTATTCTTGGAACAACAATTTTCAGCGCGCGGGGCGTTCTACAGCTTCAACGGATGAACCGATTCACATGAATCTTTGCGCAATTGAAAGGAAATTCAATTTGCGGGCCATCAGGAAGCAATTTTTGTCAAAAGTTTATTTACAAATAATTTTTTCGTCCGTAGAAGCAAAAAAAAAAAAAAAAAAAAACAAAAAAAATTGTTTTTTTGAAAACGAAAACCGTTAAGGCCCCCAAATTGTATCAAGTTTAACCATTTTCAACCCTATTTGTTTCGAATAAATTGGCAAAGCTGTAAAGCGCCCCGCGCAGTCCAAAACTCGCCGTACACGATATTGTTTGATGGGTGCTGGCGCCACCATTCTGGGTTTTTTTTTTTTTATAAATAAAATTAGAATTTACTCTTCATTGATGGAAGAATAAAATACGTTAAAACGCATTTCCAAAAGTATTTATTTTACGTAAAAAAATTTCCAAAGTTCATACATCGACCCCTTTAACAAACAAACGTCAAGCTACTTTGAATTTACCTCCAGAGCCCAAACAAATTTAGATATAGCCAAAAGTTGTACATACTCCTGGTATACTCATAAAAAAAAGATAAAAAAAAGAAACAAAAAATGTTTGTTGTTTTAGCAGATTGTACCTCACAATATATTGAATGTTTAATACAGTGCATATATTTATTTATTTTTATATTTTATGGCCGAAGAGATGGTGTATTAAGATAGAATTATGGAGTGATGGCAGGGAGGGGTAGCGTATTTGGGCACCTAGACTGTGCACACATATGTTTTCTTCCGTAGTTTCAGTGTACTGCTTTCCGCAGCTTCCAATCGTTGAAGGTTTTTGTTTTATTGTATTGACTTTAGTCAAACGTGTTCATCCAGCAAGGAAATCAGGTTACCCTTCGCTCAAGTCTAAGGGTGTTATTGTTCTTCCGTCCGTCTGTTGAAAGTCAAAGTTTTGTCAGTATAGCTAGTCATTAGTCCGTCCGTCAGTCCGAGTTAAATAATTGACACTGATGGATGAGAGCGACAAGAACCTACCCGAACCAACTGATCGCTAGCGGTAAATTACTGTGTCGTCACTTTCGGTAGCCTTAAAGATGAATTTTGCAGTATGAGGTGCCAACTAATGACTATCTCTATTAAGTGTGGGGATAGGTAACTCTGAAGGTTACAACAGCTACAGTTAGGATATAGTTGGAATAAGTGAAACTAAAGAGGAGAGTCCATAGGTTAGTTTTTGTAAAAAAAGGCAAAGTAAAACAGAAAGAATTTTTTTTTTTACCACCATAACTCCGGAGAGAAGAGTACGGCGCTGGTTGAGCAGTCGTGGGAAAGGCCATGAAGCTATATATACAATTAACGGTGATCGTACACCTTGTACTTTTCGAGACGGGCTGTATCATGAATAAGCATTTTTTCTTAATCACCCTACTCCGGAACGGTTCATACGCCCCCTGTCATACAATTTATTGTTTACCTAGGCGGACTTACCACCAGGAACAACTTGTATGTATTATGAAACAAATTTTTTTTTGTGACTTATTGGTAAAAGAATCTTCAATGTATGATTGATTGATTCGGTTTCTGAAAATATTCATGGATGTTAGACAAAAATGAATCTCACACGAAAAAGGGAATTTTTAGAAACCGTTTGTATGTTATTATGCCTACATAATTTCAATTTACGCACTACGGAGTTAATAAAAAGTAGACGCAAGCCTTACCTGTAAATTGGACAACTTTTCTCCAGAAGCTCCTTTTAACGTCTTATGGAATTGTGCAACTTTCTGACTATATTGATTAGTCAGAGTGGAGATATGGGCATCTTTTAAGTCAACATATCGGTTTAAGATTACACGATTCTACAACGACACACAATTTTTTTATATGCACTTTACACATTAATATTAAATGCAACATAGGCTGTTGTTAAAGTCGCTTAATTTTTCAATGAAATCAACAATCCGGTCTAACTATCCTAGTATTGATTTCAACAAAACGATTGCGTGTATCTGCATAAGTTAAACAACGCCAGTCTTATCTGTGGAAAGTTCTTTTCGGGTATTTAATCAATATAGGTTTCATCGAAATATTTAGCGCTTCAAAGATAACGAATTGCATATAAATACTCACCTCTTCATTACCTTCTTCATCTATGATTTGAGTTATTTCAGTTTTATCTAGGGGATTCTCTTGTAATCTAGTCCACATTTTATGCGCAGCCAAACGTTTAGCGATTTTTTTGCTTTTTCCTTTTCCCACTTCTCTATATTTAAGAATAGTGCAGGCTATTGTAAATTGTCGCTCATGAGGGAGTCCCACTTCCATTTCAGTCTCATAAGTTGGCGGTGGCCAGCGGCGAGCCATACACATCTCTTGAAGCCAACCAATCGGATTACCCATGACTTTTTCTTCGTAATTATTAGCCCTTTTAAAAAAACATTGATTTATCACTAGAAAATAGTCCGTTCAAATCTACTTACTCATTTCCGGCCGGTTTAGCAATAGTAGCATCCCCATTCGTTGTCGCAGTTGAATGATTTCCGCTATCAGATACAGTGACACCAGTTAATTTATCAATCAACGCCTTTGCAGCCGCGTGCTTAGCTTCCTTTTTGGATCGACCGGCGCCCATTGCAGTGAAGGGTACATCTTTATCGTTAAAAGAAACTCTATAACGAAACGTAGGTTCATGTATTGCACCCTCGATTTGAACGAGCTCATAGCTTGGTGTAATGCCACGTCGACTTAAGAGTTCTTGCAATATGGAAACCGGTGTTTTCATCGCCATTCCTGCCATTTCCTGCTAGAAAGCGATAAAAGTAATATTATCACATTCCTTTTTAAATTCATTAAAATTAATTAAATAATTGAAAATGCATTTGGCAAAACATTTAATAGAAAAATCGCAAATCGTAGTTCGATTGTGACAAGATCTTTCAATTCAGTTATGGATTATTGTTGCGATGGTTTAAAAAATTTCAATTAGAGAAGAGGATTAGAATTTGCAGGCATAGTACTCAGAACTCCTACACAATTTTTAAGTTTCGATCATACAACTTAGTACAACTTTGAATTGCCATAGATTGTACTTCCCGCCACACTACATTTTCAGACCGCTACGTTTTTCAGTTCTTGTCACTGCGCGTCGTTCAGAAGACAAAACAAGTTGTTAATTTACCTCAGTAGGATAAATTAAAGAATATGAGCAAGTGAAATTGACATAAGATGCTCCTCATATAATAAACAGTCATACATTTTTGTGCAAATTATTGCAAACCGTTGTAAACCGCAAAATCCCAAAAATTTGATCGAGACAATTTCCAAGTAAGGTAATAATAACAGTACATAACAGATCCTTCACTGGAACCTTAAAATATAGAGAGAACTGGAAGTGTTGATATCTATAAAATTCGTGTACATGAGCGTGGCTTTTCTTAGAGGCTCTTGAAGTAGGACAGAATATATTGAAGAAAGAGATACCTTGTGAAAAATGTATGTTCAGCTGCTTGATATGTTTACGTTTGAAACATGAGAAACTCCTGAAGTTTTTGGTGTAGTGGAATGGACTAAGAGCATTTTCGTTGGGAGCAAGTGCTATATTTCCAAAGATATATCTTGCTGGACCGCTCTCTATGTTGATTCATATTAGACGCGTGTACTGAGCTTTCACTACAGCGGCAAGAGATTCTAACACAACCAACATTTCCTGTCCTCTCTATATTCACTGGACCGCATCAGAAAACTACCATAATGAGAGAAGAGATTTGCAAAATGGTCAAATTATACACCGATAACATTTTTATTAGTAATTATTCCAAAAGAAAACTTATCGTGAGTGTATTTTATAAATTATGCTATTGTGTACCATTTTTTTTTTCATAGAAGTTTGGTAAACATAAGAATTCACCTTGGATCCAAATCCATTTTTTTTATATTATTAAGCCAAGCTCAGGGCCAGGGGATACCCTATGATGTAAAGCACATCATGGGGAAGGGGATAGGGAAAGGATTAGCGGAAACCATCATTCATGGGAATACATTGACAATAGTTCTTGTTTTTGTTTTTTTCATCATAAATATCTTAATATAACCAATAAGTTGAATCTATATCAAGTGATCATCAGCACCAACCTTCAGTTGTGCGGTTGAGAAAAGTTAGTTAAGGCAGGTAAAATTAGAAGTTAAATTAACGGCCCTTGAACAGACAGGACTGGTGAAGTAAAAATATTATACATGATCATTATAGCAGTGTACCCTCTTTATGAGGTTATGAGTGCCGTCATTGGTCCGTCCGTTGGGTTCATCTGCAATCGTTACAATTACCTAATGCACCAACTCATGCAGATATCTCCTAAATCTTGCTGCAAATAAGTCGGTATAAGTTCAATGACAATCTCTTTTAGTTGTGTAAAATAGAAAAACGCCGCTTGTAGACTCTCAAGCAGAGGATCGAAATGAAAATCTGGTCGTTATTCTCCCTTTTACCAATTGATTTCTTAAATTCGATTTAAGCTCTTTTATATATAAAAATTACATATTCAGCATATATGTATTATAATTGAGTTGTGATCAGCAGGTGGATAACAATCAGTAAAAAATATTTTTTCCATAGGTTATATTTTAGAATATTGTGTATGAAAAATTCCTAGAGTTTCCATGCGATAGGAGTGAAGAAAATTGGGTGCACCTCACGCTGCGAGAAGTTCGCCACACTAGCAACAAATTTTGTAATGTGGTCTTGTACTAAGAAAATATTCTTTACAGTTACGACTTCGAGGATGGAGACAAAGTTGAGTTGCACAGATTTTATGTCAATAGTTTTAATAATTGGTTCGATTCTGCAGTTCAGATACAATTCCGATATAAAAATCATAATTGGTTTCCCCAGAAGATTCTTCTGCAAAAGTTTGAGGGATTAGCTTATTTCATTTAGGATATGTTATTATTTACAATATTTTCATTCTTATCACTATTTTATATTTATATTGAATATTTCTTTTCAACAAATCAATTACCTTCTTCGCAAACAATCTAAAATTATTGTTTTATTATTTGTTGGTAATATTGAATAACTGGTCTCTATAAAACTATGCTATTTGTGTCGACTAATCTCTATATACAGCCATTTCATACGAAACCGATCACTTTGGAACCCGACCATCTTCGATTTCGATGAAACTTTCAGAGTTTGTATGGAATACGAAAATGGCTCACCGTTATTTTTGTTTGCCACTACCACGCCCCACCCTGAATTTCGTGATTTTACGACGAAATGTCATTTTCAAAAAAATTGTTCGAATCAGGTTGACTAGTATACTTTATGCTAGAAACAAGTCCTGAAAAGAAAACAAAGGGACTACAAAGCATAAAAATTTATTAAAACTGTATTTAACCTAATTACATTTCTCCCAAAAATAAGTACACCACCCAACAAAACTGTTTGTTATCTAAGAGGCAACACATTGCACAAACACAACCAGATCGAACAAATCAATATTGATATCATCGCAATCGAACATTAATTCATTTAACACAGCAGCTTGCGTTGACGTAAACCTATTGTTGCTATGCAAACTTTGCTACTGGTACTGTAAGATCAATGTTGTTATGCCAATTCTTGTTACTATGCGCCTCTGATGTCGTGTAAAAGCAAAGACTATATAAACAACAAACTGGCTTGTTTCGAACTCTTTTTGCACTTGGCAGCGCTTCCAGCCTACCGGAAGGGACTAACGTTTATATCAACTGATATCATTATTGACAAACACTTTATTTCGGGTCTCGACTGAAATAAATAATCTTACTTCGGTTCTCGACTGATCTTAAGATAATTATTAACAAACCACTTTAAACCGCGTCTCGACTGAATTAAAGAATATTATCTCGGGTCTCGACTGAGATAGTATTTTACTAACAAGCACTTTATTTCGGATACCTATCGACTGAAATAATGAATCTTCGAGTCTCGACTGAAGTTAAGATAACACTTTAAGCTGCGTCTCAATTGACTTAAAGAATATTATCTCGGGTCTCGAATGACATAAAGACTCGTATTTCGGGTCTACACTGAAGTTAAGATAACATTTACCCGAGAGAAAATTATCTCGAGTCTAGAGATAATATTTACTAATATTAACACTTTATTTCTGGTCTCGACGGGAATAAAGAATTGTTTTAAATAATGTTTAGAACAAATGGTATTATTATTAGCTTAAAGCCAATTTATTAAGTGCCACGTATTTTATCGGTAAGTATCAGCCACTTGTAACATTTTATTTTTATTTATATATCTATTTTATTATATATTTAAAATTTATGTGCATATATTTCATATAGCCAATTTATTAAGTGCCACGTATTTTATCGGTAAGTATCAGCCACTTGTAACATTTTATTTTTATTTATATATCTATTTTATTATATATTTAAAATTTATGTGCATATATTTCATATAGCCAATTTATTAAGTGCCACGTATTTTATCGGTAAGTATCAGCCACTTGTAACATTTTATTTATATATGTATCTATTTTATTATATATTTAAAATTTATGTGCATATATTTCATATATGATATTTTAATCTATATATATTTATACGTAAATTTAAAACGTATTTTTTTCAGTGCTGACTATATAACAAAATAAATATGTACCTATCTCACACTGATTTCTCCATCATAGATACTTTAGATACTAACCAAGCTTGCACAGAACTTTATCGTATTATTATATTATACTTACTTATATTATTATATTAAACAACATAAATCACACAGATACCCTTCTTGGTTTTCATATAATCTTATCTCAAAATATCAATCTTATCAAAAAATATTGAAAACGAAATACAGGAAAGCCTATAAGCGTTATAAATGTCGTTTTTCATATTTGAGAAAAGGAGTGAAATTGCTAATGAAGGCTTGTTATAAAAAAATGTAGAAAATATTAAATCAAACGTTACAAGCGCTCCAAAAGTATACTTCTCTGACACAAAGAGTATAAAATTAACCAATTCCTTCCCTATCAAAATGTCTTATAACGATTAGTCTTCATTGCCGCAAATAACTTGTAGTATAATTATTCAACCCATAACACGTCTACTGAATTTATGCACACAGAAAACATAATAGGGGTATTTGCGCAATGTAGTATCAAAGAGTGTATCGTTGTAAAAGATGTATTTGATTACAACCCAGTAAAGTAATACAAGGCCTATGCATATAAAATGCAATACAAGGGTCTTGTATTTTTACATTCACAAATTGGCAGTGCAAGCCGACTTGTATAGTTGTGCTTAGGTCAGATTGAACGTCAAATGTTAGGGTGTGCAGATGGGGAGGGGAGTGTCCTAGGAAAATTTCCAGTGTGCCAAATGAATGATCTTTTTGAGGACTATCGACTGGTGCCCTTATATTTTTTCTAGGTGGTACTGGGTTGATTTAGCAGGGTGTTCAATTTACATCTACTCGCATCACGGTTTTCCCCCACAAAAAAAGGTATTGCAAATTTGTGAACCCAAAACATAAGTAATGGCGCATCAAACTTTCTGGAAAACTTAATAAAACATCACCGGAAAACAAATTGGTGTGATCGATTTACTTTTTCGCCCTAAATTACTTAATAATAGTATTTGAAGTTCAGAAATTTGCTTTAATTATTTTCAGTACTCGAACCTTTTTTGCGGTGAGAGGGAGGGGCGGATCAAAAAACCAACTTTGGATTCGTCTTTAGTTCGATGAAGGGATTAAAGTTATGAAAAAAAGGTGGGGGTGTAGAGGAGGAGGGGGTTGTTACCCCACCCGCTCAAACACCAAATATGGAATGTGGGGTGTCTAATTAAAGCCCCCGCCGAGCTCTATCGAATGACGTTGTTAAATTTTCAATCCGGTATACTTCGTAGTGTATTTTTTCCACCCTCTTACATTTTACCTGAAAGCCACTTTTTCACTTTGTCGGACTCTGCATCATATAACGGATGCCCCTAGAGAAAATTTTTTACATTCAAATTAAAGGTAACAAAATTCTCTATCTACTGGAATGTTTTTATTTTCAATTCGACACATTTTCTCACTGAGCTTTTCCTCCCGAAGTTCAAAGTTTTTCCTCATCTGGGTCCTATATACCCCATTGTTACATATGAGTTATTTTTCAATTTTTTTTCGATCATAGGCATAAGTTCGATTACAAAACTTTTTCATCTTTTCAAAAAAATTCCTCAGAAGCACCGTTATTCCGTAAAGAGAAATTGTAAGTAAGCAAAAAGCTGTCGTAAAAGGATATTGGTCTACTATTATTAAGCTTTCTCCTAAACTATCAGCCCGAGCCGAAAACTAATTGAAAATAAACGTTCCAAACAAAACAGGCTTCGTTTTATCCGCTGACATTATACTGAAAAGGTGTATAATTAAGTAGTAATAGTAGAAATAAAAACTTTGAAAACGACCAAAACGGTCAGAAAACGCCATGAAAAACCGGTATTTCCTTAATTTAAGCTGTTCTGTTGAGATACTTTTGTTTTTATCTCAGCTATTTTTAACCGGATCTTTATAATTCTTTTTTTCTATAATAACTATGCCTCCTGGGAATCTTGAGGATTTTTTCAGTCTTTTCCGGGGCCGGGCTAAAGGCTTAGGGGTGTCTTCACTCTTTTTTGTAAATTCTTGTTGTATTTTTACATCGGTTACACTGATACATTAAAGAGTGAATACTCCTGATAATTTGTCATTGTACACCAGAAGACGTTAACAAAGAACTATGTTCACTTTTTTTTTCATTTTAATATTAATAAAAAAGCCGATCCGGACCAAATATATTCTTAAAAAATTGCGCCCATAATTTGTCATCGCACATTTCAAATCTCTTCAATAAATCCAAATCCCAAGGCATCTTTCCAAGCAACTTCCAAAAACTCATTTATAAATCCCATATTAGAAGCAATGGGCCCAAAATTAATTACAAATTATGGTCCAACAAGTAGATCAATAGATCATTTATGACCAGGTCTTCCCCCAAGTTAAATACTTAATAAGTAACTATCAACAAGATTTTTTCCACGTCGTTCAAGTTCCACCAATTTAACCCTGTACACTAATGTTATTGCAAACGCTTTAGACAGAAGTTTACAAGTCGATACAATATATTGTAATTTTTCTAAGGCGTTTGATAGGTCTATCTTATCCCTTACCTTATCTTACCTACTTATCTAAAAAAAAAAACTGAGTATATTCGGCTTCCATACAAATTCAGTTCACTGGTAAGTCTTTCAACACACCACTTTCATTTTCAACTCCTTATAATTTCTTGGTTAGAAGTACTCTAGAATACTACTCTGTTGTTTGGAATCAAGAACTTACAAATTCGATCGTATGTGCATAGAATACCCAGAAAGGCTCCGTAATTATAAAAACTAGCTCTCAACCTCCCTGAAATTCTTAGTCTTTCCGTTCTTCATAAATAAAAAAAAAATTGTAATCTATCTTATATACTCCTATTAATTATATGTATATATACCTTAAGTTTATAATTAATAATTCCTGAATTTACTAAATTTTATTTTTATTTATTATTCGCATAACTTCCCAACTCACATTAAGGGGAGGTTACCGTTCATGACGATGAAAAATTCGATTTTTTTTTACATAATTATCATCCTTAAAGTATTTAGAACACGTGGGTAAAAGGATATTTTCATATCTAAAGTATTTTAAAATTCACAGACTGTTGAGAGCGGAATCATCCGCCGGCTAGAAAACAAGTAGCTGAGGCGCTCGGAGCGCGTTTGCTGGGTAGACCTTTTCTCGCTACCTGAGGTACCCTCATAAATTTCGGGATACGTTAACCTTTAGATTCAGCATAATCAGTTCTTGAAGGAAGAAGAAGGGCCACTGTGTGGTGCTGGAATAGCTGGAGTAAGCTGTCAAAGATTTTTTATAACGTTAAACTTTATATGAGTTTTTCTGGGAACAAAACTTTTCAGCGCGCGGGTTAGAAAAATTTCCTAAATTTATCTGCGGATAAAAATAAAAAAAAATAAAAACAACCAATTGATTAACTGAAACATATATTTATAAGGTACTAAAATACACTTTTCAAACTTCACAATAAAATCTGCACAATATCTCACTGGAGTGAGAGCTTTTTTAATAATTTATATCCAAAACTTTTACAACTTAAAACTTCCGAGCGAACTAAACTTATTACCTTCTCATTGTTCTTCACAGCTTTTTCTTTACAAAAAAGTGTGAGAACGTTTATTTGCTAGTTAAGCAAACTTAACTTTTTCTTTTTTTGATATATGTACATACTGTGTGAGCACTTATGAAGTTTATCAGAATGGGTAAACCTATTGTTCCCACAGATTTGCGACGGAAGGAGGTGTTACGTTACTTATGACTTCATGGCTTTATATATTTTTGTTTTAGATCTCCTAGGTTAAATGTTGTGATGAATACAGCGGATTTGTGTATTCATCACTTTTATTGTGGGAAAGTGTATCTTGTAATGTAACTCCTCCCTTCTTAGTTTTAAGATTCTCCTGGATCTTATTTACAATTTTTAGTTTTAATTTCTTTTGTTTTTTACAGTACAGTACAGTACAATAAAAATCACTATTCCGAGTATAATAATAATAGTAATACTTCCTAGGCCGTAATTAATAACCTAGTGATACTTCAGTTCTGTAATTTCGTTTGTATTACTTTCTTGGAAATAATTTTGTTTCCTCGAATGTTAGTTTATTTTGGGCTTGGATTGATTTCTCTACTTGTGGTATTACATATCTTTCTTTGTATATATATATATTGTTACTGTACCTTATGTTGTCGATTTCTAGTGTACAATTATTATAAGTTATAAAGTAATTCCCATTGAGAGTGAGTTTATTTTTAAAATTCTTTAGAATTAACATGATTTGTTCAAACGTATAAGTGTGATTGTTGATTTTTACAAAATATTCCAGGTCTGAATCTAATTCCTTATGTTCACTATTCGTAATAGGTATTATTAATTTCTTATTAGTCTTCATTGACTCTACTGGTAACTTAATTGCAAGTAAAATATTATTATTAAACCTAGCAATGCCTGATCGTATATTCAAAAGCATTTTAAAATCAATGTTATATTCAGTTATTTCTTCATTTGTCAGGATATTCGGTTGGAATATACCTCTTCTTGCCAAAGCAATATTTTCTTGTATGGTCTTGGTCTACCGTTTCTTGTATGGCTTTAATTTTTAACATTTGTTCACTAAATGAACTGTATGTTACTAGTTGTTGATTTGTCTTACTAAGCTCGTTAAATTTCTTCTGTATTTTTACTCTGTCAGATTCAATTATTTCTTTTATTTCCAAAAATGTTTTATTGAAACTATCATTAATTTTGATGTGCTGATTTAGGTTAGATATGATATTATGATAGTTTTCGTCAGTAATTGAAAGATGGTTTTCGATGTCTTGTCGGTCTTCGTCATCCATAGTTCCATATAACCCCTTCATTAGCTTGCCTAAACCGTTAATAAGACCACGTCTAATCCTATGGGGTATAATTGTCTTTATTTTATTCCTAGTTTTATTTATTTCTTTTTGTAACCACTCTCTATGGTTTCCTAAATCTAATAAACCTATGTTTGACACTAATTTATCAACTATTCTAAGGATCTCGTTCGGATCAATTATATGTAAGATGGTGTCGTATTTCGCGACTATTTCTTCTTCAACTATCAAGATCTCTGCGTACCCTACGTCGAAGTCTATTTTCTCAATTGTCTTCTTTTGGCTGCTTAATGGTGCCATTATCAGTATCCAAAGTAGTATTAGTTTTACCTGCAAATTTCAATGGTCGTTTAATATTGTTTTCATGCACCCCTTTTAATTTGTTTCCTAAACTTTGGTTGTTCTTTGTGTCTTAAGCTAGCGTAGTTTTTAATGAAACCTATCACGATTTTCTAGATAATCGTCCCCAACTTTGTTTCTTTTCTCAATGGTAATTTTCTTTTTATTTTCGATACGGTCCTTTATAATTTTCCTATCAGCTTTTCCGTTCTGTACTTCAAATGGTGTAGCTTTAATAGTGGAATGATAGGTATTGTTATAATACTCAATTGCTTTTAATATTTGTTGTTTTATTGGAACCTTTTCGTCTAAATTGAGAACTGTAATTTTCTCGGTTATTGTGTTGTTCAATCTTTCTACGTCTGAATTCCCTGTGTGGCTGTTGGGTTTTACGAAGTGGGTTTTAATTCCTTCTTCTTTACAGAAATTTTTATGTTTGTGTTGTTAAATTCATTGTCGCCTACTAACTTTTTCATTTTGCCTTTAATAGAAATAAATTGCCTTATCTTTTCAACCAGAGTAAGACTATTTCTATCTTCTAAATGGAAACATGCAGCATGCTTTGAAAATTTATCGATAAAATTAATTAATGACTGTTTGCTATTTACGTAAGTGTCGACATGAATTATTTCATTAATGTCTTCTGGCGTCTCAGTAAACTCAAATTTTTTCTTAATGGGGTACCTATCGTATTTTGCTGCTGTACATATATCGCAATTCTTCACTACTTTGTGAATTAGGATTTTAAGATTTGGGAAATATATTTTATTTTTCATTCCGGCATTTCTAAATCCTTTGCCAGAAAGCTACATCTAATAAACTTAGTTTTAGAGTTGCTTCAAAAAAGTTCGATCAATTTTTGTTGAACTTTGTTGTATTCGGAGTCTGCTAGTCCTGAGTAAATTCCTATTTTACTTTTGCTGATGTGTCTCCTAAATAAGTCTGCTAAACTATCGGGGATGTCTTTTTCTTGATGTAAATTCTATGATGACCATGTATTTTTTTCAAATTCATTGTCTTTTTCCTCCAAAATAATTATCTGGGATTTAAAACGGTTGAGAGTGGACTGTCTGCATATCTAGAGATTCGTTGTTATTTTCTTGGCATTCTTTCGCTGGGATTTTGTCATAAATTTTTATGTCATCTACAGCATTTATTTCGTTAGTATCTTTGTTAATTCTACTAAGGATCCGCTATTTTTTTTCCCTTACCTTTTAATGTAATCAATCTTAATGTCGTATTCCCCTAATTGTACTAGCCATCTTTGTAGTCTAGGGTTTATATCTTTCCTGGTGTACTTCGCTTGTAGCCACTTGATTGGTTGGTGGTCTGTATGCAAGTCGAATTCTTTCCCGAAAACGTACGGCCTGAAATATTTCGTCCCCCATACCACTGCTAACAACTCTTTTTCGATGGTCGAGTAGTTTTTCTCGTGGTCGTTCAGGGTTCTCGATGCGTAACAGATGGGATGTCCATCCTGTGTAAGGACGGCTCCTAATGCATATTAGTTATTAGTTTAAATTTCTTGTCGTAATCAGGATATTTTAAGATTGGGTAATTAGTAATTAGCTCTTTATCTCTTTAAGTTTCTCAAGGCGGCTATGAAATTCTGAAATTCTGAAATTATTTTTGGTCCATTTTATAGGTATTTCGTAATTGGGTGTGCAATTTTTGCATAATCTCTCATAAATTTGCGATAATATCCAGTGATACCCAGGAACGATTTTATCTGTTTCCTAGTAGTGGGTAATTTTAAATCCCTGATAACAGAAGTTAAGACATGGCCTAGATATTCGGTCTCCTTACAAAGGAAGTTGCATTTGTTGACTTGTATCTTAAGTCCAGACTTTTTTAGTTCATTGAAAATTTTTCTGAGATTACATACTTAAATGTTTGACAAAGGATGTACTGAATATCAAAATATCGTCTAAATAGACGACACATATTTTATTCATATGTTCTCTTAGCACAGAGTTCATGAGTCTCTGGAATGTTGACGGCGCATTTTTCAACCCGAATGGCATCCAAACATACTCGTAATGGCCAAAGGGGATGGAGAATGCGGTCTTCGGGTTTCATCAGAATTTAGTGAAACCCTTTCGCTAGATCTACAGTTGAAGAATATTGTGATCTACCTAATTTGTCTAGTATTGCTTCAATGTTTGGTATTGGGAATTTGTCGGTTATAGTTACTGCGTTGAGTTTACGATTATCTATCACTATTCTCCATTTCTGACTTCCGGAGATATACCTTTTCTTGGGGCCATAACGGACTGTTATATGGCGAATTGCTTTCTTTTATAATACCCTGCTTTAACATATCGATTATTTGTCCGTCGATTTCCTTTTCGTGGGTTCGGGGATACCTATAGATCTTAGAAAAGATAGGGTTATTTGTAGTTGTTACAATTTCGTGGTCTATATGAGATGTTGCCGAGAATGTATCACCGTCTTTGTAGAAAAGGTCTTCGTATTCTTTAAACAATTTTACTATAGACTCCCTTTCTTCGTTATTTAGATGGTCAAGTTTTAAGCTATCTTTGATCGATTTGTCGCTGGATTCTAAGCTATGTATGCAATTTTCGTCATATGGATATTTTGTGTCAATAAACATAAATTTATTGCCTTTAACTTCTATATATGTATTTGTTTTGCAGATTAATTTTTACGTTAAGAGCCATAAGTAAGTTTTGGCCTATAATAGCTTCATAATTCCTATTAGATAAATCTATAATCTTCCAAGATATAGTATAATAAGTGTTAAATTCCTTTGGTAAAGGCGTTACTACTTTATTCGGACACCATTTATTGTTGTATAGTATAACGGATTTTCTAATGGTTCTTCCGGAAAATTACAAAATGTGTTAGGTCTTATTAAACTTGTCGTTGAGCCAGTATCCACTAAAGTTTCAATTTCCATTGGGTCTGGAACGTCATTAAAATTATTTTGTCTTCTGTAACGTTCTGACGGTCTTGAGTCGTTGTTTGGAATAATCAGTCTCTGGAATTGTCTAGGATTGTTATGAAAGTTTGTTTGTCTACGAAACTGTCCTGAATTATTATTATTATTATTTGCATGCTTTTGGAAATTTTCGTAATGCCTGGCATTAGTATTATAATTATAATTGTTTCTGTTCACATTAAAAGAAAAACTTTTATTCGCTGGCTTTTTGAAATTTTTGTCGTTATAATATTTGTTTGGATTTTTTATCTTCCTATGATTAATATCTACTGTCCTATCATCGTCTAATAACTTTAATCTAGCATATTTATTTTAAATTTGAATCATACTTGAATTTTCCTCTATGTGAGCTCTTATGTTCACATCAATGTTTTCAATCAATATTTCTACTAAATCCCTATCTACATTCTCTGGTCTGGTTTTTCTGGTCTACGTTTATCGAATTCATATACATAGCTCGTTTATGAGATAATTGGTATTTTTAAATTCATCAAATAATTCACGTAAATTACTTACTTTAACATACATATCTACTGTTCGAACCAAATCGGTTCGAATATATTTTGGTTTTACCGATTACTTTAAAAGGAAAACATCCTGAAAACAAAGCGTCAAATTTTTAGGAAAATTAAATCTAATTTGATTACTCTTAATCAAAAAACAGGTACACAACCTAACAAAGCCATGTATTTGTCATCTACATAACACATTGCACAAATACAATACAACAATATAGCCTCATTGAGCAGATCAAATTAAAATTCTTATCTTATGATTGAAGCAATTAGATTCGTGCTAAAAACAATTGCTGAAAAAGAACATATGCAAAAATGCCATGCTAAAATTGAGTTCTAAAAGAAAAACAAATTCAATCTAATTACAAATTTTCCCAAAAAATAGGTACAGCATCTAACCAAAGCATGTGTTGTCATTTACCATACAATGCATGGCACAAATACAATCAGATCAAGCAGATTAATTTGCAACTCTATCATCATTATAAGTACTATCGAACGGGAATTTCTTCTCTACGTGATAGAGATAACATTTTTTGCAAATATACAGAATTCAATTTAACACAGCAGCATGGGTTGCTTTAAATTTCTTGTTACTATGCATTTTTGTTCGTTGCTATGCATATTTTATTTCTAGTACCGTTAAATTATAGAATCACGGCCAATTCTTGTGATCATGCGCCTCTGATACTCCATCATTGGTGTCGTGTGCAAGCAAGGGCTATATAAACAGCAGTTTGACTTGATTCGATCTCTCCTTCATTCATTGATTCATTCATTCAGCCGATGAACAGTGAACAACGAGCAGGACAAGGATATTGTGACAAATAAAAACATACAAAGGGCCGACGGGATTTCGTGAAAACGAGAACCGCAGTTAAAATTTATTTTTACCGACGGGTTTGTGTGAAAATTGAGATACTTGTGCATTGTATATATATATGTATGTATGTGTACAAGAAAGTGTAAAACAGCGACAAATTAAGTGCGGTGAAAAGGACACCTGAGTGATAGAAGACACTTTTAGTGATTCAGTTTCTTTTTTGATTGTTTTTGTGATTTAGCAATAATAAAAGTAGGACAATGTCTTCTTCATTTGAAGACGTTAGCAATACAATGCTAAATGTGATTTTGAACAAATTTCAGACACTGGCAGAAAAACATGGGGTAACAGAGCTCCCAGTCTACGTGACGAAGCTGGCTAAATATGCAGCAGAAATGAGGTCAAAGAAGATTGAGATGGAAAATGAGTCGTCAACGATGCTGACTGACGAACATGACTCAACCGATGAAGACAGCGGAAGCAGCAGCACGAGTGGTACTGAATCAACAAGATCCAGCGAAGGAAGTGACTACACCTTTGTCAAAGGAAAGAGGAAGAATAACAAGTCTCCACCGAAGGAAGCCCCAAAGAGGACCCGGACAGTAGTAGCACCGACTACCAAAAACAGCAATAGGTACGAGATTCTGGCAACGGGAAATGATTTCGAGTTGCCGAGGAAAGTTCCAGTAAAGCAACAGTTGCCTCCGAAACCTGATAACAAACCGCCACCAATTATTTGCTACAACCTCAACATAAAAAGGTTCAACGAAGAACTCAACAAATTGGAACACAGGCCAAAACTGTACTTTTAGGCCATGCGAGGAACAAAATGCGTCTTAAAGCCATTTACCGAAGAGGACCACAAGAGGATCTTCAGTGTAATCAAGGAAATCGGAGTACAAAGCTACTCCTTCACCACGAAGAGTGAAAGGAAAACGACGCTCGTATTAAAAGGGGTAAAACATTCGTACGAACCTGAGGACGTGCAAGCAGGTCTAGAAAGAGAGCTGCCAGGAATTAAAATTAAGGCAGTGACCCAACTGAAAGCAAGGAAAGCCAAGGAAGACAACAATGCTTTCGTTGTCAGTTTCGACGGATTCTACGAAGCGAAAAAGATTATGGAGACCAAGAAGCTCCTAGGAATGTTCGTGTATTGGGAAAGTACCACAATAAAGGTATAACTCAATGTAAAAGATGCCAGCGTTTTGGACACGTCGCCAGCAACTGTGCCGTCAGCTATAGATGTGTTAAGTGCGAGAAGAAGCATGAGCCAGGGGAATGCGAGAGGAAAGACGCGAACGTAGGAGTACCTTTCTGCGTAAATTGTAATACGCAAGGACATCCAGCCAGCTACAGAGGATGCCCTAAATACAAGGAGCTGAGAAAGCAGAGGAACTTACGACAAGAGGAACGGCGACAAATAGACAACTTCGTCATAGAGTCAACGAGGAACTTCATCCAGCAAGGTAAATCTTTTGCCCAGATTGTAAATGCAACTAATTCAAAAAGATCAACAGGTACCCCCAACCAACCCAAACAGTCCCCAAGGCCTACTTCCACGGCTAGAGCCCATGAAGTAGACGCCGACAATTTTTGCAACAAAGAAGCAAATTCGCTCTTTGGATGTGATCTTTTCACCCTAATGGGTAAAATCAACAATTTTCTTCCGAAGTACCGGAAGCTCACCTCTATTCCAGAGAGACAAAGTGCATATCTTCAGTTCGCTTTCGGTTTATGTCAAGGCAACTAAGATCCCTAAAGCTAATGGCTCTCAATTGTAATTCTCTCGTGAAATTAAGGAGGAGAGCTGCACTAAATCTCTTCCTCCACGATCACAAGCCAACTGTGATGTTCCTTTCTGAAACCCATCTTCTCGATAAGCATACTCTTGCTTTCGAACATTACAGAGTTATCCGCACTAATAAGTCCGAGACAACTCTTGGCACTGCTATCCTTGTATAAAAGGATCTCAGCTTCACTGAAGTAAAAGTTAGTGGACTTGTCGTGACCCAATATTCAATTGGTGCAATTGGGACATCACGTCTCGAGCTAGCAGCAAATGCACAAGTAATTAAACGATTTGCAATAACTAAGCATTTTACTTCGCACAGTGAAATGCTTGGCGATTGCGAATTGTTTACTTGTAAACTGGCGCATCCACTGCTGTGTGTGACTGGGCATTGAGTCATGTTTAAGTAATTCACTTCGCATAGTGAAATACTCAGCTGGGCTCACTGTTTGTTTACATACAGTATTGGGGGCAGTGATTAGCGTAATACTTTGTAATTATGATTGCAAGGTATTGCGCTGGTCACTGGGTCAAAGTCGCTTCCGCCTAATTGAATGGAGGTGAGCACGGTCGATTCGCTAGATCGGTTAGTTCAGTTAGAAGTTTGGTATTATTGAAGATAGCGGTTCGGTGTTAGATTTCAATCGCGATAGTCGCAGTAATAATTTGTGAGTTAGGTTAGTGTTTTTAAATAAAATCATACGTAAAAGTAAAGTCGGTGTTGTTTTTAATTGTTTTCCCTGGATTGCTTTGGGACACGACAATTTGGCGCAGCCGGATAAAAAGTAGGTAAGTGTTATTTTTCTTGAGTGAAATAATTCATTTCAATTAATTTTTTTGTATTTTGTTGGGAGTAAAGCTTATTAGCTGCTCCATATTTTTGTGAATTGTGGGAGTTATGCTTTTTTTAGCTGCTCCGGTTTTTTGTATTTTGTTGGGAGTAAAGCTTATTAGCTGCTCCATATTTTTGTGAATTGTGGGAGTTATGCTTTTTTAGCTGCTCCGGTTTTTTGTATTTTGTGGGAGTAAAGCTTATTAGCTGCTCCATATTTTTGTGAATTGTGGAGTTATGCTTTTTTAGCTGCTCCGGTTTTTTGTATTTTGTGGGAGTAAAGCTTATTAGCTGCTCCATTTTTTTTTTTGTGAAGTATGGGAGTTAATGCTTTGTTTTAGCCGCTCCATTTTTTTTTAAGTGTGGGAGTAACGCTTTTTTAGTCGCTCCGTTTTTTTTTAGGTGTGGGAGTAACGCATTTTTAGCGGCTCCGTTGTGTTGTATTTTGTGGGAGTTAACGCTTTTTTTAGCTGCTCCATTGTTAATTTCATTTACTTTCCAGAATTAATCTAAGAATTGCTAGATTAAGTGAAGTACGTCTAATTTTAAAGTATTGATATACGTTACTCATTGGGGCTCTGTTTGTGGGCGATAATGTTGCGCATAGTGCCTCAGCATCAATCTGAATGTTTGTGATGTGATTATTTTCTGTTGAGTGAGTGGAAAGTATAGTATTGGGTTATCTTCAGGGATGTGCTACGGGTGAGGTAGTAAGTTGTTTAGTTTCACAGGAGGGAAAATTAATTAACTTATGGGATTATTGTGATGTTGATATTTTATGTATGGTTTTTGGGGAATTAGGATTAAAATTGGCAAGGTGAATATATAAAAATATTCAAGAGACTAAAAGAAAAGGCCAGAAGGGGAATATATGTATTTTTGTGGGTGAATGAGAGCAGTTTTTGCGTTAAGTGGGCTAAAATATTTTTGTTATTATTACTATGAAATTTATAATTTTTGGTTAATTTTCTTTGTGTGGGAAAAAGGGTGAAAGTGTGAAAGTTCAGAGGTATGTAGTAATAAGTTAATAATTCTAAATCGTGATTTGATTGTAAAAAGTTTCTTAATGTCACATTGGTCGTAATCGCGTTGAACGTAATCGTAATCGGGTACGAGGAGTCATTTTAAGCGAAAACAAAAAAGCAGACCTTAGCAAAGACGAGTGAAGGAAAAGTGCCGAAAAAAAAACTCAGAGAAACCAGCAAGGAAACCATGGCCGATGCTTATGATAAAGTCATGGACTTGGTGTCCAGATACATACCCACGTTTTCTGGAGAAAGAACGCCAAAACTGTTGAAGGAAGTTCACCGTTTCCTGAGCTGCTGCAAAGATCTTTACGATCGTTTAAAGGCCGAGGAACAGCCAATCTTCATGAAATGTGTAAGATATCGGTTGTTAGACGACGCATATTATCTAGTAAGCTCGGAGGAGCCGAAGGATTTTGAGGCATTGCAGAAGACAATTCAAACTGCCTATATGCCAAAAAAATCGTACTGTGAGCTCCGAGCTGAAATGATAGCATGCGTTCAAAGGCCCGGTGACGACATAAAAGACTATGCGGATAGACTTAAGGAGCTACTGTGTCAAATCAAGGCGGCAGTTTCGGCTAAGTATCCAGACAAAGACGGGGGATTGATAGCGGAACTTGAGGCAGACGCGGTGGCAACGTTCAAGGCTAACACCCGCAGACTACTCAGCTATATTTGACGGGACGCAAATTTCGATCTCTGGATGAAGCACGTGAGGAGGCCGACTACTTTGAGATGGATGCTAGGAGACTTAAAATTAAGGTACCAGGGGTATGGAAAAAAAACACCAGAATATTACAGAGAATCATCACAGGAAGGAGGGATGACTAGTAATTTTAATGTTGAAAGACAGAGACAGTCCCACATACCTTTTTCATCGATACGGAGGCCAAACCAATCAGGAAGGAACTGGGAAATTCCGGCTAGGGCAGCACAACAGCCCAGAGTTGTCTAATGCTTCAAATGCGGTCAACCTGGACACATTGCGAGAGAGTGCCAGCAAGTTCCTTTCTGTACGGGATGTCAGGAATATGGGCACGTGATATCCAATTGCCAAATTCATCACGTCAGAGTAGCCAACTGTGCAGCTAGCATTCAAGATAACTGCCATTCAGGAAGGGAGGGGCTGTATTGCAAATTCTGCCGAACACGTGACCATTACACGGATATCTGCGTAAAGAAGTATTTAGCAGATAGAGAAGAAGAAAAATTGACTTCCAGTAATAAATTTGTCATCACAGTGCCATCAGACATAGCTTTAGAAGGCAAGCTTACGCTTTTAATCGACACTGGGTCTACGTGTAGTTTGATTAAAATTAATAGAATAAAAAGAAATACACCGATACAAACACATCAGAAAATACAAATTGGAGGACTGTTTGGATTTGTTAGGAACTCCATAGGCACTTGTGAGGCGAATTTGCTTATAGATAACAGTCAGCAGGCCTGTCGATTTAACGCCATAGGCGACACAGATTCAATTCCAGCAGACGGTATCCTTGGGATGGATTTCCTCAGTGATAGAGCTGTTATCGACTGCATGAGGAGGAAATTGTGGATACAAGGCGCTGAAGCAGAAGAAGAAAGTGCCGTTTGTGGGAACGTCGCCGCTAGTGGAGTAGTTGTGACGACTGCTTTCCATTGTTATAGTCTAGAAAATCCTTCACAAGACAGAGTAGAGGAGGGTCAAATTAATGTGGCAGAATACATCACACCAAGTAGCAATAACCCAGACAGCAAAGGGAAAGGTATAACATGCAATGTAGAGCCCGCTTCAAGACACGGAGAGAAGAGCACACCAATATGGCAGAAGACCTGGAGCACATCTGAGGACAGTGCGGGACTTGATAAGGTAAGAAATGAAGAAGTCAATAATGGAAGTAGGACACAACATAGGTATTACGGGTATAGCGGAAATAAGCTGGGAGATGGACCTGCATTTGTTAGAATCGCGAATGCAAGAGCCTACCCTGTCAAAACCATGAACTCCTCGCACGATTGGCACGGACCTCGTAAGTATCCTAAACGATCTGGATGGCGCTATAATGGTAGGAACAATTGTTATCCTCAACTAGGGAAAGTCCAGGGGATTCTGCAAAAAGGTAGGTTTAAATCGCAGGGAGATAAAAGGAAGCCAGATAGGACAGAAGTCCATCAAGGCAGAAGGAAAGTAAGGGAACGGAACTTTATTCATGTTGAAAGTTCAACTTTGGCTACAAGTTCAATAAACCCTTACAAGGTAGGTAACGGTTATGACCCAGGAATAGGGGTATGTAACCAAAAAGATTTCCAACAAATTCCCTCTAATTTCAGAAGAAATTCGATGATCGGAGTTTGGTAGTCTGTGGCCAGGAGGAATATGGAAGGAAATATAAGTAACGCAGTGGATCCAATTTAAATTATAAATTTAATTTATAAATTAAAAGGTAAGGAGGTAAGCAAATGCTTTTAGGAAGAAGACAGTGAGATTTAAGAACAAGAGAAACTTGAAAAAAAAAGAGATATTTAATTACGGGAATTAAAAAAAAAAGGAATACCAGATTTAAAAAAAAGATAAGATTGAAAAGAAAAGAAATAAGAGATTAAAAAGAAGGAGAAGTTAAACAAAAGAGGAGAAATATTATTTGACAAAAAAAGGTAGAAGGAAAAAGTTTGTAAATCATTGGCAAAGGTATAAGCAAGATTAGGTTAGAAGAATATATATATGAAAGTGTAAATATAAGAAATAAATATGTAGTAAGCGTTTAAGGCTTAAAACTATAGAATAATGGAAAGACCGAGAACTAGATAAAATTGAGAAATTTATATAAGCAGTATAAAATAACCTCGACGTAACGGAAGCAGATGTAGCAGTCGCATCATGACATCAATTTATCCCTGTATAGACTACGTGGAGCAAGCATCAGACCAATAGTGTGGGTGGAAAAATAATGATAAGCACTTGTGAAAACTGAATTTTTCACCGCCGACGACTTTCTTATGTGCAGATATTAACCGAACTCTGAATATTGATTTCAAAAGCAGGAAGGCACCGATGAAGAAGTAAAAGAACTTCGGGAGGAATCAGAAGTTAGATCTCAACTATAATTACTACGAGAAAAGAATGGTATACTCATCATTTCTCAGTTACACCGACATTGAGATATCTGAGGGATTCAAAGAAGTTAAGCCCCAAGATCATCTAGTTAAATGAAAGGGGTTAAAAGTAACGGCAAGATTTTAGTATACTCAAATAAGTCAAGATCAAAGTGAAGTTATATATGGCATCAAATTCAAAACATATCACCGAATAAATCAAAAGATTTGGGAAACAGGCAGAATGCTATGCAGTTGTAGAAAATACATTAGCAGATTCATATAGAGAGAGCAAGTCTATTCCTTCTATGTACGGGTGGACTCTTGATATAATCGAGAGAACTCCATCGTACATTTAGAAATAGTACAAAAAATATCTAACAAGTTAGCGATTCAGAGGTCAATAAGAATGAGCATAGGAAAGGAGGAGCGTCCAGCACGGCTAAAAAGAATAGTGAGCATTCGTATAAGCAAAAAATCTCAAGCGTAAATTGATGATCCGTTCTACCCAAAATCCCGCTATTGGAAATACATTTTAATAATCCCGTAGAGAGCAGCCCCACAAAGAAAAAGAGGACTTAGTTTATCCCACGGATATGGTCTAGCTTTTAGTAGCCTAAGTCAAGACCGAACGCAACGGACCGCACTCATCAAGAAGCAGCTTGGAGCAATCACAGTAGTATTAGGGTTATAATGTGTATTACTTGTCGTTGTAAAAATAGAGCATAATAAACGTCAATAGATTTTAGAAGATAATAGGAATCGAATAGAAAATATTGTAAAGAGGGAACATTTTGTTAAGCAGCATATGAGCTAAAAATTGTTAGTGAAAATAAAACAAATGTAATCAGAAAGATGTGATAGAAGACATCAAAACAAGGAAATAAGGAAATTATAAGAAATATGTTAGAGTAACATTTGTAAAGAAAAGAAATGAATAAGTAGAAAAGAAAATGGTTTGGAAAGAAATAAGTGTTAAGTTTATTGGATAAGTCTAGTATATCAAAATTTGCCAATGATTGAGAATGCAAAAGCAAAAGTTAAATGAAATGGATATATTATAAAGTAGTTAAAAGGTAGTAGTAAAAAGATATTGGTTAAAACAATAGTAAAATAAAATAAAAATAAAGAGAAATTTTCAGAAAAATGTATGAAAACGTGGAGATGTAATTAGAAAATTATTAATTATTAATTCAATAAAAAAGAAATGAAATGGATGTAGTAAAAAAAAAATGTTTGTCAAGACAATTGTAAAAAAAAAGACTAAGCAAAATAAGGTATAAGAAAAAAATTTAGAAAAGATAATTAAATGTAAGAAGAAAATAAGAAAGAAATTAAACGCGCAAAGAAAACGATAAGAGAAGTAACTATATACATAAAAAGAAATATTGTAAAGAAAAGAGACGGATATATGATAAAGTAATTAAAGGAATGAAAAAGAAAAAAGAAACATTGTTAAGGTAATGGAAAGAAAAATGAGAAAAGAATATAGAAGAATAAAACAGAAATTATATATGAAGTAAAGGATGTACATAAAATGACGTAAAGAATGTAAACCGAACCATAGCTATAAAAATTGTGTAGATCATAGTGAGTATTGTCTCTTAATTTTGGTATAAATTAGTTAAGTTATATATTGTAATCTAACTGAGCACCCCGATCTGATTCCTCTTGGGAATCAGTTTTTCTCAGGGGGGAGGAATGTCGTGACCCAATATTCAATTGGTGCAATTGGGACATCACGACTCGAGCTAGCAGCAAATGCACAAGTAATTAAACGATTTGCAATAACTAAGCATTTTACTTCGCACAGTGAAATGCTTGGCGATTGCGAATTGTTTACTTGTAAACTGGCGCATCCACTGCTGTGTGTGACTGGGCATTGAGTCATGTTTAAGTAATTCACTTCGCACAGTGAAATACTCAGCTGGGCTCACTGTTTGTTTACATACAGTATTGGGGGCAGTGATTAGCGTAATACTTTGTAATTATGATTGCAAGGTATTGCGCTGGTCACTGGGTCAAAGTCGCTTCCGCCTAATTGAATGGAGGTGAGCACGGTCGATTCGCTAGATCGGTTAGTTCAGTTAGAAGTTTGGTATTATTAAAGATAGCGGTTCGGTGTTAGATTTCAATCGCGATAGTCGCAGTAATAATTTGTGAGTTAGGTTAGTGTTTTTAAATAAAATCATACGTAAAAGTAAAGTCGGTGTTGTTTTTAATTGTTTTCCCTGGATTGCTTTGGAACACGACAGACTTTCCAATATGGAATGCACAGCTATAACCCTCAATCTTCAGAACGACGTAACAATTCTTTTAATTTCCATCTATAAGAGATGCCAGGCCCAAAATTCTGAAATCAGGAGCAATCTGAACACTCTCACAAGATTAGCTAGTAATTACACCCACACGGTGATAGGCGGTGACTTCAACGCTCGACATCCCCTCTGGTACGACACACTAACCAATAACGCTGGAATATGCATTGCCAACTGGCTAACAAACGGCCCCACTGATCATGACTTTTTAGCGATTTCGCAAAACTCTCCCATATTTCCACGCTCTGGTTCGATTTTTGACTTCTTCCTAGCGACTTCTAATCTCGTAAACCTTCTTCCACAAATTTCAAATTATACCTGCACTGCTCATCCTGCGGAATCGGATCACATGGCCATCGAACTAACAATCACTCCTAACTCACATTTCGACGTTCTCTATCTAGCTTCTCCAGAAATCTCAACATTTAAACACGTTAACTGGACAGAATTTCATTCAAGATTGTCTCAGAACTTAGCAGGAAGCCTCCCTGACGAGCACAGCAATCTTTCAAACACGGAAATAGATTATCACATCGAACTCCTTAACAGATATATTCAGGAAAATATCGAACATTTCTCAGAAAATGTCACGCCCAATAAGTACAAATATAACCATCTTCCAGCTCGCTTGCAAAATTTGTACAAATACAGGCAAAAGCTTCGGAAAATCCTAAACAGGATTTTCCACAGAAACCACAATAGCCACAACCAAAGCTACCAATCAGTACTTTCCCAAATCAAATGCCTATCCACCATTATCGATGAACAGACCAAGATATTTCTAGATGAGGAATTCAGAAGGAAACTCTCATCCATCCACCCTGGCCCTAATGTTTTCGAAAATATCAATAAGGTCTGTAATCGTAAACCAAAACTTCCTAAAATAATCAGAAATGGCCAAGACACCCTCAGTTTACCTCTGGAGAAATGCAATGCATTCGCAGAATTCTTCCAATCCACCTTCAAAGATCATTCAGATCTTAGCAGCCCGGACTTCCGCACAAACGTCAACTCAAATGTAAGAGAATTCATCCACCAAAATGAACACCTACATCTCACCACATTCCACGCTGATAACCCTGCCTCAAGTCCCCAAAACCAGCAACTTTTCACAAACCCAGACCACTTATCTGCACTTATAAGTGGACTTAAGGGCAAGAAATCTTCAGGACCTGATAAGATCCCAAACAAAATCATTAGAAATCTTCCTTCGAATGCAATCAAATTCTTGGTCATACTCTTCAACAATTGCATGAATAACGCTTACTTCCCAGACTCATGGAAAATTGCGAACATCGTCCCAATACCAAAAAAGCCCAACTCCAAAGCCTTGAAAGAATTCAGACCCATATCTCTTCTTTCCAACATCGGAAAATTATAACGAAAAACTCCTACGTCAACAAATCGTGAACACATGCGATGATGTAGGCATCCACCAAGACTCCCAGTTCGGCTTCAAAGCCCAACACTCAACCTCACACGCGTTACTCAAATTTCATACTGACACAACTTCAGCTCTCAACAGAGGGAGTGCACAGTAGCCTGTTTCCTGGATGTCGAGAAAGCCTTTGACTCTGTCTGGAAAAACGGCCTCATCTTCAATTTGTTAGAACTAAACTTCCCACCACATCTAACAAAAATTATTCACAGCTTTCTGTCTTCAAGGAAATTCGCAGTAAAACTTGAAAACTGCAACTCAGCTACCCTACCTCTAGAAGCGGGAGTCCCTCAGGGCTCAATACTTGGCCCAATCCTGTTCAACCTCTATATATCAGATCAACCGCCAAATGATCACAATTCCACCTCACAACTCTACGTAGACGACTCGCTCACATATGCACGCTCAATATCGCCAAAATTCGCTGCGAGGAAAGTGGAGCAGCATATTGCCAAACTGGATGCCTACTACAAGAAATGGGGTATAAAAATAAACATTGCCAAATCTGAAATGATTTGCATACGCAAACCAGCTACTACTAGCCGAGCAAACATAGCCACCTTGGCTAAAAATATTGACATTGAAGTCAATAACCAAAAAATAACACCCTCCACTAAAACCAAATACCTCGGTATATCTTTCTCTAACCTGCACAAGTTTAACCCTCACGCACAATATGCTCTAAGAAAAGCAAAAGCTGCCTATAGCCTTCTGAGCCCACTTCTCAACACCAAAAATGGGCTGTCAGTCCCCACCAAGCTCCTGCTTTATAAGCAACTAATTCGACCAACCATCACATACTGTTTCCCAATATGGCACACGATCTCGCCAACCTACATGAAAAACCTCGGAAATCTAGAGAGGAAAGTACTTCGTTCTTGCACTGGCCTTCATCGAAGGGCAGACAATAAGTACTACCCCAACAAAAAGCTGTACAGCAGCAAAAATCCTCCCTATCGACAGTTACCTTGTCTCGCAAGCCCAACACCAAATGGAAAAACTTCCTCATCATCCAAACCCTCTCATCTTCAACCTGCCTGCACACACCCCACCTGCAGAATTCAGGTATATCTCACCTCTTCAACTTGTTGACCGTGAGAGTAGGGACATTTACTATACTGGCGAAAGATTTACTTTCTTTTGCAGCAAAGGTACCCACCATCGAGGATAGATCTCCGGAACATCAGCAACCGTCATCATAGCAGGATGCCCCACATAGGAACTGCCTAGTGAAGGAAGACACCCCACAAGGATATCTGGTCCAAGCTCCAGAGCTCCACATCCTCCTCAACCGCACCCATCCCAATTTCCCGTCTCACCCTCCTAAACAACAGTTAAAAAACAACCGCCACAGAAACAGCTTAGTGTCGCGCGCGAAGCTGTAATAACCAACAAAAACAAAGCAAACAAAAGTTTTTATTCAATATATGTAACAAAAGAAGACAAAACCAAGACAATTGTGAAATCAAGGCCAAAATAAAAAGCCTGAGGGTTAAATCTACCCTGCCACAAATCCTAACAAGGAAGTTAGGACCACACATTAAGGACAATATATTTTAAATGCGCAAGAAAGTCTCTGATTTGATTTGATTTGATTCGATCTCTTTTGTGATTTAGCAGTGCAGTGAATAACTTGGCGATTTTATTCCTTTGTGTTCTTTCCTAGTGATTTTTCCTAGTGTGTATTTTATTACTAAATTAAATACTTGGTTTAATTGACAGCTAAAATAAAATATTCTTATTCTGGGTACCGACTGGATTAAGGAGTTTGTTTTAGATAAATAAATTAAAGGTTTTTTATTGTGGGTAGCGACTGCAATAAAAAATATTACTAACAATACACTTTATTTCTGGTCTCGACGGAAATAAAGAATGTTTCTTCGGTTCTCGACTGAAGTTAAGATATATACTAACATTCACTTTAAGTCGGGTCTCGACTGACTTAAAGAATATTATCTCGGGTCTCGACTGAGATAATATATTACTAACAAATAACTTTATTGCGGGTCTCGACTGTAATAAAGTTTCTTATTGCGGGTATCGACTGTAATAAGAAATCTACTAACTCACACCACTTTATTGCGGGTCTCGACTGTAATAAAGAGTCTTATTGCGGGTCTCGACTGTAATAAGACAATTACTAACAAAACCACTTTATTGCGGGTATCGACTGTAATAAAGAGTCTTACTGCGGGTATCGACTGTAATAAGACAATTACTAACACAAACACTTTATTGCGGGTCTCGACTGTAATAAAGAGTCTTATTGCGGGTCTCGACTGTAATAAGACAACTACTAACAAAACCACTTTATTGCGGGTATCGACTGTAATAAAGAGTCTTACTGCGGGTATCGACTGTAGTAAGACAATTGCTAACACAAACACTTTATTGCGGGTCTCGACTGTAATAAGAAAATCACTAACACAAAACACTTTATTGCGGGTATCGACTGTAATAAAGAGTTTTATTGCGGGTTTCGACTGTAATAAGACAATTCCTAACAAATCCACTTTATAGCGGGTATCGACTGCAATAAAGAATATCCTCATCCCACACCTCAGTCAAATAAAAGGTCAAGTAAATCAGCTGCTATATATCGATCAGGTGAGTACAAGTCAATTGCTACAGTTGTGTAAATCAAATTTATATATTAATCATTTAATAAAGATTGGTTTCAGCTTTTTATATTATAATATATATAGGTATATATTTATCTTGCAGTTCTCAAGTTTGAGTATTTATTGTACTTGAAACATTTAGTGCAGTGAATAAACAGATAAGAAACCACTAGCTCTATACCAGTGGCATAAATTTCACTACACTTTTCATTTATTGCATGTACGCTCTGACTACGGGCAGTACATCTACAATGGTTGAACAGTTTTGCATAGCATCTATTGGGTTTAAAGCACTGTTTCAGTTTTTCCTTTACTTTGCTCCATGTCAAATTATCACCTAATTGATGGATACACCTGTCTGCTTTCCCTTGATTTTTTTTCCGTGAACACTATCTGCATTGCCATCTGACGTAGAGCTTCATTTCTTCCACATAGAGACGTTGTACTTTCGACTGATTTTATGAAAGACGTTAAACTATGATCCCCGCTACCATCAAAAGCCCTCAGTCGTCGAAATTGGTTGAGAACTCCTTCGGCGCTTAGATTCAGTGGGTTCTGATTCTGATCATCATGTTGCCTTCGTTCTGCTTCCTGTCTAAAATTAATAAGTTGTAACTCCTGTTGTTGTACAACTTGCTGTAATGTGCAATTTGTTGTTAAAGTTGTTCCATTTCAAATTCTTCAAAATCCTGATGAAATTCTCGATTTGTTGTTTATCATCCACAAGAAAAATAAAAACTCAAAATATTTTAAATATTTGCTTTTTTTCTTTCACAACGCAGATTTTTTTTTAAATATTCGTGTACACACATGTATATATACATATTTCAATTAAAAAAAAACTTTTGGTTCGATCACTGGATACCTTTTCTTTTGAAAGGAATCCTACCGACTGCGCCATTTATCTTCATTTATCTTCGGATTTATCATTTCATTTATCTTCGGATAAAAAAAAAATAATAAAAACAACCAATTGATTAATTGAAACATATATTTATATGGTACTAGAATCCACTTCTTAATCTTCACAATAAAATCTGCACTATATCTCACTGGAGTGAGAGCTTTTTTAATAATTTCTATCTAAGACGTTTACAACTTAAAACTTCCGACCGAACTAAACTTATTATCTTCTTAATGTTCTTTACAGCTTTTTCTTTTTTTGATATACATACTGTGTGAGAACTTATGAAGTTTATCCGAATGGGTAAACTTATTGTTCCCACAGATTTGCGACGGAAGGAGGTGTTACGTTACTTATGACTTTATGGCTTTATATATTTTTGCTTTAGATCTTCTAGGTTAGCGGATTTGTGTATTCATCACTTTTATTGTGGGAAAGTGTATCTTGTAACGTAACTCGCGGGGCGCTATACAGCTTCAACGGATGAACCGATTCACATGAATCTTTCCGCAATTGCGAGGACATCAGGAAGCGACTTTTGTCAAAAATTTATTTAAAAATAGTTTTTTCGTCCGTTCAAGCAAAAAAAAGCTGCAAAAAATGGTTTTTTTATTCAGAGTTTTTCTTGAAAACGAAAACGAGTAAGGCCCCCCCAAATGTTATTAAGTTTAATCATTTTCAACCCTATTTGTTTCGAATGAATTGGCAGAGCTGTGGAGCGCCCCGCGCAGACCAAAACACGCCGTGTACGATTTGTTTGATGGGTGCTGGAGCCGCCATTTTGGAGTTTTTTTTATAAATTTACTCTTCATTGATAGAAGAATAAAATACGTTAAAACACATTTCCAGAAGTATTTATTTCCAGCTTTTTTCATGCCTCTCGACAATAACCACCCCTTACTTGGTAAAAAAAAAACCATTGGAGAGGTCCAACGATTGTAAATCTACAAAATTTTAAATCATCATCATAGGCTGCACCGTTAAGAAGTTACATGGTGATATATAAAAATATAACCAAAATTTTCAAATCGCGTTATCTCGAAAACCATAAAGATTTTCCCCCATCTCCCATTCAATTTTTTGCTCGTCTAAGCATGGCCTATCCATAGCCTTCAAATGCAAGACCACATACGGGACTATAATACACAACTTTTTTTTTATTTGTAAGTAGTTATAGATGTATTTTGGTGAAGCTTACTTGAGTTTTTACTCCTTAATCCCGTTGAGATCCCAAGTTAAAAATTTAATTTAATTAATTTAATATTTATAATGCCTTAGACACACAGCACTCTTAATGAAGAAATAACTAACGACTCATTAGTCTATAATGATTCATTATAAACTGCGGACACACAGCCATTTCTTTAATTAAGTTGTGCTGTCAAACTGGTTTTGATGAACTTATCACATTAAAGAAGCAATATGGATCGAATTAACGCGATAAACTTTGTTTTCATTTATTTTATTTTCAATTTAACAATTTCCAAATGAGAAACACATTTTATTTAAAAAAAATATTAATAATATAAATTGTGATTTGCATTTCTTCTTCTTATTTTTCAAATCGGCAGATGCACAGCGGAGCTCCGGATTTACATTATATGCCAAATCTAGCACATTTTTCCTCATTATAGCTATAATGAAGGAGGAAAACACTTCATTAGTGTACTTCATTATCATCTGATTTTCGAGCTATAATGACATATACTATTTGACACACAGCATTTTAATGAATAGTTAGTGCAAATGATTCATTAGTTCGTGCTGTGTGTCTAGGGTATAAGCTATAAAAATAAAAAAATGAACAAAATCGAAAGTACGTCTTCCAGGATATTCAAAGATAAAGGATAAGAACCTTATCCCTAATGTCCTTTTTCGCGTATATTTTTAAGATTCTATTTTCCTTAGATAGATTGAGATCCTATCTTTCAAATGAGCCATATTTCACTGTCCTAACATAAATAGAAAAATACACATACATTTTTATAGAAGACCAGGACAGCATTTTTGCTAAATTTTGAAAATGCTATAACTCGCGAAATACGCACAATAGAAAAATTTTAATTTGTATTATATTTTCACAAACCATCCAAGTATGTAAAATTTCAACAAAATTGGTGATGATCAGGTCACGCCTGTTGCTTATTTGACATGGAATGACCCTGCTACAACATGATTAAATCTTGAAAGTTTGGGCTTGAGTTGCAGTTAGAAAATTGTGATTATAGTTATTATATTTATCTATCTACGTGCCAAAAATTCTGGGGTGCTAGACTTCGGTTTGGAAATATCAATTTTTAAACACTGCACTTAGGGAAATGTAGTATTTTTTTTTCTACTAGGGACCACCTGATATACTGTCAGCCCAGTGGTGTGTGAGTGAAGTGAAGAGCCAGTTTTGGATCAGTGGTGATTGATTAGTTGCCTAAATTCTAACCCAAAACGAAACTAAGGTTCAAAAACATAGGCTACATACGTTACATTTAAGTATGAACGAACTTCACTGTAATTCTGTAATCGTTGAAGCTTCACAAATGGATTATTATCGCATGCAACCAATATTCGAAGTGGGGTTTTATATGAGTACAATATATACATTAATTGCAGTAAGTCAACAAAGACAAAAATATGATACTTAAATAATTTGATTTGGGTAGCAAGTTTCAAGCCTTACTTGATTCATCAACAGGTCCCTTATAACGAAATTGAGTAACTCCAAAAAGCAAATGAAAAATAGAAAAATGAAAAGAAACAAAAAATGAAAAAATTGAGAAAATAGAAAAAAAAATCATTTAAAAAAAAAAAATTAAAAAAAACTAAAAAAACTTAAAAAAAAAAACAGATTAATTCCAGAGAATTAAACCTACGTAAACGTGGGCCAAGAAAGAAATAAAATATGTATATGAAAAAACTTTTAAAATAAATAACTTTCGTACATAAATAAAAAAATAAATAAATAAAAAATAAAAAAAAAATTTTTCATACAAGAAAAGTTTCATTGCAAAATAAAAAATGCTACAACTCTGATTAAATCTTAAAAGTTTGGGCTTACATAACTACATACAGGGTGTTTCTCACTAGGAGGTCAATAGAGCAGGAGGTGATAGTACTCACCTAAAAAACCAAAAATTGTATGACAGGGTGGGGGGGGGGGGGCATCAACCGTTTAGGAGTTACAGGGTGATTAAGAAAAAAAGCTGTATCTTAAAAACTACAGTGCGTACGGTCAAAGTTAAGATCTCATTGTATGCATAACTTCATGGCGACTGCTCAACCAGTGCCATTCCCCTCTCCCATCAAGAATTATGGTTGTCTAAACTAAAAATTTCGGATTTTCTTATCTTTTTTTTTAATTTAGCCTCTATTATTTTTGCAAAACGGTCGTTAACATAACTTTTTTTTTTATAAAAATTGTAAACTCTCCTCTTTAATGCGACCTATTACATCCAATGTGCTATCTGAAGCCCTTTAAGACTTATTAGCTCTGAGCCTATTCTCAAACCTATTTTCAAATCTATTCTCAACATTAATTTGTTCCCTCAGCACGTCATTTTATGAAATATCGTCTAAATTCAGATTACTTTCCATATCTATGAAAGTATTTATTTCAGCAACATTGTATCGTTGCGTCGAATAATTAAAATCCGACGATTACATTGTATCGTCGCGTCGAGTAATTAAAAGCCGACGATGCAGCCTTGTTTTCCTTCACTGCGAGTGAGATAGAATTGTTTCTACAAACTAAGTGTGTGTTAGTATTGTTATCAAATTTATGTCGAATGAAGCACAAATTATTTTTATAAATTTCGCGTTTGAGCAAATTAAATTTCATTACTGTTTGAGAAGTGACGCATTTTTATTAACGAATAGTTAGAAGTGGAATCATTAGTTTATTTTACAGTTAAAAGGTGGAAGCAGTTAAGGGCAGTGTTTTGTGTAAAGTGTTTTATACACGTTTTGATAATTTTGATATTCTCGTAATTCACCAGAGCATAGCACACCAGGGCACTGGTTTCTGTACCAGGGTTCCCCCATCCAGCGGCAAGTAAAAGAAGTTGGCGCGATATAAACAAATATAATTTAGTTCGTTAAAAAATGCTCATTGTTTTTATTTCAAACAACCCAACAAAATCTATACTTTAAAAAGATGTCTGTATAATACATAGTTTTCTGTTCTATGTTGCATTGCATGTCATTTCATCCGGTGTTTGGTTTATGTTTAGTTTAACATACTAATACTAACTCCGACTAAGTTATGAAAAGCATGTACTGTTGTTTACAATTTATTTATTAAACGTGCCACTACAGCGAGCTAATGTTAAGCTGGTTCTGATAGTCAAATAAAAATAATGACAAAAGCTTTTTTGACCAGCGTTTTAGTTTTACTAAAAATTTATTAAGAAATTAAACTGCAAATAACTTTGAGATATCAAAATTACCTTTGGCTTTTGTGGGATTGCTTGCGCCATATCAACGATAAATTTACTTGATGATTTTAATAATATTTTGTACAAAGATTTGGGTATATATACATATAAAGGGGAATGCCCACTTTTCATACAACCTTAGGCCCAACACCTCCAGACATGAGAGACGTCTTAAACGATGCATTATGATACTCTGAACATATTTTATTAACAATGCTTATTTCTATCTGTGGGGAAAGCCTTGCCGATCGAATGCAGGTTGAGCGACTTTCTTGGGTGAAAAAGTTGACGAATGGCAATGGAGGAAAGAAATGCAAAAATATATGCGAAATGTAGTAGCTGGAGTGTATATGACCAAAAAAACAAAGACATACAGAGCTTGCATGAGGAGTGCGAAATTTTATCGGGAAAATTTCTTCTTGCGTTGTCGGTTGGAGACCCCTAGGCCCAGCACCAGCCGGGGCAAATGTAGCCTACTGAAACGGCGCGGCAGTGCAAACGAATCAGTGAAGTGATACTAAGAGCTGAGTGTTTTGTTCTCCCCTATTCTACGATTTTCATACAAGCGGCATACGGGGTGTGAATACTTCATTCGTGTTTGGGAACTGGCTGTGGATGGTGCAATTATTTTTACACAATATTTCACTTGTCTGTTCGTCTTCAAATTTTGTCAAAAATGTCTCTTCATGATGTGGTCAGTCAATTAATATTAATGAGGACTTAATTTTATTTCTTACCTAACTCGGCAAAAAATCTCGAATTTCTTCTTTGCATCTGTATAATCGTACATTTCCAATTATATTATACGTTGCAGGTAGATAAATATTTTAGTCCCACAGGGTTCAGAACAAAGTTAACTTAACAACATGTTAAGAATCAGGCGAGATCTTAGAACATAAATCAAACAGGAATGCGGGTATCGTATAAAATTCGTGTACATGAGTGAAGCTTTCTTCTCCTCATAATTACCTCGAAGGGGAAGGCAATAACAAAGGACGGAATACATTGAAGAAAGAGAAATGTAGTTCTTATCTGTCAAGTGAGTTTTGTATTTTCGTGGCAGTAAATTATTTCTGTTAATTAATTGTGATTTCGTAGTGAAAACAAATAACAGTTTTTTTTTTCAAGACTAATCAAGTGCTTTAGTGATTTAATATAAAAAATTTGAAACAATATTTAGTGCTAACAAACTTGTGAATAAATACAATTTGAATAATGAAGTGCTTAGGAAAAGGTTGCCGGAGTTATAAAGGAAAATCTGGGCCATGGAAAGCATTTCTTATGAAAGTACTTATATTCACAAATTATTTCTAATCACTTTACTTTTAACTAATAATAGCAAATATTGCTGAATCATCATCAAGCAAATATAAAAACTTGATTTTTGTTGTGCACTTACTTGTAAGAAAAAAATTTTTGAAAAGACAACTGTCAAAGTCGAACGGCAATAAGTCAATGACGGTGGGTTAAAAATATTTTCAGGGGTCATTTGGAAAATTACTGAATATTTGGATTTGAGTAGATAAATCGATTAAAAGGAAAATGTGAAATAGCCTATTTAAAAGTAATTTATTAAAATTTCTTTCCTGTGACAAATTTGTATTTTGATTTGGATGGTGAAATTTGCTCCTTTTGTAAGACAAACTGCTGGAAACTGCTACAAAATTTTCTCATTTTGCTACAATTTATTTATTTTTTAATTAAAACTTTTCAACATATAGTTTTGTTAAGTTGGTTAAGACGTTTCCAATAAATGTACTTCTTTTTTGCTTTTAGGTTTCCAAAGGAGGAAATTTAAAAAAAGAAATGGCTCAATGCTATTGGTCGGCTATAAACCAGCTCAAAGAGACTCTCTTCGTGAGGACCACTTTTCAGATATTGATATTGGTTGGTGAGAAATGCGATACCTTCTCTTAAAACAGAAGTGATAGCTATTAATTTAAACTGAAATATTATAATTTTCTTCTGATTAAATTAAACGATTAGGATACATATCTTTATAATTTTTTATTTGTATAGGATCACGAGGAACTATTGGAGCACATCCCTGTGAGAAATACTGTGGAAAGCCCATCACACGATGAGGAGGAAAATGATGCTATAGTTGACTTCCCCCTAATTGAAGTGGGAGAGATGTACATATATAGAGGAATCAGTAATTGTAAGTTTAGATCTGAAGGAGCTCAGTAGTAGGCTCCTTGTTACACTTAATCTGATTAAGTTAAACGATTAAGATACATAATATTTTCCTAATTTTTTTATTTGTACAGGATCATGAGGAACTAGTGGAGCACATTCTTGTGAGAAATGTTGAGAAAAGTGATGTTATCACTTGATACACAATGCTCTAACCCGATTAAGGATTTGGAACTTATGCGCCATTGATCGTTTGAAAAGTTGCAGTGTAGCAGCGTGCAAACACGTCTGGGCCAGATCTTACGACATGAAATTAATCTATAACATGTATAAATTTTTCCAATAAACGTGATCTTAGCATTATAGTTATTGTTGCTTTGCATGAAAGTTTCCCATTGTTTAAAAAAAAAATTATCTTACTAACATTATACTTAAATTGTGTCGTCGCCAACAGTAGTCTTGAGGTTCAGTAGAGTATACTTCTAACGCGTGCCGTAAGAAGTACTCCCAGAGCGCGGCCCATCTATAACAATTAAAATTCAATTGTTTTTTAATACACAATAGATTGTGTATACTAATTTGAAATGGAAAGATTAAAACAACATTTTCAAATTTTCCCGCCACGAGGATTCAATGTGCCTCCAATTATGAGTATGATATTTACCGTCCGCACTGCGGTACAACTACAAAGGAGACATACTCCACCACTTATGGGCTCGGCTTCACTAGACCGAACTTATCAGCATTCCTGTTTGATATATGTTCTAAGGGCGAGATTTAAGACTGTTTATACCCTAGATGAAATCCTAGGGTATACTAAGTTTGTCATTCCGTTTGTAACATCTAGAAATAATGATGGTATCTTCATTATCTATATCAAGGGTTTGTTCTTCTTGTTTGGTTAACATAAAAAATTGTGATAGAAAAAAAAATGCAATGCATTGGATAAAAAATGTCAAAACGTAAAAGCCAGCCTTTATAAGTACAAAAAGCAAAGACATTTTATGAACTCGAATTATAGAAATTTGAAAAGAAGAAACAAATCTATGGTAAAAGTTTCTAAATTTCCAATTAGTGCAGGAATTCAAGCTCTTGATATTAGCGAAGAAAGCAAAACTTTATGTGAAATGATTACAAGAAAAACAAGGAAATATAACGATCTAGAAAAAATGTTGTACAGAATATATTTTGTGTATCGCAGGCAGCATACAAATTCTTGCGAAATGATTTACATATTAATTAACTGGATGTCTCCACCATATATAGATGGGCACCAGTAAAATGTTTACAACCAGGTTTTAAAAATAACGGAACTGAACATATTAAATCTTAATTACGAACATTAAATGAAATGGAAAAAATGTAAGTAGATAAGCTATGTATGTTCTGGCCCACTTTTTTAGCTTCCAGGATTTCGCCACAGATGGCGCCACCGTCGCTAGGCGGTTTGAGCCCGTGCTAAATGTAGGACTGTGTCCGGGTTGTATTGGTTTGTGTCTTGGATACATCATTGCGCCTTCGATGCACCATGTGTTGCGCCTAAATGTAGGCTTTTGGTTTCATTGAGTCTCGACTGCGCCCTAGCGGGATTAATCGGTACTACCGAGATGCCTCATTTGATCTTGACTGCACCCTAGCGGCATTAGCCGGTACTACCAGCATGCTCCCGTACTACGGTTTTCTTAAATAGATATGTGTTGCGCCTAAATGTAGGGTTTTGGTTTCATTGAGTCTCGACGGCGCCCTAGCGGGATTAATCGGTACTACCGGGATGTGTGGTTTGTGCCTTGGATACACCATTGAGCCTTGGATGCACCACTGTGTCTTGGGTGCACCATTGAGTCTTGGGATGTTGGGATACGAGATCACTTTGGGGATACGAGATCACTTTCAGCACTCTCCAGCATAGGGAAATAGCATAGGATTTCGATTTTGTTGCTGGAGTTCGCTTATTTTTCATCTCGAATTTTGGGGATACGAGATCATTTTGGAGATACGAGATCATTTTGGGGATACGAGATCACTTTCAGCACTCTTCAGCATAGGGAAATAGCATAGGTTTTCAATTTTTTTCTGGAGTTTGCTCATTTTTCATCTCGGACTCGTAGCCTCTAAGTTGACATTAAGTTTTTCATCTCGAGTTTTGGGGATACGAGATCACTTTGGGGGATACGAGATCACTTTCAGTACTCTCCAACATAGGGAAATAGCATAGGATTTCGATTTTGTTGCTGGAGTTCGCTTATTTTTCATCTCGAATTTTGGGGATACGAGATCACTTTCAGCACTCTCCAGCATAGGGAAATAGCATAGGATTTCGATCTTGTTGCTGGAGTTCGCTTATTTTTCATCTCGGACTCGTAGCCTATAAGTTGACATTAAGTTTTTCATCTCGAGTTTTGGGGATACGAGATCAATTTGGGGATACGAGATCACTCTTAGCACTCTCCAGCATAGGAAAATAGCATAGGTCTTTGATTTTGTTTCTGGAGCTCGCTTATTTTTCATCTCAGAGATCGTAGCTATAAATATTTGTGAAGTGGTGGGAATCTGTATTGGTGGAGGTTGCTGGTTAAGTTTTATCTGGTCTTGGAGCTACAATTTGACCTTGAGGTGCCCCCCCCCCCCTCCTGTGTCTGGGTGCTGGGGGTTGGCTGAGAGCTTTAGTGGCAATATATAATACTATGACTAGGACTGCCTGAGGTGTCTTGGACTGGGCTATGTTACCTGTACCAAGGCTTTGGTAGAATGTGTATTAAGTAATGATGTGAAATACCCTAACCGAATTTATATCGGGGCTGTATACTTGTCAGCTTGAGTTTGGTTTTAGCTGTTTACTTTAGTATGAGTGCCTGTGGTATGTTGGGCTGGGCTACTTGGTGGCAGGAGGATACTACAACAGCCAATGTAGGTAGGTATGTTGACTTGGGTATGTCCGTCTTCAGGCCGATACGTCACCGACCCTGAGGTCATTGACCTTTGACCCCTGACTCTGATGTCATTGACCTTCACACACACACACACACACACACACACACACACACACACACACACACACACACACACACACACACACACACACACAACGTCATACTAAAAGATTTTCTACCAGGCGATATTCAGTACCATGTTATTAAATAACAACAACAACAACTAACGTAGGTAGATATGATGACCTATGTATGAAATAGCCTAATTTTTGATCTTCAGGTGTAATGCTTCGAGTTTTATTCATTGCATAAACAATTCGTACAGCCGAATAATGTAAACAAATTCGCAGTCGAATAATGTAAACAAAATTCTCACAGAGCCGAGTAAAGTAAACAAATTTATGAAAGATTCTCAATAGCTGAAAAAAAACAACAACTGATATTTTGTCTTAGATGAGTAGTTATAATTGAAAATGTCTTTGGCTGAAAAAAAACAACTGCGGATTAAAAAGCCGAGAGTGATCATGATATCTAAAAATAGATCACGGCTGCTTGTAAGAAGTAGTGGAAATTAAAGCCTCGGTGGACAGGTGGCTGGTAATTTGATACCGTCAAGTAAAGTAAACAATGGTTTTTGTATCTAGGAGTGTGTATTGAAAAGTCATTAGTTGTATGAAAAATTGTTTTTTTATTTATTCGCATCATTAAATCTTAAATTATAAACTTTTTCTCTGTGCTTCATATCCAAAATTGGTAACAATATATCTGAAGTTCTATTAATCCTATCTTGGAAGCGAAAGCGATCCAGAGCATATGTCTCCCATGGTCCTTTTCTGGGTTCATAAGCAATCATATAAACTTGCGGAGCAGCAGTACTAAACTTGACCTTCATTATCACGACTAATTAAAACAACTATTTTCACATTATTCCCTTTTTATTATTCAATCTGCTGTCATTCATATTACTAATAATTCAAGCCTAGGCTACTTTTGTAGGCATGCTTTAGTGAATACCGTACTTTGAAACCATCTCGCTCTCTCAAAACATCTTTCTCTCTCTAGCACACATGTTTGAGGTGGACTTGATCATATACATGCCAGCTTGGAGCTTGGTTGTCTGCTTTATATATGGTTGCCTGGAATTATCAGGCTTGTTGTTCAACGGGACTATTAGCGGCGGGGTGAGGTCGCTTTACTGATCTAACTACTATTCATACCGAAATGTGGTGTTTTGATAATCCTAAGCGTACTTTCTTATCTTCCGAACCAAAATAAATTGTTTATACCTTTCTTAACAAAATTATTTAAAAAAATTTATCTTAACCAAATGACTACGATTCCTCAATCAAGAACTCTCTGTTGAGAAATCATTGTATATGGCGCTGTACCTTGGGCTGATGATATCAAATGTAGCTGCCTACAGATTCGGGCTCCGGCTGCAAATAGACACACATTCAGCTGGGAGTTAGTGAGCGTAATATGGTAATGTTACATTTTAATCAAAACTATTTTATTATTTTGTTAAGTAAGGTATAGTGTAGCCTTTGGGAAGGTAAGGAACTAAGCTGTAAATTACTAGAAGACTATTTTCCTGTATGGATAGTAAGTTAGGCTCTATACCATATATAAATTCAATGTTTGGCAGTTTTCTATAAGTATCAATATAGAATATTTTAGAAAGAGGACTCTCAATGCACACAAACAGATTTCTGTTTCATGGCTTGGGACGTATTATGTCCAGGAACCTAGAATAGGATGACCTTATACTGTATGGATATAGGCTATAGCTTTACCCAAAACGAATTGCATGAGAATTTGGTTAGTGGTTAGTGTCTTCTTAAATGTGAGACTGTTGAGATGAATATTGAGGAGCTTATAAGAGAATATAATAACATATTTCTCGATGAGCAAATTCAAGAATGCTATAACTTTTTAATATTATATTAAAATATTAAGAAAGTCGAGTTAAAATGTTATGAGCACCTTGTAAGCTGGGCTTGGGCAAGAGATGATGCAACGGATGGATCAGTATGAGTTTGTGGGCCGAAAATATAAACAATTTCGAGTGCAAACACCATTTCTTGAGCAAGGTCCCCTGGTGGAATTTGCTATGTTGTTCATCTCGGGTTCGGGGATACGATATCACTTACAGCACTCACCAGCATAGGGAAATAGCATAGGATTTCGATATTTCTCAAGTAAGGTTACCTAGCGGCATTAGCCGGAACTACTAGCATGCCTTGGTGAAAAGGTTTAGGTTATATGAAAAATTATTTACTAATTCGTGGCGAAGAAAGCTAGAAAAGTCCATCTATAAAATCTTGCAAATATTTCTATTAAATTAATTCACCTCAATGTTTTTAAATGTACTTTACTAGCAAAAAATTAAAGCTGTTATCAGAGCTGTTTTAAATCTGTTAATCTGTTATCAGAGCTGTTTGAAAAGCTGTTAAGCTGTTACCAGAGCTGTTTAAAAGCTGTTATCAGAGCTGTTAAGCTGTTATCAGAGCTGTTTGAAAAGCTGTTAAGCTGTTATCAGACCTGTTTGAAAAGCTGTTATCAGAGCTGTTTTAAAAGCTGTTAAGCTGTTATCAGAGCTGTTTTAAAAGCTGTTAAGCTGTTATCAGGGCTGTTTGAAAAGCTGTTAAGCTGTTATCAGAGCTGTTTGAAAAGCTGTTAAGCTGTTATCAGAGCTGTTTAAAAGCTGTTATCAGAGCTGTTTTAAAAGCTGTTAAGCTGTTATCAGAGCTGTTAAGCTGTTATCCGAGCTGTTTGAAAAGCTTTTAAGCTGTTATCAGACCTGTTTAAAAAGCTGTTAAGCTGTTATCAGACCTATTTAAAAAGCTGTTAAGCTGTTATCAGACCTGTTTAAAAAGCTGTTAAGCTGTTATCAGACCTGTTTAAAAAGCTGTTAAGCTGTTATCAGACTTGTTTAAAAAGCTGTTAAGCTGTTATCAGACCTGTTTAAAAAGCTGTTAAGCTGTTATCAGACCTGTCTAAAAAGCTGTTAAGCTGTTATCAGACCTGTTTAAAAAGCTGTTAAGCTGTTATCAGACCTGTTTAAAAGCTGTTAATCTGTTATCAGACCTATTTGAAAAGCTGTTAAGCTGTTATCAGACCTGTTTAAAAAGCTGTTAAGCTGTTATCAGAGCTGGTTGAAAAGTTGTTAAGCAGTTATAAGAGCTGTTAACTGACCTGTTCGAAATGCTATTAAGCTGTTATCTCACCCATTCGAGAAGCTGTTAAGCAGTTATCAGACCTATTTTGAAAAGCAATATGGAATCCCCTGTGACGTGCTTGATTATAGGGAATCAAGGTTGTAGCCTCCAAGACACACTTCCGGATGACGGCCAAAGACCTGACGCCCTTCCGGCTTCAAAGGTGATGTCGGGGTCATGGTCGAGCCCACGTGTAAATGTTTTTTCTCAAGCCACCCTAGCATTCTGGGTAAAACGCTCAACCTCCCGATTAGGAGCTCGCTTTAGTGGGCAAATATTATTCGCGAGCTCTGGACTTAGTAGGGAAATTGAATAAAAAGAATACCATAGAATAGAGTAATGTCCCCATGGTAAAGTATCCGTTGTCCCACTCATAATATACCGCTTGTTATCATATGGACTCAATGCAATCTTCTTTTGGTTGATCGTGTAGACATTATGGTTATGAGATCGTATGGAGTTCTGACTAGCAGTTAATACTTGCTTGTTATTCAAACATTCGACATAGTCTATTGATATGCCTCTGGACTACATTAGCCTTTACTCCTTTTGCTTTCTTTACAGTTTTACCATCGTTTATATGCAGACTGTACATTTTCGAGCGCAAGACAAGAAATTCGCTCATGATTTTCCCATTCAGCTCATCCTTCATTAGACCAGGAATGTTTTTATTCATGAGCGGTAAATTGAATGGATTATCTTCTGGGTAATCACTTGTATCAAATTTGTTTATATTTTCGGTCACAAACTCATACTGATCCATCCGTTGCATCATCTCTTGCCCAAGCCCAGCTTACAAGGTGCTCATAACATTTTGACTCGACTTTCTTAATATTTTAATATAATATTAAAGAGTTATAGCATTCTTGAATTTGTTCATCGAGAAAAATGTTATTATATTCTCTTATAAGCTCCTCAATATTCATCTCAACAGTCTCACATTTAAGAAGACACTAACCACTAACCGAATGCTCATGCAATTCGTTTTGGGTAAAGCTATAGCCTATATCCACACAGTATAAGGTCATCCTATTCTAGGTTCCTGGACATATGGATATCTGGAGTAATGAAGCAGCTGATGAGCTATGTGAAAAAAAAGGTTCTCAAATGGATAACTCTGCACTACTATCATTTATTTAGAGGATCCCATTCGAAATTCTAAAAAGAGTGATTACCAGGGAAACCTGTGAAAAATCAAGTCTCCTGTGGTTCAATAGAGACACCCAGATTTTTTATAAAATTTCTTCTGCCTGTTAGATTTTGTATGGAACATACTCTTACCAGATTCTTATACAAGTTTCTTCTGCTAATTATATTTTTTTTTATAGAACATACTGTTACCAAATTCTTATAAACTTTCATTTTGTTGCCATCTAGAACATCGCATTCTTTCATCAAAGCTTTAAATTTAACCCCCTCTCAACCTGATAAGAAAGTACTCCAATATCGCAGCAGTTTCACGTGATCTATTTTCAGATATACATTCACCCAGCCCAGCTAAACACATTATGACCCCTGACAGCCAAAGCATATAAAGCAAACAACTGATAACAACAAGCTCGAAGCTGGCAAGTAAACGATTGCATATTGTCGCTCATATATACCTCAAGCATGTATGTTAGAGCGAGGCAGATGTTGTGTGTTAGAGCGAGATGGTTGAAAGGTATTGGAGGGTCATTCCACAGAAAATCGACAAATATTGTATAAATTTGTGCATTGACCAACTCCGATTTTGATAAAATTTGATAAGTGGGTTTGTCTTATTGTTTGTAGTACTTTGCTGAAATATTTTTCGGTTTTGTCCATTTTTGACGGCGATATGTTATTTTGAAATTTGGAAAAAGTGGCAAATTTTGCTTGGAAGCTGTAAATTCAAAACTTTATATCTTAGGATGTATGCATCGTAAGCCCATGAAACAAACTCCATTTGTTTAAGGAAGCTTTAGAGCTCGTGAAAAAAATTAGCTGAGGTCCTTTTTCTGAAAATTTGTTTTCAAGGATAATGGATATGTTCGTTATCCTTGAATATCTCAAAATGCGCACTCTCGATTTCTTTTATTTTTTTTAATTTAATCCTTAATGGCTTTTGAGGAAACTGTAGAAAGGAGAAAATGGAACTCCTTGAAGTTTGGATGGAGTTATTTTTTAAATATATGTAGTTCAGAAAACTTCGAACGAAAATTGATGAAGTGTGCTGAGTATTCAGATTTAATATAATATATCTACATAATGTAGCTAGGATTATATCCTGAAATGGTCAACTACCGTAAAAATATTAAAAGAAACGTATTGGTAATAATATAATATGTTTAATTAACTCTTTTATATATATAAGTATATAAGTATCTTCCCCAGTTTTCCGGCTGGAGGGTTTCGCGAGTGGAGTCTCTCTCTGATCACCGCTACATTGAGATCTGTATGGGTGCTGACCCCATTGAGGTGGAACCATACAGGAATCCGAAGCGGACGGATTGGGGGAGATACCACAGGGAGCTAGTTTCCATGCTCAACTCTCCGGCTGAGAGAATCAGAAGTGTTGCCGCCTTGGATAAGGCGGTTGAAAGGCTGCAGTCCGCTGTAACTGCGGCTTTCGAGCTTCCTGTCTCATTAGCACGGACATTGGAAGGTGGTGGAACGGTAGTCTTAGTGTACTCCGTAAGGCTCCCAGAAGGCTCTTCAACAAGGCCAGGAGGTCTGGCTCGGAGGGAGACTAGCGGGCCTACCGCGAGACTCAGAGTAATTACAAGAGGCTTGTCAGGAAATCAAAAAGACAGGCCTTTGTAGATTTCTGCGAGGAGCTTGACGGCTATCGTGAACCGGTTCTGAGAGGGCCAGATGGCTCCTTTACGGCATCGAAAGAGGAAGCCTGTAGACTTCTTCTCTCGACGCATTTTCCTGACTGCAGGCTTGAAGAAGACCTGCAGGCAGGTTCCGATTATCCGCTACCTCTATGCACTGGTGAAGATTGGTCCACTGCCGCCAAGGTAGTTGATGTCGAGAAGGTGAAATGATCAATTTCAACCTTCTCGGCCTTTAAAGCCCCGGGTCCAGACTGTATTTTGCCTGTCCTTCTTAAGGCTGAGAGCGTGGTGCTGGCCCCATACATCGACCCCATACATTTTCAGGGCATGTATCGCTTTTGGATATGTCCCTGAGATGTGGAGGAAGGTGAGGGTTGCCTTCGTTCCGAAGCCTGGTAAGGCTTCCTACATGGACCCGAAGAGTTTTCGAACCATAAACCTCTCCTCATTTCTTTTGAAATGCCTGGAGAGGCTGGTAGATGAATATATTAAGGAAGTACCCTTAAAGGCTTCTCTCTTAAACACCTCACAGCACGCTTACCGGAGTGACAGATCTACGTAGACGGCTCTCCATTCAATGGTTACTGTCATTGAGCGGGGACTGGATCGTGGACTGTTTACCTTGGGATATGATATGACAGTGAACCCTACAAAGTGCAACTTGGTGCTCTTCTCCAAAAGACGTAAGCTGGGGTACTTTTTGGACACACTCTGCAACTCTCTCCTCATGTCAAGCACCTTGGAGTCTTCCTTGACTCGAAGCTGACATGGGGAATACACGTAGAGGAAAAAGTTAATGCGGCTATGAGGGTCTTCGCTCAATGCAGGAGAACCTTTGGCTGCACATGGGGCATGAGACCGAGGGTTGTGCATTGGATGTACACCTCGATCGTCAGACCCATGCTCACATATGCCTTCTGTGTATGGTGGCCGAGGACGCTTATGGGGACTGCGATCCGGAAGCTGGCGGGCCTGCAAAGGCTTGCCTGCTTGGGAATTACGGGCTCCATGCGATCTACGGCTACTGCGGCTCTTGAGGTCTTACCCAATCTGCCACCCCTGGATCTTGTCATTCAGGCAGAGGCCAAAAGGGCTGTGTGCAGATTGCGCTTATGGGGATGTTGGGAGGGCGGCTGGACTGGCTCGTCTCATTGCTCTATGGCGTATCGGCTGGACTTGGAAAACCCTCTGGCCGGTATGCCACGGGATGCGATGGTACCAGAGCTTCGTTTCGGGCGTCGCTTCTCTGTAAGCTTTCCTGCAAGTGAATCGTGGACTGAGAGAGGTGCCTTATCGTGGCTTCCCCGGTCTGCTCTAAAAATCTACACCGAAGGCTCTCTCACTAATGAGGGAGCTGGGGCAGGTGTCTACTTTCCTGAGCCTGATTTTGGAATGGAGTACTCACTTGGAAAACACACCACTGTCTTCCAGGCTGAAGTCTTCGCCATCTCAATGGCAGCGAAGTTAGCCCTTGATATGCAAATCAAGGGGAGAGATATCGCTATCCTTTCGGATAGTCAGGCAGCCTTGATGGCTCTGAATGGCCCTCGGATAACGTCTAAGTTACTGGGGGACTGCAGGTCGTCAGTGGATAAGTTGTGTTATCACAACAATGTGTCCGTCATGTGGGCTCCTGGTCACATGGGGATCATGTGGAATGAAAGGGCTGACCTTTTAGCTAGGGCTAGCTCCCATTCTCCGTTCTTCGGACTGGAGCCCGCCGTAGGCGTTGCCACCTCGAATATCGGGTCTCTCATCAAAGCGGATGTCCATAGGAAATATCAGCAGAGATGGGAGAACCTGAGTGCTTGTAGGTGTACAAAACTGTTTCTTGATGGGCCCAATGGGAATATCTCCGATTTTCTCATGGGACTAGGAAGGAAACAATGTAGAACCGTGGTAGGCATCATCACCGGCTACAGCTCATCTAACAAGGATTTGAGTTGTTGACAGCCCTGAGTGTCTGTCCTGCATGGAGGGAGAGCCTGAGACAACCGAACACTTTATGTGTGAGTGTCCGGCCTTCGCCCGGAGCAGACTGGATACTCTAGGGTCTCCCCCTCTATCTGTGGATGAGCTGAAAAACCTTTAAGAGGACAGGAAGGTTTTGGTGAATGGGATTCAGGATAGCACAATGGGCCGCTGTGACCTCCGTGCTTGTGTTGGGTATCTCCTGTTCCCCCTGTTTAAAAAAATAAAAATAAATAAAATCTTAAGAAATATTTATAAGTAAAATTAAAATTAATATGAGGCCTATGTACATTCTATATTTGAGATTTCCTTAATTTAATTAACTCTGCTATATATTTCATTTTACTGGCTGTTAGAATATAAACACCATTATCCATTCCATGAGTAAACAATGAGTTCTTTAGTTGCGGTTTCTGATATAACTATATTCATATGTATATATATGACATCAATCTAAAAGTTGTAGTATGTGTATTTCTTTTTATTTTCCTGTATCACTGTAATTTTTAAAACCAGCTGCACCATACAACATCAATTTTCGTTCAAAGTTTTCTGAACTACATATATTTCAAAAATAACTCCATCCAAACTTCAAGGAGTTCCATTTTCTCCTTTCTACAGTTTCCTCAAAAGCCATTAAGGATTAAATTAAAAAAAAATAAAAGAAATCGAGAGTGCGCATTTTGAGATATTCAAGGATAACGAACATATCCATTATCCTTGAAAACTAATTTTCAGAAAAAGGACCTCAGCTAATTTTTTTCAGGAGCTTTAAAGCTTCCTTAAACAAATGGAGTTTGCTTCATGGGCTTACGATGCATACATCCTAAGATATAAAGTTTTGAATTTACAGCTTCCAAGCAAAACTTGCCACTTTTTCCAAATTTTAAAATACCATATCGTCGTCAAAAATGGACAAAAACGAAAAATATTTCAGCAAAGTACTATCAACAAGAAGACCAACCCACCTGTAAAATTTTATCAAAATCGGAGATGGTCCATTCAGAACATTTGTCGATTTTCTGTGGAATGACCCGGTATTCACTAAAACTTCCTACTAGATTATGCGCACCCGCCGCACATAAAGTAAACTTCAAGCATCACCAAACTTAATTTATTCTCAAAATATTTGTTAATCCCAGACCTGAAAAAATATAACGAATTGTAAACAAAACCTGTGGAATTCAAGTACGCTTAGGATTATCAAAACACCACATTTCGGTATGAATAGTAGTTAGATCAGTAAAGCGACCTCACCCCGCCGCTAATAGTCCCGTTGAACAACAAGCCTGATGATTCCAGGCAACCATATATAAAGCAGACAACCAAGCTCCAAGCTGGCATGTATATGAACAAGTCCACCTCAAACATGTGTGCTAGAGAGAGAAAGATGTTTTGAGAGAGCGAGATGGTTTCAAAGTATGGTATTCACTAAAGCATGCCTACAAAAGTAGCCTAGGCTTGAATTATTAGTAATATGAATTACATCAGATTGAATAATAAAAAGGGAATAATGTGAAAATAGTTGTTTTAATTAGTCGTGATAATGAAGGTCAAGTTTAGTACTGCTGCTCCGCAAGTTTATATGATTGATTATGAACCCAGAAAAGGACCATGGGAGACATATGCTCTGGATCGCTTTCGCTTCCAAGATAGGATTAATAGAACTTCAGATATATTGTTACCAATTTTGGATATGAAGCACAGAGAAAAAGTTTATAATTTAAGATTTAATGATGCGAATAAATAAAAAACAATTTTTCATACAACTAATGACTTTTCAATACACACTCCTAGATACAAAAACCATTGTTTACTTTACTTGACGGTATCAAATTACCAGCCACCTGTCCACCGAGGCTTTAATTTCCACTACTTCTTACAAGCAGCCGTGATCTATTTTTAGATATCATGATCACTCTCGGCTTTTTAATCCGCAGTTGTTTTTTTTCAGCAAAAGACATTTTCAATTATAACTACTCATCTAAGACAAAATATCAGTTGTTGTTTTTTTTCAGCTATTGAGAATCTTTCATAAATTTGTTTACTTTACTCGGCTTTGTGAGAATTTTGTTTACATTATTCGACTGCGAATTTGTTTACATTATTCGGCTGTACGAATTGTTTATGCAATGAATAAAACTCGAAGCATTACACCTGAAGATCAAAAATTAGGCTATTTCATACCTAGGTCATCATATCTACCTACGTTAGTTGTTGTTGTTGTTAATTTAATAGCATGGTACTGAATATCGCCTGGTAGAAAAATCTTTTAGTATGACGTAGTGTGTGTGTGTGTGTGTGTGTGTGTGTGTGTGTGTGTGTGTGTGTGTGTGTGTGTGTGTGTGTGTGTGAAGGTCAATGATATCAGAGTCAGGGGTCAAGGGTCAAAGGTCAAAGGTCAATGACCTCAGGGTCGGTGACGTATAGGCCTGAAGACGGACATATCCAAGTCAACATACCTACCTACATTGGTTGTTGTAGTATCCTCCTAAAAGAAAACTTCAAGATGATGTCACATTTCCAGTACAAAAGCGACTTCAGCCCCCCATCCCGTCCCCCCTCCCCAGAACCCACAGTGATCCACCAAAATAGTTGAAATCTACCTTGCACTTTTTGTTTTTCTAAGGGAATTTCACATTTATTATCTGCATAAATACACAGCTGCACACATGCACCCACGCCTTAGATAACGTTTCCTTAGCCACATACCACAGGCACTCATACTAAAGTAAACAACTAAAACCAAACTCGAGCTCACAAGTATTCACCCCCGATATAAATTCGGTTAGGGTATTTCACATCATTACTTAATACACATTCTACCCAAGCCTTGGTACAGGTAACATAGCCCAGTCCAAGACACCTCAGGCAGTCCTAGTCATAGTATTATATATTGCCACTAAAGCTCTCAGCCAACCCCCAGCACCCAGACAAAGGAGGGGGCACCTCAAGGTCAAATTGTAGCCTCCAAGACCAGATAAAACTTAACCAGCAACCTCCACCAATACAGATTCCCACCACTTCAGAAATATTTATAGCTACGATCTCTGAGATGAAAAATAAGCGAGCTCCAGAAACAAAATCAAAGGTCTATGCTATTTTCCTATGCTGGAGAGTGCTAAGAGTGATCTCGTATCCCCAAAGTGATCTCGTATCCCCAAAACTCGAGATGAAAAACTTAATGTCAACTTAGAGGCTACGAGTCCGAGATGCAAAATAAACGAACTCCGGCAACAAGATCGAAATCCTATGCTATTTCCCTATGCTGGAGAGTGCTGAAAGTGATCTCGTATCCCCAAAATGATCTCGTATCCCCAAAATTCGAGATGAAAAATAAGCGAACTCCAGCAACAAAATCGAAATCCTATGCTATTTCCCTATGCTGGAGAGTGCTGAAAGTGATCTCGTATCCCCAACATCCAAGACTCAATGGTGCACAGTGGTGCATCCAAGACACAATGGTGTATCCAAGGCACCAACCAAGGGTGCGGTCAAGATCAAATGATACATCCCGGTAGTACCGATTAATCCCGCTAGGGTGCAGTCGAGACTCAATGAAACCAAAATCCTGCTTTTAGGCGCAACACATATCTATTTAAGAAAACCGTAGTACGGGAGCTTGCTGGTAGTACCTGCTAATGCCGCTAGGGCGCAGTCAAGATCAAATGACATACCCCAGTAGTATCGGTTAATCCCGCTAGGGCGCAGTCGAGACCCAAACCATACAACCAAGACACAAACCTACATTTAGCACGGGATCAAACCACCTAGCGACGGTGGCGCCATCTGTGGCGAAATCCTGGAAGCTAAAAAAGTGTGCCAGAACATACATAGCTTATCTACTAATGTAGTTTTAATTTTTGATGAAGTTATTTATTTATTTGAATCAGTCTACCGAATGTAATAATCTTACAGACTTGCATAGCACTTTACGTAAACAAAGATTGTTCATTATTGCCTTAATAATCTACCTTTATAAAATAAAATTAATTATCATAGAAGAACTAATAATTTTGTAAAGACAAAGCATTTTCGAAAATTATACTTTTAAATTTTTCTCTAGACATACAAATATCTACAAGTGATGAGAAAGAATTGTAATTAAATACACAATTAGATATTGGTTCATGATAGCCAGAATTGGTTCTATGCTGAGGAGCATACAACAAATCCCTTGAACGTATCGGTTATGATAAAAGAGATTTAAGGTACAATCTAAATCATGACTTAATGGATGGATTGGAAGATATAGGATTTAAAAGAGTAAATGTCATTGGAAAACAAGTATACGTATTTATGGTTAGCTCTCTCATAAGCAATTGGAAATTAATTTTAAATTAGTTCGTTAAAACTCATACTAGAAAAAAACACAATAATCTTATCAAGTTGGGATCTTAACGTTCGAGTTATAGCACTTTTGGGAGCTACCACTGAAAATCCAAAAATTTCTATAGCGTGTAAAAACATAATATGCTTATTTGATTTTCCACTCTAATAAAGTCATTGAAAAATCTCTTATTAAAAAAAAACATAAGGGCGTGTAGACTGGGATGTAATTAGAGAACTGTGGCAGTTCGAACAAAAAAAGTGACTAAAATGTGCGTCAAAGTAATAGCTCAGCATATAAAGTCATTCATTCAATTCATTTGAGAAAATGCGAGTTAACCTAACTACTCAAGTATTTAGTCGCACCGTCGTCGCAGCAATTAGATCAGCTGGTGAAAAATATAGATTAAAGGAAATTCTAAGGAAGTTGCTTTATCCACTGCTTCATTTTTTGAAAAGATTTATAAAATTTTCGATTGTTTGAATTCAGGTGCATTAAAGAGTAGGTAATACGTTTTATAGAAGTGCTTTACAGATAGATAACGATGTTCACAAGTTCGTTAAATACTTTCTTAACTACTGTAATACCATTGAAATAGAAAATAAATCCAACACTGTATACTTTCTGGATGGTATAAAACAAACACTAGCAGGTGTATTAATATTAGAAGATGATCTTTTACATGAAAATGAAAGAGTGCTTTTTTATTATTACTAAAACGCTTTCTCAAGATCCTTTAGCAAATCTTTTCGCTGTTATTCGTCAAAAAGGAGGCAATAATAGAAACCCGTCTGTATCAGAAACACATATTATTTTAGCAAAAATAATGTCAATGAACCTAATTCAGTTTAGTTATAGTTTCAATTTCAAAGCAGATAGTGACATTATGGTAACAATTGATTTTATTGAACAAAACAGTGAATCCGAGCATCATGAGTCCTTTGATGACTTGCATGTAACACAGAATTTATTGCAAACTGAAGAATTAGATGTAATAGACTTCAGTCCATGAGATACTTTATTAGATATTTAGTTTTCAAAAGTGTTCCGAAACTAAAATGTGATTCATATGAAAATATTATGAGAAAAACAGAGAAAGTCCTGACATGTCCTTCGGAAATTTTTATATTTTATAAAAATTACAATCCTGTTTTTTCTAATTTTGGTAATTTACATGCTCCTTCAAACGAATTCTTCAAAATATGCAAGGGACATATAATTATTTTCGAAAAATTTTTCCAAACTTCGCCTAAAATAAGAAATATTAAACAAACAATACTAGAAAAATGTGAAATTGCTACACCAAAATGGTTCAATAAAGCTGATCCTTGTTGCGAACATAGGATTAAAGTATTGGACTATATGATTTTAGTACTTTTGAGGAAAAATTGTAAGTGGAGTGTAGAAAAAAATTAAAAGCGTTCAAGTAAAAAGCTCCAGATCTTAACAGACTAATTTTTGCTGTTTCGATTATACTAAAGGAAAGAATTATTTACCAATTATTACAGCTATCGAGTGTGATATATTCAAAAATTATATCATAGCCTGCTCGGCCTTGCTGTTCTTTGTATGAAATCAGAAGCAAATCACCATCGGGAGTACAATCTAGTGTAATATATTTTGAAGTTTTGTCTAGTAACGCTGCTTAAGCAGTCCTTGCTATCATCATTCTTACATATGATCATGTAATAAAATATGATGCGAGCGAAATATTTTCTAATTAATCATATTTTCTTTTATGTATCTATATCATAATCGAAATTAAAAAAAAAAAAATTTTAACTAACTGTAAACAATGCAATTAAAAATATGCGAGTTTTTCTCGTTCTCTCATTCTGTTTTCCGTATATTTGCAAGCCAAAACAAATTTCCCCCGTCAGCTTGCCCGCACCAGCTATATTGCTTGAAAAATTTTGGGAGTGGAGAATTTACTCTTGATGCATATTCTGTATGTCTTTATGTTTCTTTGTTATGACCCAAGAAAGTTATCTAAATCCGGATAAATATACACCACTCGATAGTACTCGAGGAGACCTTTATTGATATTTAACATGTGATATTGGAAACCCGTTCCCCCTAAAACCTACTCCCTACCCTAAAAGAATGCAGAGAAAAATTTTCTGAGGCGAACATTGACTCCCGTTTTCCGATCGGACATAACCCGACCGAGTTAGAGCTTATCTAGGTGCGAAAAATCTAGTACCTCAGTTCAAATAAAAAAGAGGGAAATACTAAAAAAATGAGTATGGGGATGGCTATAAATAGCTATTTAAGCCTCCGAGTATAGGAGTATGGGTACTTAAACTTCTTCTTAGGAATTCGGTTCTGCACTAGATTCTACAAAATTTACTAGATCAAACGTTGATCCCTCTTCCCCAGCTTTTCCCCGCTAGATACAAATTAAAAAATGTTCAGAGTATCATAATGCATCGTTTAAGACATCTTTCATGCTGGAGGTGTCGGGCTTAAAATGGGCATTCCCCTTTGTGTATAATTTCAAAATGACGATTACTCCAAAATTAAAAAACTTTTTGGAAAGATAAAAATTTAGAACTCTGGATGAATACTTTCACTATCGGTATAGTGTGTAAAATTTCTGCTTCACCCGAGGATGTCTATGCAGTTGAGATGGTGCAAAATTTTCCACATTCATATTTTCAATTTTTCTTGACTAGTGACTTCTGTTCTGATGATTTTCTTTAACTATTGTGAATGTTAATATCTATTTTCTTGATGAGTGTTTAATTAATGAAATTTATAAAGTTTAAATGAAGTATTTTTCCTCTATCGAGGTCACCACTGTAGCGTTCGGATTTAAACATATTAGAATAATTTTTAGTCAAACAACAAATAAAACTAATAATTAAAATTGTTTATAGACAACAAAAGTTCTGCAAAAAGTAAAAAGCCCACGATTTTGAGAAACGAGAAGTAAAATTTTATTTCATCTGTTAATATTGATTAAACTAGCTTAAATTAAAAAAAAAACTTTTTCTACTCAGGTATTTTTTTAAGATCATACAGCCGAGTTTTTCTTGCAACACCCTCCATCAAGTCTTGCACAACGGTATTTGAAACATTTTTTGTTGCATTTTTCTATGCAATTTTCACATCTTTTAATGTTTTTGCCTCTTTACCCATTTTTTTTAATTTGCATTTTATTATTGTCCAGTAACGTTCTATTGGGCGAAACTCTGGCACATTCGGAGGATTAAGTGATTTCGGTACGAAATGTATTCTTTTGTCCTCATACCAACTTATCGTTTTCTTGGAATAGTGAGCTAGCGCTAAATCTGGTCTAAATAACGTTGGCCCATCTTGTTGCCGCAAAACAGGCAAAAATCACTTTTGATGATACTCTTTAATATATGTACATATATAGATCTGTATTTATTGCACCTTTATAGACAAAGGACATGCTTCTCTTACCACACTGCCAAATAGCGTGCTTTCACCGAAATTTTTTATTTTAATTGTTTTTTTCAGAATCTCGGATAACCTCTCCAGGCACTATTGAATAAAACTGAGGGCCTGGTATTGTTGAAAAATCCATTTTCAAATATGTTTCATCATCCATAACAACGCACTGCTTTTTGTTTGAAAATTCTTGCTCTTTAAACTTTGTGGCTAAAGATATGCTTTTCACTGTCTTTGGTGCTCCTGCTCCTTAAATGTCTGGAAGTTGTTTCTCTTTTTATTTTTCACAATCATCTGTTGAGAAGTCCGGCTTTTTTCGCAACATCTCCGGTAGACATACATTTTTTAGCCCTTACTATATTGACCACTCTTTTTTCCAGTCCCTTATCCCCAGGACCCTTTGGACGTCCCTTCCTTGGCTTGTACTTTATCCGCTGATAAGCCTTGAAGTTCAATATCGCCCTTCGAGCCGTGTCATAACTCGTTCCAGCTTGTTTTGCCAATTTTTTGTATGACAGTGATGGGTTTTCACTCCACTTGTGCAAAACTTCAGCGCTTTTATTCATTTTCTTCCGAAATTGGTTTAAAATTTATAATATAACTGCACACGCGTAAAACGTAAATACTACTGACAACGAATATTGCAACGCATACTTTTTCTCTGCAATTTTGTACATTTGTAAAATACGAACATTATTTGCAGAACTTTTGTTGTCATTCCTTATTCTACCTTACTATTCAAGTTTATAAATTCAAAATAATTTACGTTAGTTTTCCGGATTAAAAACAACACTTTTCCTTCACTGATCGCTTTGATGTCGTTAGAAAAATTATATCAGTAAGTCAAAATGCGGGCGGGCAGCGTGATTACAGTCAATATAATAAGAAACTGAGTTCGCGATATTTGAATTTTGAACGCCGCAGAATTCAAATATTTTTAGGGTATAAAAATCAAAGTTTCTGGAATGCTAATATTGGATTTAAAATTAGGCCATAAGGAAAAATTATTGGAAAAGTATTGGAAAAGGTTCCCCAAATTTTCTACGAACGCATATAATTCCTAAAATAAAGGAAAATGCATAATAATAAGGCTGAACATTTTGAAGTTGACGTTTCTAAGCACGTATTAAAAAAACAATTTATATTACTTGGTTTAATGTTTTATGTTAGATGCCATTTCAGCTGGTCTTTGGTTTAACGTACTGACCATTGACTAAGTGATAAAATGCATAGTGTTGTTTACCGTTAGTATTTTAAACGGATCACTACTGCAAGTTTGCGTTAAGTTGCTTCTAATAATCTAAAAAATATAACGCCTTTTGACATTTTGAAATTTCTCAGTTTTAAGTTATCTTAACCTATCTTCAAACCAATTCAACTGATTATATATAGTTAACTATTTTCTTACCTACATATCCGGCTATGTACATTCCTCGACAGTTCATTACTTAGAGTACCTGCAATAGCATTAGTTTCACTTAGATTATGAATGTTCGTCAAAGTGAGTTTATATCTCTAATAAACGTATATTTATTGTAATTTATACTTATAAATTACTGCACATATGCACATAGTTCGATTTCACTTTTTCCGAGCATAGTACTAACTGGGACAACTTACAACTAGATAAGAAAATCGCCTTATATCCCCGGATGACTTTTTGAAAGCTCTTTAACTTTTTATTCAACCAAAGAAAGCTATCAATGCGAAGAATTTATGTTGCATAATACAGCAAGAGAGAGAGGTGAATGTATAGAGCTTTCTATTAGAGGGCCATTAGCTCGTTTTAATTCGACCGCTTTTTATGAGTTTTTCACATCTAGATGTAAGTTGTCTCAAGTACTAATCAACTTCAGCTTCTACTGTATTAGAATTCGTAAATGCTAACATTACTAAATATCTAAGTAAACAAGTAAAAAAGTTAGAATCGGTGCAAGACCAATTTCTTATGATACCCTAGATGAATGCCGTTATGAAATTTCGCATTGTAACCCTTCTGTGCAAGTTTGATTTTTGAAGTGGTTTTTTGCATATATTTCTAGAACGGTTTGTCGGACAGAAAAAAATGATTATAACCAATTTTATAGAATTTCGTATTCTGAAGAAGCTTTTAGTACCTACAATAAAAATGTCTTGGACTGATCGTTTTCACAGTATACGTAAAAAACCTAAATTTTTATAGGGCAAGAGCAAGGAGTTGCTCGATTTAGTCCATTTTTGAAATATTATTTGCTAATGAAAACACCACGTACCAAATTTCAGCTCTCTATGTCGACGCGTTCTCAGGCAGTGTCCAAATATATAGTGGAAAAGGAAATTTTTTTATGGCAACCCCACGAAGGAGTTGCCCGATGTGTGTCATTTTCGAACTTAATTTTACTTTTTTTTTTGTAAATCGGTTTACAAAATTCCAGCTCTCTAAGTGTACGTATTCTCGAGTCATCGTGCGCACAAACGGACAGATAGACGGACGGAGGGACATGCAAAAATCAAAATAACTTTTAATATTATACGTGGGTGTCCAATCCATTTTGCTTTACCATCATTATTTCGAGGTGTTACAAACGGAATGACAAACTTAGTATACCCTATAGATTTCATCTAGGGTATAAAAACAAAATAGTGGTTCAATCTATTGAAATTGAACAAGTTTGTGATAGTTGAGTGAAATTTTTTTTGTGCACAAATATTAGTTTCCGTAGTTTGTTTTATATGTGGGGGAGATCATTAAAGGCATAGATTGTGCAGCACAGACATATCGGTGCATAAAGTCTGAAAAAATAAAAATTACCTAAAACTTATTTTGCCCTTGAATCAAATTCAAATTGTTTATTCACTATGATATACATATAAGATATAATATCTCATTTAAATGTACAAGAAACAGATAATGTATTTAGAAAAAGATAAAAGAAAAAAGAAACGGAAAGAGAAAACAAAGTCTGATCTTAATTATAAGCAAGTGTTAAATTAAACGTATGAGAGCATATAAATATTAACTCAATGAAATATTTTATTTACGTACTGTACAATTACTTATAAGATGCTAACAATTGGTACCTCAGAGAATAGTTGTAAAAAATATATATAATACAAGGAAATAAAAATCGGCGGATTTCTTAGAATTATGTGCAGATAACGAGAGGAGCAGTAATTTATAAATTGTGCTTATAAGTTTGCGCGAGTATACTGCATTCATACAGCCATACACTACCACTCCATACATAATGAAGGGTACCAGCAAGGTTTTAACAAGCTTCAGTCGAACCTGTTGTGGCGTTAATGAAGCAGATAGATTTTACCCACCACTGCATACACATGTTCATCCCAAGTGTGTGCTTTGTTCATTGATAATCCCAAATTTTTAATGACATCAGAGTAGGGGACGCTTATATTATTAAGAATAATAGGCGAGAAATCGCGAGTATCCAGTCTACATTTGTAAATAATAATAGACTGAGATTTCACTGGATTAAGAGTCAGGCCATTCAAAAGTGCCCAGGATGAGACGGCTTCCAGATCTTCATTGACTCTGCAAATACCATCCTCTAGTAGCCCTACGATTCGCGATAATTGTGCAGTATTTGAAAGAAAGCTTGTAATAAAAAAGACAAAAACTTCGTAAGAACTAAACTAAGCAGGAAGAAAGTAAGTACAGTCCTACTAATTTATCACTTGAATATTTAGGGTTTTTCAACAAAAAATTTAGCTAGCTGGAGATTCTTCCGAAGCGTACGCAAGAATTATTGGTGTAAACCGAGACTTGCACACATTTGTAACAGATTCTATTGATGAAAGTGAAATCGAAGGTGCTGTACCTTGGTACCTTTTTGGAAACAGTCTTTTTTTTTTCAAAACTAATGAGACAAATCTTTAGCAACCGATTATTATAGATTGTCTAACCCATAACCTTTTTAACAATTGTCGAATATGCAGTTACAAATTGATATTTTATGATATATGAAAGGAAATACGAGGGTCCTTCTTTCTGTCCAAGGTACAACATGCAGCTGTATCATGGACAGTGGGGTATTGTACCTTGGACATTTGTAATTTACAAAGAAGAAATTATGGTATATCAACAGAGTTAAATTAAATAACACTCCTTATTCAACCAAAAATAACAATATTTGCAAAGCCATTTACTAAACAAAACATTGCTGTAGATATACATCTTTAATTTACTTTTTAACTAAAGGCCGATTTATGGCTTTTTTTTACATGACCATGGTGCAAATGTTTGAAGCGTCAAGGTACATAGCCCTTGCAAAAGAAACAAAACTGCCTGTGAAATATTTTAAAACGCACAATTCACCACATGATGCACGATTTATAATAGTACGTATACAAAAGTTTAGCCTTAGCTGGAGTCCAAAGATATAAAAAGAATAGAACTCCAACACTTTCAATTCTTAATCACTGGAAAATATTTACTTTTTTTACGACTTGTTTTTAAAACGCAATAACTGCACATTTTTCTGACAAACTACTTCTCAGAATAGCTTAAGTGTCATCAGTTGATTAGTAAAATCGGATAAAAGTGCGTTTATGTAGGTGGTAGCTACAGTCCGTGTGAAAATTGAAATGACCAAGGTACACACATGTCCAATGTACAGCATCTTCCTCTATGTGTAGATCTAATTTTGGGGGTCATTCCACAGAAATCGACTAAGTTCTGAATGGACTATCTTCGACTTTCGGTTGGTTAGTTTTATTGTTAATAGTATTTTGCTGAAATATTTTGTTTTGTTCATTTTTGACGAAGATACGGTATTTTGAAATTTTAAAAAAGTGACAAATTTTGCTCGGTAGGTGTATTTCAAAAATTTATATCGCAGAATGTACACAACGCAACCCCATAAAACAAACGCTATTTACTTCTTTTTAAACAAATTTGTTTTTAAGGATAGTGGATATGTTCGTTATTCTTAAAAGAGCACCCTCGATTTATTATTATTTTTTTAACGGGATATAGAAGGAGAAAATGGAACTCCTTGAAGTTTGGATGGAGTTATTTTTTAAATATATAAAGTTCAGAAAATTTGTGAGGAAAATTGATGACGTGTGCTGAGTTGTCATAATATGTGCAGTGTGTTCGGTAAGTATAACATTTATTGTGTTCTGGAAATTAAACTTTTTTACTTTTAGCATAACATAAAAATATTTATAACTTTTGGACGGAAGCAGATATTGGCATAATTCTTTCATGTTTTAAAGGACTATTAAGGACTGCCTGTTTTTTTACCTTTTTTTGGGATGTTGTTTTGACGAATAATAAAAATGTAGAAGTTTGAACTTTTTACCATATATTAATTAACATTTCAGCAGTAAGCCAGAATATTTTCAGACCAAAATATTTATCACAGTGTGTGTTGCACCACTACAAAGGCACCCATGTCGAAAAAAAGTTTGTCGACGGTCTCCATGATTCCGGCTAATTGGCTTATCTGAAATCAAAACACCAAACGGCGTTTCAATGTATGAAGCTGTGGCTATCGAATGAACTAGAATCATACGAAAATATTGAAAATTGAATAATTGAGATGTTTTTGAAAATTAATTTTCAAATTTCGTGATTTTTTTCGATCATTTTGTTACGAATAAAAAAAAAACGGTTCGGAGTTTCTGCATTATTTTAGTTCACTCGATGACATATATTTGCCGAATCTACCGTTAAAATTTCAAGGCAATCGGTCAAACCGTTTTTGAGATATCGTGGAGACCAGTTAGAAAAACGTAGTCTTGAGAAAAACGCGTTTAAAAGTTCAAATACGATTATCACAAATAAAATTCGAACACTTTGGGTGCTCAAATAAGACTAAACTAACTGTCATATTGCAAACAGAAAATTAGTTTAGAGATTTAACGGCTTCTCTATTGTACATTTAAATCTATGTTTGTATTAAAAAGGCTCAGGTAAGAAACCAAAGTGCAAGAGAAGGGGTCCGATGCTCGAGCGCCCGCTCCAAATACCAGCCCTGATTAACGCTGTAACTTTCGAACGGCTCAGAATATCGGAAAATTATTTTACTCACATATTCTGCACTATATATGGATGCAACTTGTGCAACTTGAATCAGTCACACGGGGTGATCCCCTTAACGGTCATATTTGAGAAGGGATAAAATTATGTCCTTGGTGTTCAAACTACAAACTTGTATGCAAGTTTTTTTAAGAATTCAAATTTAAGGTTCGAAAACTGAGGCTCATTAATCGAAGCTTGTTGGATATTGTTATAAAGGAGGAAAAGTTCTCTTTGGAACCAGTGCACAATTTTGATCCTGCGATATTTTCAAATGTAAATTTGAATGGGAAGGAGTGATTTTAGGGAGGGAGGTCTACGCAAAAGTATGTTCAGGACACAAGAATCCATTGGCATACTTCGTCCTTCTTATTTATCGAACAAACTGCATATAATCAGCACACGTCATCAATTTTCGTTCAAAATTCTCTGAACATAACTCCATCCAAATCAAGGAATTCCATTTTCTCCTTTCTACAGCTTCTTCAAGACCCATTAAGGATAAAAAAATCAAGGATAACGGACATATCCATTATCCTTGAAAAGTTTCAGGAACTTCAAAGCTCCCTTAAAAAAAGAGCTTGTTTTTTTGGAGGTGCGATGTGTACATTCTGAGATATAAATTTTTGAAATTACACCTACCAACTTCGTCAAAAATGGACAAAAACAAAAAATATTTCAGCAACGTACTATTAACAATAAAACCAATCTACCTGTGAAAAATCTACCTGTGACATTTCATCAAAATCGGAGATTTTCGATTTTCTGTAGAATGACTCTATACAGAGTTAATAATATAAGAAAAGCAAAGACTCTGTATGTTTGTCTGTCTGTTTGCTTGTCAGTAACGTGTTCGAGTCCCAGCATATTTATTTTTATAAACTTGAGAGAGAGATTCCAGTTCTATAAACTGCAACTTTATCCAGTAATTTATAATAAGAGAAGATTGCAAAATTAAACTATTTGTCTAGCAAAATCACAGGAAGCTTGGAATCTAAGATGTTAGATTATAATGTTCTGGTTTCGGATGGATCGTTCAATAACATTCTTTTGAAAATTTTTGGCAAACAGAGCGGAACTGAATATCTATCATCATCATATGTATTCGAAGATCGTTGAGTTCTGTGATACTTTTTCCTCCAGTCTTTTAGATATAATCGCTGTTTGGGGGCATAGTTTGAGTCACACATTTGTGACGAACTCTTTAGCTTACATACTTTCCGACATTGGCGATAGATAGAACTGGTCGGGTTTGGGTGGCATTGTCATGAATGTGGGAGGAAAGCAATGAGCTGGACTAGCGGTACAATTATCTCCGAGTTCATGCAACACCAGATGTCTTTTTATAATCAGTCGTTGTCGAGTAGCACACCAATCGAGCCGTGATAGTCAAGTTGATTCAGTCAAGCAGTTTTGATAAGCCGTTAGCTGTGAGAAGCCGTAAATCTCTTGCCGTCTACCTAATTAAAGTTATTTTAACCGAATTAGCTTACTTTATACCAATTTTTAATAAAGAACTGAATTAGTATTAGTTATTAGTGTCTTAATCGTAACACCTTTCCCCACAAACTTTTGGTGTCAGAAGTCGGATATGTGTTACACTGTAAAAAAAACACCAAATAATTAAAAAGCGCGAACAAATGGAATAAATTAAAAATTCAATGAGATATATGGAATACCAGTGTGAAAAAAAAATCGAATTTTCGAATTATTAATTTACAAAGTGCTGTAAATGGAAAGTGGTGCTCTAAATTTGCCTCTTAATACACGGGTAAAGCTAGGCAGTGAACAGTGCCGAGACGAAAATATTTATTTACAGTTGTTAAAACAACTCTTGTGCCGCATCTATCCCTCGAAACAGTTATTATAATTAGCAGACCAAAAGACCATATCCAAAAATATCCTTATGCCAGACGTTTATTAACAGGAGCAGCGAAATTAGCAGTGGAGGCGTCCACTAACATTACAAGCTGGGAAAGCCTTAAACAGCTGTTAAAAAAGGAGTTTGATCATACACCTACTTGTTTAGATGTACATAAAGCATTAGAGAATAGAAAAAAGATGTCAAATGAATCTTTCCTGGAATATCTCTTTTCAATGAAGCAGTTAGCAAGTAGGGGAAATGTAGATGAACAATCAGTTGTTGCTTATATCATATCTGGGATACTAGATGATGTTTTAAATAAAACAGTGCTTTATGAAGCCAGAAATTTAGAAGAGTTGAAACAGAAATTTAAAATTTACCAAATTATTAAGAGTCAGCTAAGTGCCAAGAAAGTTACCAGACAAGATGATCGTTGTTCGGATGTTGTAAAGGGTCGAAGGCGCCAAGCAAGCGGTGTTTCAACTGCGGGTCTACATCTCACTAAACTGCGACATACCCCAATAAGGCGAAGGGAGCTAGATGCTTCAATTGCCAAGTCATCCTTCAGTTAATTTAGTTTCGGCGCCAGATATGAGGGTAAAAACAAAAGTGGGGGAAATATATATATAATATAATAAAGACGAAAAGGGTGGAGGCCAATTATCTAGCAGACATCGACGTCGTACAGCTGATCGAAGAGAACAAGAAATATTACATTTGAGAAATTGCGGATAGCGAGTATTCTCAAGAAGTACTTGCTCTAATCGAGCGATACACTCCTGTTAGGCCGGAAAAATCGTGTGTACAAATGAAGATCTGTATGTCTGATGAATTCCCAGTGTATCAAAAGCCACGCAGGTTAGCTCCCATGGAAAGACAAGTTGTACGTGATCAGATTAAAGAATGGCTAGGTGACGATATTATCCAGGAGAGCAATTCTGATTTTGCCAGCCCGGTAGTGCTAGCGAAAAAATGATTATAACCAATTTTATAGAATTTCGTATTCTGAAGAAGCTTTTAGTACCTACAATAAAAATGTCTTGGACTGATCGTTTTCACAGTATACGTAAAAAACCTAAATTCTTATAGGGCAAGAGCAAGAAGGAGTTGCCCGATTTAGTCCATTTTTGAAATATTATTTGCTAATGAAAACACCACGTACCAAATTTCAGCTCTCTACGTCGACGCGCTCTCAGGCAGTGTCCAAATATATAGTGGAAAAGGAAATTTTTGTATGGCAACCCCACGAAGGAGTTGCCGATTTGTATCATTTTCGAACTTAATTTTCCTTTTTTTTTAAATCGGTTTACAAAATTCCAGCTCTCTAAGTGTTCGTATTCTCGAGTCATCGTCCGCACAGACGGACAGACAGACGGACGGAGGGACATGCAAAAATCATAACTTTTAATATTATACGTGGGTGTCCAATCCATTTTGCTTTACCATCATTATTTCGAAATTTGTTTGTTTGTTCATTGGAGGAAGGCCAGACTCCTTTTTTCAACCTTTTCGCAAACTGCTGGCAGAATTATATCACTGCTGACAGAATTCATCGCATTGGAATCAATCTTTTACACGCAGCTTAATTTGAGGAAACATAATTGCACCAGGGAATTTATCTCATTGGAAACGGAACCATCGCATTGGAACCTTTTACACGCAGCTTATTTTGAAGTTCAACAATTAAGAGGAAACATAATTGCACCAGGGAATTACAAGTAATTACTGCTGTTTCTTTTTATATTTAATTGATATACATACATATAAATATATATATATTAGAATACAATGGTTTAATCCAATTTCATAAAATATATACATAACATTCTATTATTCGCCTAAAATTTTAAATATTTTTTTTAAATTTCTACAAGAAAAAGTGTTCGATATTCAAAGTGAAAGTTACAGAATAGTGAATTAAGTGATTCGTGGTACCAGTTCTTTAAATTATTAGTACATAAAAAGTGTTCGATATTCAAATTATTTTCGTTAACTTGTACTTTACAAGAAGTAAAAATGGTACCTTCTTCCTGCGTTGACTGCTACGAGACTTTGTTTCATTGTATTACTCGTGAAATTTAATTTTATTTTACGAAGAATTTTTTAATATGCACATAAAAGGAAATTTGTTTTGCCTTGTTTGATAGTGGACCAAAAATTATTTTCTTTGTTTTTCCGTATATAATAAATGAAAAGATACCTTTTCCTTGGGATTACGAGATTAGATTTTTGAGTTGAGAAAAATTTATTCAGTGAAGTGAGATGAAATACATTTGATATTGTCCTGACTGGCGAATTTGATTCATTGGTTAGACTTCTGTTTCATGTCCACCTCCTTTTTGCCATTCCAATTTTATTCAACGCTGAATAGTGAAAGTTACAGAATAGTGAATTAAGTGATTCGTGGTACCAATTCTTGCCCTATAAATTTGAATCAAGAAAATGAGTTCTAAGTGTCTGTGAGGGGAAAAAACTTCAAGTCGACCACATTAGTGCGGTGAAGGTACAACAATTCTCTTTTAGTTGCCTTTTAGCAACTGGTGTAGATTGTCAAAGAAAGATCTCGCAAACGTTAATAGTGGGACTTATTGTGCCCGTGCTTCGTAAAATTTTTTTGCTTTTCTTAATCTTGTCATTGTGATATTCAGTACATTACGTGCGATACAAAATCGCATAGTCTTTGAGTTTTAAACATAGAAAGAATAAAAACTCGAAGTCAAGCCGGAGTGTTACGCCGGTATGCTGAGTTACCTTTTCATTTGGACTTAGAAACCGAAACTTTCGAGATGACGGAGGTCAAGATTTCCCTGTCCGATGTTCACCACATGATCCCAAACTTTGATGGGAATCCTAATGAGTTGGAAAAATTTATTACTTGTGGCAACATACTATTCTCGTCAACAAAAAATGACAAGGAACAGACCCTCTTTCTTGCCTTTGTCAAAACCAAACTCCAGGGACCCGCATTTGAGCTGGTTCAATACAAAACGTGTGCCAAATGGGACGATTTGGCACACGAGCTTAAAAACAGCTTCAGAGAAGAAAAGTCCAGAACAGTAATACAAAATGAAATTGCTCAGACAAGGCAGTCGTACAAAGAGACTGTCAGAGAATTCGGGGATAGACTAATGCGTTCGCTGATGAATTCAGCCACGTATTCTTGCATTGAAGATGCTAGGGTACGTGAATTCCTTATAAAAGAGAATCAGAAGCTAGTGGTGCAAGCGTTCGAGGTTGACTTGAGAAGCCACAGCTTGAAATTATTAGTGAAGGCACATGGCACAGATGACTTGCAAAAGGCGATAGGCTATGCTGAAGAGCAAGCCCACGGCTAGAAAATAATACAGCCCAAATGGCCCAAGCATCTAAACCTTTCGCTAGGCGAGCACCCACTTGCCAGCTATGCAACCACGAGGGTCATACGCGAGATACTTGTTTCCGAAACACTAGCTTGCCAAATTAAAAGAGAAGTACAGCGTATCACTTGTAATTATTGCAAAAAACCCAATCACAGTATGCAAAATTGCCGACAGCGATTAGCACAGAGTTCCCAATTCGCCCAAAACAACTCTTATAGAGGAGAATTACAACGAAACCGGAACTCCACACCAGGTTACACCAACCAAGGATATAACGCTGATAGAATGGAGACTTTAAATCCTAGTCTCTATCACAATGTCCATCACGTACCAAAGCAAGAAACTAATAGAGCGGAAGGAAAACAACGAGCGAAAAAATCTCAAGGTTTTCATATTATAGAATTTTCGGAATCGGGAACGAAGCTCTTCTGGAGGAGGCCATCGGCACCCCGTCCCGAATCTTGCACTCAGCCGATGTTCACAAGCAGTACATTTAAATAAACCTTACGTTATAAAAGTGTCACTTGGTATAAATCATAGTGGCACTACAATCTGTGTTCCCTTCAACAAAATCTTATTTAACATTTCTCATCGACACTGGTGCCGATATTAGTCTGGTGAAATTTGAACCAAATATTGGAAATATTGACGCCAGGGTGGAGACTTGTGCAATTTCAACCATCACAGGAGAATCAGTAGCAACTCAGAGAATATTTATGGGAACGCTAGAATTCCCAAGTCAAGGGCACAACCCTTGTTTGCAGCACCCAGTTCATATATGTACTTCCTAAAGAAACTAATCTCATGTATGATGGAATTCTTGGAAGCGATTTTCTGAGAAAATACAATTGCATTATTAATTATAATAATACCGAATTGGTGATCGGGCCAATAATTAGCGAGAATTTCATTTCAAAAAATAATATTAGGGAACACTCGAAGCATCAAGTTACAACCACTGTCCTGAAATTAGGTAAAAAAAGCCAAACCATAGAAAAAGGGAAGATCCCCTATATAGAGAAACCTGTAGCGTAGAGATTTCACACACCAAAAACGAGATGTCGAAAACAAATCATATCTCAAAAATAAGCAGAGGACGTAGAGAAGATAAACTGTTCTCGGAAGAGAAAATTGTGAATAACAATGCGGTAAAAAGGGAAAATGGCATCGATCAAATGCGTCTGGGTAGTGAAAATATAGTCCAAGTCCCAGAAGCGAGCAGATAGTGGAAAAACCTTTCGAACATTCTCGCGATATTGTATTGCATAACGGAGAGATTAAACCAGGTGTTTACTTGGGAGTCACTATGACAGACGGGAAGATTACAATTTTGTTATTAAACTCTAATGACACCGATGTGGAATTCCAGCCACGCGACTTAAGAGTTTGAATGGGAGGAACTGGACTGCTTTAATGTCGTTGAACCCAATTGTGATAGGAACCCAGTCGAGAAACGTTTAAGTAGATTGAGTGCATCTCTAAATTTGGAGCACTGTAATCCAGAGGAGAAGTCTTCCATCATGGAAATTTGTAGACGTTACAATGATCTATTTCACTTAGACGGCGACCAGTTGTCTTACACAAGCGCGGTGGCGCATAAAATTTTAACTTAGTCCGGAAAACCACCTTTATATAAACGACCTTATAGACTACCGAAGTCTCATAGAAATGAAATCCACAAGCAGGTAAACGAAATGCTTCAGGATAACGTTGTTCGAACTAGCTGTCGTCCTTGGAATTCGCCATTTCTTCTCGTGCCAAAGAAAACAGATAACTCTGGTAATAAGCGATGGAGGGTGGTGGTGGACTTTCACGGCCTAAATGACATAACAATCGGAGATGCGTGTCCACTGCCCAAAATTACGGATATATTGGACCAGTTGGGCAGATCCAGATATTTTAGCACGATAGATCTGGCTAGTGGTTTCCACCATATTCTGGTTGATTAGCAAGAGCGAGAAAAACGGCATTCAGTACTCCATTCGGGCACTATGAATACAACAGGATGCCTTTTGGACTAAAGAATGCACCGGCGACCTTTCAGCGTTTAATGAATAACGTATTGATAGGTTTGCAGGGCATTCAATGCTTCGTCTATGTAGACGATATTGTTATCTACGGATACGATCTTCGCGATCACAACATAAAGCTGATCAATGTTTTGGACCGCTTGCGGAAGCACAACCTGAACTTAAAACCAGAGAAATGCAACTTCATTATGAAGGAATTAATCTATCTAGGACACGTAATTTCCGAAGAAGGAATCAAACCTGATCCTGGTAAAATAGAAGTAGTAAAAACATACCCTAGACCTAAGAAGGTAAAGGACATAAAGTCATTTCTGGGATTTGCAGGGTACTATCGGCGTTTTATACCCAATTTTGCTAAAATAACCAAACCTTTGACTACACTCCTGAAAAAGAATACGGAATTTCAATGGGATGCATTTTGTGATGAGGCCTTCAGGGTCCTTAAAGAAAAACTTATCACGTCGCCGGTACTTGCGTATCCGGACATCAGCAAGAAATTCCTAATAACAACCGACGCTAGTGATATAGCTGTGGGCGCAGTATTGTCCCAAGGGGAAATAGGAAAAGATCGCCCGATCAGCTTCGCAAGCCGCACACTAAACGCGGAAGAAACCAAATACAACCTCTACAGAGGAAGAGTTGCTCGCAATCGTATTTGCCATCAAGCAGTTCAGACCCTACATATATGGGACACTTTACGATTCTTACAGATCACAGGCCGCTACAATGGCTTATGAATTTAAAATAACCTACTTCACGATTGGCTAGATGGAGAATTCTGCTCGAGGAATATGAATACAAAATCGTTTATAAGCCTGGGAAATTCAATGCAACGCTGATGCATTGAGTAGAATTAAAACAGACACTGCCGACGGAAATGAAAACAGCGAGTCAAAAATTGTCAGAGTAACCACAAGGAACCAAGCGAAAAAAGTGAACAGTGAGAGAGAGGAGAGAAAGGATAACGAATCTTTAAATCAGCCCGACCCAGTCAGCAAAAGTATTTCAAGTAAAATTAGTCCCCTTAACTTGAATGAATGTGACTCTATATTCAAAGACAAATACGTACGAAACAAAATTTGTATCTTGCCACTTGTCGAGACCTACGAAGAAAATATATTAAGAAAGTTTATAAAAGAATATATTAAACCATCCATTGGAGAGGTAAAGATATACAATGAGCAGAACGATAACTTTATATTACTTACGGCTGCTATCCCTATAAGATCTGACCATGACAAGAGTGCCCTTACAACTGCTATCCAGAATCTGTATGAGACTTGTCGGAAGCAAAAATTTAATAAAGCTTGTATCTCGCTACCCGCATTAGATCCCAATACACTAAAATGAACTGAAATCAATCTTAATAAAAACTTTTGAAGATTCTGATGTCGAATTGTGTGTCTATACCAACTCAAGCATACATCTTGATAACCCAGAGGACATTAACAATATCTTAACACAATACCACACCTCCCCTCTCGGTGGACATCAGGGAATATCTCGTACTCAAAAACGGCTTAAAGCTAAGTTCTTTTGGCCCATGATGTTGAGGGATGTCAAGAGCTTCGTGCGTAAATGCCAGTCCTGTCAGAGGAACAAATTACAGAAAAATCCACCCATACCAATGAAAATAACTTCTACCAGTTCAAAGCCATTTGAACGGATAGCCCTAGATATAGTGGGCCCATTACCTGTTAGCTATGCGGGAAATAAATACCTGCTAACATTTCAGGATGACCTAACGAAGTACTCCGAGGCGTTGCCTGGGGCTAATGCTGAAGCAACAACCATTTCAAAAGCTTTCGTGGAAAACTTGGTATGTCGACACGGTATACCACAATCTACCCTCACGGATCGGGGAACAAACTTTTTAAGCGCCCTGTTTAAGGAAATCTGTAAATTATTAAAAATTAAAAAGACTAACACTACCCCATATCACCCACAAACGAATGGCGCGCTTGAAAGAAGCCACCGGACCCTTGCCGAGTATCTTCGACACTATGTCAACCAAGATCCCCTCACCTGGTACAGCTGGATCCCTATGTTTGTATATAATACAACCTCACATAGCAGCACCAATTTCAGTCCATACGAATTGCTATACGGCTATCCGGCCAACATTCCCAGTGCTTTAGAGCAAAAGCCTCAAGTTAACTATAATTACGACGATTACTCCAACGAACTGAAAGCTTGCGTGCAGCATGGATATCAAATAGCAAGAGAGACTTTAATCCGAAAGAAGGATCAATCGAAGGTCTACTATGAAAAGAATTCCCAATTAAAGAAATTCAATTTAGGAGATAAGGTTTTCCTTAAGAATCATGTACGACAAAACAAATTTGCTTCACTCTGGAAAGGTCTCTATGAAATCGTAAAAATACCGTCAAATGAAAATTCTGTCATTAGAATTGGAAGCAAATTTAAAGCTGTACACAATAACGACTTGAAAATCTTCATAGAATAAAACACCTATCACGCAAGCAATAAAGTTCCCTAGCCTAAAATTTAAATTTATTATAGAAAATTAAGATACGACTACTCGCCTTAAAATCGATTGTGTCGCATAATCGATGCTATACTCGTCCTCCGGATCAATGATAATGGGTCATCACCCAAGTTCGCTACACTTACGCTCATGTTAATCATTTACCAACACTTATCAAATAGCAAACCCAAAAATTAACATGCATCCCCTTTCAGATCATGAACATTGCACCGTTACTACTTTATATCAGGGACCGAAAGAGTTGTAAGAAATATTTTAAAAGTCTGGTTTTAACACTTTGTTATTGATATTTTATATTTTATCTTCTAATGAAATAGTTAAAAAGAGAATTTTATTTTCTTCTGAGTAAATAAAAGTCTTATCTTAAGTTTTATATTTCTCTTTCGGTTTAACATTTAAAAATGAGTTTTATTTTTTCTCTCAAAAAATAAAACTCAAAATTCGAGTTTTTCATTTTTCTCAGCTTTTAGCAGTTAAAAATGAGTTTTATTTTTTTCCTCGAGAAATAAAACTCCTTAATTGAGTTTATCATTTTTCTCAACATTTAACAGTTAAAAATGAGTTTTATTTTTTCCCTCAAGAAATAAACCTGTCCGAGTAAGATTCTTAGGGAAAGAAAAATTGGAATCGACAACTCCTTCTTGGTGTTGCTATATATAGCTTTGATTTTTCACTGTAAGCGGCCGTTTTAAAGAAAATGTAAATTTAAGTTCAAAAATAGGACCAATCGGGCAACTGTTTCGTATGGTTGCTATACAAAATTGTTTAAAAAGATTGACAAATTGTATCTTCTAACAAATATATGACAACACAAATAGAGAACGTCCATTGATAAGTTTTATTTCCTGAGGAAAATAAGAAACTCTGATTATGAGTTTTATTTCTTGAGGAAAAAAATAAAGCTCATTTTTAACTGTTATAAGATGAGGAATATAAAAAACTTGAATTATGAGTTTTATTTCCTGAGGAAAAAAATAAAACTCATTTTTAATTCTTATAATAGACGAAATATGTAAAACTCTGGCAAAGAGTTTTATATCGCTGTAAAATAATATAAGTATTTTTTTAACAGATAAAATTGAAATATAAAAAATATGTCTTACAATAACAGTTTGGATTGGATTTATATATTAAAATCGAATCTTTCTTGATTTCAACGTGGGCAGCTTGTCTAAGTGCTGTACGTAGACCCCTTTTGAACTACGCTACTTCGTAGAAAATTTTATGAAAGAGTTTTTTCGCTCACAAAAAAATAATAACAGTTATTTTCGGTCCCTGCTTTATATCGCCTTCGCAAGCGGAAGCGAACTCCTCATCACCCCAATCCGGCAAGGCTCTGGAATATATTTCGAGGAATTGGGAAAAATAGAGCTCTACTCTAATGAGTGGAAAGTATTCGTCTATTATGACTTAGGTACCTTGGCTCAGGCATTAAGGCACATGAATAAATACGTCGACCAAATAAATAATCTATGTAAACTTCTGGTTGAAACTAACCTAATTATGATTTGTAATAGTACAGTGGCGGAAATGAACCACTTAATGAGTGATATTTCACTTAAACATCGTCTGCTAATAGCAGAAACAAACGTGGCCTATTCGACTCTATCGGGATCATCAATAAAACACTATTTGGAACCCTCAATGCAGAGGACGCCAAATTTTATGACCAACAAATCGATAAATTGCAATGCAACGAACAACACCTGTTGGCATTGATAAAAAATCATACCTTTATACTTGAAACCACTGTTAACATCTTTAACAAGTCACAAACCACAATAAATAGACAAATGTCAGCATTAAATGCTAGATTTACGAAGATAACCACGATGTTTAATGAGCTAATCAACGCAACTCACGACAGCCGAGTGACCACCGAATTGGAATCACTCACCTCCTTAAAAACACTGATTATCATTAGATACCAAAACGTGGTAAATACCTTGGTCGATTTAATCACGGATGTCCGGCATGGCAAGCCGCACCCGGCTATAGTAACACCCGAACAATTAGTCTATTCTTACTGCGATTCGTAAAGAGATTCCGAACGACATTCGTCTATCGAAGAATTTAAAAGAAAATAATCTCCTATCTTTGTACCGTATCAGCCATATGAGTACCTCAATCACTAAAGACAGAATAATATATGAATTTAAAATTCCATTGCCATACCAAGAAAATTACCAACTACATAAAGTTTTGCCATTACCATCCGTATTTCAAGGAAAGCTCACCTTCATACAACCATCAATCAACTATCTTGTTATCGATTATAGCAAAGAACATTTCTATGAGCTAACTGCTGAAGAATTAGGAAACTGTATCACAGAATAACATGACCAATACTTGTGCCGTATGATGCACCCAATATTTAATATAAATTCCAATAACGATGTTTGCGAATTGGAACTCATAAGAAGGAAAAGCCATATACCTAAAACTTGCAATATAAGGCAATCTAATTACACGACAATATGGACCCAATTATCAAAGGCAAACAAATGGCTCTATTCAACTATTGAAAACTTGACTATCGATGCCATATGCCAAGACAAAATATCACCCTACAGTATTTCTGGGGTGGGAATTATTGAAATCGCGGGTAATTGCTATTTACGCACCCAAGATTTAACTATACGTGGATACAATTCTAAGACAATTGAACTAAAAAATTTCTACATTCCTCCCGCTAATATATCCAAACAAATAAATATGCTAAAAAGGGAAGAAAAGGATCTACCACCTTTAGACAAGCATGCAATTCATCACTATTCGCTAATATACTTACTACTAGCGATAATAATCGCGCTAGCAGCCTATAAACTATACAAACGCTTCATTGGCGAAACTCGTCACCTATAGTCCGTACTTACGCATCCGGTAATTGACTCAAATAGGGGAACAAAATCGAGCACGCGAGTAAGAAATATTTTTTTATTGAACGATTCGTTCTGAGGAAGGTACTCTTCAATTTTTCATTTTTTGTAAAATTTCGTAATGTTGTAAGTGCACTCATTAGAATTTTTTTAATTAGGATTAAAATACTTTTGCTTTTATCAACAATAGACGCAAAAAAAAAAACTAGATTTAGTACTTATGTCTTTAGTTTCTTTTAGCAAGTAAGGTATATATTTTTGCCTTCATGTAAGTACAATTAATCATTTGTTCATTTTGTTTTAGCAACATAGGACCTTTTTCAAAAGTGCACTGAGAATAAAAATACTTAGCATGTATATATAAAAATATTGGAGAGAATATGGAATTTTCTAGATTAGAAAAAATTTATAAAAAAAAAAGAGAAGAGAAAAAAAGAAGATAATTTGTAATTTTTCTAGATGTAGTCAATTTAATAACTTAGCTAAGATATATTATACCTTTTAAAAAAAAAACACAACAAATATTTGCAGACTTTTATATCATTTGTTCTTATACATCGAACACAATTTAGACACTAATGGTAACTTTTGTATTACAAACAAACAAATTTTTTGTAAACGAGATTCGACCGGCTGAAAAAAAAAGAGAAGTAGCAGTATCTACCTACGAGAAAACCTACAAAGTATCGTTTTTCAAGTGCCCAACGAGCGGTTAAAAATTCTCTAATTCCTTTCCCAACGCAATAAATTTCAAATTTTATTTCGAAGTAAGCAATTTTTGTTTACTTCTGCGCTCTCCACTTGTCGTTCACATTCTTGCGAGAATCAAATTACATCCTGTTGACCGATGTAGCGTCAATAATAATTTGCTTATAAGGGGCGATCGCGAGTCGAGTAAGATTTTAGGAAAATACAAATCGAGGAGTCCAGCGTCTACAGTCAGCACAGTAATTAAAAAGCATTAAAATAAAGTTGTGCCAAATAAGGCAAAGCATGTAAAATCGGAATTGAAACTAGAAAAGGTGTTAAAAATAAAGTTGTGCTAAATAAGGCAAAGTTGTAAAAAAAACGGAGTTTCAAAATAACTTCGAAGATTTCGCGTGAAATCGTGTTTTTATTTAATTTTTATTTTCAGATAATCCAAATATTTGGGAGACAACACATACGGTTGTATGTAAATATAGAAGGCACTGGACTCCACCTGCCCGCTCTTCACCCCGTTAGGTAAGAACGGCGGGAGGTTATAACAGTGTTACAAACGGAATGACAAACTTAGTATACCCTATAGATTTCATCTAGGGTATAAAAACAAAATAGTGGTTCAATCTATTGAAATTGAACAAGTTTGTGATAGATGAGTGAATTTTTTTTGTGCACAAATATTAGTTTCCGTAGTTTGTTTTATATGTGGGGGAGATCATTAAAGGCATAGATTGTGCAGCACAGACATATCGGTGCATAAAGTCTGAAAAAATAAAAATTACCTAAAACTTATTTTGCCCTTGAATCAAATTCAAATTGTTTATTCACTATGATATACATATAAGATATAATATCTCATTTAAATGTACAAGAAACAGATAATGTATTTAGAAAAAGATAAAAGAAAAAAGAAACGGAAAGAGAAAACAAAGTCTGATCTTAATTATAAGCAAGTGTTAAATTAAATGTATGAGAGCATATAAATATTAACTCAATGAAATATTTTATTTACGTACTGTACAATTACTTATAAGATGCTAACAATTGGTACCTCAGAGAATAGTTGTAAAAAATATATATAATACAAGGAAATAGAAATCGGCGGATTTCTTAGAATTATGTGCAGATAACGAGAGGAGCAGTAATTTATAAATTGTGCTCGAAGGCAGCCAGATTGTTTATTCGTTTGGTTCCAAGAGGCAAGGAGTTCCAGAGATTAATCGCGTGAACATAGAATGATATTGGGCTCTGCAGAACGGTATGTCTGGGTACGATTAGTGATCTTGATCTGGACGATGATGTGGCAAAATTAAGTTTTTCAAAAAGATACCGGGGCTGCTTGTTGTACATTAAGTAGAAAAGAAAGAGTACTGTGCGGTATTTAAGATATTGATCCAAACTGCAGCCCAAGATATGGTTGGTAAAGGGGGATACATGATCGTATCTACGAAGGTTGAAAACGTAGCGAGCACACGAGTTAAATGCAACATTAAGTTTGCGCGAGCATACTGCATTCATATAGCCATACACTACCACTCCATACATAATTAAGGGTACCAGCAAGGTTTTAACAAGCTTCAGTCGAACCTGTTGTGGCGTGAATGAAGCAGATAGATTTTACCCACCACTGCATCCCAAGTGAGTGCTTTGTTCATTGATAATCCCAAATTTTTAATGACATCAGAGAAGGGGACACTTATATTATTAAGAATAATAGGCGAGAAATCGCGAGAATCCAGTCTACATTTGTAAATAATAATAGACTGAGATTTCACTGGATTAAGAGTCAGGTCATTCAAAAGTGTCCAGGATGAGACGGCTTCCAGATCTTCATTGACTCTGCAAATACCATCCTCTAGTAGCCCTACGATTCGCGATAATTGTGCAGTATTTGAAAGATAGCTTGTAATAAAAAAGACAAAAACTTCGTAGGAACTAAACTAAGCAGGAAGAAAGTAAGTACAGTCCTATTAATTTATCACTTGAATTTTTAGGGTTTTTCAAAAAAAATTTTAGCGAGCTGGAGATTCTTCCGAAGCGTACGCAAGAATTATTGGTGTAAACCGAGACTTGCACACATTTGTAACAGATTCTATTGATGAAAGTGAAATCGAAGGTGCTGTACCTTGGTACCTTTTTGGAAACAGTCTTTTTTTTTTACAAAACTAATGAGACAAATCTTAAGCAACCGATTATTATAGATTGTCTAACCCATAACCTTTTCAACAATTGTCGAATATGCAGTTACAAATTGATATTTTATGATATATGAAAGGAAATATGAGGGTCCTTCTTTCTGTCCAAGGTACAACATGGAGCTGTACCATGGACAGTGGGGTATTGTACCTTGGACATTTGTAATTTACAAAGAAGAAATGGTATATCAACAGAGTTAAATTAAATAACACTCCTTATTCAACCAAGAATAACAATATTTGCAAAGCCATTTACTAAACAAAACATTTACTTTTTAACTAAAGGCCGATTTATGCCTTTTTTTACATGACCATGGTGCAAATGTTTGAAGTGTTCAAGGTACATAACCCTTGCAAAAGAAACAAAACTGCCTGTGAAATATTTTAAGACGCACAATTCACCACATGATGCACAATTTATAATAGTACATATACCTTAGCCTTAGCCTTAGCTGGAGTCCAAAGATATAAAAAGAATAGAACTCCAACACTTTCAATTCTTAATCACTGGAAAATATTTACTTTTTTTACGACTTGTTTTTAAAACGCAATAACTGCACATTTTTCCGACAAACTACTTCTCAGAATAGCTTAAGTGTCATCTGTTGATTAGTAAAATCGGATAAAAGTGCGTTTATGTAGGTGGTAGCTACAGTCCGTGTAAAAATTGAAATGACCAAGGTACACACATGTCCAAGGTCCAGCATCTTCCCCTATGTGTAGATCTAATTTTGGGGGTCATTCCACAGAAATCGACTAAGTTCTGAATGGACTATCCTCGATTTTCGGTTGGTTAGTTTTATTGTTAATAGTATTTTGCTGAAATATTTTGTTTTGTTCATTTTTGACGAAGATACGGTATTTTGAAATTTTAAAAAAGTGACAAATTTTGCTCGGAAGGTGTATTTCAAAAATTTTTATCACAGAATGTACACAACGCAAGCCCATAAAACAAACGCTATTTACTTAAGGGTGCTTTGAAGTTCCTGAAAAAATTAGTCAAACTTCTTTTTAAACAAATTTGTTTTTAAGGATAGTGGATATGTTCGTTATTCTTAAAAGAGCAACCTCGATTCTTTTTTTTTTTTTTTAACGGGATATAGAAGGAAAAAAGGGAACTCCTTGAAGTTTGGATGGAGTTATTTTTTAAATATATAAAGTTCAGAAAATTTGTGAGGAAAATTGATGACGTGTGCTGAGTTGTCATAATATGTGCAGTGTGTTCGGTAAGTATAACATTTATTGTGTTCTGGAAATTAAACTTTTTTCTTTTCGCATAACATAAAAATATTTATAACTTTTGGACGGAAGCAGATATTGACATAATTCTTTCATGTTTTAAAGGACTATTAACGGTCATATTTGAAAGGGATGAACTTATGTCCTTGGTGTTCAAACTACAAACTTGTATGAAATTTTTTTGAAGAATTCAAATTTAAGGATCGATAACTGAGGCTCATTAATCGAAACTTGTTGGATGTTGTTATAAAGGAGGAAAAGTTCTCTTTGGAACCAGTGCACAATTTTGATCCTGCGATATCCGTAAAAGGACTTATGAGAAAAACGAAAAATTTTCAAACATAAATTTGAATGGGAAGGAGTGATTTTAGGGAGGGAGGTCTAAACAAAAGTATGTTCAGGACACAAGAATCCATTGGCATACTTCGTCCTTCTTATTTATCGAACAAACTGCATATAATCAGCACACGTCATCAATTTTCGTTCAAAATTCTCTGAACATAATAACTCCAACCAAACTTCAAGGAATTCCATTTTCTCCTTTCGACAGCTTCTTCAAGACCCATTAAGGATAAAAAATCAAGGATAACGGCCATATCCATTATCCTTGAAAAGTTTCAGGAACTTCAAAGCTCCCTTAAAAACAGAGTTTGTTTTTTTGGAGTTGCGATGTGTACATTCTGATATAAATTTTTGAAATTACACCTACCAACTTCGTCAAAAATGGACAAAAACAAAATATTTCAGCAACGTATTATTAACAATAAAACCAATCTACCTGTGAAAAATCTACCTGTGACATTTCATCAAAATCGGAGAATTTCGATTTTCTGTAGAATGACTCTATACAGAGTTAATAATATAACAAAAAGCAAAGACTCTGTATGTTTGTCTGTCTGTTTTCTTGTCAGTAACGTGTTCGAGTCCCAGCATATTTATTTTTATAAACTTGAGAGAGAGAGATTCCAGTTCTATAAACTGCAACTTTATCCAGTAATTTATAATAAGAGAAGATTGCAATATAAAACTATTTGTCTAACAAAATCACAGGAAGCTTGGAATCTAAGATGTTAGATTATAATGTTCTGGTTTCGGATGGATAGTTCAATAACATTCTTTTGAAAATTTTGTGCAAACAGAGCGGGACTGAATATCTATCATCATTATATGTATTCGAAGATCGTTGAGTTCTGTGATACTTTTTCCTCGAGTCTTTTAGATATAATCGGTGTTTGGGGGCATAGTTTGAGTCACACATTTGTGACGAACTCTTTAGCTTACATACTTTCCGACATTGGCGATAGATATACCTGGTCGGGTTTGGGTGACATTGTCATGAATGTGGGAGGAAAGCAATGAGATGGACTAGCGGTACGCTTATCTCCCAGTTCATGCAACACCAGATGTCTTTTTATAATCAGTCGTTGTCGAGTAGCACACCAATCGAGCCGTGATAGTCAAGTTGATTCAGTCAAGCAGTTTTGAAAAGCCGTTAGCTGTGAGAAGCCGTGAATCTCTTGCCGTCTACCTAATTAAAGTTATTTTAACCGAATTACCTTACTTTATACCAATTTTTAATAAAGAACTGAATTAGTATTACAGCGCGCGTGTTTTAATCGTAAAACCTTTCCCCACAAACATTTGGTGTCAGAAGTCGGATACGTGTTACACTGTGAAAAAAAAATCAAATAATTAAAAAGCGCGAACAAATGGAATAAATAAAAAATTCAATGGGATATATAGAATATCAGTGTGAAAAAAAATCGAATTTTCGAATTTTTAAATTACAAAGTGATGTAAATGGAAAGTGGTGCTATAAATTTGCCTCTTAATACACGGGTAAAGCTAGGCAGTGAACAGTGCCGAAACGAAAATATTTATTTACAGTTGTTAAAACAACGTTTGTGCCGCATCTATCTCTCGAAACAGTCATCATAATTAGCAGACAGTGGCTCATCTAAAAATTTTGTGAACAAAAAATTGAGAATATGAACAACACAATTACTGTGGGTTGATTAAAAGAGTACCAAGGCATAGCGGTAAGTACGTTCCGAGGTTTTTTTTATGGAAAATTTACATCAGCTTACTGTAGCTAAACTACAAAATTTGTTACGAGAAAGAGGATTATCGCAAAGTTATCGAAAAAAAACAAGAACTTGTCGAACGATTAAATTCTGCTATTTCCCAAGAAGCTGACGTAGAAAACAGCAAGGACAATTCCCCCGAGGAAAGTGAAGGCGAAGAGGAAGATATTAGGGAGGGCGAGCATAGTCTCTCGGACAATTCCGAATTCAAGGGTTTTAGCGAAGAAAGTATATCGCGAGGAAATAGCACAATGCCAGACAATGGGAAGGAGGAAATGTCGAATAATTTCGTCTTTAAAGACGTTGAAGAGTCGCTAGAAAAATTTGGGGGCGAGTCAGGTAAAACAATTACTCTATGGATAAAGGAATTTGAGGACATCTCTACAGTGTGCCGCTGGAACGATGTCCAAAAATATCTTTATGCCAGACGTTTATTAACAGGAGCAGCGAAATTAGCAGTGGAGACGTCCGCTAACATTACAAGCTGGGAAAGCCTTAAACAGCTGTTAAAAAAGGATTTTGATCATACACCAACTAGTTTAGATATACATAAAGCATTAGAGAATAGAAAAAAGATGTCAAATGAATCTTTCCTTGAATATCTCTTTTCACTGAACCAGTTAGCAAGTAGGGGAAAAGAAGATGAACAATCAGTTGTTGCTTATATCATATCTGGGATACTAGATGATTTTTTAAATAAAACAGTGCTTTATGAAACCAGAAATTTAGAAGAGTTGAAACAGAAATATAAAATCTACCAAATTATTAAGAGTCAGCAAAGTGCCAAGAAAGCTACCAGACAAGATGATCGTTGTTCGGATGTTGTAAAGGGTCGTAAGGCGCCAAGCAAGCGGTGTTTCAACTGCTGGTCTACATCTCACTAAACTGCGACATGCCCCAATAAGGCGAAGGGATCTAGATGCTTCAGTCGAATTGAATTTGGCCATATGGCCTCAAACTGCTCCAAATCGAAAGGACACCCAAGGACTTCTGGTCATCCTTCAGTTAATTTAGTTTCAGCGCCAGATATGAGGGTAAAAACAAAAGTGGGGGAAATATATTATTTAGCTCTAATAGATACAGCTAGTGACGTCACCCTAATCCGGAAGTCTGTATATGAAACAAAACGAGACAATTTTATAGGCAGAAAAGGACCTAGTATTTCTTTGGCAGGCTTTGGAGCTAAATTAAGCAGAACTTTAGGATCATGTGTCACGATTCTTAGTATTGGCGACAATCAATATACGACGCAGTTACATATTATAGTCCCTGATCACTGGTTGCCAGAGGACATAATTATCGGAAAAGACCTGTTAAGGAATTCGACGCTTATTATAGAAGACGGTAAGACTCACTTAATAAAGACGAAAAAGGTGGAGGCCAATTATCTAGCAGACATCGACGTCGTACAGTTGATCGAAGAGAATAAGAAATATTACATTCGAGAAATTGCGGATAGCGAGTATTCTCAAGAAGTACTTGCTCTAATCGAGCGATACACTCCTGTTAGGCCGGAAGATCTGTATGTCTGATGAAGTCCCAGTGTATCAAAAGCCACGCAGGTTAGCTCCCATGGAAAGACAAGTTGTATGTGATCAGATTAAAGAATGGCTAGGTGACGGTATTATCCAGGAGAGCAATTCTGATTTTGCCAGCCCGGTAGTGCTAGCGAAAAAAAGAGACGGATCTTACAGACTGTGCGTCGACTATCGTAAAATAAAATAAAAATTATTAAAGACAGATACCCACTACCTAACATTGCGGATGTCGTTCAGAGTTTATTTGAGGCTAAGGTGTTCCGTACATTGGACCTACGAAATGGATTTTTTCACGCGGATCTAGTTGAAGAGAGTCAAAAATATACTTCGTTTATCACTCCAGATGAACAATTCGAGTTCCTTAAGGTGCCTTTCGGTTTGTGCAACTCACCTGCAGTGTTTCAGAGGTTCATTAACGTTGTATTTCGAACTCATACAAAAGGATATATTATTGGTATATATGGACGATATCATCATACCAGCCAAAGATGAACAAGAAAACATTGAAAGGCTGAAGATCGGTTTACTGATAAGGTGGGAAAAATGCAAATTGCTGCAGAGAAGGGTGAAGGTCCTCGGACACAGTTGAAAATGGAAGTATAAAGCCGTCGAAGGAAAAAACAAAAGCAGTGTTGAAATTTCCGTTACCACGGAACCTCAAGCAGCTCAAGAGTTTTCTCGGTCTGACGAGTTACTTCAGAAAATTTATACCTAATCATTCACGAATAGTCAAGCCGTTAACTGATCTAACAAAAAGGGATACACCATTCGATTTTGGTTCCATTCAACAAGATGCATTCAACATTTTGAAGGAAAGACGCAGTTGCACACAGATGCCAGCAAGGACGGGTTTGGAGCAGTTTTGCTACAGAGACACTAAGATGACAACCAGTATCACACAGTATTTTTCTTAAGTTTTAAGTCAACAAAGAGTGAACAAAATTACTCTAGCTATAATTAAATCGCTTAAAAGACTTAGAATGTACCTACTTGGACTTAAATTTGAAATACACACGGATTGTAAGGCCTTCCAACTAGAGATCGCAATCCCGGGAATATATTCAATCCCGAAATCCCGGGATTCAGGATCCCAAATCCCGATCCCGGAAAAATCATTCTAATTATTAACTAATTTCTAAAAAAAATGAAAAATCATTTATATTGTATATTTTTAAGCATTTTAAATTTTGGCCGTTTTCTATTTAAATAATATTTAGTGTAAGCAGGCTTTGCTTTTCGCTTGCCATGGGAATTGTGATTTTTCAGAGTAGGTTTTGCCTTTATGTTAAAATTGGAATTGCAGTCGGTTAAAGTTTTTGTGTGCGATTAATGTATTTATGATTTTGTGCTGTTATTTAAGTGAACTTAAAAATTTAATTTTTATTTTGTTAGAAAAGAATATTTATTTTACCATTTTAAGTGTTTTTAAATAAAATAAGGTAAGCAGTTATCAGAAAATTTAAGAAAAACCATATTTTGCTACATATAATATTTTTAATTCAAAGTTTATTAATTTATTTCTTACTTTATCACAGATTTAGCGATGACAAATAGGGCAGAAGTTTGGAAATTTTACGACAGATCAGAAACAGAAGCATCTGCTAAATGCAAACGCTGTCCACAAATTATTAAGACGACAGGAGGATCTACTAAGGGAATTCATACACATTTAAAAAGTATTCATAATATTGATACGCGAAATAAGGATGGACATGATGATGCAACTACATCTCAATCCCAAAGTATTTCTACATGCAAGAAACGAAAACTAACAGACTATTTTGCTAATAAAGACGATAAATCACTTGAAGCCACAGTTTTGAGAATGGTAGCACGAGATGGATTTCCATTTTTAGTATTTGTTACTTCCAATGATCTAAGAAGTGCACTGACGGCAAAAGGATTTGAGTTACCAAAATCTGAACACAGTTTCCGAAAAATGACTTTGGACTATGCTATGAAAATTCGATCATATAATATGAAAGAAATTGAGTACGAAATTAAGGAAGGACGGAAGTTTAGTGTTTCATTTGATGAGTGGACATCTAATCGAGGTCGCAGGTACATGAATGTGAATGTTCATGGTAACTCTTCAAAATTCTGGAATCTGGGCCTTGTCCGTGTGCTTGGATCATGACAGCCGAAGTATGTCTAGAGCTACTAAGTAAGAGGCTGGATAAATATAATTTGTCTCTCACTAATGATATCATATGCATTGTTACTGACGGTGCCAGTGTTATGGTAAAAGTTGGTAAACTTATCGCTCCAGAACAACAATTGTGTCTTGTTCATGGCATACAGCTTGCAGTTTTGGACGTTTTGTACAAAAAGAATTTTGTTCATGAAAATGACGACAACGTTGAAATAGCAACAGACTTTGATGAAGTACAGGACTCAAGCCAATCAGATTATGAAGAAGATATTTGTTTTCAAGAAGAAGGTGGAGTTACTGTTGTAAATAGAGACACCGAGGCAGATCTGCTAGACAATATTTCTCCAGTAATTGATAAAGTGCGAAGGACTGTTCGGATGTTCAAGCGATCCCCAACTAAAAATGACATTCTGCAGAAGTACATTTTAGAAGATCACGGAAAAGAACTAAAGCTCCTTTTGGATTGTAAAACAAGATGGAGCAGTTTATTCATTATGCTGGAACGTTTTAATTTTCTCAAGATTTCTATTCAGAAATGTCTTATAGATTTGAAATCTCCTATTTATTTCTCAAATGAAGAACTTAAGAGCATCCTCGATATTATTTCGGCCCTGGAGCCCGTGAAGTTGACAGTAGAAGTATTGTGTCGTAAGGACTCAAATTTACTAACCGCAACACCAGCACTACAATTCATGCTACAAAAACTTGACAATAACGGATCACCAATATGTAAACAAATGTCACAAGCGCTTAAATTACGCATTAAAGAACGACTTAGTCCAGAACTCTCTGGTGTCTTACAATATTTACACAAGTCTAGCAGCATTGATGAAGATTTCGGTGTGTTTAAGATGCCATTCAAAATTGCCATTCGGAAATTTGTTCAGAATACTCTAGAAAGGCTGTCTGTTTCAACCACAGAAGCCAGAAGAGCCGAATCTCCAATTTTGAATGATACACCAGAAACTAATACGGCAATACCAATGCAAGATCAGCTACAATTAGCAATTGAGAAAGGATTAGCAAAATCACCAATGCCATCTGGATCATCAGCAAATAACTTAAATCTAGTTTTAAAAAGAGAAATGGCACTTTATGAAAGTGGAGGTGCTCTCGGTGTTAATTTAAATATGGTGTATAATTTTTTGTTAACCATTCCACCTACAAGTGTAGATTCGGAGCGAGCTTTCTGGAATTTTATGCACTAAGTTTCGTTCACGTTTAAATGACGATACTGTCGATTCATTGTGTTTCCTTCGAGGATTTTTTCATCAACAGTCAAAAAGAAACTAATTTAAAATAAACATTTTATAAGTCAGTAAAAAACATATTTTCTATATCTATAATATAATAATAATTTTTTTTTTATGTGTATAATGACTCTTTATTTTTTGGCTCTTTGGCTCTTTTCAAACTTCCTTAAAAATAGGTGCAAAATACTGTACAATGTATAAGAAAAAGACACTAGCTAAACTAAAAAATCACAAACATAACAGTCAATAGGGACAACAAAAACAAACTAGACACTAATAGGTTAAAGGACAAAAAGTGAACACTATGTTCTCAAAAGAGACAATAAACGGATACAAAAATTTTGAACAATGCCTAAAAGATGTAAAACAATAAAAAAATTTTGCTTGCCCCTATTTTGACAATAGGGTAAGTGGCAGTTCCAAAAGTACCAAAATTCCAAAATAATCTAATAAATAGCTTTACCTAAACGAGCGAATTTCAACAAAAATTTTAAAATTTAGCACCGAGACCGAAACCGAATTAAAATAAGAAGTCGAACGAACGAAAAATTTACGCGATACCGTTATAGAGTCCCGCGAGTGCAGCCTGTAGTATCATGGACCTCTACAAACTGCCCTCATCATCCCTCCAGCTTAGCATCTCTAACAGAGTGCTTGTCCTTCCCACAGCACTTGCAACGATTCCTAAGCGAGGAGAAGCCCCGTGGACTAGTGTTGCAAATGCTGTGGCCTGCTATCACCAGTGAAAGACAAGAGCTCCGTCCTGCACCGACGATAGTGGTTGCCATGTGCAGTTGAATGTGTCTGCGTTCGTTGCCAGATATTCAAGACGTAAACGTCTCTTCAACCTGTCAACGAAGTGGTGCTTAAGTGCGTGTGCGTGGTGTTGTGGGTCAGTGTTCTGATTCCCAGCTTCGACTCTCATGTAGTACAGGTGAATTGTAGATTTGGCCAGTGTCAACACAAAGCTAATCAAACAATTCACTCGACTACATACCTTTGGTCCCCATAGAAACGATGTCCTAGTAATGCCGAAATTCGGGTGGATCAACTGACACATACCGCGCACGAGATCCATTAGACCCTGCAAAGCCGGACAAGTGAAGAACCTGTGAAACAGGGTGCCCTCACCAGCACAAACTGTGCAAATCCTCTGAACTCGGCGGTCGATATGTGACAACTGATTAGGATGCATAAGACTGTGATGCAGCAATTTGAATGCTACATCAGCATCTTTGTAACTAGAAGGATAACTGTAGACTACTCTGCAAGTTATCCCTCCCATCACGCCCATATTCACCCCGAGGTGTGTTCGCCATCTGTTGTATCCTGTATACTCCGGAGGTCTTATTGACATAAGCACGTCACGGAGCACACGTGTTGTAAGTGTGCTGAAAGGTGTGTGTGGTGGTCTGTTCAGAACGAAAGCATCTTCCAACTTAGTGCCAGGGTCACTGGTCCCAAGTTGGCGAAATCTCTCCCGCGCAGAAGCAGCCAGGTCGTGTAGTTGTGCAGTGTTAGTGTTTATTCGACAGTTTCCAGAGATATCAATAATATCTCCGAGAACCGTCAATGTATGCGTGTCAGCTTCAAAACCCCGAGCATTACCGAACACTGAATCTATTAATTCAGGATTAAACCTGATTGGAATCGACGCGAATTGCGTGTACCTTAGAGCATTCCACTGAAGGTGAAATGCTGGCCTGATTCTGCCCCAGGTCTGAATCGTTGAGATTAGATCCTGTGGCCAGTCACGAGGATAAGGTGGTCGAACAGAGAGTAGGTAGTAATACTCCCCTATGCCGATCCCTCCCAGTACATTCACCCACAGTTGAGAAATCAAGTTGTCTCTCTGGCAAAACACTCTTTGGAATGCCCGCACTTGGAGACACCTTGATTTCACAACCAAGTTAGTGAGACCTAATCCACCTATCTTGACTGGCAGACAGAGCGTGCTTTCAGCAACCCATCGTCTTCCGCACCAAAAGGCGTCTATCGCTTTTGCTTGAAGAAGACCTACGAAGCCTTCATCAAACGTCTCAGACTTTAGCAGATGAACGATGGACGAGGTAATCAAATAGTTTATCACGACTGACCTACCCATTAAGGATAATGGAAACAGTCGACTACGCCATGAGTTTACAGCTCTAGAGAGTTTCTCAAGAGCGATGCGGCTATTATTTGATTTACTCTCGCGTCCGATATACACACCTAAATACTTCAGGCAAGTATTAGTCCATTGGATGTTCAGTGGAGTATCTGTACGATCTCTCCACCTTCCACACCACAAGCCTTGACTCTTACTAAGGTTGATTTTAGCGCCCGCTATACGTTCGAACTGTTCGAAAACAGCACGAGCGACCGGAAAAGCTTCATCCCTTGTCACGAAAATAGACAGATCATCCGCATACGCCAACATAAGAGGCCTCACATTGGTATACGGCAGATGAACCGCATACCGTCCGAGCATTCGACGAAGATTCACCAGTAGCGGCTCCAACGAAAGATCATAAAGCATACCTGACAATGGACAGCCCTGTCTGATACCTCGATGAAACGAGATAGGAGCCAGAACTTGTCCTTGATGCTTAATCAAAATCGCTGAATCTCTATACAGTTTCCCGACGATATCGAGCCACCTGGGTGGAAACCCAAATGCCTCGAGAGCAGTCAAGAGATACTCGTGCGAGACACTATCAAAAGCCTTTTGCTGGTCAAGTGAGATCATGGCCATTTGTGTACCTGTCTGTTCATGGTAGGCAAACAAATGCTTGGCTACCGCGATGTTGTCGTAGATACTACGACCAGGTACACAATAGGACTGTTCCGGGTGTATTACCGAAGCAATCACTGAGCGGAGTATCGCCCCTAATGCTTTGCAGACGATTTTGTAGTCTACATTGCATAGGGTTACTGGCCTCCAGTTCCCCATCCTCTGCAAATCTCCCTTCTTTGGAATCAAGCGCATAACAGATCTCCTCCAACTAGAAGGAAAGTCTGAATGCGTCTCAACCGCCGAATTGAAGACTTCCAAAAGGTCAGGAATTAATAAATCCCTGAAACGTATGAAGAATTCTGGAGTCAAGCCGTCATAACCAGGTGAAGTGTGTCGCCTTAGATCCTTTGTCGCAGCAATCATATCCTCCAATGTGATTACTGTATCCAGGAGCTCCTTACTGTCTTCAGAGAAAGTGGGAATATTCTCAAGGAATTCATGAGTGGTCGAGGATGTTGTCGACGTCGATTCAGAGTAGAGACTACTGTAATAGTCTCGAATATATTCTGATAGCAGTTGTCCGTTGAGGACTTGTCCAGATTCATCAATTATCGATTCGACCTCACAAGAAGCAGTACGACGTCTAGTCGCCTGAAAGAAGTACTCAGTTGGAGAATCGCCTTCTCTCAGCCAGCGCGATTGGCCGCGCAGCACAAACTCCAAGCTGTGCTTGTAAGTCTGTGTCGCCAAGCGTTCCTTTATTCCATTGAAATAAAGAATCAACCCCGGCTGAGTTGGGAGAAGAGCTGCCACCCGAGAGACCTCGGCCGACAAGCTAGAAGCTTGATAGCCACTTCGATTGAAACTCGTCTCGACAAAAGACCGAATCTGGAGCTTTCCAACATCCCACCATTGACTAAGAAAAGGAAAGTTAACTTTCCTCTCTTGCCAATCGTGCCAGAATTCAGTGAACTCATTGATGAACTGCTCGGAATTCAACAAATAGTTGTTGAATATCCAGTATGCAGTTCGTCTTTCAACTAGAGTGCTGGTCGCCACTACAAGAAGATGATCACTAACGGAACACACTTCATGTGTATTCCAGGTGAGACGTAAAGTCTATCAATTCTGGAGCCTGCGAGACTTCCATGGATATTTCGCGAGACCCTCGTGTATGATCTAATCGTAGGATGCATCCAACGATAGATATCCACGAGTCTGAAAACACCGACAAAATTCCTCAATCGAGTAGCATTGACAGAGTTGAACTCAACTCCAGAGTGCCGATCCATTGAGGGATTCAGAGTGCAGTTGAAATCACCTCCGAGAACAGTTTCACCGCTAAAATTCACCAGACACGACTGAACACTATCAAGAACTTGTCTTGTAATGTCCTGGTCATGAGGAAGGTACACGTTTACTACCTTGATATTTTTGTCTTGAATGACAAAGTCCAAGGAAGAAGCGAAGCCTGGGAAGATATCTGTATAGACAGGAGACGATAGTGTAAATTTGTTGGATACAATGATTGCCACCCCTGAGCCTCGGCGAGGCGCAGGTGTGGCAAACATTGCATAGCCAGTGTGTAGATAAGCATAGCGCTCAAGTTGTGTATAAGTGTCTTGAGTGAAATTCGTCTCCTGCAGAAGAGTAATGTCTATATCGAACATTTTGACATGTTCGATAGTACTGTGTAGCCTTGTATGAGCACTTAAATCCCCGGTGTTAATAGAGCCTATCTTACACATCCAAAGAGATAAGAAGCTCAAACGATGATGGTACGACGTCTACGGACGAGAAGAATCGACCAAGCCATGCTCCTGAATCAGCTCCTCCACCCTCCTATGGAGACGATCCAAGCGAGCTACATCGTTGTACTTCCCCTTTTTCTTCGAGTCCTGTTGTAGGAGTAGAAGTTGAGGAAGTAACAACTCTGGCCTCTCCAGCTCCCGTACAAGAATACTCCAGATTTTACCTGAATTCTTCTTGTACAAGAGCTGGCCAAGAATGCTGCGAATTTTCTCCCTAGGAAGGGTTTCCATAACCCTCGAGACCTCAAATTGGCTACCAGTCGAAATGGCGCTACCACACGACTCATAGCCACTGAAGCTCGAGAGACCAGTCTCATCCAAACCGGTCATGTCGCAGTCCGAAAGCTGCTCGAGAGACACTTCCGCGTCCCTCACAACAACCTTCGAACCGCGAGCTCCACTATCGTCCTCCTCCGAGTGGGGCCGTTTTGATGCGACTGGCTTTGCTGGCTCTGGAGGTGGCAGCATCACCCGGTCCACCTTCGTCTTCCTCCTTCTCGTCCTCTTTTTTTTGCCTTGATGGCTACTCGACTCCTCGTCGGAAGTAGCCGTGTTTTCACGTGCCGACGTGGCGCCGTTTACAGCCATAACAATTTTTGCCTCTAGGACAACTTCAGGCACCTTAACCACTGGCTGCTCCAAAATAGCAGGTCGAGTGCCGGCCGAAGGCTCCTTCTCCAGATCCACTACTGTAGTAGTGGCTTCCTTCGAGGGAACCCTCGGTTCAGCCTTCTTCCCGGTTCTCCTGGGGCAGTCAGCAATAAAATGCCCTACCAAATGGCAAGCATGGCATTTCGCTTCGGTGCCAACGTCTATCCAGTATCTCGAGCCGAATATGCTCAGGTAAAAGCCTGACGGAAGCGTACACCCCTTATTCAAGGTGATGGACGCTTCCCGGCTAGTACCGAAGATACCCCGCCCGAGACCCTCGTCCCCAATTTTAATGGGAATAGCGCGAACCTTTCCATGAACCTTCCCGAATCTCCCAAGGAAATTCGAGAGGTCTTCATGTTGGGCTCGCATAGGGACCCGCGAAAACACGACCTTCGTGGGCTTCTCTTTTAACGGGAATGGAACGAGGTGCCTACCCTCCACCTCGATGCCCTCAAGCAAAAGCTTAGTGGCGCTTTCGAGGGTTGTGGTATACACCTCGACCATTCCTCCAGCTATAATTCCCATTGAGAAAAGCTGCTCACGGGAGATGACGCGGAAGATTGCCTTCAGGTATGCAGTCTGAGGACATCCTCTGATGTGCTCAAGCTGCATCCCGTAGCTCTCGTCCTGCCACCTCCCGTCGAAGAAGCCCTGGAGACCCGCACTGGTCTTGGGCCGAGGCTTACCCGCGTCCAATGGGGGTGGACGAGGAGTGATGCCTTTACCTATAATTTCGATGCTGGAACTATTCTTGGTACTACCACTTACCTGTGCATACGATATCCCTGGAACTAACGCCGGGGATCGTGGTGCTGCTGTTAAGGATCTTGGTGCTGGCGCTGGTGGTACAGTTGTTTTTGACTGCTTCTTCTGGCCAGTTGCTTTTCGTGAAGAAAGCGCTGGCCTTAAAAATATCGTGTTGGGCTTAGGCGCTGAAGCCGAAGCCGTTTTGACAACATCTGATAATTTCGGATGTTCTCCATTCATTTGAGATGTCTCCAGTTCTGTAGCATGTACAGATGCGATTGCTGTTGCTGTGTTAACTTCTGGAGCTGATGGTCCAGGAGCTTCCGCGACAGCAATTGTGGCTATAGTTGCAGTCTTCTCCGGTGCAACTGGATGCACATTTTTGGCCTCTTCAGTAGGGCCCTTATTGGCCTTTTCATTGGGCCCTTTGGGGTTTTCCTTGGTAGAGGAAGAAGAAACATTACTATTCTTCTTCCTCCGTCCTCTTGATTTGGGGGGATCATCAGGCCCCCCAGAATCACTACTGCTGCACTCACTCATATTAAGTGAGGCAGTGAACGTTTATATTTATTTATTTTTTTTTTCAATCGTAAATTCCTATTATCTTTTTTTATATTTATGTAAATTTTTTCACTTCCAAAAAAACCTTATTACACTTTAATAAACTAGAATTTTTACATTTTTAGCGTTGCCATGACAACGACCAAATTTAATTTAAATTTTACTGTTCAAATGTCACAAAATTCATAAATTTTCACAATTCTTTCTAAATTTTTTGTAGTTTTCGTCTTTAAAACAACACACACAAACTCCTTCTAATGCACAAGTCTGGATGTAAGCACTACTACTCAACTTGATCGCTTTTTTTCCAGAAACTCTATCTTATCACTATTTAAACTATTTGGAGCTCAATCTGACGTCCGCTCTCTTCAGATTAATAATAATAATATTTTTTTTTTTATGTATATAAGCTCTTTATTTTTTGGCTCTTTGGCTCTTTTCAAAATTCCTTAAAAATAGGTGGCAAAAGGCTCTACAAAGTGTAAACAAAAGGTCGCTAGCTAATCTAAAAGTTATAAAAGGTCAATAGGGACAATTAAACAATTAAAACAATTAGAAAAACTAATCAACAAGGAAAAAGACACAAACAAAAGGAAAACAAACAAGACAAAATTCTCAAAAGAGACTAAAAAACGGCTACAAGAATTTTGAAAAGGATCTAAAAGATAGACAAAAAATTTAAAAGTCCCAATTTTGACAATTGGGTAAGTGGCAGCTCCAAGAAGTTCCAAATTTCCAAAATAAACTAATAAAAATAATTGCCTAAACGAACGAATTTTCAACATAAAATTTTGAAATTTAGCACCGACACCGAAACCGAATTAAAATAAGAAGTCGAACGAACGAAAAATTTACGCGATACCGTTATAGAGTCCCGCGAGAGCAGCCTGTAGTATTAGAGACCTCTACAAACTGCCCTCATCATCCCTCCAGCTTAGCATCTCTAACAGAGTGCTTGTCCTTCCCACAGCACTTGCAACGATTCCTAAGCGAGGAGAAGCCCCGTGGACTAGTGTTGCAAATGCTGTGGCCTGCTATCACCAGTGAAAGACAAGAGCTCCGTCCTGCACCGACGATAGTGGTTGCCATGTGCAGTTGAATGTGTCTGCGTTCGTTGCCAGATATTCAAGACGTAAACGTCTCTTCAACCTGTCAACGAAGTGGTGCTTAAGTGCGTGTGCGTGGTGTTGTGGGTCAGTGTTCTGATTCCCAGCTTCGACTCTCATGTAGTACAGGTGAATTGTAGATTTGGCCAGTGTCAACACAAAGCTAATCAAACAATTCACTCGACTACATACCTTTGGTCCCCATAGAAACGATGTCCTAGTAATGCCGAAATTCGGGTGGATCAACTGACACATACCGCGCACGAGATCCATTAGACCCTGCAAAGCCGGACAAGTGAAGAACCTGTGAAACAGGGTGCCCTCACCAGCACAAACTGTGCAAATCCTCTGAACTCGGCGGTCGATATGTGACAACTGATTAGGATGCATAAGACTGTGATGCAGCAATTTGAATGCCACATCAGCATCTTTGTAACTAGAAGGATAACTGTAGACTACTCTGCAAGTTATCCCTCCCATCACGCCCATATTCACCCCGAGGTGTGTTCGCCATCTGTTGTATCCTGTATACTCCGGAGGTCTTATGGACATAAGCACGTCACGGAGCACACGTGTTGTAAGTGTGCTGAACGGTGTGTGGTGTGGTGGTCTGTTCAGAACGAAAGCATCTTCCAACTTAGTGCCAGGGTCACTGGTCCCAAGTTGGCGAAATCTCTCCCGCGCAGAAGCAGCCAGGTCGTGTAGTTGTGCAGTGTTAGTGTTTATTCGACAGTTTCCAGAGATATCAATAATATCTCCGAGAACCGTCAGTGTATGCGTGTCAGCTTCAAAACCCCGAGCATTACCGAACACTGAATCTATTAATTCAGGATTAAACCTGATTGGAATCGACGCGAATTGCGTGTACCTTAGAACATTCCACTGAAGGTGAAATGCTGGCCTGATTCTGCCCCAGGTCTGAATCGTTGAGATTAGATCCTGTGGCCAGTCACGAGGATAAGGTGGTCGAACAGAGAGTAGGTAGTAATACTCCCCTATGCCGATCCCTCCCAGTACATTCACCCACAGTTGAGAAATCAAGCTGTCTCTCTGGCAAAACACTCTTTGGAATGCCCGCACTTGGAGACACCTTGATTTCACAACCAAGTTAGTGAGACCTAATCCACCTATCTTGACTGGCAGACAGAGCGTGCTTTCAGCAACCCATCGTCTTCCGCACCAAAAGGCGTCTAGACTTTAGCAGATGAACGATGGACGAGGTAATCAAATAGTTTATCACGACTGACCTACCCATTAAGGATAATGGAAACAGTCGACTACGCCATGAGTTTACAGCTCTAGAGAGTTTCTCAAGAGCGATGCGGCTATTATTTGATTTACTCTCGCGTCCGATATACACACCTAAATACTTCAGGCAAGTATTAGTCCATTAGATGTTCAGTGGAGTATCTGTACGATCTCTCCACCTTCCACACCACAAGCCTTGACTCTTACTAAGGTTGATTTTAGCGCCCGCTATACGTTCGAACTGTTCGAAAACAGCACGAGCGACCGGAAAAGCTTCATCTCTTGTCACGAAAATAGACAGATCATCCGCATACGCCAACATAAGAGGCCTCACATTGGTATATGGCAGATGAACCGCATACCGTCCGAGCATTCGACGAAGATTCACCAGTAGCGGCTCCAACGAAAGATCATAAAGCATACCTGACAATGGACAGCCCTGTCTGATACCTCGATGAAACGAGATAGGAGCCAGAACTTGTCCTTGATGCTTAATCAAAATCGCTGAATCTCTATACAGTTTCCCGACGATATCGAGCCACCTGGGTGGAAACCCAAATGCCTCGAGAGCAGTCAAGAGATACTCGTGCGAGACACTATCAAAAGCCTTTTGTTGGTCAAGTGAAATCATGGCCATTTGTGTACCTGTCTGTTCATGGTAGGCAAACAAATGCTTGGCTACCGCGATATTGTCGTAGATACTACGACCAGGTACACAATAGGACTGTTCCGGGTGTATTACCGAAGCAATCACTGAACGGAGTATCGCCCCTAATGCTTTGCAGACGATTTTGTAGTCTACATTGCATAGGGTTACTGGCCTCCAGTTCCCCATCCTCTGCAAATCTCCCTTCTTTGGAATCAAGCGCATAACAGATCTCCTCCAACTAGAAGGAAAGTCTGAATGTGTCTCAACCGCCGAATTGAAGACTTCCAAAAGGTCAGGAATTGATAAATCCCTGAAACGTATGAAGAATTCTGGAGTCAAGCCGTCATAACCAGGTGAAGTGTGTCGCCTTAGATCCTTTGTCGCAGCAATCATATCCTCCAATGTGATTACTGTATCCAGGAGCTCCTTACTGTCTTCAGAGAAAGTGGGAATATGCTCAAGAAATTCATGAGTGGTCGAGGATGTTGTCGACGTCGATTCAGAGTAGAGACTACTGTAGTAGTCTCGAATATATTCTGATAGCTGTTGTCCGTTGAGGACTTGTCCAGATTCATCAATTATCGATTCGACCTCACAAGAAGCAGTACGACGTCTAGTCGCCTGAAAGAAGTACTCAGTTGGAGAATCGCCTTCTCTCAGCCAGCGCGATTGGCCGCGCAGCACAAACTCCAAGCTGTGCTTGTAAGTCTGTGTCGCCAAGCGTTCATTTATTCCATTGAAATAAATAATCAACCCCGGCTGAGTTGGGAGAAGAGCTGCCACCCGAGAGACCTCGGCCGACAAGCTAGAAGCTTGATAGCCACTTCGATTGAAACTCGTCTCGATAAAAGACCGAATCTGGAGCTTTCCAACATCCCACCATTGACTAAGAAAAGGAAAGTCAACTTTCCTCTCTTGCCAATCGTGCCAGAATTCAGTGAACTCATTGATGAACTGCTCGGAATTCAACAAATAGTTGTTGAATATCCAGTATGCAGTTCTTCTTTCAACTAGAGTGCTGGTCGCCACTACAAGAAGATGATCGCTAACGGAACACACTTCATGAGTGACACCAACGAAATGTTCTAGTATTCCAGGTGAGACGTAAAGTCTATCAATTCTGGAGCCTGCGAGACTTCCATGGATATTTCGCGAGACCCTCGTGTATGATCTAGTCGTAGGATGCATCCAACGATAGATATGCACGAGTCTGAAAACACCGACAAAATTCCTCAATCGAGTAGCATTAACAGAGTTGAACTCAACTCCAGAGTGCCGATCCATTGAGGGATTCAGAGTGCAGTTGAAATCACCTCCGAGGACAGTTTCGCCGCTAAAATTCACCAGACACGACTGAACACTATCAAGAACTTGTCTTGTAATGTCCTGGTCATGAGGAAGGTACACGTTTACTACCTTGATATTTTTGTCTTGAATAACAAAGTCCAAGGAAGAAGCGAAGCCTGGGAAGATATCTGTATAGACAGGAGACGATAGTGTAAATTTGTTGGATACAATGATTGCCACCCCTGAGCCTCGGCGAGGCGCAGGTGTGGCAAACATTGCATAGCCAGTGTGTAAATAAGCATAGCGCTCAAGTTGTGTGTATGTGTCTTGTGTAAAATTCGTCTCCTGTAGAAGCGCGATGTCTATATCGAACATTTTGACATGTTCGATAGTGCTGTGTAACCTTGTATGTGCACTTAAACCCCCGGTGTTGATCGAAGCTATCTTGCACATTCAAAGAGATGAAAAGCTCAAACGATGAATGTGCGACGTCTATTGACGAGGAGAATCGGCCAAGCGATGCTCCTGAAGCAACTCCTCCACCTTCCTATGAAGTCGTTCTAACCGAGCAACATCGTTGTACTTCCTCCTCTTCCTGGACTCCTGTTGTAGGAGTTGAAGCTGAGGAAGTAACAACTCTGGCCTCTCCAGCTCCCTTACAAGAATACTCCAGATTTTATCTGAATTCTTCTTGCACTAGAGCTGGGTAAGAATTTCGGAGATCTTCTTGCTAGGAAGGGTCTCCATCCCCTTCGAGACTTCAAATTGGCTACCAGTCGAAATGATACTATCACACGACTCGCAGCCACCGAGGCTCGAAAGACCAGTCTCATCAAAACCGGTCATGTCGCAGTCCGAAAGCTGCTCAAGAGATGCTTCCACCTCCCTTACAACAACCTTCGGAATGCCAGCTCCACTATCGTCCTCCTCCGAGTGGGGCCGCTTTGATGCGACTGGCTTTGCTGGCTCTGGAGGAGGCAGCATCACACGGTCCACCTTTGTCTTCCTCCTCCTCGTCCTCTTTTTCTTGCCTAAATGGCTACTCGACTCCTCGTCAGAAGTAGCCGTGTTTTCACGTGCCGACGTGGCGCCGTTTACAGCCATAACTATTTTTGCCTCTAGAACAACTTCAGGCACCCTAACTACTGGCTGCTCCAAAATAGCAGGTTGAGTGCCGGCCGAAGGCTCCTTCTCCAGATCCACTACTGTAGTAGTGGCTTCCTTCGAGGGAACCCTCGGTTCAGCCTTCTTCCCGGTTCTCCTGGGGCAGTCAGCAATAAAATGCCCTACCAAATGGCAAGCATGGCATTTTGCTTCGGTGCTCACGTCTATCCAGTGCCTCGAGCCGGATATGCTCAAGTAAAAGCCTCTTGGAAGCGTACATCCCTTATTTAAAGTGATGGACGCCTCCTGGCTGGTACCGAAGATACCCCGCCCGAGACCCTCGTCCCAAATTTTAATTGGAATGGCGCGAACACTGCCATGAACTTTCCCAAATCTCCCTAGGAAATTCAGGAGGTCTTCATGACTGGCTCGCATTGGGACCCGTGAAAACACGACCTTCGGGGGCCCTTCCCTGAGTGGGAACGGCACAAGGTGTCTACCATCCACCTCGATGCCCGCAAGCATAAGCTTGGTAGCACTTTCGAGGGTCGTGGTATACACCTCAACCATTCCCTCAGCTATTACTCCCATGGAGAATAGCTCCTCACGAGAGATGACCTGGAAGATCGCTTTCAGGTATGCGCTCTGAGGACATCTATTGATGTGCTCGAGCTGCATACCGTAGCTCTCATCCTGCCACCTCCCGTCGAAAAAAGCCTGAAGGCCCGCACCGGTCTTAGGCCGAGGCTTACCTGCGTCCAGTGGGGCTGGACGAGGAGCGATGCCTTTACCTAAAATTTCTAAGGCTGAACCCTTATTGAAACTGCCACTTACCTGTTGGGCATAAGAGATCCCTAACTCTACTGCTGGGGATCGTGGTGCTGCTGCTGGGGATCGTGGTGCTGCTGCTGGTCTTGCTGCTGGTGTCGCCGGCTTCCGCTCTGAGGCACCTGCCTTTGCTGCAGAAAGCGGTGGCCTCATAACGACATAGCTTGGCTTTGGCGCTGAAGCTGAAGCTGAAGCCGATTTCACAACCTCCGCTAAGTTCGAACGCCGACGTGGCATTGGGCTTAGCGGCGGGAAAGTTTCTGTAGCTGCTGGTACTGCTGCAATTGCAGCGGTCGTGTTTGAGGCAGATGCTCCAAGCTCTTCTCCGTTAACAACCACTGTCATCGCTGTAGATTTCTCACAGGGAGCCTCCTGTTTTCTGGCCTTTTCATGTTGAGCCCTTATGGCCTCTTCATTTTGAGCCCCTATGGCCTCTTCATTTTGAGCCCTTATGGCCTCTTCTGTGGGCCCTTGCCCTGCTTTCTTTGAAGAAGAACCTTTAACATTCTTCTTCCGCCCTTGTTTTAACTTAGGGGGATCATCGCTCCCCCGCAATCGCTACTGCTCGCACTCATTCGAAGTGCGGCAGAGAAGTTTTAAATTTATTTTTATTATATTATATTTCGTTTTTATTTATTTTTTTTTTATTAAATTTTAATATTTTTATTATTTATTTTCTACTTTTTCAACTCGTAAAATTTAAACTAAGAATTTTTTAAGGTTGCCATGTTGCCATGGCAACGGCCGAAATTATTTAAAAAATCCAAATCTGTCACTAAATTTTCACGTTTTGCACAATTAATTAAATGAAATTTTGTACTGTTTTTTAAATTATTTTTTCACCAAGCACAATTCACCATAAAGCACACAGCCTCAATACAATTCTGGTCACTTTTTTACTATTATTACACACTTTTTCTATTGTATTTTTTGGAGCTAAAATTGACGCGTCCGCGCTCTCTGTGACAAATAATAATAATAATAATTTTTTTTTTATGTATATAAGATCTTTATTAAACGTTATAAATTGACTCTTAAAATTAAAAAACAAACAAAAAGTGGCTCTGTAAAAAGGGGAAAAGGCTCTAACTGACTAATATAAAAATAACAATATACAAGTCAATAGGCACAACAAGATAAACTAACATTTAAAGGCACAAAAAAAGCACAAACTAAAACAATGTTCTCAAAAGAGACAATATATACGGTTACAAAAATTTTGGAAAATGCCTAAAAGATGAAAAACAAAAAATTTTTCACTTGTCCCTATTTTGACAATAGGGTAAGTGGCAGTTCCAAGGAGTTCCAAATTTCCAAAATAAACTAATAAAAATTTCCCTAAACGAGCGAATTTCAACATAAAATTTTGTAATTTAGAACCGAGACCGTAACCGAGTTAGAAAAAAGAAAAATCGAACGAACGAAAAATTTACGCGATACCGTTATAGAGTCCCGCGAGGGCAGCCTGTAGTATCATAGACCTCTACAAACTGCCCTCATCATCCCTCCAGCTTAGCATCTCTAACAGAGTGCTTGTCCTTCCCACAGTACTTGCAACGATTCCTAAGCGGGGAGAAGCCCCGTGGACTAGTGTTGCAAATGCTGTGGCCTGTTCTCACCAGCGAAAGACAAGAACTCCATCCTGCACCGACGATAGTGGTTGCCATGTGCAGTTGAATGTGTCTGCGTTCGTTGCCAGATATTCGAGACGTAAACGTCTCTTCAACCTGTCAACGAAGTGGCGCTTAAGTGCGTGTGCGTGGTGTTGTGGGTCAGTGTTCTGATTCCCATCTTCGACTCTCATGTAGTACAGGTGAATTGTAGATTTGGCCAGTGTCAACACAAAGCTAATCAAACAATTCACTCGACTACAGACCCTTGGTCCCCATAGAAACGATGTCCTAGTAATGCCGAAATTCGGGTGGATCAACTGACACATACCGCGCACGAGATCCATTAGACCCTGCAAAGCCGGACAAGTGAAGAACCTGTGAAACAGGGTGCCTTCACCACCACAAACTGTGCAAATCCTTTGAACTCGGCGGTCGATATGTGACAATTGATTAGGATGTATAAGACTGTGATGCAGCAATTTGAATGCCACATCAGCATCTTTGTAACTAGAAGGATAACTGTAGACTACTCTGCAAGTTATCCCTCCCATCACGCTCATATTCACCCGAGGTGTGTTCGCCATCTGTTGTATCCTGTATACTCCGGAGGTCTTATGGACATAAGCACGTCACGGAGCACACGTGTTGTAAGTGTGCTGAACGGTGTGTGGTGTGGTGGTCTGTTCAGAACGAAAGCATCTTCCAACTTAGTGCCAGGGTCACTGGTCCCAAGTTGGCGAAATCTCTCCCGCGCAGAAGCAGCCAGGTCGTGTAGTTGTGCAGTGTTAGTGTTTATTCGACAGTTTCCAGAGATATCAATAATATCTCCGAGAACCGTCAGTGTATGCGTGTCAGCTTCAAAACCCCGAGCATTACCGAACACTGAATCTATTAATTCAGGATTAAACCTGATTGGAATCGACGCGAATTGCGTGTACCTTAGAGCATTCCACTGAAGGTGAAATGCTGGCCTGATTCTGCCCCAGGTCTGAATCGTTGAGATTAGATCCTGTGGCCAGTCACGAGGATAAGGTGGTCGAACAGAGAGTAGGTAGTAATACTCCCCTATGCCGATCCCTCCCAGTACATTCACCCACAGTTGAGAAATCAAGCTGTCTCTCTGGCAGAACACTCGTTGGAATGCACGCACTTGGAGACACCTTGATTTCACAACCAAGTTAGTGAGACCTAATCCACCTATCTTGACTGGCAGACAGAGCGTGCTTTCAGCAACCCATCGTCTTCCGCACCAAAAGGCGTCTATCGCTTTTGCTTGAAGAAGACTTACGAAGCCTTCATCAAACGTCTCAGACTTTAGCAGATGAACGATGGACGAGGTAATCAAATAGTTTATCACGACTGACCTACCCATTAAGGATAATGGAAACAGTCGACTACGCCATGAGTTTACAGCTCTAGAGAGTTTCTCAAGAGCGATGCGGCTATTATTTGATTTACTCTCGCGTCCGATATACACACCTAAATACTTCAGGCAAGTATTAGTCCATTGGATGTTCAGTGGAGTATCTGTACGATCTCTCCACCTTCCACACCACAAGCCTTGACTCTTACTAAGGTTGATTTTAGCGCCCGCTATACGTTCGAACTGTTCGAAAACAGCACGAGCGACCGGAAAAGCTTCATCTCTTGTCACGAAAATAGACAGATCATCCGCATACGCCAACATAAGAGGCCTCACATTGGTATATGGCAGATGAACCGCATACCGTCCGAGCATTCGACGAAGATTCACCAGTAGCGGCTCCAACGAAAGATCATAAAGCATACCTGACAATGGACAGCCCTGTCTGATACCTCGATGAAACGAGATAGGAGCCAGAACTTGTCCTTGATGCTTAATCAAAATCGCTGAATCTCTATACAGTTTCCCGACGATATCGAGCCACCTGGGCGGAAACCCAAATGCCTCGAGAGCAGTCAAGAGATACTCGTGCGAGACACTATCAAAAGCCTTTTGCTGGTCAAGTGAGATCATGGCCATTTGTGTACCTGTCTGTTCATGGTAGGCAAACAAATGCTTGGCTACCGCGATGTTGTCGTAGATACTACGACCAGGTACACAATAGGACTGTTCCGGGTGTATTACCGAAGCAATCACTGAGCGGAGTATCGCCCCTAATGCTTTGCAGACGATTTTGTAGTCTACATTGCATAGGGTTACTGGCCTCCAGTTCCCCATCCTCTGCAAATCTCCCTTCTTTGGAATCAAGCGCATAACAGATCTCCTCCAACTAGAAGGAAAGTCTGAATGCATCTCAACCGCCGAATTGAAGACTTCCAAAAGGTCAGGAATTAATAAATCCCTGAAACGTATGAAGAATTCTGGAGTCAAGCCGTCATAACCAGGTGAAGTGTGTCGCCTTAGATCCTTTGTCGCAGCAATCATATCCTCCAATGTGACTACTGTATCCAGGAGCTCCTTACTGTCTTCAGAGAAAGTGGGAATATTCTCAAGGAATTCATGAGTGGTCGAGGATGTTGTCGACGTCGATTCTGAGTAGAGACTACTGTAGTAGTCTCGAATATATTCTGATAGCTGTTGTCCGTTGAGGACTTGTCCAGATTCATCAATTATCGATTCGACCTCACAAGAAGCAGTACGACGTCTAGTCGCCTGAAAGAAGTACTCAGTTGGAGAATCGCCTTCTCTCAGCCAGCGCGATTGGCCGCGCAGCACAAACTCCAAGCTGTGCTTGTAAGTCTGTGTCGCCAAGCGTTCCTTATTCCATTGAAATAAAGAATCAACCCCGGCTGAGTTGGGAGAAGAGCTGCCACCCGAGAGACCTCGGCCGACAAGCTAGAAGCTTGATAGCCACTTCGATTGAAACTCGTCTCGATAAAAGACCGAATCTGGAGCTTTCCAACATCCCACCATTGACTAAGAAAAGGAAAGTCAACTTTCCTCTCTTGCCAATCGTGCCAGAATTCAGTGAACTCATTGATGAACTGCTCGGAATTCAACAAATAGTTGTTGAATATCCAGTATGCAGTTCTTCTTTCAACTAGAGTGCTGGTCGCCACTACAAGAAGATGATCGCTAACGGAACACACTTCATGAGTGACACCAACGAAATGTTCTAGTATTCCAGGTGAGACGTAAAGTCTATCAATTCTGGAGCCTGCGAGACTTCCATGGATATTTCGCGAGACCCTCGTGTATGATCTAGTCGTAGGATGCATCCAACGATAGATATCCACGAGTCTGAAAACACCGACAAAATTCCTCAATCGAGTAGCATTGACAGAGTTGAACTCAACTCCAGAGTGCCGATCCATTGAGGGATTCAGAGTGCAGTTGAAATCACCTCCGAGGACAGTTTCGCCGCTAAAATTCACCAGACAGGACTGAACACTATCAAGAACTTGTCTTGTAATGTCCTGGTCATGAGGAAGGTACACGTTTACTACCGTGATATGTTTGTCTTGAACGACAAAATCCAAGGAAGAAGCGAAGCCTGGGAAGATATCTGTATAGACAGGAGACGATAGTGTAAATTTGTTGGATACAATGATTGCCACCCCTGAGCCTCGGCGAGGCGCAGGTGTGGCAAACATTGCATAGCCAGTGTGTAAATAAGCATAGCGCTCAAAATGTGTATATGTGTCTTGTGTAAAATTCGTCTCCTGTAGAAGCGAGATGTCTATATCGAACATTTTGACATGTTCGATAGTGCTGTGTAACCTTGTATGTGCACTTAAACCCCCGGTGTTAATCGAAGCTATCTTGCACATTCAAAGAGATGAAAAGCTCAAACGATGAATGTGCGACGTCTATTGACGAGGAGAATCGGCCAAGCGATGCTCCTGAAGCAACTCCTCCACCTTTCTATGAAGTCGTTCTAACCGCGCTACATCGTTGTACTTCCTCCTCTTCTTGGACTCCTGTTGTAGGAGTAGAAGCTGAGGAAGTAACAACTCTGGCCTCTCCAGCTCCCTTACAAGAATACTCCAGATTTTATCTGAATTCTTCTTGTACAGGAGCTGGGTGAGAATTCCGGCGATCTTCTTCCTAGAAAGGGTTTCCATCCCCTTCGAGACCTCAAATTGGCTACCAGTCGAAATGATACTATCACACGACTCGTAGCCACCGAGGCTCGAAAGACCAGTCTCATCAAAACCGGTCATGTCGCAGTCCGAAAGCTGCTCAAGAGATGCTTCCACCACCCTTACAACAACCTTCGGAATGCCAGCTCCACTATCGTCCTCCTCCGAGTGGGGCCGCTTTGATGCGACTGACTTTGCTGGCTCTGGAGGAGGCAGCATCACACGGTCCACCTTTGTCTTCCTCCTCCTCGACCTCTTTTTCTTGCCTAAATGGCTACTCGACTCCTCGTCAGAAGTAGCCGTGTTTTCACGTGCCGACGTGGCGCCGTTTATAGCCATAATTTCTTTTGCCTCTAGGACAACTTCAGGCACCTTAACCACTGGCTGCTCCAAAATAGCAGGTCGAGTGCCGGCCGAAGGCTCCTTCTCCAGATCCACTACTGTAGTAGTGGCTTCCTTCGAGGGAACCCTCGGTTCAGCCTTCTTCCCGGTTCTCCTGGGGCAGTCAGCAATAAAATGCCCTACCAAATGGCAAGCATGGCATTTCGCTTCGGTGCCAACGTCTATCCAGTGCCTCGAGCCGGATAAGCTCAGGTAAAAGCCTTTTGGAAGCGTACACCCCTTATTCAAGGTGATGGACGCCTCCCGGCTGGTACCGAAGACACCCCGCCCGAGACCCTCGTCCCAAATTTTTAAGGGAATAGCACGAACGTTGTCATGAACCTTCCCAAATCTTCCCAAGAAATTTAGGAGGTCTTCATGGCAAGCTCGCATAGGGACCCGTGAAAACATGACTCTTGTGGGCTTTTCCCTGAGTGGGAACGGCACAAGGTGTCTACCATCCACCTCGATGCCCTCAAGCATAAGCTTGGTAGCACTCTCGAGGGTCGTGGTGTACACCTCAACCATTCCCCCAGCTATTATCCCCATGGAAAATAGCTGCTCACGAGAGATGACCTGGAAGATCGCTTTCAGGTATGCGCTCTGAGGACATCTATTGATGTGCTCGAGCTGCATACCGTAGCTCTCATCCTGCCACCTCCCGTCGAAAAAAGCCTGCAGACCCGCACCGGTCTTAGGCCGAGGCTTACCTGCGTCCAATGGGGCTGGACGAGGAGTGATGCCCTTTCCTAAAATTTCTATTGTGGAAGCCTTATTGGAACTGCCACTTACCTGCGCATACGAGGTCCCTGACACTAAAGCCGGGGATCGTAGTGCTGCAACTGGTCCTGTTGGCGCCATTGGCTTCTTGCTCTGGCCAGTTAACTTCGTTGACGAAAGTGGTGGCCTCATAATAATTCCGCTGGGCTTTGGCGCAGAAGCCGAAGACTCTGCGACTACATCTGATAATTTTAGATGTTGGCCTTTAGAGACAGGTGCTACTGGGATAGCAGTTATTGTAGCAACTGACGTCCCAGGCATGTCTTGGACAGCATCCGCCGCCCTGATTACAATCTTGGCCAAGGAACTTGGCTCAGCATTCTTCTTTTTAGCCTCTTGATTTGGGCCCTTAATAGCCTTTTCAGAGGGCTCTTGTGGGTTTGTGTTTGAAGAAGAAGACTCATTTCCGCTCTTCTTCCTCCTTTCTTTTGATTTGAGGGGATTATCCTTCCCCCCAGAATCACTGCTACTCTCACTCATTTTGAGTGAGGCAGCAATGATTTATATCTTTGCTTTTATTTTATTTTTAAGTTTTGTTAATTTTGGAATTAAAAATAATTTTGTTTCGTACTTTTTTATAAATTGTTACCTTCCAAATTAATTTAGACTGTAAATTTTTTCACGGTTGCCATGTTGTCATGGCAACGACCGAAATTAATGAAAAATTCGAAACTGTCAAGTCTTTCCACTTTTACCACAATTTATTTTTTAACTTTTTTAATAGTTTTGTATAGTTATACTTGCACTTATCACACTACACAATAGCACATACACTTTCTAATTACTGTTAATCAGTTTTACGGGTTTTCCCTGCTTTTTTCCGCCTTATTTTTTACTATTTGTGGAGCTCTTAATTGACGCGTTCGCTCTCTTCAAAAATAATAATAATAATAATTTTTTTTTTTATTTGTATATGCTCTTTATTGAGTGGCTCATTGGCTCTTTTAAAAATTTCTTAAAACTAGTTGGCAAAAGGCACAAAATTGTAAAAAAGACACTAGATAAACTAACTTATAAAAAGTCAAAAGGGACAATTAAAACAATTAAGATAACAAAAATGACACACAAAAAGGAAAACAAACAAGACAAAATTCTCAAAAGAGACTAAAAACGGACACAAGAATTTTGAAAAAGATCTAAAGTTTAACCAAAAATTTAGAACCAGTCCCAATTTTGACAATTGGGTAAGTGGCAGTTCCAAGAAGTTCCAAATTTTCAAAATAAACTAATAAAAATGTCCCTAAACGAGCGAATTTCAACAAAAAATTTTGCAATTTAGAACGGAAACCGAAACCGAATTAAAAATAAATCACCGAACGAACGAAAAATTTACGCGATACCGTTATAGAGTCCCGCGAGGGCAGCCTGTAGTATCATAGACATCTACAAACTGCCCTCATCATCCCTCCAGCTTAGCATCTCTAACAGAGTGCTTGTCCTTCCCACAGCACTTGCAACGATTCCTAAGCGAGGAGAAGCCCCGTGGACTAGTGTTGCAAATGCTGTGGCCTGCTATCACCAGTGAAAGACAAGAGCTCCGTCCTGCACCGACGATAGTGGTTGCCATGTGCAGTTGAATGTGTCTGCGTTCGTTGCCAGATACTCAAGACGTAAACGTCTCTTCAACCTGTCAACGAAGTGGCGCTTAAGTGCGTGTGCGTGGTGTTGCGGGTCAGTGTTCTGATTCCCATCTTCGACTCTCATGTAGTACAGGTGAATTGTAGATTTGGCCAGTGTCAACACAAAGCTAATCAAACAATTCACTCGACTACAGACCTTTGGTCCCCATAGAAACGATGTCCTAGTAATGCCGAAATTCGGGTGGATCAACTGACACATACCGCGCACGAGATCCATTAGACCCTGCAAAGCCGGACAAGTGAAGAACCTGTGAAACAGGGTGCCTTCACCACCACAAACTGTGCAAATCCTCTGAACTCGGCGGTCGATATGTGACAACTGATTAGGATGCATAAGACTGTGATGCAGCAATTTGAATGCTACATCAGCATCTTTGTAACTAGAAGGATAACTGTAGACTACTCTGCAAGTTATCCCTCCCATCACACCCATATTCACGCCGAGGTGTGTTCGCCATCTGTTGTATCCTGTATACTCCGGAGGTGTTGTAAGTGTGCTGAAAGGTGTGTGTGGTGGTCTGTTCAGAACGAAAGCATCTTCCAACTTAGTGCCAGGGTCACTGGTCCCAAGTTGGCGAAATCTCTCCCGCGCAGAAGCAGCCAGGTCGTGTAGTTGTGCAGTGTTAGTGTTTATTCGGCAGTTTCCAGAGATATCAATAATATCTCCGAGAACTGTCAGTGTATGCGTGTCAGCTTCAAAACCCCGAGCATTACTGAACACTGAATCTATTAATTCAGGATTAAACCTGATTGGAATTGACGCGAATTGCGTGTACCGTAGAGCATTCCACTTAAGGTGAAATGCTGGCCTGATTCTGCCCCAGGTCTGAATCGTTCAGATTAGATCCTGTGGCCAGTCACGAGGATAAGGTGGTCGAACAGAGAGTAGGTAGTAATACTCCCCTATGCCGATCCCTCCCAGTACATTCACCCACAGTTGAGAAATCAAGCTGTCTCTCTGGCAGAACACTCGTTGGAATGCACGCACTTGGAGACACCTTGATTTCACAACCAAGTTAGTGAGACCTAATCCACCTATCTTGACTGGCAGACAGAGCGTGCTTTCAGCAACCCATCGTCTTCCGCACCAAAAGGCGTCTATCGCTTTTGCTTGAAGAAGACTTACGAAGCCTTCATCAAACGTCTCAGACTTTAGCAGATGAACGATGGACGAGGTAATCAAATAGTTTATCACGACTGACCTACCCATTAAGGATAATGGAAACAGTCGACTACGCCATGAGTTTACAGCTCTAGAGAGTTTCTCAAGAGCGATGCGGCTATTATTTGATTTACTCTCGCGTCCGATATACACACCTAAATACTTCAGGCAAGTATTAGTCCATTGGATGTTCAGTGGAGTATCTGTACGATCTCTCCACCTTCCACACCACAAGCCTTGACTCTTACTAAGGTTGATTTTAGCGCCCGCTATACGTTCGAACTGTTCGAAAACAGCACGAGCGACCGGAAAAGCTTCATCCCTTGTCACGAAAATAGACAGATCATCCGCATACGCCAACATAAGAGGCCTCACATTGGTATACGGCAGATGAACCGCATACCGTCCGAGCATTCGACGAAGATTCACCAGTAGCGGCTCCAACGAAAGATCATAAAGCATACCTGACAATGGACAGCCCTGTCTGATACCTCGATGAAACGAGATAGGAGCCAGAACTTGTCCTTGATGCTTAATCAAAATCGCTGAATCTCTATACAGTTTCCCGACGATATCGAGCCACCTGGGTGGAAACCCAAATGCCTCGAGAGCAGTCAAGAGATACTCGTGCGAGACACTATCAAAAGCCTTTTGCTGGTCAAGTGAGATCATGGCCATTTGTGTACCTGTCTGTTCATGGTAGGCAAACAAATGCTTGGCTACCGCGATGTTGTCGTAGATACTACGACCAGGTACACAATAGGACTGTTCCGGGTGTATTACCGAAGCAATCACTGAGCGGAGTATCGCCCCTAATGCTTTGCAGACGATTTTGTAGTCTACATTGCATAGGGTTACTGGCCTCCAGTTCCCCATCCTCTGCAAATCTCCCTTCTTTGGAATCAAGCGCATAACAGATCTCCTCCAACTAGAAGGAAAGTCTGAATGCATCTCAACCGCCGAATTGAAGACTTCCAAAAGGTCAGGAATTAATAAATCCCTGAAACGTATGAAGAATTCTGGAGTCAAGCCGTCATAACCAGGTGAAGTGTGTCGCCTTAGATCCTTTGTCGCAGCAATCATATCCTCCAATGTGATTACTGTATCCAGGAGCTCCTTACTGTCTTCAGAGAAAGTGGGAATATTCTCAAGGAATTCATGAGTGGTCGAGGATGTTGTCGACGTCGATTCAGAGTAGAGACTACTGTAGTAGTCTCGAATATATTCTGATAGCTGTTGTCCGTTGAGGACTTGTCCAGATTCATCAATAATCGATTCGACCTCACAAGAAGCAGTACGACGTCTAGTCGCCTGAAAGAAGTACTCAGTTGGAGAATCGCCTTCTCTCAGCCAGCGCGATTGGCCGCGCAGCACAAACTCCAAGCTGTGCTTGTAAGTCTGTGTCGCCAAGCGTTCCTTTATTCCATTGAAATAAAGAATCAACCCCGGCTGAGTTGGGAGAAGAGCTGCCACCCGAGAGACCTCGGCCGACAAGCTAGAAGCTTGATAGTCATTTCGATTGAAACTCGTCTCGATAAAAGACCGAATCTGGAGCTTTCCAACATCCCACCATTGACTAAGAAAAGGAAAGTTAACTTTCCTCTCTTGCCAATCGTGCCAGAATTCAGTGAACTCATTGATGAACTGCTCGGAATTCAACAAATTGTTGTTGAATATCCAGTATGCAGTTCGTCTTTCAACTAGAGTGCTGGTCACCACTACAAGAAGATGATCACTAACGGAACACACTTCATGAGTGACACCAACGAAATGTTCTAGTATTCCAGGTGAGACGTAAAGTCTATCAATTCTGGAGCCTGCGAGACTTCCATGGATATTTCGCGAGACCCTCGTGTATGATCTAGTCGTAGGATGCATCCAACGATAGATATCTACGAGTCTGAAAACACCGACAAAATTCCTCAATCGAGTAGCATTGACAGAGTTGAACTCAACTCCAGAGTGCCGATCCATTGAGGGATTCAGAGTGCAGTTGAAATCACCTCCGAGGACAGTTTCGCCGCTAAAATTCACCAGACACGACTGAACACTATCAAGAACTTGTCTTGTAATGTCCTGGTCATGAGGAAGGTACACGTTTACTACCTTGATATTTTTGTCTTGAATGACAAAGTCCAAGGAAGAAGCGAAGCCTGGGAAGATATCTGTATAGACAGGAGACGATAGTGTAAATTTGTTGGATACAATGATTGCCACCCCTGAGCCTCGGCGAGGCGCAGGTGTGGCAAACATTGCATAGCCAGTGTGTAAATAAGCATAGCGCTCAAGTTGTGTGTATGTGTCTTGTGTAAAATTCGTCTCCTGTAGAAGCGCGATGTCTATATCGAACATTTTGACATGTTCGATAGTGCTGTGTAACCTTGTATGTGCACTTAAACCCCCGGTGTTGATCGAAGCTATCTTGCACATTCAAAGAGATAAAAAGCTCAAACGATGAATGTGCGACGTCTATTGACGAGGAGAATCGGCCAAGCGATGCTCCTGAAGCAACTCCTCCACCTTCCTATGGAGACGATCTAACCCAGCTACATGGTTGTACTTCCTCCTCTTCTTGGACTCCTGTTGTAGGATTCGAAGCTGAGGAAGTAACAACTCTGGCCTCTCCAGCTCCTTTACAAGAATGCTCCAGATTTTATCTGAGTTCTTCTTGTACTGGAGCTGGTCAAGAATTTCAGAGATCTTCTCCCTAGGAATGTTTTCCATCCCCTTCGAGACCTCAAATTGGCTACCAGTCGAAATGGTGCTACCACACGACTCGTAGCCACTGAAGCTCGAGAGACCAGTCTCTTCCAAACCGGTCATATCGCAGTCCGAAAGCTGTTCGAGAGATGCTTCCGCCTCCCTCACAACAACCTTCGAACCGCGGGCACCACTATCGTCCTCCTCCGAGTGGGGCCGTTTTGGAGCGACTGGCTTTGCTGGCTCTGGAGGAGGTAGCATCACACGGTCAACTTTCTTCCTCCTCGTCCTCTTTTTTTTTACTGCTTGGCTATTCGACTCCTCGTCGGAAGTAGCCGTGTTTTCACGTGCCGACGTGGCGCCGTTTACAGCCATAACTTTTTTTGCCTCTAGGACAACTTCAGGCACCTTAACCACTGGCTGCTCCAAAATAGCAGGTTGAGTGCCGGCCGAAGGCTCCTTCTCCAGATCCACTACTGTAGTAGTGGCTTCCTTCGAGGGAACCCTCGGTTCAGCCTTCTTCCCGGTTCTCCTGGGGCAGTCAGCAATAAAATGCCCTACCAAATGGCAAGCATGGCATTTCGCTTCGGTGCCAACGTCTATCCAGTGCCTCGAGCCGGATAAGCTCAGGTAAAAGCCCTATCTATTGTGGAAGCTTGTTTGGAACTGCCACTTACCTGTTCATATGACATCCCTGACACTAACGCCGGGGATCGTGGTGCTGCTGCTGGTCCTACTGGTACTATCGGCTGCTTCTTGGAGACGCTTGAAGAAAGCGGTGGCCTCATTACCAAGCCGCTAGGTTTTGGCGCTGACGACGAAGCCTTTTCGACAACTTCCTTCAGGGTAGGATTCTGTCCTAGAGTCGAAGATGTCGACTCAGCATTTGCTGAAACTGCAGTTACAGATTCTGCAGCAATGTTTGGAGTTTTTGGAGCTGTTGCTCCAGACTCTTCACAGGCAATCATATTTTTCTTGGCAATTGCCTTGAGCTCTTCAATTGGGCCCTTAACGGCCTTTTCATTGGGCCCTTGTGTAGTTTTTCCAGAGGACGAAGAAGCCTTATTTCGTTTCTTCCTCCTTCCATTTAATTTGAGGGGATCATCTGTCCCCCCAGAATCACTACTGCTCGCATTCATTTAGAACACGGCAGTGTTGATTTATATTTCTTTTTGTTTATTTTTTGCTTATTTTTTTTTTAAATTTCAATATTTATTTTTAATTTTATTAATTGTTTGTTCCAAATGTATAGAAATTACATTAAAAAAATTTTGTTGCCATGGCAACGAAAAAATTAAATTAAATATTTTCGTCAAATGTCACTGAAATTTTATTTTACACACTTTTTTCACAATTTTTTGGGGTTTTATTTTGTAAATAAATCACTACAAATTGTTCTCGTTGCTGTATGTCACCGCTAATAACACGCTTATCACTTTTCCACTCTTTACTATGCCGTTTTCGCTTGGATTTTTAGGAGCTAAAGTTGACACGTCCGGTCACTGCGGCAATAATAATAATTTTTTTTTATGTATATAAGCTCTTTATTTTTTGGCTCTTTGGCTCTTTTCAAAATTCCTTAAAAATAGGTGGCAAAAGGCTCTACAAAGTGTAAACAAAAGGTCGCTAGCTAATCTAAAAGTTATAAAAGGTCAATAGGGACAATTAAACAATTAAAACAATTAGAAAAGCTAATCAACAAGGAAAAAGACACAAACAAAAGGAAAACAAACAAGACAAAATTCTCAAAAGAGACTAAAAAACGGCTACAAGAATTTTGAAAAGGATCTAAAAGATAGACAAAAAATTTAAAAGTCCCAATTTTGACAATTAGGTAAGTGGCAGCTCCAAGAAGATCCAAATTTCCAAAATAAACTAATAAAAATAATTGCCTAAACGAACGAATTTTCAACATAAAATTTTGAAATTTAGCACCGACACCGAAACCGAATTAAAATAAGAAGTCGAACGAACGAAAAATTTACGCGATACCGTTATAGAGTCCCGCGAGGGCAGCCTGTAGTATCATGGACCTCTACAAACTGCCCTCATCATCCCTCCAGCTTAGCATCTCTAACAGAGTGCTTGTCCTTCCCACAGCCCTTGCAACGATTCCTAAGCGGGGAGAAGCCCCGTGGACTAGTGTTGCAAATGCTGTGGCCTGCTATCACCAGTGAAAGACAAGAGCTCCGTCCTGCACAGACGATAGTGGTTGCCATGTGCAGTTGAATGTGTCTGCGTTCGTTGCCAGATATTCAAAACGTAAACGTCTCTTCAACCTGTCAACGAAGTGGCGCTTAAGTGCGTGTGCATGGTGTTGTGGGTCAGTGTTCTGATTCCCAGCTTCGACTCTCATGTAGTACAGGTGAATTGTAGATTTGGCCAGTGTCAACACAAAGCTAATCAAACAATTCACTCGACTACATACCTTTGGTCCCCATAGAAACGATGTCCTAGTAATGCCGAAATTCGGGTGGATCAACTGACACATACCGCGCACGAGATCCATTAGACCCTGCAAAGCCGGACAAGTGAAGAACCTGTGAAACAGGGTGCCCTCACCAGCACAAACTGTGCAAATCCTCTGAACTCGGCGGTCGATATGTGACAACTGATTAGGATGCATAAGACTGTGATGCAGCAATTTGAATGCTACATCAGCATCTTTGTAACTAGAAGGATAACTGTAGACTACTCTGCAAGTTATCCCTCCCATCACGCCCATATTCACCCCGAGGTGTGTTCGCCATCTGTTGTATCCTGTATACTCCGGAGGTCTTATTGACATAAGCACGTCACGGAGCACACGTGTTGTAAGTGTGCTGAAAGGTGTGTGTGGTGGTCTGTTCAGAACGAAAGCATCTTCCAACTTAGTGCCAGGGTCACTGGTCCCAAGTTGGCGAAATCTCTCCCGCGCAGAAGCAGCCAGGTCGTGTAGTTGTGCAGTGTTAGTGTTTATTCGACAGTTTCCAGAGATATCAATAATATCTCCGAGAACCGTCAGTGTATGCGTGTCAGCTTCAAAACCCCGAGCATTACCGAACACTGAATCTATTAATTCAGGATTAAACCTGATTGGAATCGACGCGAATTGCGTGTACCTTAGAGCATTCCACTGAAGGTGAAATGCTGGCCTGATTCTGCCCCAGGTCTGAATCGTTGAGATTAGATCCTGTGGCCAGTCACGAGGATAAGGTGGTCGAACAGAGAGTAGGTAGTAATACTCCCCTATGCCGATCCCTCCCAGTACATTCACCCACAGTTGAGAAACCAAGCTGTCTCTCTGGCAAAACACTCTTTGGAATGCCCGCACTTGGAGACACCTTGATTTCACAACCAAGTTAGTGAGACCTAATCCACCTATCTTGACTGGCAGACAGAGCGTGCTTTCAGCAACCCATCGTCTTCCGCACCAAAAGGCGTCTATCGCTTTTGCTTGAAGAAGACCTACGAAGCCTTCATCAAACGTCTCAGACTTTAGCAGATGAACGGTGGACGAGGTAATCAAATAGTTTATCACGACTGACCTACCCATTAAGGATAATGGAAACAGTCGACTACGCCATGAGTTTACAGCTCTAGAGAGTTTCTCAAGAGCGATGCGGCTATTATTTGATTTACTCTCGCGTCCGATATACACACCTAAATACTTCAGGCAAGTATTAGTCCATTGGATGTTCAGTGGAGTATCTGTACGATCTCTCCACCTTCCACACCACAAGCCTTGACTCTTACTAAGGTTGATTTTAGCGCCCGCTATACGTTCGAACTGTTCGAAAACAGCACGAGCGACCGGAAAAGCTTCATCTCTTGTCACGAAAATAGACAGATCATCCGCATACGCCAACATAAGAGGCCTCACATTGGTATACGGCAGATGAACCGCATACCGTCCGAGCATTCGACGAAGATTCACCAGTAGCGGCTCCAACGAAAGATCATAAAGCATACCTGACAATGGACAGCCCTGCCTGATACCTCGATGAAACGAGATAGAAGCCAGAACTTGTCCTTGATGCTTAATCAAAATCGCTGAATCTCTATACAGTTTCCCGACGATATCGAGCCACCTGGGCGGAAACCCAAATGCCTCGAGAGCAGTCAAGAGATACTCGTGCGAGACACTATCAAAAGCCTTTTGCTGGTCAAGTGAGATCATGGCCATCTGTGTACCTGTCTGTTCATGGTAGGCAAACAAATGCTTGGCTACCGCGATGTTGTCGTAGATACTACGACCAGGTACACAATAGGACTGTTCCGGGTGTATTACCGAAGCAATCACTGAGCGGAGTATCGCCCCTAATGCTTTGCAGACGATTTTGTAGTCTACATTGCATAGGGCTACTGGCCTCCAGTTCCCCATCCTCTGCAAATCTCCCTTCTTTGGAATCAAGCGCATAACAGATCTCCTCCAACTAGAAGGAAAGTCTGAATGCGTCTCAACCGCCGAATTGAAGACTTCCAAAAGGTCAGGAATTAATAAATCCCTGAAACGTATGAAGAATTCTGGAGTCAAGCCGTCATAACCAGGTGAAGTGTGTCGCCTTAGATCCTTTGTCGCAGCAATCATATCCTCCAATGTGATTACTGTATCCAGGAGCTCCTTACTGTCTTCAGAGAAAGTGGGAATATTCTCAAGGAATTCATGAGTGGTCGAGGATGTTGTCGACGTCGATTCAGAGTAGAGACTACTGTAGTAGTCTCGAATATATTCTGATAGCTGTTGTCCGTTGAGGACTTGTCCAGATTCATCAATAATCGATTCGACCTCACAAGAAGCAGTACGACGTCTAGTCGCCTGAAAGAAGTACTCAGTTGGAGAATCGCCTTCTCTCAGCCAGCGCGATTGGCCGCGCAGCACAAACTCCAAGCTGTGCTTGTAAGTCTGTGTCGCCAAGCGTTCCTTTATTCCATTGAAATAAAGAATCAACCCCGGCTGAGTTGGGAGAAGAGCTGCCACCCGAGAGACCTCGGCCGACAAGCTAGAAGCTTGATAGCCACTTCGATTGAAACTCGTCTCGATAAAAGACCGAATCTGGAGCTTTCCAACATCCCACCATTGACTAAGAAAAGGAAAGTCAGCTTTCCTCTCTTGCCAATCGTGCCAGAAATCAATGAACTCATTGATGAACTGCTCGGAATTCAACAAATAGTTGTTGAATATCCAGTATGCAGTTCGTCTTTCAACTAGAGTGCTGGTCGCCACCACAAGAAGATGATCACTAACGGAACACACTTCATGAGTGACACCAACGAAATGTTCTAGTATTCCAGGTGAGACGTAAAGTCTATCAATTCTGGAGCCTGCGAGACTTCCATGGATATTTCGCGAGACCCTCGTGTATGATCTAGTCGTAGGATGCATCCAACGATAGATATCCACGAGTCTGAAAACACCGACAAAATTCCTCAACCGAGCAGCATTGACAGAGTTGAACTCAACTCCAGAGTGCCGATCCATTGATGGATTCAGAGTGCAGTTGAAATCACCTCCGAGGACAGTTTCACCGCTAAAATTCACCAGACACGACTGAACACTATCAAGAACTTGTCTTGTAATGTCCTGGTCATGAGGAAGGTACACGTTCACTACCTTGATATTTTTGTCTTGAATGACAAAGTCCAAGGAAGAAGCGAAGCCTGGGAAGATATCTGTATAGACAGGAGACGATAGTGTAAATTTGTTGGATACAATGATTGCCACCCCTGAGCCTCGGCGAGGCGCAGGTGTGGCAAACATTGCATAGCCAGTATGTAAATAAGCATAGCGCTCAAGTTGTGTGTATGTGTCTTGTGTAAAATTCGTCTCCTGTAGAAGCGCGATGTCTATATCGAACATTTTGACATGTTCGATAGTGCTGTGTAACCTTGTATGTGCACTTAAACCCCCGGTGTTGATCGAAGCTATCTTGCACATTCAAAGAGATGAAAAGCTCAAACGATGAATGTGCGACGTCTATTGACGAGGAGAATCGGCCAAGCGATGCTCCTGAAGCAACTCCTCCACCTTCCTATGAAGTCGTTCTAACCGAGCAACATCGTTGTACTTCCTCCTCTTCCTGGACTCCTGTTGTAGGAGTTGAAGCTGAGGAAGTAACAACTCTGGCCTCTCCAGCTCCCTTACAAGAATACTCCAGATTTTATCTGAATTCTCTTGTACTGGAGCTGGGTAAGAATTTCGGAGATCTTCCTAGGAAGGGTCTCCATCCCTTTCGAGACTTCAAATTGGCTACCAGTCGAAATGATGCTATCACACGACTCGTAGCCACCGAAGCTCGAAAGACCAGTGTCATCCAATCCGGTCATGTCGCAGTCCGAAAGCTGCTCGTGAGACACCACCGCGTCCCTTACTACAACCTTCGAACCGCGAGCTCCACTATCGTCCTCCTCCGAGTGGGGCCGCTTGGATGCGACTGGCTTTGCTGGCTCTGGAGGAGGCAGCATCACCCGGTCAACTTTCTTCCTCCTCGTCCTCTTTTTTTTGACTACTTGGCTATTCGACTCCTCGTCGGAAGTAGCCGTGTTTTCACGTGCCGACGTGGCGCCGTTTACAGCCATAACTATTTTTGCCTCTAGGACAACTTCAGGCACCTTAACCACTGGCTGCTCCAAAATAGCAGGTTGAGTGCCGGCCGAAGGCTCCTTCTCCAGATCCACTACTGTAGTAGTGGCTTCCTTCGAGGGAACCCTCGGTTCAGCCTTCTTCCCGGTTCTCCCGGGGCAGTCAGCAATAAAATGCCCTACCAAATGGCAAGCATGGCATTTCGCTTCGGTGCCAACGTCTATCCAGTATCTCGAGCCGGATATGCTCAGGTAAAAGCCTGACGGAAGCGTACACCCCTTATTCAAGGTGATGGACGCTTCCCGGCTAGTACCGAAGATACCCCGCCCGAGACCTTCGTCCCCAATTTTAATGGGAATGGCGCGAACCTTTCCATGAACCTTCCCGAATCTCCCAAGGAAATTCGAGAGGTCTTCATGTTGGGCTCGCATAGGGACCCGCGAAAACACGACCTTCGTGGGCTTCTCTTTTAGCGGGAATGGAACGCGGTGTCTACCCTCCACCTCGATGCCCTCAAGCATAAGCTTAGTGGCGCTTTCGAGGGTTGTGGTATACACCTCGACCATTCCACCAGCTATAATTCCCATTGAGAAAAGCTGCTCACAGGAGATGACGCGGAAGATCGCTTTCAGGTATGCGCTCTGAGGACATCTATTGATGTGCTCGAGCTGCATACCGTAGCTCTCATCCTGCCACCTCCCGTCGAAAAAAGCCTGAAGACCCGCACCGGTCTTAGGCCGGGGCTTACCTGCGTCCAGTGGGGCTGGACGAGGAGTGATGCCTTTACCTATAATTTCGATAGATGACTGACTCTTGGAATTGCCACTTACCTGTGCATAAGATATCCCTGGAACTAGCGCCGGGGATCGTGGTGCTGCTGCTGGTAGCGGCATCTTCGATGCATTTACTTTCGCTGATGAAAGCGGTGGCCTCAATGGTGCTTCACCAGTAGGGTTCGACGCTGAAGCGGAAGCCATTTTTACGACATCCTTCAGCGTAGGATGTTGTCCCAGACTCGAAGGCGTCGTCTCAGCTTTTGCTGCAGCTACAGACGCTGCAGATATAGCCGTAGTTTTCGAAGCCAATGCTCCAGGTACTTCCAGGGCAGCTACGTCTGTCCTCGCAATAGCGTTCTCCAAGGAAGGCGGCTGCACTTCTTTACTGCTGCTACTGGCCTCTTCAATTGGGCCCTTAATGGCCTTTTCGGTGGGTCCTTGCTTTTTTTTGGACGAGGAAGAAGAAGCGTTTCTGCTCTTCTTCCTCCTGTCATTCAATTTGAGGGGATCATCAGTCCCCCAGAATCGCTGCTCACACTCATTGAGAGCGTGGCAGAGGTTTAATTGCTTTTTATTTGATTTTAAATATATTTGTGGTTTATAACAAATTTATTTTTTGTTATTTTTAAGTTGTGCTTTTATATATTATTTTACAATTTTAAATTAATTTTTGAACTCCAATAAAAAATTTTCACGGTTGCCACGTTGCCATGGCAACGGCCGAAATTAAATTAATTCGTATATCTGTCACCGGAATTATTGTTTTTCTTTCAATTTTTACGAGATTTTTTAACGATTTTTTTGCAACAAATTATTAATGAGGACAATGCTTTTTTAAAATACTATCGCCGATAGCACTTGGGTTCACTTTCTTACCTATTTTGTCACTTATTACACTGCGTTTTGTTCTATTTCGCGGAGCTCAAATTGACGCGTCCGGTCACTGTGGCAATAATAATAATAATAATAATGAATTTTATGAATTTAATATGTAATATTTTATTTTTCTTTTTTTCTATATCTATAATAAATAATAATAAATAATTAATTTTGTGAATTTAATATGTAGTTTTCTTTTTCTTTTTTTCTAAATAAAAAAAAACTTTTATAATTAAATTTTGTACAATGTTTTCAGTTTTTCCAAATAAATAATAACAAAATTCTACTAGGCTAATCCCGGCGGGATCCCGGGATCAACAAAAACCAATCCCGAAATCCCGGGATTGAAAAAAGGCTCCGGGATTGCGATCCCTACTTCCAACTGCAGTCGTATAGCAAGATGGGTCTTACTCTTGGAAGATTACGATTGTAGTGTGCATCACCGTTCTGGAACAACGATGAGACATGTAGATGCCCTTAGCCGCTACCCGATCGTATTGCCGATTGAAGATGGACTACTTCAAAGAACTCGAATAGCTCAGTTAGAAGATGAAAATTGCCATCTCATTGCAACAATCTTGCAGGATAAGCAGTAGAAAGACTACCTATTTCGTGGAGGGTTTTATATAAGCTGGTTGCAGGAAAATATTTGCTACAACGCGAAATTTAGAAAAATATTCACATACAAGGTCACATGAACTCCAATAAATTGGCCGATATCGCAGGACAAGATATTTTATATCAAAGCTTCAGAAGAAGGCGGATGAAACAATAGCAAATTGCGTTTCATGCATTCTATCATCGCGGAAACGTGGTAAACAGGAGAGTTATCTGAATCCTATAGACAAAGCGGATGTACCCTTGAATACGCTCCACATAGATTATTTGGGTCCCCTTCCGTCAACTTCGAAGTCCTACATGTATTTGTTTGTAGTAGTTGATGGCTTCAGCAAATTTACATGGATCTACCCTGTAAAGTCAACATCCACGGACGAGGTTATACGGAAGCTGGATCTGGATCTGATCGTGGAACATTCTTCACTTCAAATGCGTTTCAAGAATACTGCAAAGAAAGGAAAATCGTCCATGTTGTCATTACTACAGGAGTTCCAAGAGGAAACGGACAGGTGGAACGGATTAATCAGATTGAAGGTGTCGGTGGATGAGCCCCAGAAATGGTTCAAATATGTCCCGAGAGTGCAGAAAATTATTAACTCCACTAAGTCGAGAGCCACTAATAGAACCCCGTTTGAGTTAGTGTTGGGCGTTCCAATGTTTAGGCAAGAAGATCTCGAATTGGTCAAGCTGTTAGAAGAGGAATTGATCTCGTGTTTTGATGCGGATAGACAAGAAATGAGGAATGAAGCTAAAATCGCAATACAAAAGATGCAAGAGGAAAATCGGAAATCTTACAATCGAAGAAGGAAACTCGCTCATCAGTACAAGGTACATGATTTAGTAGCAATAAAACGGACCCAATTGGGCACGGGTTTGAAACTGTATTCAAAGTTCCTAGGACCGTATGAAGTTACTAAGGTTAAAGGAAGGGATCGCTACGATGTTTACAAAGTTGGAGAACACGAAGGCCCTAACGCAACGTCGTCGTCTGCAGATTTCATGTAGCCGTGGGTCCACGGTGACGATAGCGAAGAGGAGAGTAGTGATGAGGAGAACAACTGTTCGCCTGAGACATGCGGCCAACAGGATGGCCGAATGTGGGAGGAAAACAATGAGCTGGACTAGCGGTACGCTTATCTCCCAGTTCATGCAACACCAGATGTCTTTTTATAATCAGTCGTTGTCGAGTAGCACACCAATCGAGCCGTGATAGTCAAGTTGATTCAGTCAAGCAGTTTTGATAAGCCGTTAGCTGTGAGAAGCCGTGAATCTCTTGCCGTCTACCTAATTAAATTTATTTCAACCGAATTAGCTTACTTTATACCTATTTTTAATAAAGAACTGAATTAGTATTAAAGCGCGCGTGTTTTAATCGTAACACCTTTCCCCACATGAATGTTTAAATTAATCTTTGTACACATGTTGTTTCAAAGTTCGATCCATATCAAGATTTTGGATACATCTTTGTTGAAGTTCTTGTGAATGAAGAAAAGTGAATAATAATTTTACAAGCCGCAATACGCTATGAATCTACTCTCTCAGGTATGCCATTCCTTTGTGCATGCCATAATTGCTGGAGACCTTCTACAACAGAGTTCATATTCGAGCAATTTTAAGGATATGGTGGTAATTGTGGCCTCGCTGTTGTCAATCGATCTCCCTCGCATTTTACATAGACTGTTTTAACCCTCTTGAAGTTGTTTATTGTTTCAAGAGGGTTAACTTGAAGTTGTTTATTGTTTATATATTGTTTTCAATCAGTTGTCTTTACAGGCTTTCTCTAAACACGATTTAATTTTCTGTATATATTACATAGGTGAGTTGCGTGGCAGAGACTTCACAGATAAACTGGATGCAAATTTATTTTACAGCATAGGTCGGTGAGCAACATGATCACCTTATCGAACTTTTAAATTATTTATTTAAAATTTTGATCCCATCAAAACAAGGCTTATTTTGGACGCCAGACGCCCTTGATTCACAATTAGGAGGCTAATTTTATTTGGAAAAGCAGATTATGGTAGGTGGAAGCGATTTCATACATCTGATAGTTGGAACAATTTGTTGGATTCATGCGACAGATGTTCAAAATTTATCTTTTATGACTCCTTTATTACCTTGTTTTCATCCTTGCTTGCATGCTTCGATGCTAGTATTGGTTGAATGGTAATAGAGAAATTCTCAGTAAGTAATTACGAAGGTACCTGAGTTGTACTGTCGGTATTTTCTTTACTTAGGATGGGACCAACATGTTTTCTCCGTTAGTTTTTAGGGTTCAGTTTTTCTGTTCAGTCTTTTAGTGATCTTGGATAAGGATAATACCTTCAAGTACCGTGAAAAATAATAAATGAAGTGAAGTAATAGAAATTGTGTTTTTAATTAAATTAAAGAAATCCCTTTACAATTTTCGCGTATTATATAACAATGTTGCTCTAAAAAACGTTTTTATTCCCTAGATGAAATCACAGGGTATACTAAGTTTGTCATTCCGTTTGTAACACATAGGTATAATGATGTAGAGCAAAATGGGTTGGAAACCCACGTATAATATTAAAAGTAATTTTGAGTGTTGCATGTCCGTCCGCCGCCCGTCTGTCCGCTGAAATTTTGCACACGGGTTTTTTAAAAAAAAAGGTAGTAAGTCTAAATATTTCATTATCTCTGCTAATCCTGATGCCCTCAATCGACAATATACATTTTCTTCATTACCGAATTCCAATAGACCTCAGTCTTAACATTCTTGAATTGCTGAATTCACGAGTTCCAAACAAAGGATTTGCTTTTATGAATTGTGTAGTATACACATCTGTACATACATACTACAGATAAAAAGCGCCTCTCAATAATCATGTTCATAACAATAAAGCATAAGACAGTAACATGAGTAATCATTGTACACATGTATATACATTAAGCAAGCGCCATAAATATGTAACATGAGGCATGAACATGGAAAATAAAATATAAAGAAAAAACGAAGCAAAAAAATGCAATACTTCCAATTATGATTTGATAATCAATTCAAGAACCAATAATAAGAATAAGGTAAGTCAAGTCAAGTGACGCAAAGTATTTTCGTAGTAGCAAATATGTGTCACAATAAACAATTAAGTTTATTATTGTGAAAGGTCATTCGATAAGTAGGAAAGCAGCGAATTTGTTAATTTAGCAATTTACTTTTGAAATTGCCATTTCTTGCTTATGGAATGACTTTGCATAAGAACAATGTATTACGATAATATAAAAAGACGATACCTAGTGAAATAAAGACAGATTTGATTCAAACGTCTAAGGTAGACTTTCATTTCTCTAATTCGGCTCTTCAGCCTGATCACCCCCTTTAAAGCATAGGCACTAAAGCGGCACATAGCCTTGCCTTGCTCAACAAAGAAAGCTCTCTGACACTAAAGCGGCAAATCCATAGCCTAGTCAAGAGCTAAGTAACGAGTTAAAGCATCGACGAATATATACATATATATATATCCATAAACATATTACAATTGCAATGAAATAGATGTATACAACTTTAAACCCCGTAAAATCAAAAGCGGTTCCTCTAGATTATAAACACTCTGAATTTCTTCTAACTCTTTTACCTATTCTACTACCTTAACTTCTTAAAACCGTACCGCTTTTTCAACTTCTACCTTCTTGCAAAGTGGAAGCTCTCTAAAATTATCTCATGTAATGGAACTGATTTTCGTCCGAAATCCTACCATTCCTGTCTAAAGCGTTGGAAAAGCTTATTCACTTTCAAGTTATTAATTATATTGAGGAAAACAAGTTTTTGTTTGATAGCCATTGTGGTTTTAGGAATAAACATTGCTGTACTACTGCACTAGCACGATGTTTTTAGCTTTTCCATATCTGCTTTAAAGTTTTCAAGCTGCTCAGTGAATTTTTGTTGTTTGGACTCTTCCTGCTCGATTCCTTCAATTTTCAAATTTTGTTCTTCTAATGAATTTTTCGCAAAATTCTTCTGTTCCTCCACAGAATTTTTTTTTTTCATCCAAACGGATTTCCAGAGATTTCTTCTGGTCATCCAAACGACACTCCAGAGAATTGTTTTGTTCCTCGAGAAAATTCTTTTGTTTCTCAAAAGCATTTTTTCGTCGTCTAAGAGAGATTTCTTTTATTCCTCAAAAACATTCTGCAAGGTTAATGAAAGCTCCAATCTGCTCATTAAAGCCTGAACCACATTCAGTGCAGTAACTTCAACTTTGCAGTAGCCGTTGCAGTAAAGTCGACGTCACTGCACATGTGTGCCACATTAACTGCAGCACCTTCATTATGACCATCCGCTTTATCATACAAATTCGGATGATCACGCATTTTGTTTATTAAGTTTTCTTCCATTATTATGAAGCAAACTCTTACAAGTAACATACGCAACCAGATTTAACGCCAACTAAAAAATTACAGACTGAAAATGCTTCGTTTTCTTATTTTTCCTACAATGCACTCTAATGTTTAAGTTGTCAGTACTGTAAAATTTGCAGCAACTTGGAAATTTCTCAAAGTCGAAGTTGAAGTTGCATTTACTGCTGCTACAACTGCATTCATTGTGGCAGCTGCAAGTTCAATCAAATAAGATACCATGTAAAGTCAACGAACTCAAAGTTGAAGTTAAAGTTACTGCAGTGAATGTGTTTCAGGCTTAACACGTTCATCGCAGCGTCGATATTTCGAATTAATTTTTCGCATCATCTGGCAGCGCAGTACTATTGCACCCAACCATCTCCGATTTAGATGATACTTTCACTCACAGTTTGTAGAGAATACCATAATAGCTCACCATAAAATATAAATTTTATAAAAAAAATATAGCAGCACCGAACGAAAAAAAAATATTTGTTAATAAATTTTTTTTTTTTTAATAGTAGACTTCTAGAACTTGTTTTTCCATTTTTATTTTCAAGTTAGAAACGTTATCTATCTATGTATAAAAAATTGCGATGGGGTTCGGCTTCGTTGGAGCAAGTTGGAATTTGTATGAGATAAAGGTTGGTGGATTTTCAGTAGCAGGTTTTTTTAAATGAAAGATGATAGATAATAGATAATCTTAAGAGAAAAAAGTGGCTTAAATGAGGGAAGATTTAGCAGAAAGATGGCGTGTAATGTAATGGCCGATGAAACGCAGTATGTTACAGAAATCATCTTAGATTGAGTAATTGAAATCGGATCGAAGTTTATTGAAAAGAATTATTTTTAGGACAAATAGGTAATTTGCGAATTAAAAATTGATTTGAAAAATAAAATGTTTTTTAAAATATCCGAAAATTTCACCGTTTTAATCTCCCCCCCCCCCCCACCCGCAGGGCCCAACCCTTAAATTTCCTAGTATTGTGACATATATTAGCTATATTGTGAAAAGAGAATTATTGATATCCATCCAACATTTACAGGCAAATATCAATTTTGGTGGATCAAGATAATAAGCTGAATTTGGTCGTCTTCCAGCACAGAAGAAATTCTATAAAATGTTTAAATACGGGGTGTTTCCCACTAGGTGGTCAATAGAGCAGGAGGTGATAGTACTCACCTAGACGAACCAAAAATTGTATGGCAGGGGGGGGGGGGGGTCATATCAACCGTTTAGGAGTTACAGGGTGATTAGGAAAAAAATATAGTTTTCACAAAACACCCTGTACTACAGGGCGTACGGTCACAGTTAAGAGCTCATTGCATGTAGAACTTAATGGCCTTTCCAACGACTACCCAACCATACCCCTCTTCCATAAAGAATTACGGTTGTCTAAACTAAAAAGTTCGTTAACATAACTTTTTTTATAAAAACTGTAAACTGTTGTGTTAACTGTAGCCGTTAACAGTTATTAACTCATAACCTATTCAGGTCACACCAAAATTAGACGATATTTTTTTAAATGACGTGCTAAGGGAACAAATTATCGTTGAGAATAGGTTTGAAAATAAGTTTAGAGCTCTAAAAGGGTTTCAGATAGCACATTGCGTGTAATAGGTCAACTTAAAGAGGAGGGTCTACAGTTTACAGTTTTTATCAAAAAAAGTTATGTTAACGACCCTTTTTGCAAAAATAATAGAGGTTAAATTAAAAAAAAAGGTAAGAAAATCCGAAATTTTTAGTTTAGACAACCTTAATTCTTGATGGGCGAGGGGTATGCGGCTGATTGAGCAGCCATGAAGTTCTGCATAACTGTGACCGTACGCCCTGTAGTTTTTAAGATGCAGGGTGTTTTGTGAAAAACTAGCTTTTTTTCTTAATCACTCTGTAACGCCTAAACGGTTGATATGCCCCCCCCCCATGCCATACAATTGACCTCCTAGTGGGAAACACCCTGTATAAACGTTAAAGCATGTTTGTAGAATGAAATCACATCTACATTTTGTTCCTTAATCACATATCTAAATAGTGTTTAAAATCCGATAATTAGTTCCAAAGATGACTCGAAAAGAAAGGAAACCAGTCCTTTTTAAAGTGGAAAATGGTTTTTTTTTTCTGTGAAAGAAATGGCTTTATTTTAATATCGTGTTAGCGAAGAACCGTTACGTCGGCGAAATTTGCCACCTAAAAAAAAACGTAACAGACCGCTAATACATACGCAAGAAGGAATGGGCAAAACATATGCAAACTGAAAAAAGAAGTGTATATAAGTGTATATGACCCAAGTGAAAACAAAAAGCAGGATCAAAAAAGAATCGATCACACTCCATTCCCTCTTTAATTTGATACTCCATTCGCCCCTTTCACAACTCCCAAGCCCCGAAATCTAGCCAAATTATGTTCACCTATCTTTTTCTCCCGAATACCAGAAATACAACTACAACAAGTAAAAAACCAATTCTATGCATTTTTGGAGGTCTAAATTATCGTCCCATCTTAAATAAAATCACTAAATTGTAAACAAACAAATACAAAAAGCTCGAATTGGTATAGAACCAATTCTTAATGCCCTTATTAATTTCGCGTGGTGGTGGTGTGGAAGTTTGATTTTTGGTGGTTTTTCGCTTATATATCTAGAACGATTCGTCGGACGGCAAAAAGAATTATAACAAATTTCACAGGATTTCATATTCTTAAGAAATTTTCAGTACAAAAAAACGTCTACGATTGATCGTTTTCACGATATTCGTAAAAACCAAAAATTTTATATGGCAACATCAAGAAACTGTTGTCTGATTTAGTCCATTTTTGAAATTTCATTTACTATTGCGATGAAAAAACCATGCATCAAATTTCAGCTCTCTACGTCCACGCATTCTCAGGCAGTGTCCAAATATATGTATAGTAAAAAACGAATTTTTTGTATGGCAACCCTAGTCCTAGTCCTGAGCCCGTCTTTGGACACCCAAAAAGTCAGCTCTCAGCTCAGATCAAGTTTTGGCAGGACAGAATTAAAAAAGGGAAAATACCCCCGGGCTGAGAAGTTTGTTAAGTATTCGCAACAGAGGACAAAAGAATTCCTCACACTCAACAGGAAGGAGTTAAGGCACATAACGGGCCTTTTTACTGGGCACTCCCCACATATGCTTAGGACAGATATGGGGTATCGATATCTAGATATTCTGAATATCTAGATATCAAAGTACCCCTAACAGTAATAAAAAGGGAATTGATGTGACAAACCGTACTTTGACATTTCAATTGAGTTCACAGATCTTTAAACGTAATAAATTCGGAAATGGAAGTGACAAAGATATTAGATTTAACGCAGGCTAAACGACAACAATTAATTGTAAATATACGACAAATTCAAGAATTGGAACGAAAAAAGAAAAAGGTGTGTTATTTTGTAATAAGATCCTAGTTGAGGAGCAAAATGTATCGTTGGATGTGGTGTCTCAATTCACAATTTTGTGTGACCCGAAGAAAAGTGTGGACGACGGTTTGTTTAAAAATAACAAAATTGTAATGGAATAATTTATTAACTCTGCTGAGTTTAATATTTGCCTTTTTTTTATTACTTTTCCCGGAAAATGTTGGGTTCTTCTTTTTCTTTTTCGCATTTTTGGGTAAGCACAGGCACATTTTTTAATTAGACACATTATCATATTATTATTAACAAGAAGATGGCGCTGCGCAAAGTAAGAAGTGCCGATGGTCAGGCTATACCCAGTAATTTTTGAGGATATTGATATCTAGATATCTAGTTATACCCATTAGTTTTTCTGCGTATATTAGGAGTATTTGATGACACACATGGTGTATAAACGGGATATTCCGAAAATCTAGATCGATACCCCATGTCTGTCATAAGCATTAGGTATCATCTTAAAAAGATGGGTAAGGTCGAAGATGAGACCTCTCGCTTCTATATGGTAGACGAGGAAACCGCCGGACATGTTCTGTGCGAGTGTGAAGCTCTGGGCCGTATAAGGCTAAGGAACCTAGGAAAGGCATTTCTACTGCCAGAGGTTGTCGGAAAAGTTGCCCCCAAGAATGTTATAGGCTTTATAAAAGACGTTAAGTTCGAATGGGCACCCTAGGCATTTAGGGTTAATTTCACAAAATATTTTACACGCCGCTAGACTAGATGATGCCCGCATCCCCCATTAATAATAATAATAAATAATAATAATGGCAACCCTACAAAGGAGTTATCTGATTTGTTCCACTTTCGAACTTAAATTTACTTTTTTTAATAAAAAATAATAAATAATAATTAATTAATTAATTTCAGTTCTCTAGGTGAACGCCGTCTCGCGTTATCGTGAAAACGGACAGACAGGCGGACATGCAAAAATCAAAATAACTTTTAATATTATGCGTGGGTGTCCTGTTGCTGTTGCTCTACCATCATTATTTCTGTGCGTTACAAACGGAGTGACAAACTTAGTATACCCTATAGATTTCATCAAGGCAGAGTTTCCCAAACTCTAGAGATCTGTGTACCCCTTCTATAATATTCGTAACACTGAGTACCCCTCGTAAAAAAAAAAATATATATATACATTAATAACAAAAAAATTATATTAATTTTTTGTACATAAAAAATAAAATAATTATAAACGAAAAATAAAATTCATTCATAATAAGATATAAATAAAATAAACAAAAGTTATTATAAACAACATTCATTATAATCTGAGATGCGGTTCCACATCCAAAAGCCTGTTCCTTTTTTTGGACTTAATATCTACGAATGCTGAAAAGCAACTTCACATAGATAAATGAAGTTGGAAAAGGCAAGATGTATTTCCGGACTTTCTCTGTTAAAACTGGATACACATGTTGCATTTGCACTCCAGATGTTCATTTTTCAAGAATCCGTCTGAAACTAATTCCAATAATTGCTCTACTTCCGCATGTGATAAACGATCATAGGCGTTCGATAACCATACTGATGAGACCTCTCTGATCGCTGGGTCAAAAAGTTCAATTTTTGGCACTTCAATGCATTTTCGATCCCAATCGCGCTAATAATATTCGACTACCTTCCTTAGATGTTCCACCAATGTTCGGTTGAAACGTTCCACCATGACATCGGACTGCGGGTGTAGAGGAGTTGTTCTGGTTTTTCTTATTCCCAGTATTGTACACATTTCTGGAAAGTCCGCGATTCGAAGTTTCCTCGTTGATCCGAATAAAGTTCGTGAGGCACACCAAGCCTACTGAGCGTTATTAATTTTTCCGCAACTGTGGTTGCCTCTTGATTAGGAATTGCATAAGCCTCAGGCCATTTACTGAAATAGTCAGTAGCAACTAATATGTAACGGTTACCGTTATCCGTTTCAGGAAGAAGCACAAGCATTACATCTGCGGCACCACTCCTCCACATCCTCTCGCATATGTAATCAATAAAAGCTTTCTCGTATTTTGGAAATTGGTTTTTTCATCTCCAAATGTCCTCCAGATGATCCACTGTGCATTTCTTCTAGAACATCGTTGACCTTTGATGCTGACATGGCGATCTGACTTTTCAGTTTCGCACTCCTCTCCGAAATATCCTTCCATTGTGGTCTTCTTTTCAAGTGAGAATGGGTGATATGTCTGGGTTTTCCCGTTGTGCTGTTCGCAAACTCTCGTTGTCCCAACCTGTCGATGGTTCCACCATTATCAACTGTATAGTTGCTTTTGTTTCTTTTTCTTCCATCCGAACGCAATGTTTGCATGGACGTCGTGAAAGGGCGTCTGCATTTCCATGGATACGACCTCTTCGGTGTTGGATTTCAAACTCATAAGGTTGGAGTCCTCTATCCATCGTGCCCCTTGCCCTTCAGGGTTCATAAACTGCAAAAGTCATTTAAGCGCTACATGGTCAGTGCGGATAAATTTCGGCCCGTAGAGATATTTATGAAAATGTTTTGTTGAATTTACAATGGCAAGTAGCTCCTTTCTTGTAGCACAATAATTTCTCTATGATTTTGTAAGTGCTTTGCTATAATATGCTACTGGCAATGCTTTACCATCCTCCTCCTGTGAAAGTACAGCACCGATACGTACATTACTGGCATCCGAGTCCAATATAAAAGTTCTTCCCAGCTTTGGATAGTGAAGTACAGTTACATTTATCCGACTTTCATTTTCCTGTAGGCTGATGTAGGCTCCTTCCTATATCTGCAAAACCTTTTACGAATCGCCTGTAGTAGGTAGCTAGACCAAGAAAACTCCTTAATTAATATCTGTCCTTTGGAACTGGTCAATTTTTGATAGCTGCTATCTTCTCTGGATCAGTTCTTACTCCTTGTGACTTAATTTTTAAATAAAGCACATTTATTCGTCCTGAGCTTCCGTTTCCCATCTCTCAGTCTTTGAAGTACGTCGCGTACCTAAGTTTGTCTTTTCAATTACTATTATGTCATTTAAGTAGATAAGACTAAAAACACATTACATGAGTCGTTCGAATGTGGGTGGAGCATTACATAATCTACATGACATAATTTTGAATAAGGCCAAAAAAGTGGCAAGCAGCGGAATGGAAGCGAATAAGTTGTAAATTGGTATAAACCTTTATTTGGGCATTCTAAAGAAAAAGTCTCATATAATCTGGTGTCTGCATCACCAGATATTCGCAAAAATCGGTTTTTTGCAATTATCTCGCTTTTTATGGAAAATACGTCATTCAAGGTCATTATGAAACTTATATTATCAAATTACCTACAATTTTCATTCGAAGCATTTTTTTGTATCTAAAACTGTTTTCGAGGTACAGTGCGGAGAGAGCAAGCGCGCATTCGTATACAGGCGTATATAGTGTATAACGCTATGTAAACGCGAGGGAAGAAATATAGTTAATTTTTTAAAGCTAATAATTGAATTAAAATTTTATTATTTATATTTTTTTTATTATTATTTATAAATTTTATCAATAAATTCATTTATTTATAACAAATATTTAAATATTATATTATGTAGAGATAAGAAATTTATATACAGGGTGTTTCATAATTGGTGCACCTAGCTCAAGGGTTTGATAGCTGAGGTGGAGACAAGCTAAAAATTATAAGGTGAAGGGGGGATAAGATGCGTCGTTTCGGCGGTAGGCGGGTTTAAGATTTTTAGTACTTCTTCCACTTTACACCCTGTAACTATCTTGATATACACCCTATCAAAGTGGGATTCATCTCAGATGATAGCAAACCGTCTAAGCTTTCCAATGAATGCCCAATCAGTCTTCCGTCGGAAGTAGTAGGACGTCAAAGTAAAAAAATTGAAAAAAAAATCCTAATTTTTACAAATTTTAACGATTTTCCCGCCAAAATGCATGATAACTATACAGTCTTATTACAAGATTTAGAAACCCCGGAATGTTACCTTTAATTTGACCTGCCTAAATGCAACCGTTTTTGAGATATTCCTGTTTCTATGATTCATACTTTCATTAATTTAGCTAATGACGATGGTAATCGCACCTATTATTATGCAATTCCACACAAACTTAGCCAAATTAATGAAAGTATGAATCATAGAAACAGGAATATCTCAAAAACGGTTGCATTTAGGCAGGTACATGTGCCTAGTCAAACTAAAGGTAACATTCCGGGGTTTCTAAATCTTGTAACAAAACTGTACTAAAAATCTTAACCCCCCCCCCCACCGCCGAAACGACGCGTCTTATCACCCCTTCACATCATAATTTTTTGCTTGTCTCCACCTCAGCTATCAAACCCTTGAGCTAGGTGCACCAATTATGAAACACCCAGTATATATGATAATGTTATATAAATGTTTATATTAAATACATCATAATTATATATTTTACGTAGAATACATTTTAAGTATAAGAATTTTAAAAATATACATTTTGTTTAAAACAGTGCAAGTGCTTGGGTAGCCAGATATATACTGACTATAATATTCTCAGAAAAAGGGATCCCTAATACAACTCTTATATAATAGTAAGTTATGGCAGGGGTCGGCAAATCTTGTGAGTGAGAAAGATGGAGCAACTCAAGTTTAGGCAGATGTTCTATTGTTAAAGTCGATTCGTTTTCAAGGTCCCATCAGCTATTCAATGCCTGGTTCACAGTCAAAACTTGTATCTCGGCAAAGACAGACATTTTATTCAATCTTAAACATTTAGAAAGTGCAAGTATTCCATACATAATGGCTGATTTGTGTTTTATATGCGATCAACCGCTTTCGGAAAGCGAAACAGTGAATGTTGTGCACGGCTTACAAACATTAAAAACTGCAAGTATATCTAGAAATGATGGACATATAGAATATATGAATACTGTGACTTCCGTGAATGTGCATATTGAGTGTCGTAAAGTCTATATTAGTAAACATTCTATTATAGCATCTAAGCGACGCCATGAAAACGAAGAACGCTCGACATCATCAGCTTGACTTCGTAAAAAGAGAACTAATGTTTTTGATTTTAAATCAATATGATTGTTTTCAGGCGAACCTGCCGATGAAGCAGCAGAGATGAGGAAAAAGGTAAAATATAAACGCACAATCAGTAGAGTGAGTACCATTAAATTCAAAGATAATGTCATCAAAAGAACAGATGAACGAGGCGATTTATTAGGCAAATTAGTGAAAGATCGCATAATTTTTGAACATGATTTATAGCTGCCGAAGCGAAATACCACAGTACTTGCCATTGAAATTTTCTTTGTCAAGTACCTTCTTTAGGTAAAATGCCTCGACAAGACGACAAAGTAATAGCAGCAATGAAAGAGATTTTTTCTAAGTATATTGAAAGTAATGAAGACTCACAATTCAAATTAAAATAGTTGAGAGATGTCCCTACGTAGTATGTACCAGATGATAAGACAATCATTTCATTAAGAGAAAAATATTTAACAGATATTATAATTGCTATAAAAATGGGATTGTTCACTATTATTTCTTTTCGCGATATGCAAGCAAATATTTTATCTAACAACGCATGAATTGCTTATTTATAAATAATAAATATTTGTTATAAATAAATGAATTTATTAATAAAATTTATAAATAATAACAATAACAATATAAATAATAATATTTTAATTGAATTATTAGCTTTAAATAATTAACTATGTAGTCGATTTTAATGTACTACATATCACTTTTCTTTGCATACGTATGCGGTCGATATATTTGTAATAATGTATTTGTTTACCTGTTCCTATAAATTGTATAAGTATATGTACAATACAGATGAAGAATCATCCTAATGAAGTGATGCAGTCTTCCTCGAAAAATGTGTGGCAACAAAAGAAATCTTTTAACAACACATCAATGAAGTGCTACAACTGTAATGAGCCGGGCCATGTAGCGGCGAGTTGTCCTAAACCACAAAGGGAGAGAGGAACATGTTTTACATGCTGAAAACATGGACACTTTGCGACAAATTGCAACCAACGACGAAATATCTCATCATTGGCATCTCGTCATTATTTTCAGCTTTTCAGCAGCTGTGATGTATTTCGAAGCAATACCCCTGACAAAATTTCAGCCGGAAATGGACCATCGGGGGGCAATAATTTTAAACCCCTAAATATTTCTAACGATTTCTATCAAACTTTTAGTTACTTATTCGTCAGCGAAACATCACCAGAAGTTGCAACAGAGTTTGGGGCTAAAAAAAAAAAAATACTGGACACAGGAAGTCCAATAAGCTTCATCCAGGAATGCTATGTTCCTCCCTATTTGATATCACTAGTGGAATCTACATTAACGATAGTCAACTTATAATTTTAGACAAGGTACAATGTGTCGTCTCTTTTGAGTGTAATAAAATATAATTAGATTTGTATGTGGTTAGGAATCAGTCAATGAAGTGTCCTGTAGTATTAGGCAGAAACTTTTTAGTGCATTTAAATTTAAAAATTATTTACGCAAATTGAAACGATCTGTGAAAAAATGCAATCAAGTAGCCATCCAAATATATAATAGACAAGTGTAGCATGTGTAGCGCCTTGAAAAATAGTTCCAGTTCAAGGTCTAGAAACCAGGTTGGAAATGTAATGCCCAATCTACAATGCATGGTTAAACCACGTCGTCAAAACGATATGGATTTTTGTGTTTGCTTCCCACTACTCTTGCATTTGAAAATTTATGCTTGGAAAAATGTCCCTTCTCTCTCATTCATTTGACGACATGAGCACGAGCTTATGTGTAGTAGTTAATCATCAAAAACGATATAGTAATACCTCAGGTGTATTCAGCATAATTTAGAACCATGTAGGGGAATTTAGAACAAACCAGTTGTAAACTGGAACTTGTACTTTCAGTCTTGAAAACAATATTTTATATTATTCGACTTGTCCCAAGCAATTTCTTAGTTTACTAAGTTTACTATATCATATTATAAATTATTGAGCCCAATTACTTCCTTTGATGTAATTCTGCAATGAAATCGAGGAAGCAATTCCATTTATGATAATTGACAGGTCAACAGCTGTTTAATTTGGCAGCTTACCACTACTTACATATTTCGTGTATTTATATGCATTCTTCAGCAAATGATATCGTTTTGACGACGTGGTTTAACCATGCATTGTAGATTGGGCATAATGGAACATATAAATTTTACATATCCCCAAGCAAGCCCGATAATTTTTGCTTAGTTGGAGAAGATATTGTACAAGTTAAAAAATGGTGAATCTCACTTGGAGGGCAAAATTATACTTAATACTGTACCATTTTTCACATTACTAATAGATTCAAAAAATTTCCCCATTAAATGGACGAATCAAATCCAAGTGGGATTTACAGTTACCTTTAGTCATAATCTACATATCACCTACAAAATAATGTGCTTAGAATTGAAAGATAAAAATTTTTTTTTTATTCCACTTACACAAAAATTATATGCTTAGAAATGAAAGATAAAAATTCTTTATTTTTATTCCACTTACACATGTTCCATATCAACTTAACATCAAAAATTACCGATAGCTTCCTCCCACCTAACAACTGTTTGATACTGAAGAGGACGATATCACTTACTACGAATGAGCAGTTGAACCAATTTGAATATGATCTGCGAAATAATAAAGAAATGCTTAACCAATTGGTAAGTATACTAAACAGTGATACTTGAATACCAACACTTAAATTGGCTTTTTTTGATTTTACAGAAACGACTAATTTTATGTCAGGGAGGAGAGGACTTACCAAATTTTATTAGATCCTCTATTAGGAAAATAGTATCCGACACCTTGGAAACGAATTATACGTGGAGAGGAATCGCGTCGAAGACAGCTATAGAAATCTATAGTTAGAGGAAATACTTTAGATGAGCAATGTTCACGTGTGAACAAACATTTCAAGCTGCAATAACAGTAACCCAATTTTTCGCAATAATTAACGTATTTCAAATGCATTTCCCCATAACACTATTGATTGTAAACAAGCAATCAAAGTTCGCTTTGCAGGTCACTTGACCAACAATTTCAATGAAATTGCTGAAATTTCTGATTGACACTTTTCGTCCGTTCGATGTTATGAGGAAATGCACTATTGAGAATAAGCGCTCTTTACTAAGTAATTCTTTGTATATAAGTATCCAGAGTTTTTAATAAACAGTCAGTGATTTTTTAACAACGATCAAGTCATCTTTTCAGCCTAGCTAACAAATCTTGTTCACCCCCATACCAGACTAACACGTATCCAAGCTTCCTTACCATAAAATTAACCTAACTCACACACTATTAACTTACGGTCATGGTCCTTCGAAGAGAGAAAATAAAAGCTATCACAGATTCAACACACTGTTGAATCTAGTAGCCATTCAACATAACCAGCGGAATTAATTCATTGACCACCATACAGTCTGTTTTTGATTGAATCTAGCGGAATTAATACATCGATCGCTATACAGTCAGCTAACGCAGATTTAACACACTGTTAAGTCTAGCTGTTCCACTTAACCAGCAGAATCAATTCTTCGTTCATACTTCACGAAGCTATCACAGATTTGACTCACTGTTAAATCTAGCTGTTCTGTACAAGCAGCATCAACTGTAGAAAGCATTCTATGAGCATTATTGCTTCAAACGCCAACATAGACTTAACACATTGTTAAATCTAGCTGTTTCATATAAGCAAGTCATCAGTACGAAACAAAACACCAGCGAAAATAATTCATAGCATCATCGTTCAATCAGCTGACACAGATTTAACACACTGTTAAATCTAGCTGTTCGTTGAAAACAATTAGTAATTGAGTCTCACCATCGACATTATCTAAAGAGTATAAAAAACACATATGCTCATGATGATTGAGGAAGACATTTGAAGACAAAAATTTCTGCCAGAGGTGATCGCTCGCTTATTGAAGAATTTCAAGAAGGACTGTGCCGAAAGAAAAATTCCAGAAAACATAAAGAAAAGGCTCACAGATTTAGAATCATTATGGGCGGATGTTACAAACCTTCACGTACATATAGAAGCAAAGATAACACCATACCACACTGATAAGCTTTACGACAAAACTTTCGAAGTCTATAAAACCGCCGTAGAGCTATTTCACAATATCCACTGGGAGATCAACTTGTTGGCGCTTTCACTCCTTTGACTCGCCTGCTACTTCTAAGAGTACCTTTGTCATACCACCATCGAAAACCACTACAACAAGCTCTAACTTACCAACATCCATTCCCATCACAGCTGCATCAAATATTAATAACTTCTCACAATCGACGACATTACACGGCCGTGAATTGCCATTTACCAGTACAAGTGTACAGCCAGTTACGGCCACCTCATGGAGTTTTCCTATCCAGCAGCACCAAGTCATGCCTCAGGTTTGGAATTATCCGCATCAGGAGGCTAACAGATTATTCAACCTCCCCAAGCTTCCACCAGTAAAAATACCCAAGTTCAGTGGGTGGTGGGGAGTTGAAGTCTTTCATTCATATTTTTTCCAACGTTATTGATAGAAATCCTTATATCCGTAACGTGGAAAAAATGCAATATCTCCTATACCACTTAGACGGAGATGTCAACAGAATCAGAACTCATCTACAACTATCAGACTCGAACTATGAATCAGCATTAAGGCTGATTAAAGGACGATTTAACAATAATAGAAAACTAATTACGGATTATGTCAACTATTCAGATTACCAGGCTAAATTCAAGAAATTATCTTTTCTTCGAAGTTAAAAAGCTGGTATGAACGTAGCGGAACTGGAAAGGAATGCAGGTCCAGTACAAAAAATGTGTGCGTTCACTTCCCCTCTGTTTTATTGCGTTAAAGTTAGTTACTACAAATCTAAAACTGTGATAATTCAATTTATGCACTAAATTACGTTATATGGTATGTGGTAGCATCCACAAAATTATTTACAAAGGGAATTCAATTTATTTATTGTTTCTACAAATGACTACAAAAAATTCAAATTAAACAATTCATACTGCAAAATTAGCTCTAATCTACTTATAATTTCGCTATTTGCAGTTCAAGCAAATCTTATTCACGAAGTTTTGTGTTACTCGCTGATTGCACACAATTTATTGTTCCTGAAGACAAAAAAATTCCATATTTTTGCCCATCAATGAGTTGCAATGACATATTGAGCCCCGATACCCTTATTGGTATGTTGTGGCTCGATGTCAATCTAAAAGAAAATTCGAAGTAATTTAGAAAAATTTAACTTTCACCTTGATGTAATTAGCACTTCCACAAGACCTGAAGTTGATCACCACAAAAACTGATAAAAAGTGCTGCCACGTGTATTCGCAAACGGAATGTGTCCGCAGGCAAAGAAGAAATACCAAAGTCTGGAATTGGTGATGTCCAAAAGAATTGAAAGCCAAAAAAAACTCGGAGTCACTTATTAGTTCTTCACTGGTCGAAATAACAAACTAAAATGCGATTGATGCTTAGTCGCAGCACTCCTTTATAGCCAGATCCGCCATGTTGGTTTTATGTTCCACTACGAATTTTTGTGACAAAATGCTGAAATTCATGACCTTGGGGAATGAACCTTGTAGATTTCCACTGAAATTTGCGTGAGGCATTCCACTTTAGATCGTTTTGTAATTTCAATTAATTTTTTTCTGGCAGAGATATCGCACCAATTCAATTTTAAATATCGCTTAAGCAAACTGCCTCTGGTAGTATTTATGGCTTTTTCGTGATATGGAACTTGATCACCACCGATCTCTTTCTTGCTCTTTCTCTCTTTCCTTCTTATTGGATATATGATAAAATATTAATTATCTAATATCTTTTTTTGTCACACTTGGACTAGCCGCTTGGCTAACAGAGAGCTTCATAACTCCTACCTGCCAAGCACACTGTCATACAGCGCTTTACGAAGAACTTAGACCGTACAGCAGAAAACTCCTACGCTCTTTTTCTATCGATAGATTTGAGTAACAAAAGAACAAGTTTTCCACACTTACTCAATTTCTTATAAATTGAGAATTGTGGGTTATATAAAGTATCAATTATGTTAATTTCACACAATAAATTGCTACTATGTATTAGCAATTTAAAGTACCCACTGACACCTTTGACGTGATTTGTGAGTGTTGAAGGAAGTAAATTGCTTTAATACATTTGTTTCTAGAATTAATCATCTTCTCGGCGGCAGCTGGCAACAGGTGATTTGCTTAAGACTTCTACCTGAGCTGTTCACGGCAACATTATTAATTGTAGAAACTGAGTCACATAATGTGTGAGGTGATGTTTAGTTAAAAAAATTACGCAATTAATTTGTCTTTTTCTTTTCTTTTTTTATTCAGGTGAATTACAGGGAATCTTTTTGTTTCTCCCTTTTATCTATCGGCGTGGGACGGAATCACTTGACGCCTTTCCCAGGTCTAGGTAGGGAGGTATGCATGATTCGCCTTGATACATACGGATTTTAATTGGCATTTTTTCTTTACAGGTGCGGTTGAACACAACACTATTATTGATGCCAAGAAAAAACAGAACACAGGGCACAAGAGGACATGATAAGATCATATGATCTCATAAACAATACTTAGGAGCCCGGAGTGGGGTCCTATGATTGTGTGTATTGCAACCGAGAAACTGGACACTGAAAGCTTACGAATATTTGAAGGCCTTTCAGATCCAAGAGAAATGGCATCTGTGGATGAGCTATTAAAATTCTTGGACAAACGTCACCAGGTTCTGGATTGCATAAAGAGCATCATCACAAACCTATGCCTCACAGGAACAAATCTTTTCACACCACTATAAATTCACCTTGCCTAGTCTGCAACAAAGGCCACAACATCTATCACTGTGAAGAGTTCAAGCAAATGAGTTTGGATGATAGCTATGCATTCATTAGAAAAATGAAGCTCTGCCTCAACTGCCCCGCTCACAGCAAGTCAGATAAATGCAAAACCTGCGTATTTTGCAAGAAAAGCCTTCACAGCTTGCTGCACAGAAACCTCGACATGGCTATTATCAATGTGAAAAGCGCAGTGGGCCTATAGCCAAAGAAAACAGAGGTACAAAATCTTGATAAAACGATCAAAAGCACCGTGACTTGTACATAGATTCCTTACGTATTACTACCAACTGCTGTACCTAGTAAAAAAAAAATTTTTTTTTTGACAGATTGAGTCTTTTAGAGCATTAATCGACCCCGGCTGATAAGTCTCTCTAATCACTCAAGAAGCAGTTCAGATACTAAAGCTGCAGAAGCAGCGATTCAAGGCTACCGAGTTGGGGAGGCCGAATCAGCTAAATCATCTAGCAAGGTCAATATCAAGCTCCAGCTTCGCCATCAACATAACACATACCTCTCTATCACTTGTGCTCTCCAAGCTCAATTCCCATCTTCCTGAATCTCAGATAATAGGAATAGACATCAGCAAATACGGAAATATTACTTTGGCTGATCCAAGTTTCGACCGACCAGGTCCCATAGATCTATTCCTTGGAGTTGATGTTTATGCCAACATAATTCTAGAAGGCATCAAAAAAGAGCAGCCTGCTGCCCAAAACACAAAGTTGGGATGGATTATTTTTGGTAATATACCAAACCTCAATAGAGAAACAACCAAACCTCAATTTAGAAACAACCAAGCTCTACAGCTTCCTCTCTCTCGCAGAAATGGACGAAAAACTCGATAAATTCTGGGAAATTAAAAACACTGCCACACCAAACCATATTGATGACAAGTGCGACTTACATTATTAAGAAACGCACACTTGAGATCAAGAAGGAAGATACATTGTTCGTCCATCAGAAATTGGGACAGTTAGGAGACTCAAGAAAGAAAGCATTGGTAAGACTTCTTCAAAATGAAAAAAAGTTAAATAAAAATTTTACTGACATGACAAAATACAACTTTTTGGCCTGTAAGACCGTTCAAAGGAGAAGTTGCGAGCGTTTATTATCTGCCTCATTACGCTGTGTTCAAGAAAAACAGTACCTACCACAACTAAATTGCGTGTGGTATTTTATGGCTCAACTAACAGATTCTGGTCTAAGCTTGAATGACTGGCCTTGAAAGCAGGCCAAAGCTTCAGCAAGATCTCGCAAAAATATTCTTACGATGGCGAAGATATAGGTACGTTTACACTGCTGACATCGATAAAATGTTCATCGCCCATATTATGTCCCCACTCGCATAATTTGTAATGAGTTCACACTCATTATCCATATTATGTCCACACTCATCCAAATCTATGCATTTACATGCTATACTATATGCGTATTGCGCGTATTACGTATTTTCGCATAATGCCACTTTCATCTATAAATATTCTACATTTTCACATAAAGACTACAAATTCTCACAGTCATAAACAAATATTTCTTTCATAATATCTTTCTTAACCATCAATCGCCGCCGGTATACTTCTAGGCCATTACGGCTATATAATTTGGGAAATCCCCATGACAGCATAAAAACTCCCAAATTACATGGAATTTGCGCACGATATTCTCGTCATACATCCTATGTACTGACCTACCCAAACCGGCAAGCCAAATTATTTCACGCACCCATGCAGTAGCATCAGTGTACATATGTACAATATGTTTCGCGTAAGCAACCGCAGTAGCGCTTGCTGTACATATGTTGGGAAATACGACTGCTCATCTTCTGAACAGCACCAGTGGCTCGATATATGTATATGTACGGAAGTAACAAAGAGCATTGCGCACGGAAACAAAATAATTTATTATGACACTTACCTAATGAGTCGTGACACCATAAAATTTTCAAAAGGTGTCACAACTCTAGGAAAAAGTAATTTAATTGTTTATGATTATGCAGACCCTTAGGGAATTATGCCAATTTTTCTTCTACTTCCCAACCTTGGTGTTGCTTCCTAAGATTACCTCACCCCTAAGTAAGGCGCTGCTAGTATATATTAATAAGCGCGTATAAATGCGGGGCTAGCAAACTTCTCCTCACGAAGAAAGTACATCGCGGTCTTTACGACTCAAAAAAGTCAAGGCATAACAGAACACAACTCCAGCCTCGTACCTGGCCGTTAAAACGTTAAAGCAACTTGTCGAAGATGAAGGCTCCCAGCAAAGTAATTCAAAAACAAGTTAAGAAGCAGGCAAGATTTCCGAGTGTTTTACATTTAAAATACAAGCGGCAAGAAAAGGAAGAAAGAAAGAAAAAAAAATCAAAAAAAAATCAAACTCTCTTTAAAACTTTTATGAATAAAGATAAAAAATGTGACAGCGCAAACTGCATGCAACGAAACAGAATGACCAAATGTTTCACTTTCGTAAATAAATGAGAAGGGCCGGACAGGAGTTTTCAGGTTTTACTCTCATAAAATCTTCCCGCACTCTTTTGAAAACCGGTTTTCTCAAAATATTGACGATGTTTGGTCACATGTTGTTGCTGTAAATGGACACATGTTGCTGTATTCCTATGATATTTCAATAGCACGTGTTTCAGTTTACATTCGTTTTGCTATGAAGAGATTAATGTCGATTTCCATTGATATTTTAAGAAAAGTGCACGTCAATTAATGAAAAACAAGTTCAATGGAACAACTTTTGACGCGATGAGAATGTAATAGTAGCTCATATCCGTGTAATTTGTCAGATTGCAATTTTCTGGGAACAATAATATCACGAATAACGTAAAAATTATGAAAATTGTAATTTAAAAGATTTTGGCGTGATTGCGGATGAATTTGGTAGAGCAGTAGTTGAAGATTTATATGTGGTGCTCAATGACATTCAGTTGTGACATTTCTCAGATAGATGTGTGCGTATTCCGGTGTAACACCGCCGATTATTCGAGTGTAGCACCACAGGCGTTTTGACGTACACCATTTCTAGCAGTGCAGGTCAATGGAACAATTTTGGTGTAACACTACAAGAAAAGTGTAACACTTCTGCTAGAAAACGTGATCAATGGAAATCGGTATAAGTGGGAGAACTCATGCTGGATTCTCTGATATTTTCGGGAAAAATGAGAATTTTATTTGAGAGGAACTTTACATCTCCTTTCAGCATCTGGGCCAAAGCGAAATTTATCTTTTTCTTAAAAATGGGAGGTAGTGTGACCCGAAGTACATTATTATGCATAGTTTGATAGGATTTTGAGGAATTCAATAAGATTTTGTCGTTCGGGTAATCCTACGTTCTCTCGACTTTTGTTTCTAACTCGTTGTCTCAGTTGCACTATAATAGTGCATAGCCAAGTTCTTTGCCCCCATTAATGCAAAAGACGAACTTATATTAAATTACTTGTTTTCCAATTTTGCTCTACTGCTTCTTAGCTTGTCGTTAAGTTAACTTTGCTCCCAGTTCCCAATTGGTAAAATAGTCCTCATCAATGATTTCTACGTCGACGACATGTTGACGGGAGCAGACTATAAGGAAGAAGCTCGGATGGGGCAAAACGAGATAATAGCACTTTTAAGTAAAGGCAAATTGAAGTGAAGATTTACTCAGAGACATACCTGAAGTTATACGAGAAAAGGGTATACTAGAAATAAAAGAATTCGACAACTTAGGCTCATAACTAATAAAAAAACAGCTCCTTTCGAAAATCTCCACAATATTCGATCCTCTGGGGTGGCTGGCACCGGTAACTTTTGGAGCTAAAGTCATAATGCCACTTTGGAAAACTGGTACAGAATGGGATGAACAAGTGCCTCCTGAAATAATAAGTGCTTAAAAAAGAGTTGATTGAGCTAGAGAAAATAAGGATTCCAAGATGGATAAATCATAGAGCGAATGGCGAAATTCAATTACATGGTTTCTGTAATGCATCAGAGAAAGGCTACACAGCAGTTATTTATTCTAGAAAAACCGATTCATTTAGAAAGATTCATACAGCTCTATTAACTTCTTAAACTAAGGTGGTCCCGCTCAAACAGAAGGTTACGCTCCCACGACTGGAAATCTGTGGCGCACTTCTATTAGTACAGCTGCTCAAGGCAACACTTGACACCTTAGAACTACCCGCGTCCAAAACAACAGCGTGGTGGGATTCGAAGATAGCACTGGATTACAAAAAAATTATGCCCAAGGGATATATGGAGGCACATATCATCTAAAGATCTAGCAGATGCTGCATCTAGAGGGATTAATCCTTCTAAAATCCTATTACACAATATATGGTGGAAGGGACCGTCATGGCTATCACATGGACGTCAAGCATGGCCCATAAACAAACTGAATATAATAACTGAAGAAGAGCCCAAGAAATCAATAGTACAGTGTCCGAAGTTCCCATAAAAACACCAACGTTTTCACAGAGAAATTATACTTTTATTAAATTTGTAAAAGGGCAGGTAAAGTGATTTATTTATTACAACATAATTTTTTTATGTTACATCGTTTTTTTATATTTTCTTCAGTTTTTATCATGCCACGTGAAAAAGTTTTGTCAATGGAAAATCGCTCGATAACGGTTATTCATAACTTTTTGGGATTAGGTGAGAAATATGGAAGCTTTGCCAGTCATGATCGACATACAAAATTGACATCACGACAAAAAAGTTTGATTTTCTGCGAAATTCGTAAACAGAAACTCTTTGCTTCCCAAATTGTAAAAAGCCTGGGCTTGTCAGTTACAGCTCGACGTGTGCAGCAAATTCTAAAAGCAGACGATAATATGGTTTTCAAAAAAGCTGCAAAAAAATCCCCTCCCCCGCATCACACAGGAAGCCAGATTAAAATTTACTAAGATGCATATGAGTTAGACCATTGAATAAAATAAAATAATCTTTAGTGATGAGAAGAAATTTAACCTTGATGGTCCTGATGGTTTCTCGCATTACCGGCATGATAAAGAGACTGCAGGAAGAGGTAAAAATGAGCAGAAATTTTGGCGGAGGCAGTGTGATGATCTGGGGTGGATTTTGTGCTAACGGCAAAACAGAAATTGCTTGGGTACCACCAAGAATGAATGCTGAAATCTCTAGAGAAATGTTAGAAGTAATGATGGTGGAAAATGCGGAGCAATTGTGTGGGGAAAATTTTGTATTTCAGTAGGATAATGCTGCTATTCATTCAGCCTGCGGCTTTGAACAATACTGTTTTGAACTGGCGTGCAAGAAGTCCTGACTTAAACCCCATAGAAAACTTATGGGGAATTATTGCCAGGCATGTTTACGGGAATGGAAAGCATTACGACACCGTTCTGGAATTGAAAAATGCCATTAAATCAGCTTGGGCCTCAATGTCAACAGAGGCATTGAAAAAGCTCATAAATTCAATACCTAGCCGAATTTATGAGATCATTAATAGAAATGGAGGCGTCACACATTTAGCATTCCATATTCTTATGACTTATTTAATATTTTATTTATTTTGAAAATTCTTATGTCGTGTTTTTATGGGAATTTTGCTCCTAATTTGTTCATTTTTTTGTTTTGAAGCTGTTATTTCTAGATTACCGTAATCTTAAGATTAATTTGAATTCAAATAAATGAAATAAAACATTTTCTATTGAATTATATACTTCTCGTAATTTTTTTCCAAACCTATATCAAAAATACTAGTAAACATTCACTGTTTTTATGTGAATTTCGCTCACTGTATCACTGAACGTCAAGGCCTCCGTTGATTCTACAGATATTCTAATCTGTTCAAACTACACAAAGCAGATTAGGATAATTGCATACTGTAGAAGGTTTTTACATAACTGCAGGATTCCAAAAATACGTAGAAGGATGGACTTCTTAACATCCAATGAGCTCCTAGAGGATAGAAATTCTATAATCAGGATGGTACAGTAAGAAATATTTAACGAAGAAGTAGAGACCCTATCAAAGCGTAGAGCATTAAAAAGATCTAACAAGGTTCTTTCACTTCATCCGTTTCTAGACTCAAGAGGTATCTTGTGCGTAGGTGGGAGAATACAAAACTCGAGCTTACCGACAGAGACCAAGCATCAAATGCTCCTGCCACAAAAGCACCACCTAACTATCCTAATCATCACAGTGCGCACCGTCAGACTCTTCACGGAGGAACACAGCTACATTAGAACTCAGTTCTGGATTAAAAATGCAAAGAGCATTGTACAATCTAGAAATCAAAGATGAATAAGTTGTATCAGCCATAAGCAAACCTGCTCACAGCAATTAACGGGAAATTAACCGGCAATAGGCATAACACCATCGCCACCCTTCTCGCATTGTGGAATCGCTTATCCAGGCCCTTTCATCAAAAAACTTCAAAAGGAAGGGGCACTAAGCCAATAAAAGGCTGCATAGCACTCTATGTTGATATGATCACAAAAGCTATACATTTAAATCTCGATGGTGATCTTATCACTTACTCCTTTTTAGATTCCTATAAGAAATTCGTTGCCCGCCGGGGAAATTGCAAACACATTTTTAGTGATATTGCAACCAATTTCGTCGGAGCCAAGAACCAGATGAATAAAGACTTGCAAGAAGCAATAAAAAGATCAGCGAAAACAGCGGCTGAAATAATAGCCAACGACGGCGCAGACTGGAAATTCATACCTCCAACTAGTCCCCATATCGGAAGCTTATGGGAAGCTGGAGTGAAGTCAGTCAAACGTATTTTGGACGATACTCTCTTGACTTACGAAGAATTCACAACGGTACTGAATCAAGTGGAAGCATCCGTAGATTCAAGACCAATTTGTCAGCAATCTAGCGATCCCACGGATTTCGAGCCTTTAACTCCTTGCCATTTTCTTGTTGGACGTCCGTTATTAGCCCCTCCTGAACCCGACTGCAGCGATAAAAACGTATATCAAAGATGGAAATTAGTCGTAAAAATGCAACAAGATAACTGGAAGGGTGATCAATGGAGTATATCTCACAACTACAGCAATGCATAACTGGACAACGAAAAAAAAAATCCCTCACAAGGTGAACTGGTCCTAATAAAAAGTGATAACTTACCTCCGCCCTTACTTGGGCGTCGAAAATTGTTCAGGCAGTACTAATGATGTTATACTGGCTAACGATAGCTCTCGCTAAGGATTACGAAATATTCCAACCGAAATCTGGACTTTACGTGGAAGATCTAGGATACGCACAAATCAAACGAGGAAATCTTCGCCTACAAATAACGTTTCCAATAAACGAAGCTTGAAGATCAAAGGCCAGTCAATAATGCTTGAACACAAATTCAAAGCATGTGCGAAGAAAGCAAAATACTTACACACATGACACATTGTGATTTACTTTTCAAGCACATGTCGCTGAAAAGAGACAAGTTGCTTCCAAACATTGACGATGTGTGGGAAATGTTTCAGTATAAGAGCAGACATAGAAGATCTGTTTTAGGAAAAATCCTCACTAATGTGTTTGGGGTTAATGATGAAGTCTATAGGGATATAGAAACATTACATCACAATCAACAAGATCTGCTGCAAATTACAAACCAACCAGCGCTATTACGATAAGCTGAAGCAATTCGACTCTTGTCTATTACAAGTCGTCTCCTCTATTAATGAGATGAAAGGATGATACCCCAGGCAGTTCATAATAGAATTAGCATGAAGTATATCCACTTACGTCAGCGCTCAAGATTAAGAGTATGTATATTAGCGAGTAGACGTGCTTCATATCGGCTCCGGTGTTATGATAATTGTTATTATTATTTTCCTTAAAATATTACCGAGGCAATTTGTTGGCCGCGAGCTGTTTTTCTATTCTGGCTTCCTTTTAATTTATTTGATCCGCATAGTATTTTTGCTAAAAATTTTGCATTTCTCTGACTGTGCATTCAAGTTTCTTTTGGTGCAATTGTAACTGTGCTCCGCTATCATTGTGTTTGTGAGACGTTACTGTGCAAACTGACGTCATGGCGGGGAAAAATCTAAGGAAAGAGAAAATTCCGTCAACCTCTAACTCGGAAGAGTGCGAACAGGTCGTTACACGCAGTCTGGCAAAGACATTGACTGATGATCCGGGGTCCATAGGTGCTGTTTTGGAAAGGTTATTGGAGTCATTAGAGTCTCGCATCTCAAATAAATGGATCTTCTCTTAAAGCAAGTGGAGGACCGTCTATCGAAAAAGATCGACGGTGCCATTAGTTCCTTCAGAAGTAAGCTTGACTCCTATAATAATACTATAAGTGAACTTCAACGCAACCAGGATCTACTTCAATCACAAATTCTCGACCTCCATCGCACTCAGCGCTTTAGTGATGCAATTGTTAGGAGAATACCGATCCAGAGTAATGAGAATGCTAACGACGTGGTTGAGAACATCGCTGCTGTTATTAAACACTCTTTGACACCGTACATGGAAGCTTTTCGTATCAAGCCTAATTCTCCAGGGAAAAGTACACCAATTGTTATCCGTTTCTCTTGTGTTGCTGAACAGAAAGCTTTTCTGACTGCTTTTCGTAGGCAGCGGGGCTTAAAACTATCTGATTTGGAGGGCTTCTCTTCAGTCGGCCCAGTATATATATCTGAAAGCTTGATCCCGCATTACAACTCAATTCTGCAAGAGGCATTAAATTTGCGTAAACAGGGGAAGTTATGCTCTGCCAGTACTCGAAATGGTTTCGTCTATGTAAAGTGCAAAAGAGGAAGTATCGATAAGAGAATTACCAGTCATTTGCTGTATTCTAGCGTAATTTCAAATTCTAGCCTAGTATTTTTGAATTTTTTCTTGAAATTTTCTTCTTTTCACCTTTAGTATTTTATCATAAGATTTTCTTTAAACATATATATTAATTCTAGCAATTTAGCTCATCATCAATAGTTTCTTGGTCTTCTGACATTTTTCATGTATTTTTTCATTATTTACAATAGATTTCTTCTTTTTCTTATAATGAATAATCACTTAAATAGTTATTTTAGTATGACTTGTGGCAGCTTTGTACAATTGCTTCATTGTACTTTTTATTTTCTTTGTACAGAATTCGACACAACCTATTTTTCTATGTTTATTTTCTTTTTCACTGATGAAGGTGTGCTCATTTATGGGGTCGATTAATGGTTTGTGTGAGTTGGACAGGGTAAGATCTGTATTAAATATTCTTTGTGGACATTCTCCTGGATTAACGTGTGTACCATTCATTAATGCTAGAAGCCTACGGAATAAGATGGATGAATTTTTTCAGATTTTTGGCGATTCTAATATTCATGCTGTCCTTGTTAGCGAGTCATGGCTGCATGATATAAATTTTATGACCTATAATCTCTTCCCGGAAGGTGTGAATCTTAATAAGACTTTCTGCTATCGTAATTTCAAATATCTTGACTATCCTAATCTGATTAATGAGTGTATGTCACTAGCATGGAATGATATTTTGCTTCTTCCATCGGCCGAGGAGCAACTGTGGAAATTTAATGAGATGGTTTCTTATTTATATAATAAGCATGTTCCACTTACAGTTAAACGGATCCGTCCTTTAAGCAAACCGTGGTTTTCTGATGGAATCCGCTCTCTTATTGTAGAAAGAGAGTTCTTACATAAACAGTGGAAACGGGTGAATACTCATTACACGCGCACACTCTATAAACAAGCTCGTAACAAGGTCACTTCTGCAATTAGGGGAGCTAAGCGTGAGTATTTTTCTTCTCAATTCGATCCACGCTTACCTTCCAAAGCCTTGTGGGGAAACTTGAAGCGAGCTTCCATTTATTCTGATGTCAACCCTGAGTGTCCTTTTGATTCTGAGGAACTTAACGGCACTTTACTTCAGGTCCATCCATCAAATTTACTAACTCTACAACAACCTAGCATGTCCTTTCTTACTTTACGTGAACAAAGTGTTAATTGTTTCTCTTTCCGGTGTGTGGAGAATGATGAACTGTTTAAATCGATATACTCTATCAAGTCCCATGTACTGGTTTTGATGAAATAAATCCTCGTTTTCTCAAGATCTTATTGCCTTACATTTTTCCGTACGTTCGGCACATCATGAACACTTGTCTAACTACATCTCAATTCCCAGACGTATGGAAAATAGCTAATGTTATTCCTATTGCTAAAAAAATGTCTGCCACTGAGCTGGCACACTACCGGCCAATAAGCATTCTCAGTTTACTTTCCAAAGTCTTGGAAATGCTTATGCGAGCCCAGATAGAAAATTATGTAACATGTAATGATCTCCTGGCGAAATATCGGCTTTAGATGAGGGAGATCTTGGTGTGATGGTTTTGTTAGACTTCTCAAGGGCATTTGATTGTGTTGTACATGAAAAACGGCTGCGTAAGTTTATGCAAAACTTTTATTTCTCCTCCTCTGCTGTTAAAATGATATCCAATTTTCTCTCAAATAGGTCGCAACAGGTGGTCATAAAAGGAGTTCCGTCTTCTCGAATGCATTTAACATGTGGAGTTCCTCAAAGTCCAGTCTTAGGACCTCTTCTCTTTAGTCTCTACATTAACGATTTATGTGATGTCGTGCATGATGTTCAATTGCACCTGTATGCAGATGATGTACAGTTGTACTTATGTAGACCTCGTGGACTGATTGAGGACTGAGAATAAACGATGATCTCTCAGAAATTTAGGTGGGCAATTGATAATCAACTGCTTCTTAACCCCAATAAATCGCAATGTATAACCCTCTCTAATTATGATCTTAATATTGAGGATCTTCCCCCAATTTTGCTTAATAAAGTGGAACTTTCTTATGTAAACTGCATAATCAATCTGGGAGTGAAAATTAATAATCGTTTGAGGTGCTGTGATTTTCTGCAGTCCCTGAGAGGGCGTAAGCTTCTAGTTCCACGTTTCAATTCATCCATCCTTGAGGGATCTTACTTTGTCCAGGTTACACGCCTTTGGAATTCCCTACCCCCCATGCACAGAGTGTTACTTCTATCAGTGAATTTAAGTAACTTATAATGTAATTGTATTTCACTAATTACTATAGCTGATTGTGTCGAACTCTTTTCTTCTTATCTTTCCACTTTGTTTTCCTTTTCTTTTCTTTCCCTTTCTATTTTTAACTATTTTTTCTAATATATTGTAAGTATTACGTTACTGGTGGGGGGGGGGGGCTTGGGGGGAGGGTATGTGGAACAATTTTTTGATCAGCTTACCTCAAGGAATCGCGGAAGGTATCTTGATCAGAATCACCCAGTATATACAAATTCTACAGAAGAAGAAGAAAGAAAAAAGGGGGGAGGGGGTTTTGCTTCTATTTACAACCTTTATAACAACAATAATATAATTAATTCGTTCAAATTCATATGAGAACTGTGTAAAGTATAAAATTTGCATTTGTGAAGTTAAAGTTAGTATTGTGTTTAGTAAAATATTTTTTTAGAGATAAAGCCGCAGACACACAGCGGTATAAATTACCAAATAAATAGCAGAAATCTAGTTTTCCGCCCGGCATGCATGAAAATATTAATCTGTGAAAATTGTATACCACTGTATGTTATTATAATGATGAAACCAGTATTGTAAAGCTAACTAAATTTCCGTTATTTTAAATTAACAAATTATGCCGCTTTGCATTTAGGGTACAGGACTAGGGGTAAAGCTGTATCGAAGAATTTAATGATATGAAATGTAGTCATTGAAACAGATACAAAATTCCCACCAAATGGAACCTCTGCATAAGGATAATATCTATTGTATCTACGATTTTGAATCAATTGTTAATCAGCGCTCCTTGATTTACTTCCGAAACAGACGTATGCCATCAGAAGTTTTGCAATGCCAGCGACTTCACTATAAATACTATTTTACAGAAGAATTTTATCCACGCCGTAGACCGCGTTAATAAGCGAGAGAAGAAACTGAACAGTAATTGTAATAATATCTAATATATCTATCTAAAAAATTTCATCCCACTAATTCATATTAAAAAAATTGAAATAAAATTAATATATACCTGCTTTAAAAAAGTATTCTTTATTCTCTTACCACAAATTTCAAAGGTTTTTTTTTTGTACGATTTGCCTTGACGATGAGAAAGGGAATCATCTTGAAGAAACGAATGCGTTTCTTATACACGATATGAGAGTAACTCGCCAGGAAGGAATGTTGGCAAATTACTGTAACGTATCTTCTTTGTATCGCGTAGAAGAAACGCGTTCGTTCCTTCAAGATGTTTTCCCTTCTGGGTAACAGTTTCTCCCGTTGGAACTTAAGAATGCAACACGAATATGATTCTCATCCACGAGATATTTTATCGTCAAGATAATAAGCAAGCGAATCATCTTGAAGAAACGAATGCATTTCTTATACACGATATAAAAATAACTCGCCTGGGAGGAACGTTGGCAAATTGCTATAACGTTTCTTCTTCCTATCGGTGAGAAGAAACGAACTTGTTTCTTCAAATTTTTTTCCTTCGGGGTAACAGTTTCTCCTGTTGGAATATGATTATCGTCCAGATAATAAGAAAGTGAATCTTCTGCGTTTCGCCATGTTTGCTGGGATAGGAGAGAAACTGGTCATTAATATTTATAACACATTTGTATACATACATGATGCGTATAAATAGCAAAATGAGCGAAATAATTTTTTTAGAAAATTGCCCAAATATTTCCCATGCGCGAAAAATTATCAACTGGCTTGAAATGTACTCTATATTGAGCCAGCTGTTTAGCTATTGTTTATCTGTCTCTCTCGCGCCTTCTTTCACTTTCATATGCCCTGGACATCACAACTGCAGCATGATCTTTGCTTTATGGAGCTGGAATCGACGATTCCATGTAAGTTAAAAACAATTTTTTTTCTTTTGCTTTATTACTACTTATAACTGTAATCGTTTTTTTTTTTTCTAAAAACACTATTTTTGAAGTCGGTGGCCACAATTTCTCAAAAACTAATATACCGACCGATCCGTGCACTTCTTCAAAATAGGATTGACTAGTGACTGAACGAACGATTTTTTTTCAATTACTACTATTTTACAAGACTATACATAGTGTAAAATGTACCAAAAGTTGTACTTTTTTCGCATACAACTCTGCCAAAAATTCAAATTTCAATTTCTTTTTAAATCCTTCGTTCAGTCAGTCTACTAACAGAAAAAAAATGTTTTTTTAATTTCTGATTAGCTTATCCTGACCACCGCGAGGACACTTTTTTTTTAGTGGTCTCCGGAAACCAGGTCCCACCGGCTGAATTTTCAAAATTTTTGAATGAAAATTTTATAAGCTATTCGTTAAATGTTGCTCTTTTATATGCTTAAACTTTTGAATAAAATTTGTACCTCGTGGTAATTTCATGAATGACCCTTTAAATAGGAAATAGTTTAGACTCATTCTTAGCGAACGACGACACGAAGAAGAGAGTCACGCCAAGAGTATAAAGTAGCCACATATGTGCGTGTTCAAAATCATGTGCAATGACAAGAATGACATTGCACAGGGTTATGAACAATCATATGATCGGGAAACATACAAAAATTGAAATAGGGTTCAGCTAGAAAATAAAAATCTGACGTATAGTAATAGAATAGTTTCAACATTGTACACTGAAGATGTACACAATCAAGCAAACTGAACGTTTGCTAGCGTAGAAAACTTCTGATGAGCTCCGTGGCTGGAGCGAAACTGGTTAAGTAAAGCCAAATAGTGGCCTACACGGCCATTTCCTCTTAATTAAACTCCAATTTTTTTTTGTTAAACCATAGTATCTCACAACATAATAAAAATTCGTATCAAGACCTAACGAGTTGGCCTGCTACGCAGGCCAACAACTCCCTATAAGGATGGCAGCAAGACCCTAACAAAACTAACAAACTAAACAGGACATGTAACTGCATGAAACACAACACATAAAAACACAAAGACATCATCTACACCACTTAATGGAAGGTTTTTCTAGTACCTCACTTAAGCACTACTGTGGCTAAACTAAGTGAGTTACGGCGCTGGACAAGTGGTGCCCCACCTGCCGTACAACGTTTCGTCATGCTGCTCCACGAAAGCTTCATGGACACAGATGACATAAAGACCAGCACTTGCATTTTTTTGCAAAATTTAATTATTTAAAAAAAAATTGAGAAAATATACTTTTTTTTAGTAAAACTGTCAAGTACAAACAAGTCCAGGTACCGTCGCACATATCAGCTTTTCAGTACCTTATAAGTACCTAAATACGTACGTAATACCGCCAAGTATATACTTAAGTTCTTCTCAGTTATTTAAGTACGCTTTCTAAGAATAGAGGTTCAAGATCCCATTTAGGAAATATCATAAGATATGTTAGAAAAAGATATGAAAGGAAACAGAGTCCTATAAGCTATTGCTGTTAATTTCTAATCTTGGAAGTTGTTTATATAATATTTGAGTTTGCCTTTAGCAAAACAAGCTTTTCAAATGTCACAATGTGGAGCATTTACAAGGCCTATAACTGAGAATAAACGCTGCACAAGGGCGGATGAAGAGAGCGGGGTGTTGCACTTGATTGCACAATTATTATTTAAATTATTCCACTAGAATAGTGCAGAAATTTATTTTGACCACATAAAATACAATTATTTGAATTGTATTAGAACTGTCAAACAAATTTACAGTTGTCAAATGCCTGCTCTAAATTACCCTTCGAAAAAGGTAGAGCAGATGCTTTAGGTTACTCCAGTTCACTTTAACACAGACTCAATAAAGACAGGCTTGTTCACTTTAGAGCAGTGTTCTGAATTCATTAAACACGGCTTTCTGCTTTTTCTGCTCTAGAGTAACCTAGAGCAGCTCATTAAACAGACCTATTATTGAAGTCTGTGATATTAACCGAAAAGATTAATTGACAAATCTTGTCTAAGTTTAGAGAAGCTCTGAACAATGAAATGAACCGACAAAACTATTTCATTGACCTCAAATCGTTTTTCTTTTGCTTATTTTCGCTTGTAAACTGCCGTAGGAACAAAGAATTTTCTTTTAAGATAAGTAAATTGTTGATATTGTTGGAATGAAAGGAATGGATGTGTGTAAAGATTGATTGGATAGGATTTATATCTATACAATGGATGGATATGAGTGCCTTATTCCAATATAAAATCAACGATGCCTCGACCTGATGTGTGGAAACCTCAATTTTTTCTGAGAAATTTACTGGAATTTTTTTCTTTAGAAATTTTATGCATTTTTGGAGGCCTAAGTTGTCATCCCATCTTAAGCCAAATCACTAAATTGTAAATAAACAAAATAAAAAAAAGCTCGAATTGGTCTAACACTGTGTACAAGATTTCAGCCATCTACGTCGACGCATTCTCAGGCAGTGTTCAAATATATAGTGAAAAACGAAATTTTTGTATGGTAACCCTACGAAAGAGTTACCCGATTCGTACCATTTTCGAACCTAAATTTGCATTTTAAAAAAAAAATCTGTGGAAAATTTCAGCTCTCTACGTCGACGCGTTGTCAGGCAATATTCAAATATATAGTAAAAAACGAAATTTTGGTATGGCACTCCTACGAAGGAGTTACCGGATTTGTTAAATTTTATAACTTACATAAATTTAAAATTAAAAAAAATTAAAAAAATTGCTGTCTCTTCCGTTCAGCCCGCAGCGAGCGAATAATTCATAAAAACTCTAAAGAAAGAACAAATTTCCAGCAAATTTCTAGGAAAAAATTGGGCCTTCCCTACATCAGGTCGAGGCATCGTTGATTTTATATTGGATCTGCCACGAAAATGCTTAAAATTTCTAAGTGCCGGGCTAAACGTGTTAACAGTTAACACTAATTTTGATCGTACGAGCTACGCATACTGCTGCATATGCGTACCAATGTACGAATTCATTATCACTCATTGATAGTGAAAAGTATTTACACTGCCACTAATTGTTTAGTGATAATGCAATAGATGCTGCACTACCACTAATCGTTTAGTGATAATGCAATAGACTCTGCACTACCACTATTCGTTTACTGATAGTGATAAAAAAATTGCACCTCCACTAATCATTTAGTGATAGTGCAACCTGGATTTTAATTATCACAGAGGCCTATAGTGCTATTGTAATAATTAATGCACTGAAAATTTAATGCACTACGCCCATCTCTGAATTTCTTTCTTATATTATACTCTCATTATACATAGTATTATACCGGATAACGTTTGCGTATAAATTATACAATTTTCTTTTTGAATAACCTAAAATTGTATACTATTATATAATTGAAGTCCTTTATACATTACTGTATTTTGAGCCCTACTCTTTCTCAGTCGATCCAACCTGAAATCTTTCAAGTGACGCAATCGATAAGGTTGCATATCAGCTACATTCTGGAGATCTTGCCATAAATATTCTGGTAAAAGATTATTTTTCATTTTGAACACCATTTTTAAGACATGAAAAATCGCTCGCTGATTAATTGATATCCATTTGAGAATATTTAACATAGCACTAATTGATGTTCTTTTATGGCAACCTCTTGTGCAACTGGATCCAGAAAGTTTTATGAAGATGCAAAGAAATAAAATTAATATCGGTTCAGTGAGAGCATTTGATGATCTTGATGTTAAAAAATGCCATAAGTGTAAAGGGTTTAAACATGTGGCAAAAGTATGCAACAACGTAGAAGTTTGTGGCAAATGCAACGGCCAAGATCATACCAGAGATTGCCAGCAAGAAAAGACAATTTTGAGTTATGTTAATTGTGCGAAAGCGAATCAGAAACTAAGTCTCAAATAGATATTAATCATATACAATGAGTTGGGAGTGTCCAGTGTTCATAAATAAATTAAAAATCTAAAAGAAAAGATGTGGTTATGAATTATAGCAACCAGCGTCAGTTCAACGCCTTTATTTAAATGTGCAAGGATTATTGAACGACTTTTGTGATATAGAAATATTACTAAATTCTGGGTGCTTTGATATTATGTTTTTGTCAGAAACACACTTAATGGTTAAGGTTGAAAATAGTGAAGTATTCATTAATGGATATAAGATTGAGAGATATGATTCACGATCTAGTCATACAGGTGTTGTTGCAGTGTTCATTAGAGAGCAGTGGCAGGATGAAGTTGTGAAAATGAACAGTTCTAATAACTTGTGGTATCTTGTAATTAACTGCTCAGTGGGAAACTACCAAATTAGTATTGTCACTATTTATAGATCCCTAAGAGTATCAGAGGTGCAATTCTGTATTGACTTTGAGAAACTTATGGAAAATTTGGCAGAATTGGTTGAAGATGTAGTAATTGCAGGTGAATTTAATATTGACTGGAATACAAAAATATGTAGAATCTATTTTAAAAGCTAATGGATACAAACAAATAGTCCGGGAATATACTCGAATTAACACAATATTCAAAGACCTTAACATGACTAATATAGAAACTAATGTGAGCACAGAAAGTCAGTGTCCATGAAACTGTAGAAATAGATATAATCATAAAAAGTGCAATAGATATAGAGGATAAGAAATTAGTTGACATATTTAAGTATGATAAGATTTCTTTTGGAAACGGCAAATTGGAGATTGATTAACAGAGGAGGTAAAGAACTAGAAAGAACAAAAAATTATTATGTATTAGAGCTAGACTGTTAAATCATAATGAAAACTGGAGTAAATAGATAAATGTGAGAAACAAACACCAAGCGAAAATATGCTTGACAAAAAATAAAGCAATAGCAGAAATAATAAGTAATGCCAATGATTCGAAGCATATGTGGAAAGTAATCAAACAAACTGTGCTCAGAAAAGAAAACAACAAAATCAAAGGTATTAATTTTGGAGACCGTTTTATCACAGACGGTAGAGAAATAGCCGACAACTTTAAAAAGTACTTTATAGATAGTGTCATAATGACGTGCGTGTATCAGGATGATACACAGCCGACAGATAAGCGCTTTGAATTTCAAATGGTAGATTTGCAAGCGTGGAATGAAATAGTAGACAAGAAAATGTAGGTCCTTAAAGTGTCATTAGATCTAAAACGAGCCTTTGAAACCCAATATTTTGTTAAAATAATTAGATGCATATGGAATCAAAGGTAATGAGAAAAAATGGTTTGAAGATTATTTGAGTGAACGATGTGAAAGCACGACGATTAATGGGACCTTTCATATCTTGAATATAATGGAGTTGGAGTAGATTATATTAAATTTGTGAAGGGGTGTAGGCGTTAGCCTAGCTATTACTGCAACCTGAAAGATCCATTGTGAGTCCCCGTTTCATTTACTCAGACTTCAGACTGTTAATAAAGTCTAGAACCATTCTGCGATTGAGGTTCCACACGTAGGTTGGTGGAAGAAAAGCATGTTCGAGGTGGAGTAGTCTCCGCCTGGTCAATGCTTCGCAATTGTAGAGCAAGTGCTACGAGGTTTCGTGAGCATCCTGACAGAAACGGCAGAATGAATTCTCAGCCAAGCCCAGCTTTTTTAGGTCACTTGGAGTACCTCAATGCCCAGTTCTTGGATTTTTCTTGTTCCTTATATACATAAACGATATAAATGACTAATAAGTTTCTGTGAGATAAATTTATTTGCAGATGACGCAGTTTACAACAGTGTAAAACTAAATTAGAACAGGATTTAGAACAATTGTGTATGTGGTTCAGGAGAAATAAATGGAAGTTAAATGTGAACAAAACCAAACTGTTAATTTTACAGATGAATTGGAAGTAAAAATTAACGGAGAAACATTTAAGAATGAAAGTGAAAGAAAATATCTGGGAGTAATAGTGGACAGAGATTTAAGCTTTAAAACCCATATTGACTATTTATGCAAAAAGATAGTTAAAAAATGTTCAATACACTTATATAATGCAATTATTAAACCTCATTTTACCATATTTAACCATATATAATATTGAGCGAATTCAAAAGCTTCAAAACAAAGCAATGTATTAAAATGGTTGACTGTCAAGCAAAGAATGGACTTAAACGTACTTTTGTTTATACATAACATAAGGAACGATAAACTCGCTAATTAGAGTGATTTTGTACAATACGTTAGCAAGATTTTACCCTATCCACTAAGGAGTAACAAGCATTTTCGACTTCCCAAATGCAGAAGTGGAACAGCGCAAAATTTATTAGGATATCGAGGATTCTCATTATTCAACGAGCTACCTGAAGAGCAGAAAATCGAACACGATTATAGTATTTAATCGTGTTCAATTTTCTACTCTTTTCTGCCCTTTTCTGCTCTAGAGTAACCTAGAGCAGCTCATTAAACAGACGTAAAGAGTGAGTCAGTTTAAAAGAAAATGTATTGAATTTATTAGAAAGAGTAGAACACGTTTTAGGTTTGATAGTTATAGTATTTAATTGTTAACAAAAAGTATGTTCTATACTAATAAAATTATTCTCATTGCACTGTTTTGTAATTTTTTTCTTATTCGTTTCACAAATCCAATCTTTTTAGCTATTTTTGCACATACATAGTCCAGATGAGCTTTAAAGTTAAGTTCTTCATCAATAATAACACCTAAGTATTTTATCTCATTCAGTTGTTCAATCAACTCATTATCCATAAACACATTAACTCTTTCATCCGAATTTAGAACCATACATTTAGTTTTTGTTACATTCAGCTTAAATTTATTCATTGTTTACCACACATTCAGTCTTTCTAAGTCTTCATTCAACTTAACAACACATTCATTTAGTTAGTGTATCGTCTGCAAAATGTCTTAATTCGGAATTCCTTAGCACGCACACAATATCATTTATATATGCTATAAAAAGTCGAGGCATCGTTGATTTTACATTGGAGCGAGGCATTGGTGGCTTACCCTTGCTTATACATACTATATACATGCAAGCAGACTATGGGTAAACAACACTAGAGCGCTTTTTGTATTTTTCTTCTTGGATGCTTGAGGGCAAGACTTTCGCCCATAGGCGCTGGTCAAGGTATATAGAATACAAGGTATTCGCATTACGAACCACTTTCCGCCATTAGTGACGAAAAATCGTGAAAATGCATAGGAAAGCACGGTACAGAGAACACAATACTCTCTTCGCTCTCTGTCTTTTCTATAGAAATACATATATATCATTAGTCACGAAATTACGTCACAAAACATGTGCCAACATTTTAATGGAAATAGCTTGTATTCTATATACCTTGGGCGCTGGTAATCTGTTATTACTTGTCTGTGGGGAAGCTGAAAATTGAATCCGGGTAAACAGATACATACCCGGATCTGCGAGTTACCCGTTTCTTCAAATCCGTCTAAGCAAACAAAGTTCAAAATTTCATTCAGATTGCATTGTTTCGTTGGGAAAATATAAATTTCATATTTCAATTTTCCCAATGAAACAATTTAATGTGGAGGAAATTTTGAACCCTTTCTGCTTACTATTTCACATAGTTTCTGGAAAACACCGTAGAGCTATTTTTACCTTTAAAGAATAAAACGAGAAGACGTATTTTCAAATAAAACCCACCTTTTAAATCTCTATTACACGTTTAAAGTGCACTACTTAAAGAAATTATCGCTAAATGCATTTTGGACTCAGTTGTCCATCTTCAGTAGCTTCCTACTTGACTTTAAACGAAACTAGTATTGTGGGATATGATTATAGTTACATTTTGTAACTATAATCATATACCTATCTAGAGCAATAAATGGTGGCTTTAATTAGAAAAAACGCTTCTCGTTTTGTTCCTTTCTGCTTAGTCTGGATCCGGATTATCCAGATTTGAGAAATCGAATCCTAATTATTCCGTATAATAAGGATAGTAAATTACCCAGATATATTTAGCTCTAGTTTATAGATCGACAATAGATAATTAATAGTAGATCGAAAATCATGGAAAATAAGCGCTTTACTTATAATGTAGTTCAGTATATTTATGTTACTAAGATAAGCCTAATTATGTAGTCTAAAAATAACAGAACTAAAAAATGAAAAACCAAGAAGGAAAAATTATTAAATAAAACACTTTACAGAAAAGTAAAACTGCTTATAGGTACCCCAGCTAATAATTACCACCAAGAACCAAAACACAAAAGTCGCAATCTAAATGAATACCGATTGGCCAGACCCAGATAGGGAAAAGCTTGTGATCAGCTATTTAAATGGAAAAGATTCTGATTCTTGAATAAAGCAGTAGATAGATTTTCTAATAACACTGGGATGAGTTATACAGACGTACCCTGGAAAGAGACCTTTTCTCACAAATTGATTCCGCATTCTGGGTAGGAGTATCCTAACCCTAAGCCTATCGTGATGCCCCAATCAAATCTTTCGAAGATATACATACATACTCCGGCAGCACAAAATACCTAGTCTGGAAAATTTGGGAAAAGCCGGGAGGAGATTTACCTCAGATATGTTTTCCTCATTTTTATTTTCCTGACATTTTTGGGAAATTTGAGTTATGCGAGTTAAGTAGAAGTACAAATAGCACTTACAATTTTAAGAACATCTTCAAGTGACATCTGTTCAATTGTTAGATTTGATGCCTTGGTTCGTCCACTTCGACGGCGAGGAGCGAAACCTCCAACTTGTTCTTCTGCATGCGGCTGCTCCATTGCAATTTTTAAAAATGTTTGTTGTTATAGCAAAAATCTACAAACAACAAAATTGTGTGAATGAGAAAAATCAATAAGTCACCAAAATTGGCGATGAAGAAAATATCGATTGATATCCTAAGGATTTTTATATTAATATTTATATTATCAAATAAAGCTTACCCAAATGTGAAATCTTCTTACTGAAAAACTATACGCAGTCAGCTATAAATTCGATTTTTATTCAAAAATATGCCCTTGTCAAATATATTTCGGAAAATAAATTCACACAAAAATAAAAACCAACTACCCAACAAACTGAAGGCATACACTCTAGCGCGTAATAAACGGACAGAATAACGACGGTAGAATTGCCAGAGAAATAATTTTGCTTTCTGGTATAATTAATAAACCTGGTAATACCCAGTAATATTTATGAGAAAATATTAGTATTATTATTTTAGAAAATATTTCTTTTAAACTTTGTGTTCTCTGCTATTATAAAAAGACAAATGTTTGAATTTATAATAAATGCCACAACGCAATTGCCGCATCAAGAATCCTCGCAGCAAGCATCAGCTGTGATGCTCGGTTAACTATAATGGCGAGCATAGGGTCGTCGTACACGTAGCTGTTACGCAGCACACGCAAATTTGAGAACTTGTGCCCACATTTATCATAACAATAATTTTTCACCGCTGTAGTTCTTTATTGAATTCCCGAAATTAAGTATGTGCGTGTTTAATTAAGGTATAGTTTTTGATATTAACGTATCACAAATTCACAGCACGTAATGAGAATTTAATTATTATATTATCACCTCAAATCGCAGTTAAACAACTCTAAGCCATAGCCCACACAGGGGAGGATATTGGCACTTTTTACGGCTGAGAAGCTTTCGGGGCAGGAAAAAGTTCGTGCTACCAAGTTTCGATCGGGAGTACGGGCAGCATACAATTACTACAGCCAGCCGCCCATTTTGAAATTGCGAAATTTCTGAAATTTCTCATCGGACATCTGTACCTTAGAATATAGAGCAAACAGGAATGGTGATAGCTAGATTTTGCGTAATGAATTCCTGGTTGTGTTGGTAGTCCATTTTTACATGCATTTACACGCCATCTCTATTCTAAACAACTTGTCAATTTGCAAAAAGTAAACAAAGGTTTTGTGCGGAGCATCTGTGGTAAAAAATGTTCTTTTTCTACTTTATTCTGAAACAATTCACATAATTAATTTATATAAATCTTTGCTTCTATTAACAAGAAAGATAATTTAGGTAGTGCAGTTGCCTCAAACAGGATTCCCTAGTTTATAATCCAATTTATATTTGCAAGCGCTGACCGGACACTTCATTTCTGTTTTTTTTTAATTGATATGAAGATTTTAATAGGCACTAGTGGCACTATAAAACTTTGCACTAAAAAGAGTTCAAAGATAAATAGTTTTGAAAAGAATTGAATCGGTATTTTTGTTAAATTTCACAAAAGAATTTTAAGTTGACCAAATCTGCTCATAAAACACAAGCACAGCTACAGCTACAGCTCTGACAATTTCTCTATCCAGCATCTCACTTACTCCAATGTATAGTCTCCTGCTCTTGACAAATTACGCTCATGTACACGAATTTTACACGATTCAACCATTCCTGTTTGCTATATATTCTAAGGTCTGTACAGATGTTTATTTGCGATTTGAGGTGATAGCATAATAATTTAATAATAATTACGTGTAGTGAATTTGTGATACAATTATTGTTTATATCAAAAACTGTGACTTAATTGAACCCGCACACAATTAATTTCGGTAATCTTATAAGGAACTACGCGAAGCAACGTTATTGATGGAAATTTAGTTAGAAAGTGGTATTGTGTTTTATCAGCTCAAAGTTTCTTCAGTTTTGACAAGTAGATGGCAGTGATTTCCACAAACTATATATTTAGCTTCAGATTTATCCGCTTACTATCTTTTTTCCAAGCTAAAATTTTGACGTTTGAAATTGAAAGAAATTGGCAGTGAATTTGTTTTTTTTTCTGACAAAAAATTCCGTCTTTATTTAGACAATTCATTTGAAAAGAAATTAAAACAAGAAGTATAAATATAATTTTCCTTACTATTTCGAGATAGCATTCTAAAAGAACATGAAATAATATCTCAAGTGCACGACAGCTGATTGTCAAAAGCAGCCACCTATAGTTCAAAACAATGAACAATTTTAACCGTCAAAAAGGTACCTGTTCGATTGCTGTTAAATATTCTTACGAGCGTAGCCTTAGTTCGATATTTAAAACACAATATTTCGGATATAATTAAAAGATAATTATCGAATAAACTCTTTATAGTTATCGTAATCCACTTCACTGTCTGAAATAAGACTGCCTCCTGGATGTGAGAAGCGCCGTATTTATACTCAACGAATTATCCTAGAACCTTCCTGAATATTCTGTTCTCCGAACCCAAAGTTTATCTTGATCTTTCCCGCTGGCCTTCTGTCATGGAAATGGTAGGTGGCCTCACACAATTTTTTGCGTGAGCTCTCACGGAGACATGTCTCTGTTGGCCAACTGGCTGGACAGAGTTATAACTTAAAGATGTTTCTATTTCCAACAGATGTCGCTTGTGTCACCTTGTAGCGCGTAACACTGCCTGTCGAAAACAAACCTAAATCAGGGGCGATTAGACCGATTTAGAACATGTAGGATAAGGTATACCGTTATAATAAAAGAAGTGGCATATTATATTTTATTCACGACCGACTCGCACAAAATCTCATAGAAGAGATGACAATTTCAATAGTCCATTTACAACAAATACAAATGTAATAAGCAACCAAGTTGTTATGGAACTATAGTTAGTGATTTGCTTTGGGACGTAAAGTCTCGACTGCCAGCATGAGCTGACAAATCACTTGACGAACAGCGTTTCCTGCAGGGTGGCACGCTAGTTCGCCTCAGCTATTGGCGGAGAGTGTGTGGAAGTTCCACAAAAAACCTGCCGCTGCCGTCAGCCATAATCAAAAAAATTTCGTGCCTATCAACACAACCGGCACACACTCGGTCCTGAAGGAACCCTTATGTCACTTACCTGCATACCTTGTGGAAGGCGCAGATGTTTTGCCTTCTTTGCCGGTCCCATCCTCCCATCTGACTCTGAGGGGCATAATTATTCAGAGTCCCTATGGGAGGATGGGCCCGGCAAAGGAGGCAAAACATCTGCGCCTTCCACAAGGTATGCAGGTAAGTGACGTAAGGGTCCCTTCAGGACGAAGTGTGTGCCGGTTGTGTTGATAGGCACGAAATTTTTTTGATTATGGCTGACGGCAGCGGCAGGTTTTTTGTGGAACCTCCCCACACTCTCCGCCAATAGCTGAGGCGAACTGGCGTTCCGCTCTGCAGTAAACGCTGTCCGTCAAGTGATCTGTCAGCTCATGATGGCAGTCGGGACTTTACGTCCCAAAACAAATCACTAACTATAGTTCCATAACAAAAATGGCGCACAACGTGGGGCCACCTCAGTTGGACTTCGGTGGTCTGAGTATGACTTGTGCTGAGGACTGCGATTACTTGAGATATGGACATTTGGCTTGTAGCTAAATAGTCTGACTCGGTAATCGCACAATCCGTGGAAGTTATAGGCAGACCTGAGTCCAATTGGTTTTTGTTAGTTGAAATTTTTTGGTAAAGTAAAGTTAGAGTTTTTAAAGTTGAACGATTAAAGTAAAGTTTTTTGGAAGTTTTTTGAAAGTTTTTTTTGATATTTCGAATTTTTGATTGAGCAAAGTAAAGTAACGTAACGTTTTAGATTTTTGAAAGTTTTTGAATTGAAGTTCGACTCTAGGTTTGACTTTGATCAAGCCGCAAGTCGGAACAATTGTCTAGTTTTTGGAAGTTTTTAATTTTGTTGATTTTTTTTTTAAATTGATCTTTCCCGCTGGCCTTCTGTCATGGAAATGGTAGGTGGCCTCACAACATTTTTTGTGTGAGCTCTCACGGAGACATGTCTCTGTTGGCCAACTGGCTGGACAGAGTTATGAATCTGTGAGACGACTTTTTGGCTTCCAGCTAACTAGTTGAGCAGATTCATGACTCTGCCCGGTTGGAAGGTTAGCTGGACACGACAATCAGGTGAAATGGAAGGAAGGAGTTGTTGGAGGATGGAAGTGATGCTGGAGACCTTCAGTAATCAGGAGTTGGCCTACTGCTAACTGCCTGGCTGAAGAATCTCTATTATCATTCTCAGTCTCTAGCTTCTTCAACCCGACTCTTCCCAGATTTCTGTGGGAACTCCACATTTTTTTTCAATGCACACATTCACGTCGCTTGCCTGTATAAAGTTTCTGACCTGAGAAGAGAGAGCGACCTGAAGACTTTTATTTGAGAGTTAGCTCCTGAAAGTGAAGGAGAAATCGTATGTTTCTGATAAGAACTTTTTTTTTTGAAACGCTTAATTGAACCTTTTTGTAATTTGTCGAACCTTTGAGTTTTCTGAATTTTTTTTTAAACTTCTCCGAACGTTTGGGAAAATTTTTTTATTTTGGAATTTTAGTATATCGTCCCAACCTTCAAATTTTTAACTCAGTATTTCGTCATCCTCACGTTGTGAAGAGCCTGTTATCTCTTCCGAATTTTCAAATTCTTCGAATGTTTTTTTGAGATCTAGTCCAAACCCTTGGTTTGAAAATCTTTTCGTTTGATTTACGACTGATTGTACAATGGCTATGCCGCGAACACCACCGCGAGCGACTGGTGTACCGGTACCGTTGCCAGACCAGTGCTCCATCTGTCAGGAGGGCGACTGGTCAGGACCGAGGAAGCCAGTGAAGACAGTTTGTGGACATGTGTTCCACAAGGCGTGTCTGAAAACGTGGATCGGGCAGCGGTCATACTGCCCTAACTGCAGGTTCCATCTCACTCAGTATGATTTCACTGAGTATGCAGGTGCTGTCCCGAAGACGACAAAGCCCGGAAACTCTGTCAGTCACGATCCATTGCCCCCATGCCGTCACTAGAGTTACCACCTTTGACAGTTCCACCACCTAGTCGACGATCTATATCACCTGGAATGCCAGATATACATTCCATGACCTTCACAAATACCCACCCGCGACTAAATAGCCCACTGCTTTCTGGCAGTGGACATTCCTCAGCAGCTACTGTAATCAGTGGCGGCCCCTAAAACACTCCTTTTTCATACTAACAGTATACCAGGGCCACTCATTACTTTCTTTAAGAAAGGATACGTACTTTCCCTAGAAGACAAAAGACCAAAAGACACATTTGTAGCATGCAAGACATTACAACACGAGCCAAGCCAATTAACAAAAGAATATTCAAAAGGCGGCCGTGAAAAAATCTCAGAAATGCTGTCATGAAGCAACACAAAACATTAAAATCCAATTGTGTGCCATGAAGCAACCAAATGTTCTATTTCCTCAAGCATAAGGAAATACCAACGCTCAATTGCAAACAATCGAGCGTATCAAATTGCATAACAAATGAGTGCAGTAAACAATTTCTCTTCCTCAGTCAAAAACCCCAACATATGGTCAACTGGGCCACTGAGATACTCTGTACATACATGAAATTGTTTACATGAGAATATTTCAAGCATTCTCGATTCTGCGATTCGCTGGAAACCTAGTAAAGGGGCGTGGTTTCTTGTAAATAGGAAATACTTAGCTACTGATCATGAGAAGATGGCGTAACCCTAAAGTATAAATTTCCGATCATTTTGTACGATCGGGGCAGTCTTCAATAATTAAAAAAATTAAGAACTACTGATAAGATTCCCCCGACCAACGGTAAGGGATCTATCAGCTAACCTAATAAGTGAACCAGTATATTGTAGTAGTACAGTGTGTATTTTCCATAAACAGAATTGAGTGTGTATTCTTAGTAACAGAATAAATAACAGAATTAAGTGTTAAGTTCTTAGTAACAGAATAAATAAAAGAATTAAGTTTGTATTCAATAACAGAAATAAATGTGAACTAAATAAATCAAAGAACTACAGAGTAAAAGTGATAGTTTTTCTTCTGCGCATAACCCAGAAAAGGGCAGGCGATCTTCCTCGATTACGAGAAGCACTCCCTCGTCCTGTTGCCCAACAGACGCGCAACACTACGGATGCTTTGAGGGCAGGCTTGCGCATGCAAATGCAGGACCTGGTTCGAGAAGGCCTCGAGTAGAGCCCGAATGCATTACGAACGGAATTGACAAGTAGTGTTCGACAGCAAACAGCAGCTGCACTGCCACCAATCAATTTTCCACGGCCACCTCCTACTATGGGTGATCCCAGACCACCACCAGAGTTTCACGACGAGCGTAGGCAGTCGGTTAACCCACCGCCTTTGACTTTTGGTCAGCCTGGACCAAATTTTAACCAGCGACGATCAGGTAGTCCTATCAGAAGATGGAACCTGACATACAACGGAAATAACTCCGAGCTTTCCGTGGATGAATTTATTTTTCGAGTCGAAGCGCTCACGCACTCCGCTCTAGAAGGAGATTTTGATCTCCTTGTTAGGAACATGCTCATGCTATTGACGGGACCAGCAAAGGATTGGTACTGGTCGATATTAAGACAAATTCCCTTTAAAACTTGGGAATTTGTCAAGACTGGGTTGTCAATTGAATGGGGAGTGCCCAAGGACGATTTAGAAATCCGATTGCAGCTGATGGCGCGAAAGCAGAAGCCTGGTGAACTATTCGCCATGTACCACCATCATCTAGTGTTACTGCGTGATCAGTTGCAGAACGCCATTCCAGACCAAGAATTTGTGGACATCGTCAAATCTAACTTACTGCCTGAGATTTAGGAGAAGATATGCCTATATTCCACCGATACGATAGGACAGTTAAGATCGCTCGTTACTCGAATTCAAGCCACGCAGCTACGAATTGCGACCCTTACCGGAGCCAACGAGTACACGAGATTGACAACTTCCAGACTTTAAACCCCGAACTGGCACTAGCAACAGGTAGTGACACTAGCTTAAGCGACGTGTCAGCCATTTCGACCAGACATCCAGTAGTGTGCTGGAATTGTGATCAGTCAGGTCACTACTACCAGGACTGCCTGCAAGTAAGACAGCAAGTGTTCTGCTACGGATGCGGGCGCAAGAACATTTTTAAGCCCAACTGCGGACACTGTGCACAGAAAAACGAGAGACGGGTCGGGAATACCACCACCTCTTTCCGACCAGCGTCAACGTCGCGAGCGACAACTGCAACGAACACTCCAGTCCAAGCTTTGAACAAGGAGAAAGGTCCGCTCCATTAGCAGACCTTGACGAATCCTTGAATTGTCCACTGATATCATTCAGTGATTCTGATGATATCAGTAAAACACCTGATAGTACGAACATTTCATTTATGAAGACGGAGAATCTGATAGACTTCTCCGCGGATCTTCAAGCTCCCATTTCCACTTCTGGGGAGCCCATGACATTATTAGACACTTCTTTGGAAGAGTCTTTAATTTTCGATGTCCCGATAAGACCGACAGCACTTTTAGCTGATAAGGTTACTGAGCAGGAGATTTGGCCTCATGGCATTTCTGTTTTAAAACGGCCACCAAGCTCTGTAATGACGAGTGGGCGTGAGCCTGTTTTACATCCGCTGATGCCGTATCAACGCGTCTGCAGAAATACAACGCAGCAAGAGACCGAATCTTCTCCTCAGTGGCAGAGTTAGCTGAAATAATGTTTCCTGACCTGGATATTGGACCCAAAAAGAAACGATCAACCGTTCGTTGGCGGGAATACTGTCGACGGATGAGATTAGAGAGAAAAAAACTGGCCCAGATTTCCGTGTCGATGCCAGACGACATTCGACCGTACGCAGAAGTAACACTGCTCGGGCGAACTGAGACTGGATTACTTGATAGTGGTGCCACTATCAGTATTCTATGCCAGGGAGCTCTAGAGAAGCTTGCAGAAGCAGATGTCGAATGGAAGAGGTATCGGACACGGGTTCAAGTAGTGAATGGTGCCATGACGACTGTGCATGGTCATGTGGACTTGGATATCACTTTCTGTGGTAAGACCCAAAACGTGCGTTTTTACGTGGTTTCTGGGCTCACACAAGCACTATATCTAGGAATAGACTTCTGGCGTCTATTTGGTTTGTTTCCAGATGGCCTGGGTATAGTTGCAGAAGTGAATCCGAGTCCAGCGGCTACCTCTGACACCGATTGCCATATTCTTTCTAGTCTTGATCAACAACGCTTAGAAGCCAACAAACAGCTTTTCCCCTCTTTCGCCTCTTTGGGCCTGGGAAAAACATCTTTGGTCTCTCACAAGATTGAAACGAATGACGCAGCTCCGATAAAACAACGCTTTTATCCGATATCGTCGGCAGTACAAAGTTTGATGGATACCGAATTAGAGCGAATGCTGTCACTGGGTGTGATAGAGGAGAGCCAGAGTCTTTGGAGCTCTCCAGTTGTTCTGGTGAGGAAGCCTGGAAAGGTCCGACTTTGTTTTGATGCCAGGAAGGTCAACTCTGTTACGCAGAAGGATACCTATCCGCTACCGCAGATAGACGCCCTTCTGAGTCGACTTCCTCCGGCAAACTACATTACGAGCCTGGACCTGAAAGACGCATTCTGGCAGATCCCAGTAGACGCTGATTCCAGAGAGAAGACTGCTTTTACAGTACCTGGTCATCCCCTCTATCAGTACACGGTGATGCCATTCGGCCTGTGCAACGCTCCACAAACGATGTGCCGCCTCATGGATAAAGTCATTCCTTTTGATCTTCGTGAGAACGTTCTCGTCTATCTAGACGATTTATTAAATCTGTCGTCAGACTTTGACTCGCATCTCACGCTACTATCCCGTGTAGCGGATTGTTTGAGGAAATATGGCCTCACTATCAACGTCGAGAAGAGCAAGTTTTGCATCAGGGAGACTAAATACTTGTGTTTCATAGTCGGGAAAGGAGGAAGTACGGACTGACCCAGACAAGGTCTCAGCTATAGTTGACTATCCGTCACCTAAAACTGTTCGGCAAGCCCGACGCCTACTAGGTATGGCGGGATGGTATAAACGGTTCATCCCGAACTATGCTGACTTGACTGCCTCCATTACAGACACCTTGAAAAACTCCAGTCAGTTCAAGTGGACACCGGAATCCCAGACGTCTCTGGAGGTGCTAAAACAAAAACTTACCTCTGCTCCGTTGTTGGTGAGTCCAGACTTCACTAAAACATTCGTTATACAGTGCGATGCGAGTCAACAAGGTATTGGAGGGGTGCTGATTCAACTAGATGACGATGGCCACGGGAAGGAAATAGCCTATGTCTCGAAAAAGTTGAGCTCAGCACAACGAAATTACACCGTCACAGAGCATGAATGCTTAGCTGCAATCTTGAGCGTACAGAAGTGCCGGCCCTTCATAGAACTCATGCCGTTTAAGATAGTGACGGATCATGCGAGCTTGAAATGGCTGATGTCTCAAAAGGACCTCAGCGGTAGACTTGTTCGGTGGAGTTTGAAGCTTCAGAGTTTCGTCTTCACTATTGAGCACCGAAAAGGAAGCCTGAATGTCGTCCCTGATGCGCTGTCACGCATCCATTGTGACAGCCTGTCCACAAACGAAGATCCTGGCTCGGAAGTTGACCTTAGTTCGCCATATTTCTACTCGTTGGAATATGAGGAACTGAGGTATAAGGTTAAAACGACTTCTGGTAAACTACCAGATATTTGCGTCAGGGATGACTTCGTTTATATTCGGACTGTTCCGAGAACAGGCGATCCGATTCAGGAAGAAGAAGCTTGGAAGCTTTGGATTCCACGGGGGCTTGTCACCGACGTCATTTCGAGAGCTCATGATCCGCCACTAGCTTCACACGGTGGTATAGGGAAAACACTGGAACGTCTGAGAAGACATCTGTACTGGCCACGAATGTCAGTTGATGTCAGAAACTACGTTGGCGCCTGTGACGTGTGTAAGGAAACGAAGGCTCCCAATACTATTCTGAGACCACCTATGAGAATCCAGTCTGTGACAAAACGACCATGGCAAAAGCTGTATATCACTTTTCTAGGTCCATATCCTCGATCAGTGAAAGGAAATGTCTGCATTTTAATAGTTCTTGACCACTTTTCAAAATTTCCAATTCTCAAACCTATGAGAAAAAGCATCTACACTCAATGTGTGCCAATTCATCGAGACGGAAACTTTATAAACAGTGAATGAATACTTCTTTGAAGCCGTAAAATGTTATAGATTCGGGATCAAATTCCCGGTAGTTCGCAAGGAGTCTCTTTCACTGGGGCTACATCCGCCAAGTATTTCTTGCCAATCGCGCAGATTTCTAGGTTTCTGTTTCGCCAAATTTCTATGCCGCAAAATTAAATGATTAAATTAGAAAATACGATTGTGCGATTCCTTGCATAAACCAATTAAATGATTTACACTTGAGACAATTTCGAATCTCTTTTTGTTTTTCCAAATTTCCAGCATAAATTGGAAATTTCTAAAGTATTTTATTTATTTAATTTGACACCAATGAGATTTATGCGAAAATATTACCTTTCGGCCAAGATGTCGTGGAGATTTTTCGATGATCCTTTTTTTTTGGACTTCTTTCACGCGCGTACTTTGTTCGAGAAGTAAGACAGATTTATTGTCTTCTTCTTCTTTGTCACCACTGTCAACATGTCACTCTAGCTAGAGGAAGCGCATTTCTCTCGGTCGGGGTGCGTTCAAGCTTTCCGCTATGGACAGCAGGCTTACACGCTTGCTTCAGTAATTTGTGTAGCATATTGCTATATGCAATATGCTACGACCATAACAAAGTATTGGAAGGAGTTGATAGTATATGAACACTGTTAAGTTCATTTCATGTGATTCATGATATACTTTCAACATCCTCCCGCCGGCAAAGATAAATTTACTTCTAAGGGATACAAATGTTAGACGGGTCTCCGAAGTCTGCATCCGTTATGGAGTCGAATCTCACAGGCTCGTACTTTACCGTCTCTACCAGGGTATACTGTTTCGATTGCAGCAAGCTTCCACATGTGTTGTTTTGTAGAGTAATCGTATAAAATTACAATGTCGCCCACTTTGACGTCGTTTGAAGTTCATTGATTTGTATGATGTATAGATCTAAGTTGCTTAATGTATTCAACGTGGAATCGCTTGAGAAATGTATAATACCCTAGACACACAGCACGAACTAATGAATCATTTGTAGTAACTACACATTAAAATGCCGTGTGTCACATAGTATACGTCATTATAGCTCGAAAATCAGATGATAATGAAGTACACTAATGAAGTGTTTTCCTCCTTCATTATAGATATAATGAGGAAAAATGTGCTAGATTTGGCATATATTGTAAATCTGGAGCTCCGCTGTGCATTTGCCGATTTGAAAAATAAGAAGAAGAAATGCAAAGAAATGCAAATCACAAATTATATTATCAATATTTTTTTTTAATATAATGTTTTTCTCATTTGCAAATTGTTAAACTGAAAATAAAATAAATGAAAACAAAGTTTATCGCGTTAATTCGATCCATATTGCATCTTTAATGTGATAAGTTTATCAAAACCAGTTTGACAGGAAAACTTAATTAAAGAAATAGCTGTCTGTCTGCAGTTTATAATGAATCATTATAGAATGATGAGTCGTTAGTTATTTCTTTATTAAGAGTGCAGTGTGTAGGGCATAAGCAACTCTTAGTCGATTTCTCCAAATCTGTCGAAGCTCATCATCTGCGCCTAATACTGGCATTATAGAGGTATAGAATAAGTACCAGATAAAAAGTGAGCAGGGGTAAGAGGTGTTAAATCCGAGGGGTCGTCTCCAATATAAGTCAGTGGCCTTGCGTTGATTACGGATTCAGCTTGTACTAAAAAGGTTTGCAACTCGTCACTCGTTAGTGTTAAACAGCCAATTGTAATCTTGAGAATATCTTTAACTATCTTTACCAAACGCTCCCAAAACTCGCCCCACCAGGCAGCTCGTTCGACAACGCAAAATCCTAAGTTTTACAGAGTCAATTACTTTTAGTTTGATTGCTAAGCTTTGAGTTACATAGGAATGTTGACTTCCACCATCCAGTATTATTCTGACATACGCTGACGTCAACGAATCAGCTGAAAGAGCTATTACGCTGGCTGTTTGTAAGTAAATTTTGCTTGTTGATTGCAAAGCTGAAGTGCAAAGGCTAGTCGTTGCTGTTACTTGTTGCTTCCTTTGCCGCCGTCATTATTTACTTTCGATAGCCCAGCTTTGTCGAAGGGAGTGTGTATCTGTTTGATGTTCTTGTTATAATTGGAACGTTGTGGCATGCTTACCACTACATTTGTCGCATCGAATATTCGAAGAACACAATTTGGATGTATGCCCCTGTTTTGTGCAGCGGAAACATCTACCAGCCCTCTTTAACATTTCTTTGCGTTGTGCGATGGAATGCGACGCATTACACTTTTCAGAAAAGTGCCCGTTTAGTATGTATTTGTGGAGTTCTCTCTAGAGACTCCACTTCACGTTTAAGGAATTTTAAAAGCTATTTTAAATGTTGATCTCCATAACAGACGATGGGTCTCTCGCTGCAAGCCATCGAGCTTATGTCGTCGGCAATAAGGAGTTCTTTTTCCTCTTTCGCTTCGTTATAGGTTCGATAAAAGCTAACGCCTAGTTCGTTTGGAATGCATCTCAAAATTATTGATTTAAGCATGACTGTATAGCTTGTAGTGGGGACTCCTAAAGATGTTAAAGATCTTATCGTTGTTGTAATGCGATTGTATAATTTCCGCAGGCCAACGATATCACTGCACGATGATATGGATGATATGTGTGGCAAAGCCATCAACTGTTGCATTATACCATCCACCATTTTTTCGTTATCCCCATATTCCTCCTTAAGCATAGCAATAGCTTCGTTGTAATTAGATTCGGATGGAGTCAAGCCTCTAATGGACTCTGCCGCCTTACCACTTAAATAAACCTGCAAATAATTAAATTTCTCTGGGCATTCAAATCGTTCCGCTCGTGCACAGCTGTACGAAATAGCTTCCAGAAGGGGAGCCATTCAAATAAATCACCTGGGAAAACTTTAAGACCAAGCTTGGGCAGCTTGGCTGAACACGTGCTTCGCTGTGGAGATCTCTGCGTCTGTCCCACTTCGTTCCTGACTACTAATCCGTTAAATCGTTGCTGCAACATTTGCACCTTTAAAATTCGTTGCTTAAGCCTTGCCATAGTTGCGACAGTTTTATCGTTATATTCTGCAATCTCCCCGATTTCCCTTTCCATTTCCTCCGATACTATTGTGTCGCGAGGCTTCCATGAGACTTTGAATAGCGACAGTTGACCTTTCGAGAAAAACATTTAATTCTTCTTCAATGGCGTCTAAATTATCCTTTGCTTGCGACTCCTGCGACGTTAAATAATCTTGAGCAGCCTTTGCAAGCTTCCGTATTAGTAGTTAAACTATAAGAGTTCTGGCCCACCCTTTTAGCTTCCAGGATTTCGCCACAGATGGCGCCACCGTCGCTAGGTGGGTTGAGTCCATACTAATGTATGTTTGTGCCTTGGCTGTATTGGCTTCTGTCTTGGCTGTATTGGTTTGTGTCTTGGATACACCATTGCGCCTTGGATGCACCATTGTGTCTTGGGTACACCATTCTATCTTGGGTGCACCATTGAGTCTCGACTAGCGGGATTAATCGGTACTACCGGGATGTATCATTTGATCTTGAGTGCACCCTAGCGGCATTAGTCGGTACTACCAGCATGCTCCGGTACTACGGTTTTCTTGGATAGATATGTGGTGCGCCTAAATGTAGGCTTTTGGTTTTGAACTAATATTAGTAATAATTAAAGTTAACGCTAGGAAATTTTTGTTCACGCCAATGGATTCTAGATGGTTGGGGTGTTGGTATTAGGGGGGACGAAATTTTCATCAGAAATCCTCTACGGGCTATGGTTTTCGAAATATTAGCGATTTTACCTTTTTAGATATAGTTAATATTAGTAATAATTCAAGTTTTTTTTAGCTCATGGGGGTGCTGCGTCTAAATGTAGGCTTTGTTCAGCATCATTCGAATTTCACAACATGACATCACCATGAACAGATTCTAGAAGATGTCAGTGAGGCATTAGCCGATACTACCAGCATGCTCCGGTACTACGGCTTTCTTGGATGTGTGGTACGATTCTCTTGGATATGTGAAGTTTTTTTGCTTCACTTTTGGCCCACACTTGGCAGCATGCTACGGTTTTGGGAAGTTTTTGCTTCACTTTTGCCCACACGTGGCAGCATGCTACGGTTTTGGGAAGTTTCTTGCTTCACTTTTTTGGATGTGTGTTGCGCCTAAATGTAGGCTTTTGTTGTTTTCAAGTGTTGCGCCTGGTTTTGAATTAATATTAGTAATAATTGATTTTTCTTGAGCGCCTAAATGTAGGCTTTTGGTTTTGAACTAATAATTAAAGTTAATAGTAGGAAATTTTTGTTCATGCCAATGGATTCTAGAGGGGTGGTATGTGGGTTGATAAGATAGGGAGGGGGGGGGGGGGGTAATGAAATTTCATCAGAAATCCTCTACGGGCTCTGGTTTTCGAGATATTAGCGTATTAATATTTCAAGTTATTTTTGCTCATGGAAATGTATTCTTGGCGGTGTGGGGTGGGAGGCGGAATGAAATTGTCATCAGATATCCTCTACAGGCTTTGGTTTTCGAAATATTAGCGACATTCGTTCGGGCGCAAACGCTATTTCTTGAGAAAAGGTTCCCTAGCGGCCTTAGCCGGAACTACCAGCATGCCTTGGTTTTGCTGTTTTCTTTTACTAGCGGGAGAGTTCTAGATATCAGCATGACGTCATCATGGTTTTGCTGTTTTCAAATGCTGCACGTTTTCTTAGCAGGGAAGTTGTAGATATCAGCATCATTCGAATTTCACAACATGACATCACCTTTGCTTGATGTTTTCTCAGCAAATTAATATTATTGGGTTTAGGGGATGCGTGTATTGAAAAGTCACAGTTGCTCTTTCGAGTGCAAACACCATTTATTGAGTAAGCTTCCCTAGCGGCATTAGCTGGTACTTCATATGTTGTTCACCTCGAGGGAAAGTAAGGTTCCCTAGCGGCATTAGCAGGTACTACCACCATGCCTTGGATTTGCTGTTTTCTTTTATTAGCGGGGGAGGGGGGGTTGTAGATATCAGAATGACGTCATCTTGGTTTTGCTGTTTTCAAGTGGTGTGCCTAAATAAGTTTTCTTAGCGGGGAAGTTGTAGATATCAACATCATTCGAATTTCACAACATGATATCACCTTGGCTTGATGTTTTCTTAGCAAATTATTATTATAGGTCTTGGGGGTGCATGCATTGAAAAGTCACAGTTGCTCTTTCGAGTGCAAACACCATTTCTTGAGCATGGTCCCCTGGTGGCATTAGCCGGTACTACTCCAGCATAGGGAAATAGCATAGGATTTTGATTTTGTTTCTGAAGTTCGCTTATTTTTCATCTCGAATCTTGGGGATACGAAACCACTTTGGGGATACGAGACCACTTTTAGCGCTCTCCAGCATAGAAAAATAGCATAGGATTTTGAATTTGTTCCTGAAGTTCGCTTATTTTTCATCTCGAATCTTGGGAATACGAGACCACTTTGGGGATACGAGACCACTTTTAGCGCTCTCCAGCATAGGAAAATAGCATAGGATTTTGATTTTGTTTCTGAAGTTTGCTTATTTTTCATCTCGAATCTTGGGGATACGAGACCATTTTGGGGATACGAGACCACTTTTAGCGCTCTCCAGCATAAGGAAATAGCATAGGATTTTGATTTTGTTTCTGAAGTTCGCTTATTTTTTATTAGCGGAGAAGTTTTTCGAGTCCAAACACCATTTCTTGAGCAAGGTCCCCTGGTGCCATTTGCTGGTAATACCTATGTTGTTCATCTCGGGTTCGGGGATACGATATCACTTACAGCACTCACCAGCATAGGGAAATAGCATAGGATTTCGATATTTCTCGAGTAAGGTTACCTAGCGGCATTAGCCGGAACTACTAGCATGCCTTGGTGAAAAGGTTTAGGTTTTATGAAAAATTGTTTACTAATTCGTGGCGAAAAAAGCTGGAAAAGTCCATCTATAAAATCTTGCAAATATTTCTATTAAATTAATTCACCTCAATGTTTTTAAATGTACTTTAGTAGCAAAAAATTAAAGCTGTTATCAGAGCTATTTTAAATCTGTTAATCTGTTATCAGAGCTGTTTTGAAAGCTGTTAAGCTGTTATCAGAGCTGTTTAAAAGCTGTTAAGCTGTTATCAGAGCTATTTTAAAAGCTGTTAAACTGTTATCAGAGCTGTTTGAAAAGCTGTTAAGCTGTTATCAGAGCTGTTTAAAAGCTGTTAAGCTGTTATCAGAGCTGTTTTAAAAGCTGTTAAGCTGTTATCAGAGTTATTTGAAAAGCTGTTAAGCTGTTATCAGAGCTGTTTGAAAAGCTGTTAAGCTGTTATCAGAGCTGTTTTAAAAGCTGTTAAGCTGTTATCAGAGCTGTTTGAAAGCTGTTAAGCTGTTATCAGAGCTGTTTGAAAAGCTGTTAAGCTGTTATCAGAGCTGTTTGAAAAGCTGTTAAGAGTAGGTAAACTATGCGGTTTCTGGACCAAGTGCATGTGTACTTATTCGACCTTGAGTGGGTGGTTGGGTGGGTGGTAAAATTTGATGGTTGGCATGAATTGTGTGTGTGTGTGTGTGTATGTGTGTGTGTGTGAAGTACAAAGGGGCCGCCGTAAAATTTGCAGTTAGATGCAGAGAAGAAAATGTGTGGGAGTGAATTAAATGTGCGCGGCTTTTTTGAAGTACAAAGGGGCCACCGTAAAATTTGCGGTTAGATGCAGAGTAGAAAATGTGTGGGAGTGAATTAAATGTGCGCAGCTTCTTTGAAGTACAAAGGTGTCGCCATCGTTAGAAGTTCAGATGGCTGGCATGCATTTGTGCGGTCGTCTTTAAGTGGGCACAAAGGGACCGCCGGATGTGTGGGAAAACTGTGGTGAGAAGTTCAGATCACTAACATGGGTTTGTGCAACTACCTTTAACTTGGCCTTTTAGCCTAGAATAATGCACTATATAAGATGAAGATAATTACATGAATATATCAGTATAAGATTAAATTCAGCTGAAGTTACATCTGATCATAGATTCCCAAAAATAAATTAACCGATTTTTTAAAATTATTATTCAGGTGTATGGTTGGAAGAAAAGATATAAAGATATTTTCATTTTTAATACCTGATCATTGGCAATCTAACAATAGGCAGGTTTAGACAGTTTCAAAGGCAAACGTAAAAATGTTCTGGGCTGATTCTATATGGGATGAAACGCATTTTTGTACCTGTCCGAATGGTTGGATGTATATGAAGATTGTGCATTCAGTTGTAAGATGTGACTTAATGAAAGTATATATGACTGCTGAACATGGTAAAAGATGTAAGGTATTAACTTTGACTAGAGGTCAACCAATCCCCTCAAATTTTGGGGAGATGCGCATCAATCCATTTGAACATGTTAAGATTGAAGTCAAGGGAGGAGAAATAACTGTAGTAGGCTGGCTACAAGATGGGACGATCAGACGTCCAAGTACTAATTGCTTCCTACATAACTGCCCGTTTGCAGGTGAGGAGGAGTGGTATCGTAAACAAATAAAGCAACAAGAAGCAAATAAATCAGAAAAAATAAAAGATGTGAAAGAGTGTGAAAGCAGTAATACCCAAACAAATTCTGATATGAAAATTGAGTGATAGGGTGGAATTGTATATAATCAATTAAATTACCGTAATAATGCATAGTCTTTGTCAAGGTTTTGAGCAATCAATAACTAAACAAATAAAGAGATATTATGTCATAAAAAACTTTTATTTCATTTGCATGCTCTTTATATGCAAATTGCTTAGCACTCCCAATCAATTTAAACTTAGGACAAAAATCAAGCGATAATATTGATTTTAATATACAGTTGCCAAATAATGATTCCATTCAAATTTCTTTATCATTTCGGCTACTTACACTAAGTAATGCTACTTATGATGCATTACCTACAACAACAACTAATATACCCTTAAATGATGATGATTCTTCTGTTATCTCTTCAGAAAATGGAACTGAGTCATCTAAGGAAACTGATGTGGAATTAATACCAGAAAATAGTGTAGTGAGTGTTGAGGAGGCAATTGAAGGATTTAGGCAAAACTTAATAAACAAAGAAAAAGATATAGGTGGAATTATAGAGAGTGATCGTGTGTTTTACAGGCATTTAAAATTAAACTTTGAGGAGGACAAATCAATGAGAGTTCGATGTACATATGATAGCAACTATGAGCCTAGAATTCTAAAAATATCTTGTTATGAATATCATGAACTTGAAGGAGAACGGATTTTGAGTAATGGTGAAATTGAATACTTCAGAGAGAATGACTCTACATATAAATCTGACATCACATCAGATATCAGCAGACTTACAATATGGACATTTCATAAACTGTAGAGTTCCAGTTGAAGAGAATAAAAACAAAAGTTTATAATATTATGTGAATAAAACAACTGATTTTTTCAAAAAAAAATTGTATTTTATTAAAAATTATCCATAAATTTCTTATACAGGAAAACATTTTGTAATGCACATACACCATTATGTATCATACATCGTGGTACATCAATATATTTTTTTCTTAATTCTTCTGATATAGGACATCCCTTTTCATCTAAATTGTAAATTGGTACATTATTTTCCAACTTTAATATATCGGTAATCCACTTGATTTTTTCATTTCCTTTCACATATATGATTTTGTCTTGGAGAATATCTTTAAAAAGGGTAGTGACACTATCTTGTGAAGTAAATCCTCCATTCCAAACAAATCCATGGTGATATTGATTTAGCCATCTTGCTTGATTTTGTAGTTCCGGAGGTAGATTTTCAAAGTTGTATATTGGTTTCAAAATAAAGTGCTGTAGTTGATTATTCTGAGTTATAATGGCAATTTCCTTTAAGATGAACGTATTTCTAGGTCCTTTGAACCCTTGAATATCAATGATGCAATTCATTTTTACAGTTTATGAACTTCACTAGTTAGAGGATTGTACTGAACTATTCTATCATGTATAAGTAGATAGTATGCAGCAGTATTTTTCGGTATATTTACAGATGTTTGAAACTCTATGCTGACATCTACAGGACCAGTTTTGAGATATTCATTTTGGCGTGAGCAATCAATAACAACTAAAGGAGCCAAATTTTTGAACTGCTCTTTAGTGAGTAATGGTTCAGATCGGCGGTTGTAATATGACTGTTGGAATTTACAATACATCTCATATAATATAGCGTATTGATCTATGTTATATTTTATATTCAAATCATTGTATGGATATTTTTCAGAATTTAGATAAACTTTTAGGTCTGTTAGGTTGCAATGATCAAATTTGGATGCATCTTTTTCACTTGAATCTTTACGGTCAGTTTGTAAAGCAAAAATCACATATCTTGGTTTTTCTAGTTGATTACCTGTTTTAACAGTCCATGTATGGCGGGTGGACTGTGGTGGTGATAGATATTCATATAAATCCCAACTTCGAAATACCATTTCAATTGGGTGATTGCTTTCAGTAATTTTCAATAGAGACAACTTTTCCATATCAGCTACAGTAACATGTGGCAGATGCCATTGTAATTTAAGTATATTTACTGAGCCATCACAATCTTTTGCATAAATTGCATTTAGGTCCGCTCTAGAACGAATCAAAACTAGTTCATGTTTGCCATTAATAACTATTTTCTTATAGTCTTCAGCAAATCCAAGAAGATATTTTAGTGGTATACAAAAATTAAAGTTTCCTTCTGAGTTAAGAGATATATTGGTGAGAGACCATCCTGAATTTAGAAGCATTTTACTTTCACTTTCGTTTAAAGAAAGCTTATTCTTTATCGTTGAGGTAAGACCAACATTTTTATTGCGATCAATTTGTACTCCATTTATTTCATACCGGATCTCCTCGAATAAAAATGCCATCGCATTATTAGTTAATTTTACATCTGCAGTTTTGTCAGTCGCCCTAGGAGTGCATTCCAATTTCCCTTCAATGTAAATAAAACTTTCGCTTGGAAGTATATAGATATCTTGATGCTGAATAGCTATACGTATTTCATCATTGTTTTTGAAAGAGTTCGTGAAAGGTGATATGATATTCAATTTTTGCAACACTATTATCATAGCTTACAGCATCCTTTATACTCAAAACTTCACTCATTGCTTGTCTTTTATGATAAGTCCTAAAGTTCTCAAGTATTTCTTATTTTGTGGGGTAAGTTTGAACCTTTTTTCTCTTTGAGGTCTAATTTCGGTGAGAGTTGCAGAAGAACTGTTGTTGATGGCAGCTAATGTTCGTAATTTATCCTTATTATACAATATCATGTTGTGGTTTAAGATGTAACCGAGCTGTTATTGTTTCACCCCTAAAATTTATTAAATCACCGTCCTGATCAAGTAGCTTTAAGCTGATTGAAGTAATTCTTCGAGTGGTTAGCGGTAAATAAATGACGTTCTTTGGTACCTCAACAATCTTATAACCAGGCCCCACCTTTGGAGAGAATTCGTGTAGTGTATGTACTCGTGTATCGTTCATGAATGATCCACTTATTATATTACATTCTACTCTTATTGTATTAACTTTAATTATATTAACTGGTAAATCTGACACATGCAATTTAATAGCATCCAGTTGTCGCCTACTAAACCCTAAAAGTGATCCAACTGTACCCTCTTTGTCAAAGTAAATAGGTCCACTAGATTTGATTTCACTTTTCAAAGTGTTATTGTTCGCACGCAATTTTATATAGTAACTCTCATTACTTAATTTACTTAATTGATTCTCAAGATATTCAGCTATGTCATCTATCTCATATGATCCTGTAGGTATTTCTATAACCGCATTCCCAATGTGAAATAGATTATTTTTTTTATTCTCAATATTTGGTATTGAATTGTAAGTTTGGAAATCAATTAACCCGCATACATAATCCCTTGACAAATCTATGGGTGGAAAATACTCAGTTGTTAATACAGATGAATTTCCGCTTAATGTAAGTGTTAATGACATTGTGGTGTAATTCAAAATGATGCAATTATGTGGTTTCCTCCTCATTTATATAGATTTGCAAGGGCATGAGATTCATTTCAGTTTTAACCACAGGTGGATTCAGTAGTATAAAAATTTAAAACAAGGAAGAAATAAAAAAAATATGGAAAGATTAAATGATGAAGTGCAAATATTTCTTAAACATTTCGATATTAGCAGATTCTTGCAAGAGTATGACAACTTGTTACTAGAAGAACATAAGGAGGAAATAGAAAAATCCTACCGCTTTTTGGATAAATATAGAAAAATCAACATTTTGACTTCAACATATGGAGAGCATTATGAATCCTGCAGTTGGGCTTACAATACTTCAACATCAGGTCCAGATACTTGTAACTGCCAGTATGTTAAAAGAGAATTTATGCGAATATCCAAACTATTGAAGTTATATAATAGAATTAAGAGACCCTGTTGCTCCTCTTGTATAAAGGAAATATTTTAAATAAATCGAAACATATCATCATATTCTTTTATTTATCGTAACAATCATACAAAAATTTCAAACATAAATGACCGCATATTACTGAGTTATATGTTTGATATGGGGAATAATTATACCTTACATTACTAGTTAAATATTTTCTAATTTCTAATGGTGGCTGTAAATTTCCAAAGCTATCAAAGTACTGAATATCTTCATCATTTTTATAGTACGCTACCCAATGAGTTCCTGGACCTGATGATATATCCAAGTTGATAATACCGCATTCCTTCTTGTTTAGTTTCTTTGGAAGCTTATCTCGCATGAAAACTCCTCGAAAATATGGTAGATCTTTTACATATTTATGCAAATCTACCTCAGTTAATGGCCTTTTAGGTAGCGTTTTCAATAGTTTTTTGGCTCTGGGTTTAAGTATAACCCCAATCCTTTTTTATGAGGTTTGAGATAAAGACCTTTCCCTATTAGACGGGATTCCATTTCTTCATTATGCCTCTTACTCTCTTTAAGCTGCTCCTTTGCTTCCTTAACAGCATTAACAGCTTTAACAATTGTAGCAGCACCTCCTCCTAAAGATCCTAAAGCAGAAAGGCCAGCAAATAAAGGAACGAGGAATGGTAAAATACCTCCAGTTTTTGGTATAGGTATGACTCGTGGAACTTTCACATTTTTCTTCCTATATTTAATTATATCTCCTACTTCCTTTCGTGCTAACGCAATGGCTCTGTTCAAAGAATCAGGTTTTTGCCTTTGAATTGATTTACGTGCCTTGGAGATAACCGTTCTCAGGGTAATGTTTTTCTTAACTTTTTCATTTTTCTTTCGTGTGCTCGTTTTCTTCTTACTCCTCATTTTCGTCATACCCATCCCAAATTTAGCCTTAGCATTCATGATATTGGTAACTAGCAATGCGTTTGTACGTTCACCTAGGTTTGCGTCACTAGATTTAACTCGACTCCAAGCCTTTTCAGTCAAAATCCGATCTGCTATGTTGCGATCTGATGTACTTTTTAATTTAGAGTAGGCAATATCGTGTTCTTTACATGCACTATCTAAGGGATTAATACCAGGGTCACCACGAGCTAATCTTTTTGCTAGCTTCGTACCAGGTCCACAATACTGGTAGCCTGGTAAGTGTAATTCAAACGGCAGTTTATTAATGAGTGTATTAATTACCCCCGAACCTTTCTTATTATGCTCAAGCATAAGTATGAATGACTTTAACCTTCAACATTCAGATACAAACTAAAAAAGTATTTAAATTTAGTATGCATTTATAGATTGGAGTTAGTATTCAAAATGAATTTCATTAAGCAAAATCTATCGCTGTCAATAAGAAATAATGATTTTCGGAGCAATATTACAGAAATTGGTAGACATAGTTCATTATTACCAAATAGTATACGTGCACTAATAGTTGGCCCTTCCAATTGTGGAAAAACAAATGTTATGATTAGTTTGCTGGAGAATCCTAATGGTTTGAGCTATGAAAACGTTTATGTGTATTCAAAATCACTCTATCAGTCAAAATATTTATACTTAAGAAAACTTTTGTCACCCATAAAAGGATTAGGCTATTATACATTTTCTAATAATGATGATGTTATACCATTTGATGAGGCAAAACAAAATTCAATTTTTATTTTTGATGATGTAGCATGTGGGAAACAAGACAACATACGCTCTTATTTTTGCATGGGTCGACATAATAACATTGATAGTTTCTATCTTTGCCAGACTTATACTCATATACCAAAACACTTGATACGAGATAATGCTAACTTTCTCATTTTATTTAAACAAGATGACACAAATCTTAGGCATTCTTATGATGATCATGTGAATACGGATATGAGCTTTGATACTTTCCAAGATATGTGTGCTAAGTGTTGGAAGGATAAATATGGGTTTCTGGCAGTAGACAAAGACAGCCCCTTAAGCAAGGGACGTTACCGTCAGGGATTCGATACATTTATTTCCCTATAAATATAACAGATCCATTAAAGCAGTCAACAGATCAGATAAACCTGTTAACAGACCAGTTAAAGCAGTTAGGAGAGCAATTGAAGCTGTTAACAGACCAGTTAAAGCAGTTAAAGCTGTTAACAGACCAGTTAATAAAGCTGTTAATAGACCAGATTGGTTTTGAAAAAAATTATCAATACAAATGGGTAATAAGAGGGAGTTAATCAGGGATATTATTAAAACTAGGAATGCTATCAAGAAAATGTATCGAACTATAAAAATGGGGCGAATCGATGTTGAATCTCAACTTGAAGAAACATTTAAGCCCATAACACAACCACTTAAAGAGCTTATAAGTGAAACAAAAGTAAAACAGGGACTTCATGCTGATATCAAATCAGAACCTAAAAAGGAAAATAAAATAAATGATGATGATGATGATGATTATGATGGCTTTGAGTTAAACCCAAAATAAATGTATATGAAAATGGAACCAACAAGCACACCACTGAAGTATAGAGACTCTTCTTTAATGTCATCACAAGACGAGTATGGAACACCAACTCATTCAAGAACCTTAGCTAATAAATCAGATTCCACCCTCAACTTATCAACTGGGGTAGTTAATAAATATTTAGGATTTTACCAAGCCAAAAGTCCTAAAATTGACCGAACTTATGGTGTTTATATGGATAATGGGAGGTGGAAAATTGGAAAATCTAGCATTGACATTGATGCACAAAATTTTGTCATTAATGGGAAGCACTATAACATAACAGCTGGCTTATGCGAACTACTTTTTATGAAAGAACCATCAAACAGATTATATGATGAAAAAGACTTGGCTAATTATCGAGAGATCTTGGAAGATTCTAATGCCCATAGACGTGATTATAGTGCAGATGGGCAAATAAAAGGTAGTAAAGGACCTAAATATAAGAGAATTATTAGAAACTTTAACACTCATGACGGTATGGGTCTCATGAAGCTTCCCAGAGACGCTATTGACTATGTTTACTGGGATGATCCAAATGAATTGGTGGACAGATTACGGCTTTTAATTGGCTCTCAAGTAGCTGGGAATAATAGTCATAACAATGAAATTGTTTCCATTATTGAGGAGTTAAGAGAGTCTGATTTAATTTTTTAAAAAGCCTCCTTCTGCTTTTTATATATTTATTCATGAAATGAGTGTTGACAAGTTCGGACGATCGCTAATAGATGGTAATATTGGACGAGGTTCTCCTGGACCTCGAGGAGAACCGGGTCCTTCAGGACCACCAGGTGAAAAGGGTTCCACCGGACCTGCTGGAGTAGGTTTTCTACTAACATCAGATAAAAACTATGATATGCAATTCAGCAATATTAAGAATCTCAAAAATCCAGAAGAAGATAGTGATGCTGTAAACAAACTATATATAGATGTGACAATAGATAAATATTTAGATTTATGCAAATCCCATAGTAGTTTAGAAACGAAAACAGCTAAGAGTGAATTAGAGAAAGAGCTTGTGAATGTACATAGTATTATTAAAATATCTAGAGAAAAACTGGAAACATTGACTCAATCGCACATAAATAAGTCATTTGAAAAGTTAAAGGTTTATATTGATACAAAGTTCGAAGACATTGAAAAGAGTTTACGTGGACTTATAAATGTAGAATCACTTATAGTCAAACCTAACAATGAGTAAAGAGGCCCTTGTGAGCGAGCTGCACAAAGCAGCTCGTCGAAATTTTCCTCGACGTCGAGTAATTATGAAAGATTTGGATGATCTCTGGCAAGCAGATTTGGTTGAAATGGGTGCTTATGTTCGCGAAAATAATGGATACTACTATTTACTAACAGTAATTGATACATTTTCAAAATATGCTTGGGTAGAACTTATTAAAAATAAAACTGGAAAAGAGGTAACGGCTGCAATGAAAAAAGTTCTAAAAAGCGGTCGGATACCTAAACATTTGCAAACAGATGATGGTAAAGAGTTTTATAATAAAATATTCCAGACACTAGTGGTAAAGTATGGAATCAAACACTATTCGACTTTTAGTATAATGAAAGCCTCAATAGTTGAAAGATTTAATAGGACGTTGAAAGGCATGATGTGGAAAGAATTTAGTAAGAATGGTTCTTATCGTTGGATTGATTTTGTACACAATCTAGTTCATGAATACAATAATAAAAAGCATAGGACCATTAAAATGCTCCCCTCCGATGTTAATCACATTAATAAAAATATTCTACTACATACAGTATACAATCACATAAAAATGGTGGAGAGAGCAAAATATAAGGTTGATGACTATGTTCGCATCAGCAAGCACAAACATATATTTGAAAAGGGGTACATACCGAACTGGACGACTGAGATCTTTAAAATTAAAACCATATAAAACACGAATCCGGTGACATATCTTCTAGAGTATTATGAGGGACATCCAATCAAAGGAGGATTTTATGAAAGAGAACTACTAAAGACGAAATATCCGCATAATTACCTTGTTGAAAAAGTATTGAAGAAGAAACGGAATAATTTTTTTGTAAAATGGTTAGGGTTCTCTGCAAAACACAATTCATGGGTCAATAAAAATGAAATATTATAAATTTGTTGTATAAATAAAAAAAAAATAACATTTTAAGTTATCAAACCATCTTTTATTTCTTTATACTAAAATGCCCCCAAGCAAGTGTGTCTGAGCTTAATGCAATCTTACTTTGTCTTATACTATATACATTGTGCTTATCTGATCGAATGCATTGTTGGGTTCTTATCTGTTCAATGGAGTTATTCAAACATGTTAAGTAATCATCAAAACTAATACTATTTTTTATTACATTTAATTTGATGCCTTTGGCTTTTTTTATCAAATCTTCATTATTTACTCTTATACTATACATTTTTGATCTTAATCCTATAAATTCAGTTATTATTTTCCCATTCAATTCATCTTTCATAACCCCAGGAACTTTTTTATTTACTAAAGGTATATTATATACATTGTTCTGCGGATAATCGCTAGTATCAAAATAATTAACATCAGATCTAATGATTCTATAAATATTATCACATTTAAATTCATAAATTAGAGAGTCGGTATCAGTATACAACAGTTTACAGTTTTTCTCCATTTTTGGTAAAATATAATCATAATCAAATTTATAAACACATGTTTTAGAGATATCAAGTATACACATTCCTATGTAAATGGGTTTATTAAAATACACTTCAGTCTTATTTAATTCAATGGCAACCAAATTTCTATCGAAAATAGATCTGCTGTGGAAATTCGGTTTAGCTATCATAACTTTGGCTCCATATCGACCTTCCCACTTAGTAAGCAATTTTACTATTGAATGTTTACGTACGTTTTCCATAGTTTTTCCAAACACTGCATTATTCATAAGCTTATATTTGTTTTTATCAAATTCATTTCTAGCTTTCTTACGCATTTCAGTATTTAAGTCAATATATTTCTTTAACCACGGAGACTGATTGAATTGAAGAACTCGATGTACTTTTTTCAAAATAAGTCCATGAGCTATGCACTGCATCAGATTTTTATAATGAATAACATACGTTTCTTTATTAAATAATGTAGTCATCAGTTTTTGTTCCTTAGATCCTACAGGTGCTTCATGTGTTGAACAAAATGGTAAATCTGAATGTTTATCATGCAGATGTTGTGGGTACTCAAGATCGACTTCTAATATGTAACCAAATGGTGATTCATCCGATACATGAGTAATTTCTATATCTGTATTCACCCATTTGAAATCATGTGTTGGAAGATACTGGGACATTGCCCAACCATATAAATTATTAACATCAAAGTACATGAGATATTTGGAATCCTCTTGATCGTTATAGTTTATCATATAGCTATTATTCGCTTTGCTATATCGATTTGAACACTGACTTATTCCACCTCGAATTCCTCGTTCTATGAACATAACCATATCGATATCAGTTAATAACTCCAGCTCTATTTTGGTGTATTTCAGCATAGCATCCCATGTTAATCCTGGTAGAGTAAAATAGTGCGCAGGATCCAAACCATGTGTTTTTGCACATACCTTTCTAAAATTCTCAAAAACGTCAGCTAAAAGTAGAACATCGATCTTTAAATACAAATCTGAATATTCACCAAGAGTTTGTATGCGAAATGTCTTCCACACAGTTTGTGCATGTAGGTAATCATCATGAGAAATATCAGATTCATTTAATTGGTTATAAAACGCTTCCCGAGGTGGTAATGTTACCTCATCCAATTTTCCCAAGTCGCTAGTGTAATCATAAGGAAATACACCTTTTCTCGTCACTAGCTCAAATTCTGAAGAATTCAAATGGTTCCACTCCTTTTTTGTTATAAGCAACTGTTCTTTAGGTAAATATGACACCAGTTTATCTAAAGATGATGCCATAAATTTGAGTGAATCAATAAAGCGGAATTTAATTTCACTATATCTAACATTCTTTGTAAATGATATATATCGTTCTTTATTAATTGGCAAAAGATGCACTCTGCCTTCAAATGCAGTTGCAAGTTCCTTTATTACAAAGTGAGCGTCATAACCGCTCAAATTGTGGAATACTACCGGAATTATACGTGTATCTTGATAATTAAGATTACATTCTTCATGAGCTGGACCTCTATATTTTCCAGTTAGATGGCAATGATCTCGTACACGTTTTATTCCAATTGCAAAAGGTTGTTCACAAATATGACAATATTTGTCTTGTGTAAATTGCACTTTCTCATCTTCAGTTAACCTAATGAGTGGTTTAATCTCTGAAAATATGTCCTCTGCCTTTCTCAGAATCTGTTGTAGTTGGTCTACGAACCAATGCTGACAATCAGCACCTCTATAAGAACGAAAGACACTCAGGCTGCTATTAAAAGAACAGTTGAAATAATATCCGACACTGTAGACCTCATGTTTTTGGTATCTTGTTGTTTTCCCCAATTCATCATTAGAAAGACGTTTCAACAAACATTCTAAATCAGCATATATTATAAAAGGTGCGCTTTCCTTAAAATTAAAATTTTTAAATTTCAACCATTTATTGTATTCTGTTGGCAAGAGAATTTTGCACTCATTAATTTTCGCGCAGTCATCAACATGTGCAGCTAGTTTTTCTTCTGAATAAAGTAATGAAGGCACCTATCGCAAATATACTGTTTTCTATGTGTTTTAGAGAGTTGACGGGAAACTAGGCGTGACAACTCTTTAATCCAACAATAATGGTGTTTAATTTCAAAGTTAGAATCCTCCTCCTCCCCATTTTCATCACCATCATCATCATCATCATCATCGTCATAATAATTCTGAGTTAATAATAAATTAACGTGTTTATCTTGCCGGTCTTTTGTAAGACGAACTGGAACTGTGTGAAGTTGTTTTTTCTTTTTTCCAAAGCAAATATGTTTATGGATATAGCATTTAACTTTTCAAATTTAGTTATTTCATTTAATTCAGGAGGTAAACCAATTCCATTCAAATTCAAAATCTCGCTGTAATGTGGATAACTTGATACTCCATTTGTATGATGTTCGGCTGGGTAAAGTGCTGAAACTATAGCCCAAGCAAAGCATGCAGAATCCTCATAATTAATGTTAATACACGCATGTTTACACTTTATTTCAGGTGGTAAGTCGATATATGATGACCCTCGAAAGGGTTCGTACTTATTAATATTCACGGCTAAATTAATAATACTTGATAAAGCCCATCCACTATCACGCTCTTGAAATTCTTCTAGTTGAACTAGTATATTCTGTTGAATATTTTCAAAAAACCATTGCTTTAAATCTGTACCACGATCTACCACCGCATTCTTTGTATTAAAATATTTAAATTCAAATACGTCATCATCCTTTCGAGTAATTTTAAATTCTCCACAGAAAGTAGTATTAATCTTAAGTGTGTTATACTTCTTTAAAATGTTTTGAATCCGTCGTGAAAATAAATGTTGAACATCTTCTAAAAATATTTTGGGGTCCTTATGAATTAAATTAACTACTACTCCTGTCCTGATTCGATCCATAAATGCTGATTCTACATCCTCCCAAAGGACACGAGATTTTCTAGACTTTGCTTGAGAACTATTACCACGACCTTGATGCAATAGTGAGTAGAGCTTTATCTTAAATCCTTTGAGTTCTATAATACATCTTTGAAGACACCTTTTAGTCCCCACATTGGAACTCATCCCTAACACTGAACGCGATCGCCGAATATATAATACACATTTTTTAAGAGCGTCATTGATTTCCTCCGGACGACCACTTAAATTCCTGAAGGCAATTTTGATTTCTTCAACCATATTCACTATGTTCTTTGTAATTGAAGCCATTGTTCCACAAATCTAAAAACTCACAACAATATCAGATTGAAATGTTAGCTGTCGCTTTGGGTATTATCACGAACTTTGATAATTAATATTTGTACCAACAATAACCTTCTGCGTAGATATTATCAGAAACTTTGATAATTCACACATTAAGTGCCCCATTTTATACCAAAAAAATGTCTGCATAAAACTCCAACTTCAAAGAAGCCGCGCTATCCGGCGGTTGGCTTTGTGCCACACACACATTTTCTGTTGCGCAAAACCGCACATGCACACCAACCCCAACTTCAAAGAAGCCGCGCCATCGGTTCTCTTTGATAATTAATGAATGAGTGTACCATTTTTTATAATAAAATCACCCCACTCCTATTTCTTAGTTAAAAAGAAAAAATGAATAATAAAAACAACCATATTTTGACTCAGTTCAGTTTTTTTTTTATAAAATACATTTTTAATATGATAGATTATAAAAATTTGCAGACTCATTCAATTCAGTTTGATGTGAAATCCTTAGATTAAAAGATTTTCATATTTCACCTTCATTAACTATGTAGAAACTGCCTTCTTTGTTGATATTTTCGAGAACCTCATCGGATAAAATATCGAAACGCTTTGGTAGGTAAATAACATTCGACTCCAGTTCAAATAAAATCTTTTGTCCATATTGGGTTGAACTTCTACGAGCGTTTATTACCTTCAATATTTCTTTATAGCCACAAGCGTTGACACTGCTCAAAACGTTATTTATCCTTTGGTGCTGATCCATTTTTTCCCTCTGATCAGATGTAACTTCAGCTGAATTTAATCTTATACTGATATATTCATGTAATTATCTCCATCTTATATAGTGCATTATTCTAGGCTAAAAGGCCAAGTTAAAGGTAGTTGCACAAACCCATGTTAGTGATCTGAACTTCTCACCACAGTTTTCCCACACATCCGGCGGTCCCTTTGTGCCCACTTAAAGACGACTGCACAAATGCATGCCAGCCATCTGAACTTCTAACGATGGCGGCACCTTTGTACTTCAAAGAAGCCGCGCACATTTAATTCACTCCCACACATTTTCTACTGTACATCTAACCGCAAATTTTACGGCGGCCCCTTTGAACTTCAAAGAAGCCGCGCACATTTAATTCACTCCCACACATTTTCTACTGTTCATCTAACCGCAAATTTACGGCGGCCCCTTTGTACTTCAAACAAGCCGCGCACATTTAATTCACTCCTACACATTTTCTTCTCTGCATCTAACTGCAAATTTTACGGCGGCCCCTTTGTACTTCACACACACATACACACACACACAATTCATGCCAACCATCTGAACTTACTTCTAACAGCAAATTTTACCACCCACCCAACCACCCACTCAAGGTCGAATAAGTACACATGCACTTGGTCCAGAAACCGCATAGTTTACCTACTGTTAAGCTGTTATCAGAGCTGTTTAAAAGCTGTTAAGCTGTTATCAGAGCTGTTTAAAAGCTGTTAAGCTGTTATCAGAGCTGTTTTAAAAGCTGTTAGGCTGTTATCAGAGCTGTTTGAAAAGCTGTTAAGCTGTTATCAGAGCTGTTTGAAAAGCTGTTAAGCTATTATCAGAGCTATTTGAAAAGCTGTTTATCTGTTATCAGTTGAATAAAAAGAAGGCCATATATAAAATATCATTTATTAAAAATTAAAAAGTATTAACATATAACTCTTAGTGTATCATTCTATTTCACATCTTATAATCCTATGGGACCGGGCTGTAATCTCGATGTTAGATGTGATCAAAATTTCCACTGTCTGTCGTTGAAATCAACACCTGCATACAGCGCAAGTTTCCATGGTCCTTTATGAGCTCTCCAAGTAAACAAAGTGAGAATTTCTAGTGCTAAGTTAAATCGCACTTCTTAAGGCACAAACCCCATCACATATCGGCTAGAAGATTATCAAGGAAATCCAATCACAGGAGGCTTTTATGAATTGGAGCTGCTGAAAGTTAAACACCCAAACCTATATCTCGTAGAGAAAATCTTAAAGAGGAGTGGAGATAAAGCTTACGTTAAATGGCTCGGATTTTCATCAAAACACAATCCTTGGATTAATAACAAAGATGTTTTATAATTTCTTGAAAAACAACTATAACTACAATACATACAATTACAATACTTTTTTTATTTTACAATTATACATGGTTAAAACAAATTACTTGAATAAATGAAACTAAAACTATAATACATTTATTATTTACACTTGACTTAGATTCTTTCTGCGGCTGCTACTTGTTGATCTGATGAAATAGAGTAATGTCCCCATGGTAGAGTATCCGTCGTTCCGCTCATAATATGACGCTTATTATCATAGGGACTCAATGCAATCTTTTTTTGACTGATAGTGTATACGTTATGGTGATGAGATCGTATGGAGCTCTGATTAGCAGTTAATATTCGCTTGTTATGTAAGCATTCGACGTAGTCTTCGAAATTGATATGCCTCTGGACTACATTAGTCTTTACTCCTTTCGCTTTTTTTACAGTTTTACCAGCGTTTATACGCAGACTGTACATTTTTGAGCGCAAGCCTACAAATTCGCCCATGATTTTCCCATTCAGCTCATCCTTCATTAGCCCAGGAATCTTTTTATTCATGACCGGTAAATTGAATTCATTATCTTCTGGGTAATCACTTGTATCAAATTTGTTTATATTTTCAGCCATAAACTCATATGCATTTTTCTCTTCAAGTTCATATATTAGAGAATCTGTATCAGTATACATGACTTTACATTTATCTCCATACTCACGCTGCATAAAGCTGTAGTGAAAATCGTAGAGGCATATTTTTGAAATTTCCATAACTGCCATTCCTATATAGAGCGACTTATTGAATAACATTTTGAGTCGCCTTAATTCCACAGCAACTAAATTCTCATCAAATATCGTTGCACTGTGGAAGTTGGGTGCCGCAATCCGAGTTTTTGCACCATAGCGACCTTCCCACTTCATGCAAAGCTTTATATCACTATACTTGCGTACATTTTCCATGGTCTTACCAAAAGCTGCATTATTCATCTTCTTATAGCTGTCCTTGTCATGATCGCTTGTAGATTGCATCCGTTTGGTGGTATTTAAGTCAATATATGGTTTGAGCCAAGCTGATTGGTCGAATTGAAGTACCCGGTGCACAGTAGATAAGCTATGGGAGTTCTGGCCCACTTTTTTAAGCCTCAAGGATTTCGACGCAGATGGCGCCACCGTCGCTAGGTGGTTTGAGTCCGTGCTAAATGTAGGTCCGCGCCTTGGTTGTATTGGTTTGTGTCTTGGATACAGCATTTCGCCTTGGATGCAGCATTGTGTCTTGGGTGCACCATTGAGTCTCGACTAGCGGGATTAATCGGTACTACCGGGATGTATCATTTGATCTTGACTGCACCCTAGCGGCATTAGCCGGTACTAACAGCATGCTCCCGTACTACGGTTTTCTTAAATAGATATGTGTTGCGCCTAAATGTAGGCTTTTGGTTTCATTGAGTCTCGACTGCGCCCTAGCGGGATTAATCGGTACTACCGGGGTGTGTCATTTGGTCTTGACTGCGCCCTAGCGGCATTAGCAGGTACTACCAGCATGCTCCCGTACTACGGTTTCCTTAAATAGATATGTGGTGCGCCTAAATTTAGGCTTTTGGTTTTGAACTAATATTAGTAATAATTAAAGTTGATGCTAGGAAATTTTTGTTCATGTCAATGGATTCTAGATGGTTGGGGTGGGTGGGGTATTAGGGGGGACGAAAATTTCATCAGAAATCCTCTACGCGCCATTTCTTCAGTAAGACCGCTAGGGTAGGTCTTAGCCGGAACTACCACCATGCCTTGATTTTGCTGTTTTCTTTTATTAGCGGGAGAGTTCTAGATATCGACATGACGTCATCATGGTTTTGCTGCACCTAAATAAGTTTTCTTAGCAGGAAGTTGTAGATATCAGAATTATTCGAATTTCACAACATGACATCACCATGAACAGATTCTAGACGATGTCAGTGAGGGTTCTGCGGTATGTGTGTATTGAAAAGTCTTATGTTTTATAAACACTTGTTTTTATTTCAAATAAAATTTCTTATTATAAAAGTATTTCTTATAGCACATTGTCCAATATGAACTTGGCAAGATGGCGCATTTGTGTTAATCTCTATTAGTTTTCCACAGTTGTATTCATCTTCAACGTTAATAATGATTTCACTCTCTCCAACTATCTTCTGCACCCAATGAACTTTTTCAGCTCCCTTTACATATAAGGTTTTGTTTCGAAGCAGTGGTTCAACTATAGTGTACAGCTTGTGATACGGTATGTAGCCATCATCCCAGCGGAATCCATGAAAATTGTGTTGAAGCCATTTTACTTTATATACATCTCATACAGCAATGCGTATCTATTCAAATCAAATTTCAAATTCAAATCATCATAGGGATATGATTCTGAGTTCAAATGAACTGTAACATCGGTGAGTTTGCAGTGATCAAACTTGCTTGCATCTTTGGTTTTATCGTTCCTTCGATCCGTTTGTAATGCTAAGATGATAAATCGAGGTTTCTCCAGTTGAGTGGAAGTCTTAACTGACCAGGTTTGATGCGTGGACTCCGGTAGTACTGGATACTCATATATGTCCCAGCTGCGGAATGGTATTTGTATCGGGCGACCTCTTCCGATAGTTTTAAATAGTTGCAGATTTTAATCATCGGATACTGTAACATGTGGAATACTCCATTGAAGTTTGGTAATTTTAATTTTCATCAAATCAGTGGGTGATATAATGGCATTATCGTCTGTCCTGCTCCGGATCAATATGAGTTCATGTTTGGAATTTATCAGAATTTTCTTGTAATCTTCAGCGAATCCCAATAACTATTTCAGAGGTACACAATAGTTAAACAGCCCATTGGCTGGTATAACGGATGAATCTGGTGACCAACTGCTTACATTTGCATTTAGCGATACGTAGTTTTTTAATGTTGTCGCAATCCCAAGATTTCTTGTTCGATCGATTTCCACTGCATTCAATTCATAGCGTATTTCCTCAAAAAGAAATGGTAGAGCGTTGTGAGCTAATTTTGCAGTTGCTGAAACGGTTCCATCCAGCTTTGTTAGAGATCCCTCAATGTAGAGAAAACTCCTGCTGGGTAGAAGATTCAAGTCCTGATGTTGTACAGAGATACGGATTTCATCGCTGTTTTTAAATGATGTTAGAAATGGTGAATAGGAGTGATGTTCAATTTTAGTAACACTGTTATCAAAGCGAGCGTCTGGTGCAATATCTAGTATTCCTTTATTCATTGTTTCAGCGTTAAGCCTATCGATTGTAAATATGCTGTATTTGCAGGTGTTAATGTAGGTCTTGACCGCTTCAAGGTTGTCCGCTGACTAATGATCTTGTCTGCTCCGAACTCGTATTTATCATTATTGTATATCAACATGCTGTGGCTTCAAATGTAACCTGATGGTTATAGTCTCTCCTCTGAAGTTGATTAAGTCACCGTCTTGGTCAAGGAGCTTCAATGTTAGAGAACTTATACGTTTGGTGTTCACAGGCAAATAGATTACATTTTTGGGTACCTCCACTATTTTATACCCAGGTCCCACATTCGTGGAAAACTCGTGGAGAGTGTGTACTTGTGTGTTGTTGAAGAATGATCCTGATATAATATTACATTCGATGCGTATAGTATTTACTTTAATGATGTTGACTGGCAACTCTGATGTATGCACTATATTAGCAGATAAGTTTCTTTTACTGAATCCTAGCAGAGGAGCTATGGATCTCTGTTTTTCAAAATGTATTCTTCAGTTGCCTTAACTTCACTCTTCAATGTATTATTGTTAGCCTTTATCGCAACCTTTATCCTTCTCACTTCTTTATCCAAGTATTCTTGTACATATTTTGCTATACCATCAATCTCATAGGATCCAACAGGTATCTTAACAACCTCATTCCCTACACGAACCAGATTATTGCTCACATCAATATTTGGTATAGAGTTGTATGTTTGAAAATCAATTAATCCACAAACATAATCCGTTGCTAGCTCCAGCGGAGGAAAGTACTCAGCAGTGAGTAGAGATGAATTTCCCGTGAGAGTAAGTGTTAATGACATGGCGGTTGATAACGAACTGTTACAATTTCAATATAGATACATTTACTTATAGATAATAATTACTGGATATAACAATTATATAAAAACTCTAAACATAAGTGACCGCAAATTACTGCATCATAATTCTGATAAGAACTGTAGTTGTACGTAATATTACTACCCAAGTAGTTTATGAGCTCCATTGGTGGTTGGAGATTGCCAAAGCTATCAAAGTATTCGATGTTATCACCTTTCTTGTAGTACGCTACCCAGTGTGTACCTGCTCCAGTTGAGATGTCCAAGTTAACAATACCGCTTTCTCGCTTCCACGGCTTTTTAGGTAGATTATCACGCATAAATACTCCTCTGAAGTGCGGTAAGTGTGTGGTATACTTGTGAAGATCCAACTAGTTTAGCGGTCGTTTGGGTAGCGTCTTTAATAGTTTTTTGGTTGAGGTTGTAGATAGAGTCCAAGTCCTTTTCTGTACGGCTTCAGGAACAGCCCGTTTCCATCTTTACCAACCGCTATAGTTTCCATTGCTTGATTATGACGTTTGCTTTCTTCCAATTTTGCCTTTGCCGCACTGGCATCATTTATTGCTTTAGCTATGCCTGCTGCACCTCCCGATAGTGCTCCCAATGCTGAAAGCCCAGCAAACAACGGGATGAGGAATGGAAGTGCCCCGCCAACCTTTGGTACAGGTATCACTCGTGGAGTTTTAATTGATTCCTTCTTTCTTTTCACAATATTTTTAGCTGCACTAAGAGCTATTTTTGTAGCTTCCATCAAGTCTTTTGGTTTTTTGATTTTTAAAATCTTACGTGCATTTCGTACTGCTTCTCGGAATGTGGGTTGGCGTTTATTTTTAGCCTTAAGACCCATACCTAGCTTAATTTTAGCCTTCATTGCGTTTGTTATAAGCCAGGCGTTGGCACGTTCACTCAAATTTGCATCCGTAGATTTTGCACGCTGCCAAGCTTTTTCAGCTTATATTTTTTCAGCTATATGTCGATCACTTGTATCTTTATGTCGCGAGTATGCTATATCGTGTTCTTTGCAGGCTGTGTCCAATGGAATAATGCCCGGATCTCCTCTCGCCAATCTTTTTTGTAACTTTGTTCCTGGTCCACAGTACTGGTATCCCGGTAGATGTAATTCTACAGGTAATTTGTTGATGATTGAATTTAATAGTCCTCTGCCCCCTTTCAAAGATTTTCTGGAGCGTTTCGATTTGTGATCCGGCATCTTATAAGGTTCCGATGATACTGTTGAAATGTAATATAAATAGGTGTACTTATAGGAATTCCGTTAGTCTTCAATATGCGGTTCATTAAACAACAACAAGCTTTTCCTGTTCGAAATGCTGATGTAGCTGTTATGAAGGTGAAAAAGAAGCATGGGCCCCTATTGCCTAATAGTATAAGGAGCATCATTGTTGGACCATCGAATTGTGGAAAAACTAATGTTATGATAAGTTTGCTGGAACATCCCAATGGTCTGAGATATGAAAATATTTACATATATTCAAAATCTTTGCATCAACCAAAGTATGAATACTTGAAGCGAGTGATGACTCCCATATCAGGATTGGGGTATTATACATACTCAAATAACTGCGACGTTCTAGCACCAGAGGAAGCCAAATCACATTCAGTGTTTATTTTCGATGATGTAGCATGTGAAAAGCAAGATAATGTGCGATCCTATTTTTGCATGGGTCGCCACGCAGATATAGACAGCTTCTATCTCTGTCAAACATATACGCATATACCAAAGCACTTAATACGTGACAATGCTAATTTAATCATCTTATTCAAGTAAGATGTCTTGAATTTGAAACATATCTATAATGATCAGAAGACATGAAGTTTGATAAATTTCGAAGAGCCTGTGCTGAATGTTGGAAGGATGAATATGGTTTCTTGATGATTGATAAGGATAGCTCATTAAACAAGGGGCACTACCGTAAAGGATTTGATACCTTCATTGTACTATAAAAGGATGAAACATGCGAAATATTCATAAGTCGAAGTTGTAACTCAGCCGAAAGCACACCGAATCCTGTGGAACTTCTGAGTAAATTAAAGCTGTTCACCTGTTATCAGACCTGTTTGAAAAGCTGTTAAGCTGTTATCAGAGCTGTTTGGAAAGCTGTTAAGCTGTTATAAGAGCTGTTTTAAAAGCTGTTAAGCTGTTACCAGAGCTGTTCGGAAAGCTGTTATCAGAGTTGTTTGGAAAGCTGTTAAGCTGTTATCAGAGCTGTTTGAAAATCTGTTAAGCTGTTATTAGAGCTGTTTGGAAAGCTGTTAAGGTGTTATCAGAGCTGTTTTAAAAGCTGTTAAGCTGTTACCAGAGCTGTTTTGAAAGCTGTTTACCTGTTATCAGAGCTGTTTTAAAAGCCGTTATTCAGTTAATATCGAAGATGAATGAAAATCTATTAAAAGAAATCATCAAGACAAGGAATCCAGTGCGAAGGAAATTTAAAGCTCTAAAGACGGGAGGGATTGAAGGTGAAGCTCAACTTGAAGAAACTTTCAAGCCAATCACCAAACCCTTAAAAGAGTTTGTTACCAGAGTCAAAAACGAGCCACCAGTCAAATTGGAACCAAAAGAAGAAAAAGAAGAAGAAGACAACGAAATTGTGGAACCTTTTACTCCTCCAAAATGAAAATATGTGAAAATGGAGGCTAGTAGCACACCTATAAATTATGGAGATTATTCCTTAACATCTGAAGAAGAATTCGCAACACCCAAACATTCAAGAACATTGACAGGAAGGTTTCCTGTCACCTCCCCCGATACGTCTGGATACATAGTTTCAAACTATTTAAAGCTATTCACTGATAATAGCCCTAAAATTGATCCAACCTATGGAGTTTACTATGATAACAACGCGTGGAGAATCGGTAATTCAACGTTTGATGTTGATGATGTAGGAAATATTGCTATCAAGGGGAAGAGCTATAAAACAACTTTGGGGTATGTGAGCTGCTATTTATGAAGGATCCTGTAAAAAGTCTATATACTAAAGAGGATTTAACTAATTATGGATCTATTTTGAGAGATACCAATGCATATAAACGTGACTATGCTGAAGATGGACAAATAAAAGGTACTAGAGCGGCTAAGTATAAAGCTATAATCAGTAAACTTATACAGCATAAAGGCATGGGACTAATGCGTCTGCCTAAAGAAAACATTGATCACATTTATTGGGATGATCCAAATGAATTAGTGGATAGACTGCGCCTTCTAATGGCATCAAAGCAGGCTGGAAACACCAGTCACAACAATGAAATTGTATCTATCCTGGAGGAGTTGCGAGAAGCAGATATTATAGTTTAAATACTACTCCATTACCATACTTCTTCACAATCTACTGATGAGCGTTGACAAGTTTGGACGTTTCTCTAAGCGAGGATATCCTGGGAAAGCAGGTGAACGTGGACCAACAGGAGCTCAGGGACCAGCCGGTAAACAAGGAATTCAAGGACCAGATGGTAAACGAGGAGCTCAGGGTCCAGCTGGTGAACAAGGAGAGCGGGGTATTGGATTTAATTTAACGATAAACGGAGACTACGATCTAAACTCAAAGTGTATAAAACGACTTGGTGAACCCTTTGAAAATGATAATGCTACTACCAAAGACTATGTTGACAAGAAAATTAAAATAAGTGTTGAAGAAATAAAAAAAACTATTAATATAGAGGTGACAAATTTAACGCTATATATCAATGATGAAATCGCGAAGATTGAAAACTATCTGTTTACTTCAGTAATAAATAAGAAAGACTTGACACCAAAAGATGGTGTATATGAGTAAAAACTCTTGAGAAAACTGTTTCATTTATAATTACGATGAGTAAAAGACAAGTGGTAAATGAGCTGCATAAACCAGCGAGAACAAATTTTAAACGACGTCGTGTGATTATCAAAGGACTAGATGACTTGTGGCAGGCAGACTTGGTTGAAATGGATCCCTACAAGTATGTGAACAAGGGTTACCGCAATCTGCTGACAGTAATTGATACCTTCTCCAAATATGCATGGGCAATTCCAATTAAAAGAAAAACTGGTGTAGAAGTAAGAGATGCCATGCAGTCTATATTAAGCGAGGGACGAAAACCTGCAGACTGATGATGGAAAGGAATTCTACAACAGCCTCTTTAAAAATCTAATGCTGAAGCATGCAATTAATCATTACTCTACGTACAGTTTCCTCAAAGCATCAATAGTGGAACGATTTAACCGAACTCTAAAGGATATGATGTGAAAGGATTCAGCTTTAATGGAACTTATCAGTGGATTGGTATGGTAAAGAAACTGCTCACTGAATATAATTCAAGAATACATTGAACTACAAAAATGAGACAACGTGATATCAACGCCTCCAATGAGAAACAACTGCTTTCAACTGTATACAGTCATATAAAGATTGTTGTTCCTGCAAAGTATAAAGGTGGAGATTTTGTACGCATCAGCAAATACAAGCATATATTTGAGAAAGGCTATACACCAAACTGGACAGCTGAGATTTTTAAAATTATTAAAGTTCAAAACACAAACCCCATCACATATCGGCTGGAAGATTATCAAGGAAATCCAATTACAGGAGGCTTTTATGAATTTGAACTGCTGAAAGTTAAACACCCAAACCTATATCTCATAGAAAAAATCATAAAGAAGAGTTATCAGACCTGTTTGAAAGGTTCACAAGCTGTCATAAGACCCGTTTGAAAAGCTGTTAAGCTGTTAAGCTGTTATCAGAGCTATTTCAAAAGCTGTTAAGCTGCTACCAGACCTGTTTGAAAGGCTGTTAAGATGTCATCAGACCAGTTTGAAAAGCTGTTAAGCTGTTATCAGAGCTGTTTCAAAAGCTGTTAAGCTGCTATCAGACCTGTTTGAAAAGCTGTTAAGCTATTATCAGAACTGTTTAAAAGCTGTTAAGCTGTTAACAGAGCTGTGTGAAAAGCTGTTAAGCTGTTATCAGAGCTGTTTCAAAAGCTGTTAAGCTGTTATCAGAGCTGTTTGAAAAGCTGTTAAGCTGTTATCAGACCTGTTTGAAAAGCTGTTAAGCTGTTATCAGAGCTGTTTAAAAGCTGTTAAGCTCTTATCAGAGCTATTTGAAAAGCTGTTAAGCTGTTATCAGAGCTGTTTAAAAGGTGTTAAACAGTTATCAGAGCTGTTTAAAAAGCTGTTAAGATGTTATCAGAGCTGTTCGGAAAGCTGTTCATCTGTTATCAGATCTGTTTTGAAAAGTTGTACAGAATCCCCTGCGGCGTAGTTGATTATAGGAAAGTAAGGTTGTAGCCTCCAAGACACACACTTCCGGATCAAGGTCAAGGACAACATGTCCTTCTGGGTTCAAAAGTACTGACAGAGGTCAAGATCAAGCCCACATGTCAACGTATTTTCTCACACTCACGCTCAACCTAGCATTCTAGGTAAAAGGCTCAATCGCCCGAGAGCCCTCTGTAGTAGGCAAATATTATTAAAGAATACCTTCAGGAGTTCTGGAATTAGCAGGGCAATTGAATAAAAAAGAATAACATATATAAAATATCATTATTGATTTAATATAAATTAAAAAAATATTAGCATTTAATTCTTAGTGTATCATTCTATTGTTGGGCTTCCTGATTTCAATATATCTATAACATATTCTTTATTTTCCAATAATGTATATCTTAGGCTTAAGACTTGGACTATAATACAATTAAAACAAATTACTTCAATAAATGGAATTATAAATATATGTAATACATTTTTTTATTTACAATACACTAGACTTAGCTCATATGTTTTCTGCGGCTGCTCCCTGTTACTCTGATGGAATTAAGTAATGTTTCCCAATGGTAGAGTATCCGTTGTGCTATTAACATTTAATTCTATGGTTGGGCTTCCTTAATTCAATATTAATTTTTTCTTTCTCACATTCAGAAATATGTGATGCTAATTCTTTAGCAGAATAAAAATAGAACAAACATCTATCGCATATATACAATCTAGCCTTATGTTTTGAAGTTTGTTTCCATGCAAGCCGTGAAAGATTTTTAATCCAGCAGAAATGAAACTTGTTATTACTTTCATCATAATCATCATCATCATCATCCTGCTCATAATTATTTTGTATCATTAATAGATTCACATGTCGCTTCATCTTGTGTTTCGTTGGTCTAACTAGAACAGTGGTGAAGGAACGCTCTTTCTTTAGAATGAACACGTTTATTGATATATCGTTCTGGTCCTCAAATTGTTTAATTTATTCAAGCGTCATAGGAAATGTTATTCCAGTTAAATTTAGCACAGTCGAATAATGTGGATATGATGATGTCCTGGAGGAGTTAATATTTCCAGGGCATAGTGCTGATGTCACGGCCCAAGCGAAGCATGCTTTATCAATATTTTTTACATTAATGCAAGCTTGCTTTAAAGCAATCTCCTTCGGTAGAGGTATGTACGAAGATCCTCGGTGCTGTTCAAATTTGTTGATATGTACTGCTAAATGTATAATGGAGTCCAATGTCCAGCCGCTATCTTTTTCTCGAAACTCATCCAGCTGAGTGAGTATTGAATCCAAAATGTTAACTTTATACCACTCATTTAAATTATCGTCTACATTGTTTGGAGCAGTTCTTGCTTGTAAATATTTAACATCTTTTATAACTTCATTGTCACCGATATCCTTAGCAAAATCAGCACACAACTTTGTATTAACTTTAATATTGAGATGGCGTTTTAAAATATTCTTAATACGGCGTATAAATAAATCACCAGCATCCTGCATAAATAGCTTAGGATCTGTATGGTTTATATTTACAATAATTCCAGCTCTAATTCTGTTTGTGAATACTGATCTTATTTCCTCCCACTGTACAAAATCACTTTTTTTTACACGTTGAGTAATTCCTCCACCTCGACTGGTGGCTTTCAATAACACTCTCGGCGATTTAGTCTGTCCAATACAGCTCTCCATATGCCGTTTTGTACCACTCTTTTTACTAAAAAAACTTTCATTTATTAGCGCGGTTGAATTTTTTTTCGACCTATAGCTGAAGCTCACCAAAATTAACTGATGCCTCCTATCATTTTACATTAATATCTACTACCGCCTTCTTTCACCAAAGCCTTAAACTGAACCCACTTTCAACCTAATGCTTTCATGTTTTTTTTTTACCACCCCAATAACCTTCATGTGGTCTATTTTTAGATATTGAATTTCATAACATGCTGCAATGATCACGATTTCCACTGCTCGTGCTCAAAACAAGTATTAACATGTTCTTGACATCGATTCAACATTTTTATGAATTTCAACTATATTTAAATCTTGGTAAGGTAGTCGTGAAACTATTTTGCTTCAATCAAATAAGGACATATACCACCAATCTAGTGCATAACATACATCGATTCAATCCCCATATCACCCATGAAAGTTTTTCTTTTACACTACACAACATTACATTAATTCATCTCAGTGTTACATACATACATATCCACAGCTAGGAAGTATATGACCAAGTCCCGAGTGAGATGTTCACTAAAGCTTCCTAATGTGTTAGAGCAAGACAGATGATAAGAAATATCATGGGATTTTGCTGCCGAACTCTCATAGCCTAACACAGACATTTGCTCTGGATCGCTTTTTGGATGTGAAATACAGAGAAAAAAGTTTATAACTTAAGATATAAAAACAGATAATGAATTTGATGTGGATAAATATTGTGTGAAAAATTGATTTGGTATATATTATTTACAGTTGTTGTTGTTTTTCAGTAGAGAAATTGGAAATCTTATATTTTCAACTTTCACTACTCATCTACAACATATTCCACATATTACTCACAGCTCTCAAGTACTCATCTAAGGCAACATATTATACTATATTAATATAATAACTCAACCTTCTTTCATTAAAACTTAAAATTTAATCAACTCCCAACCTACTTTCATGGTAAGATTTAAAGATGAATAAATAATACTTCCATATCCTACTAGAATTATATCATTCCAAATACCCACTCTCAACATCGAGGTCTTCACTATTGAACTTGAAGCATTATCAACTTTTTTCCGACCTTTCTGATACTCGTACAACACCATTTCGAGGAGATAAATACCAAATACCATACATCAACACTTTTAACTTAATACATAACTTACAGTACCTACTCTAAACCCCCTACTACTAACATCTTCACTATGGACACTTTCAGGCTAGGCTAACAAGGTACCCTGGAAAGATTTCGTGTGGCAACACTGGTCATGCCATTACACCTTATCACCAAAAATTTGATGAGAAGTCTTTTACTGTACCCATACAACTTTCACTACTCATCTAAGCAAACATATCATACTATATTAGTATCACCTCACATTGATATCATAGGTCATCAAAGTTTTAAATTTAACCCACCCAAAAAGAAAGTTTATTGAAAATAAAAAAAACATTTTTTTCATAAAACCTAAGACTTTGCAATACACACATCCCTACATCGAAAATATTCTGATAAGACTATAATTGCCATTACTTCATGTTTCTTAACATGCCAAGCAGCCGTGATCTATTTTTAGCTATCGAATATCATAGCATGATCACTCTTGTTTATAAAAGATTTTTAATCCACAACTTACGTTATAGTTGTTGTTGTTGCTTTTTTTCAGCAAAAGAACTTTTTCAATTATAAGTTCCACTACTCATCTAAGACATCATATCCTATAGATTAATATCAGTTGTTGTTGTTGTTGTTTTCAGCTAAAGAAATTGGGAATCTTACATTAAAAAACATAAATCACTCAATTTGTTTACTTTACTCGGCGCTGTGCGAATTTGTTTACATTATTCGACTGTGATCGCAGCTCCCAAACAACTTCCATTACTCATCTAAGATAAGATATCATACTACATTGATATCCTAACACCACCTTCTTTCATCAAAACATTTAATTAAACCCACTCTCAACCTAATGGTAAGAAAATAATGTGATCACTTCAATAGTATGAAGATAAAATTATCATATTCTTATCAGCTTCATGTGAACTATGATATCGGGGTCAATCAAATCTCATAACAGCGTGACTGATTGAGAAATTTTATTGATAATAAAAAACTATTCGTTATAAAATGTAAGACTTTTCAATACAAACTCCTAGATACAAAAAGACATTAATCGCTCAATTTGTCTGCTTTACTCGGACGTATTTGTTTACGCAATATATCAAATTACCAGCCGCCTGGCCACCTTTTGTAATGCTTTAATTTCCATTACTTCTAATGATTTCATGTGTCGTACCATCCCAAGCAGCCGTCATTTATTTTTACACATCGAATATCATAACATGATCATATAAAAGACACCTACAGACCACAACTGACGTTATAGTTGTTGTTGTTGTTTTTTTCAGCAAAAGAAATTTTCAATTATAACTTCCACTACTCATCCAAGACATCATATCCTACAGATTAATATCAGTTGTTGTTTTCAGCTAAAGTAATTGGGAATCTTACATTAAAAAATATAAATCGCTCAATTTGTTTACTTTACTCGGCTGCTGTGCGAATTTGTTTACATTATTCGAGCGCGAATTTGTTTACTTTACTGGACTGTGCGAATTTGTTTATGCAAGGAATCAAATTAGAAGCATTCCACCTGAAGAGAAAAATTAGGATTTTACTAATTTCCATTACTTATCTAAGTGAACATATCTACCAACATTCGCTCCAATCAGCTTTGCCTGATCTATTTTTAGATATATCATCACATGGCGCAATGTTTATAAAAGACACCTACAGATTAAGATCATCAAATCTTTAATCCACAACTTCGATTACAGTTGTTGTTGTTGTTTTTTGTTTTTCAGCTACTAATATTAATTAAACCTGAGAAGGTAAGATCGCTCATATCTCGCGTAGAGGATTTCTGATGAAAATTTTACCCCTAGTACTAATACTATTGACATGAACAAAAATATGAATTAGTATTAATACTTATTACACTAATTTTCTAAGAGAATTTCACATTTATTATCTGCATAAATACACAGCTGCACACATCCACCCACGCATTAGATAACGTTTCCTCAGCCACCAAGTAGCCCAGCCCAACATACCACAGGCACTCATACTAAAGTAAACAGCTAAAACCAAACTCAAGCTGACAAGTATACAGCCCCGATATAAATTCGGTTAGGGTATTTCACATCATTACTTAATACACATTCTACCCAAGCCTTGGTACAGGTAACATAGCCCAGTCCAAGACACCTCAGGCAGTCCTAGTCATAGTATTATATATTGCTACTAAAGCTCTCAGCCAACACCCTAGCACCCAGACACAGGAGGGGGCACCTCAAGGTCAAATTGCAGCCTCCAAGACCAGATAAAACTTAACCAGCAACCTTCACCAATAAAGATTCCCACCACTTCACAAATATTTATAGCTACAATCTCTGAGATGAAAAATAAGCGAGCTCCAGACACAAAATCAAAGACCTATGCTATTTTCCTATGCTGGAGAGTGCTAAGAGTGATCTCGTATCCCCAACTTGATCTCGTATCCCCAAAACTCGAGATTTAATGTCAACTTAGAGGCTACGAGTCCGAGATGAAAAATAAGCGAACTCCAGCAACAAGATCGAAATCCTATGCTATTTCCCTATGCTGGAGAGTGCTGAAAGTGATCTCGTATCCCCAAAATGATCTCGTATTCCCAAAGTGATCTCGTATCCCCAAAACTCGAGATGAAAAACTTAATGTCAACTTAGAGGCTACGAGTCCGAGATGAAAAATAAGCGAACTCCAGAAAAAAATTGAAAACCTATGCTATTTCTCTATGCTGAAGAATGCTGAAAGTCATCTCGTATCCCCAAAATGATCTCGTATCCCCGAAATTCAAGATGAAAAATAAGCGAACTCCAGCAACAAAATCGAAAGCCTATGCTATTTTCCTATGCTGGAGAGTGCTGAAAGTGATCTCGTATCCCCAAAGTGATCTCGTATCCCCAACATCCAAGACTCAGCGCAGTCGAGACTCAATGAAACCAAAAGCCTACATTCAGGCGCAACACATATCTATTTAAGAAAACCGTAGTACGGGAGCATGCTGTTAGTACCGGCTAATCCCGCTAGGGTGCAGTCAAGATCAAATGAATAATCCTGCTAGTCGAGACTCAATGGTGCATCCAAGGCGCAATGGTGTATCCTAGACACAAACCAATACAACCAAGGCACAAACCTACATTTAGCACGGACTAAAACCACCTAAAGACGGTAGCGCCATCTGTGGCGAAATTCTGGAGGTTAAAAAAAGTGAGCCAGAACTCCCATAGCTTATCTACTGTGCACTTTTTTCAGGATGAGTCCATGTGATAAGCATTGCTTCAAATTTCGGTAGTGTATAACATATTTAATTTTTGTATGTAATGTTGTCAGAAGCTTTTCTAATTTTGCTCCAGGTGGTGCTGCATGCTCAGAGAAAACGGTAAGTCCTTATGCTTATAATGCAGATGTTGAGGATAATCCAAGTCGACTTCGAATATGTATCCAGTTGGAGTATCATCACACCATAACGTATACACTATCAGTCAAAAAAAGATTGCATTGAGTCCCTATGATAATAAGCGTCATATTATGAGCGGAGCGACGGATACTCTACCATGGGGACATTACTCTATTTTATCAGATCAACAAGTAGCAGCCGCAGAAAGAATCTAAGTCAAGTGTAAATAATAAATGTATTATAGTTTTAGTTTCATTTATTCAAGTAATTTGTTTTAAACATGTATAATTGTAAAATAAAAAAAGTATTGTAATTGTATTATAGTTATAGTTGTTTTTCAAGAAATTATAAAACATCTTTGTTATTAATCCAAGAATTGTGTTTTGATGAAAATCAGAGCCATTTAACGTAAGCTTTATCTATACTCCTCTTTAAGATTTTCTCTACGAGATATAGGTTTGGGTGTTTAACTTTCAGCAGCTCCAATTCATAAAAGCCTCCTGTGATTGGATTTCTTTGATAATCTTCTAGCCGCTATGTGATGGGGTTTGTGCCTTAAGAAGTGCGATTTAACTTAGCACTAGAAATTCTCATTTTGTTTACTTGGAGAGCTCATAAAGGATCATGGAAACTTGCGCTGTAGGAAGATGTTGATTTCAACGACAGACAGAGGAAATTTTGATTACATCTAACATCGAGATTACAGCTCGGTCCCATAGGATTATAAGATGTGAAATAGAATGATACACTAAGAGTTATATGTTAATACTTTTTAATTTTTAATAAATGATATTTTATATATGGCCTTCTTTTTATTCAACTGATAACAGATAAACAGCTTTTCAAACAGCTCTGATAACAGCTTAACAGCTTTTCAAACAGCTCTGATAACAGCTCTGATAACAGCTTAACAGCTTTTCAAACAGCTCTGATAACAGCTTAACAGCTTTTAAAAAAACAGCTCTGATAAAAGCTTAACAGCTTTTAAACAGCTCTGATAACAGCTCTGATAACAGCTTAACAGCTTTTCAAACAGCTCTGATAACAGCTTAACAGCTTTTCAAACAGCTCTGATAACAGCTTAACAGTTTTTCAAACAGCTCTGATAACAGATTAACAGCTTTTAAAACAGCTTTGATAACAGCTTAACAGGTTTCAAACAGCTCTGATAACAGCTTAACAGCTTTTAAAACAGCTCTGATAACAGCTTAACAGCTTTTCAAACAGCTCTGATAACAGCTTAACAGCTTTTCAAACAGCTCTGATAACAGCTTAACAGCTTTTAAAACAGTTCTGATAACAGCTTAACAGCTTTTAAACAGCTCTGATAACAGCTTAACAGCTTTTCAAACAGCTCTGATAACAGTTTAACAGCTTTTAAAACAGCTCTGATAACAGCTTAACAGCTTTTAAACAGCTCTGATAACAGCTTAACAGCTTTCAAAACAGCTCTGATAACAGATTAACAGATTTAAAACAGCTCTGATAACAGCTTTAATTTTTTGCTAGTAAAGTACATTTAAAAACATTGAGGTGAATTAATTTAATAGAAATATTTGCAAGATTTTATAGATGGACTTTTCCAGCTTTTTTCGCCACGAATTAGTAAACAATTTTTCATAAAACCTAAACCTTTTCACCAAGGCATGCTAGTAGTTCCGGCTAATGCCACTAGGTAACCTTACTCGAGAAATATCGAAATCCTATGCTATTTCCCTATGCTGGTGAGTGCTGTAAGTGATATCGTATCCCCGAACCCGAGATGAACAACATAGGTAGTACCAGCAAATGCCACCAGGGGACCTTGCTCAAGAAATGGTGTTTGGACTCGAAAAAGTTCTCCGCTAATAAAAGAAAACAGAAAAACCGAGGCATGCTATTAGTTCCGGCTAATGCCGCTAGGTAACCTTATTCAAGAAATATCGAAATTCTATGCTATTTCCCCAAAACCAAGATGACGCCATGCTGATATCTAGCACTTCCCCGCTAATAAAAGAAAACAGCAAAACCAATGCATGCTAGTAGTTCCGGCTAATGCCGCTAGGTAACCTTACTCGAGAAATATCGAAATCCTATGCTATTTCCCTATGCTGGTGCGTGCTGTATGTGATATCTTATCCCCGAACCCGAGATAAACAACATAGGTAGTACCAGTAAATGCCACCAGGGGACCTTGCTCAAGAAATGGTGTTTGGACTCGAACAACTTCTCCGCTAATAAAAGAAAACAGCAAAACCGAGGTATGCTATTAGTTCCGGCTAATGCCGCTAGGTAACCTTACTCAAGAAATATCGAAATTCTATGCTATTTCCCGAAAACCAAGATGACACCATGCTGATATCTAGTACTTCCCCGCTAATAGAAGAAAAGAGCAAAACCAAGGCATGCTAGTAGTTCCGGCTAATGCCGCTAGATAACCTTACTCGAGAAATATCGAAATCCTATGCTATTTCCCTATGCTGGTGAGTGCTATAAGTGATATCTTATCCCCGAACCCGAGATGAACAACATAGGTAGTACCAGCAAATGCCACTAGGGGACCTTGCTCAAGAAATGGTGTTTGGACTCGAAAAAGCAACTGTGACTTTTCAATAAAAACCAAGATGACGCCATGCTGATATCTAGCACTTCCCCGCTAATAAAAGAAAACAGCAAAACCAAGGCATGCTATTAGTTCCGGCTAATGTGGCTAGGTAACCTTACTCAAGAAATATCGAAATTCTATGCTATTTGCCTATGCTGGAGAGTGCTGTGAGTGATCTCGTATCCCCAAGCCCGAGATGAACAAAAATTGGTAGTACCAGCAAATGCCACCAGGGGACCATTCGAGATGAAAAATAAGCGAACTTCAGAAACAAAATCAAAATCCTATGTTATTTCCCTATGCTGGAGAGCGCTAAAAGTGGTCTCGTATCCCCAAAATGGTCTCGTATCCCCAAGATTCGAGATGAAAAAGAAGCGAACTTCAGAAACAAAATCAAAATCCTATGCTATTTCCCTATGCTGGAGAGCGCTTAAAGTGGTCTCGTATCCCCAAAGTGGTCTCGTATCCCCAAGATTCGAGATGAAAAATAAGCGAACTTCAGAAACAAAATCAAAATCCTATGCTATTTCCCTATGCTGGAGAGCGCTTAAAGTGGTCTCGTATCCCCAAAGTGGTCTCGTATCCCCAAGATTCGAGATGAAAAATAAGCGAACTTCAGAAACAAAATCAAAATCCTATGCTATTTCCCTATGCTGGAGTAGTACCGGCTAATGCCACCAGGGGACCATGCTCAAGAAATGGTGTTTGCACTCGAAAGAGCAACTGTGACTTTTCAATGCATGCACCTTCAAGACCTAATAATAATAATTTGCTAAGAAAACATCAAGCCAAGGTGATATCATGTTGTGAAATTCGAATGATGTTGATATCTACAACTTCCCCGCTAAGAAAACTTATTTAGGCACACCACTTGAAAACAGCAAAACCAAGATGACGTCATTCTGATATCTACAACCCCCGCCCCCCCCGCTAATAAAAGAAAACAGCAAATCCAAGGCATGGTGGTAGTACCTGCTAATGCCGCTAGGGAACCTTACTTTCCCTCGAGGTGAACAACATATGAAGTACCGGCTAATGCCGCTAGGGAACCTTACTCAATAAATGGTGTTTGCACTCAAAAGAGCAACTCTGACTTTTCAATACACGCACCCCCTAAACCCAATAATATTAATTTGCTGAGACAACATCAAGCAAAGGTTGTGTCATGTTGTGAAATTCGAATGATGCTGATATCTACAACTTCCCTGCTAAGAAAACGTGCAGCATTTGAAAACAGCAAAACCATGATGACGTCATGCTGATATCTAGAACTCTCCAGCTAGTAAAAGAAAACAGCAAAACCAAGGCATGCTGGTAGTTCCGGCTAAGGCCGCTAGGGAACCTTACTCAAGAAATGGCGTTTGCGCCCGAATGAATGTCGCAAATATTTCGAAAACCAAAGCCTGTAGAGGATTTCTGATGAAAATTTCATTCCGCCAAGAATCCATTTCCATGAGCAAAAATAACTTGAAATATTAATACGCTAATATCTCGAAAATCAGAGCCCGTAGAGGATTTCTGATGAAAATTTCATTACCCCCCCCCCCCCCCCATCCCTATCTTTATTATCCCCCCACATACCCTCTCTCTAGAATCCATTGGCATGAACAAAAATTTCCTACTATTAACTTTAATTATTAGTTCAAAACCAAAAGCCTACATTTAGGCGCTCAAGAAAAATCAATTATTACTAATATTAATTCAAAACCAGGCGCAACACTTGAAAACAACAAAAGCCTACATTTAGGCGCACCACACATCCAAAAAGTGAAGCAAAAAACTTCCCAAAACCGTAGCATGCTGCCACGTGTGGGCCAAAAGTGAAGCAAAAACTTCACATATCCAAGAGAACCGTACCACACATTCAAGAAAGCCGTAGTACCGGAGCATGCTGGTAGTATCGGCTAATGCCTCACTGACATCTTCTAGAATCTGTTCATGGTGATGTCATGTTGTGAAATTCGAATGATGCTGAACAAAGCCTACATTTAGACGCAGCACCCACATGAGCAAAAAAAACTTGAATTATTACTAATATTAACTATATCTAAAAAGGTAAAATCGCTAATATTTCGAAAACCATAGCCCGTAGAGGATTTCTAACAACAATTTTATCCCCCCTCTAACCCCCGCCCCTATAACACCTTCTAGAATCTATTGACATGAACAAAACTATCCTAGGTAGCTTGAATTATTAATAATATTAACTATAACTGAAAAGGTAAAATCGCTAATATCTCGAAAACCAGAGCCCCTAGAGGATTTCTGATGAAAATTTCTTCCCCCCTAATACCCACACCCCAACCATCTAGACTCCATTGGCATGAACAAAAATTTCCTAGCGTTAACTTTAATTATTACTAATATTAGTTCAAAACCAAAAGCCTACATATCTATCCAAGAAAACCGTAGTACCGGAGCATGCTGGTAGTACCGGCTAATGCCACTAGGGTGCAGTCAAGATCAAATGATACATCCCGGTAATACCGATTAATTTCGCTAGTCGAGACTCAATGGTGCACCCAAGACACAATGGTGCATCCAAGGCGCAAAGGTGTATCCAAGACACAAACCAATACAGCCAAGGCACAAGCCAATACAGCCAAGGCACAAACCTACATTAGTATGGACTCAAACTACCTAGCGACGGTGGCGCCATCTGTGGCGAAATCATGGAAGCTAAAAGGGTGGGCCAGAACTGTTATAGTTTAACTACTCGTATTCAATTGCCAGGTTTCGGCACCAATGCCGAAAACAGACCCAAATCAGGGGCGATTAGACCGATTTAGAACTTGTAGGATAAGCTATACCGTTATAATAAAAGAAATCGTTAATTGATATTATATTTTATTCACGACCGACTCGCACAAAATTTTATAGAAGACTGAAGTATAATACAAGTCGTGACAAAGGCAAAAGAGATGAAAATTTCAATAGTCTTATTAGAGCATACAATACCATTTACAACAAATACAAATGTAATTAGCAACCAAGTATTGGAAGGAGTTGATAGTATATGAACACTGTTAAGTTCATTTCGTGCGATTCATGATATATTTTCAACACTGCCCCCTTTTTAAAATTGTTCGTCCCGAACAACAGGTGGTCCACGGTCTTGATGCTCGTAGTATTTACACAAACGATACAGGTGAACGATTTTCTGTTTACCTCTTGTACCACGCTGAATCTGGTATACTATGTCATTAATTCTAGTTACTACTGAATACGGTCCTTCCCACTGTTGTTGTAATTTTGGAGAACGTCCCTTACTTCGTTTTGGGTTGTACAGCCAAACAAGGTCACCTTCATTAAATCCTGCTGAATTAGCACGTAAGTCATGGCGGGTTTCCATTCGATCGGTATTTATTGCTAATTTTGCTCTCGTTTCCTCGTGCACATCAGCTAAGCGTTGTCTAAGCTCCGATACATAGTCGTCTGGTAACTTTTGTTCGCCTCTGGGTGTACCAAACTTGAGGTCGCTTGGTAAACGCATCTCCCTTCCGATACGACCTTAGCTGGAGTTTGTCCTGTCGTGTTGTGAACAGCTGATCGATATGCCATTAGGAACACGGGAATATGTCGATCCCAATCGCGTTGATGACAGTCGACTACTTTCCTTAGATGCTCGACCAATGTTGTGTTGAAGCGCTCTACCATGCCTTCAGATTGTGGATGCAGAGGAGTTGTTCTGGTTTTTCTTATTCCCAGCATTTTACACATTTCCTGGAAAGTCCGTGATTCGAAGTTCCGTCTTTGGTCCGAGTGAAGTGAGGTACACCAAATCTACTGACCCAATTTATTAGTACTTGTTCCGCAACTGTGTTTGCCTCTTGATTAGGGATTGCATAAGCTTCCGGCCATTTACTGAAATAATCAATAGCAACTAATATGTAACGGTTACCGTTATCTGTGTCTGGAAAAAGTCTAGCGATGTCTATGGCTATCCTTTCAAATGGGGCTCCTGCATTATACTTATACATTTCTGCTCTGCTTCTGTGTGGCGGTCCTTTGCAAGAAGCGCAGATAGTGCATCTGCGGCACCACTCCTCTACATCCTCTCGCATATGTAACCAATAAATCCGTTCTCGTATTTTGGAAATGGTTTTATTCACCACCAAATGTCCTCCAGATGATCCACTGTGCATTTCTTCTAAAACATCTTTGACCGTGGATGCTGGCACGACTGTCTGCATTCGGAATGACTCGCCGTTAGCTGCTTCCCACTTACGTTTTAATATACCACATTCAACTCCATTGAGCCCAGTAACCTTTCAGTTTCTCACTCCTCTCCGAAATATTCTTCCATTGTGGTCTTTCCATGTCTTCTTTCCAAGCAAGAATGGGTGATATGTCTGGGTCTTCCCGTTGTGCTGTTCGCAAGCTCTCGTTGTCACAACCCGTCGATGGTTCCACCGTTATCAGCTGTATAGCTGCCTTTGTTTTGTTATGGTCGTAGCGTATTGCATATAGCAATATGCTACATTGAGATACTGCAGCATGTACGCCGGCCTGCGGTTAAATGATAATTGAACACACCCCAGGGATCGACAACATCCAACGTCATTCCCAAAGTAGAAAAGAAGAAGAAGACAATCTTCTCTTAACGTCAGATCATCTGAGAAACGACAGTGGCGGTAAATTTAAGTGAAGGAATTCGTAAACATCCGCGTGGAAATACAATCTTTTCATACCTCGCGCACTTCCAACCGACATCAAAAAGAAAATTGCTGCTACTAGCCAGATTGGAAAATCCGAGATATTTCGACAGTGAGTACATTGAAAAGGACATCGGCAATCTGGGCGAATTGCTTCACCATTAGCACAACTTCAGGCAAAACCCTGTTGAACTCATGGGTGCCTGTTTTATGGCGCTTCATGCACAAATTTCTACCGCTCGAAATGTTGGCAGCCGTAGTATGAGCTGGATTACTTGTTCAAAATTCTCCCATGATTCTACACTATCTAGTACAGTATATTCACCAGCAACAGCTGCAATAAATAAAACCGGTAGCAAAATCAGGATTTAAAATAGTACTCGGACTAACATGGCATATAGATGAAACAAAATATGCTCTACCTGGAGAATCAAATAATCTCTTCTACCAAGAATCTCTAGAACAAGCAACAAAAATGTTAGGAAGTAAACGTCTAAATAGTAGTGAAACTTCAGAACATCCCTTTACAGAGTGGTAAATTGTAGCGGCAGCACAGCTAAGTATCATTAATAAGTAATTTAACAATAGAATAAAAAAAAGAAAAAAAAAACAACAACAAAAGCACGGAACCAATTATTAAAATGTGCAGTTCAAATCATTTTAAATAATTATAGCTTAAGATTTTTTTTGGTAATTTATAGCAAATATACAAATAGCATTTTCGGGAATTAAAATTATCACTCTGGGTACGCAGGCTGCACTTGTTATTATAAAGGAAAATATACATACATGCATTCATTGTCTCAAAATCAAGAAAATAATGAAAAGCTTTAAAAATCCTTCTTCATTTATATGTATATGCATATTATGTATTATATTGAATCATTGAATACAGTAATGCTCACATGCAATACGTACATACGTACTTGTTAAATTAGATACTTACCTCAAAGTTATATCATCTTACAATCAATTAAACTTAACTAAATTTTAATATTTAAGAGTGATTCTACACCCACATACACAAAGCAAGCGAAAATTAGGGATTTGTGCGCACAAGTTACTTCTTCTTTACTTACTTTGAATCTTTTAACAGTTAACAATATATTCTCATTCATTTTCCGTCTCACATCGTACGTATATGTTAGATTATCGCCTCACATCGCGGCATATTTTTGAGACTATGAAACTGGCATACATATTTATATAAATAATTTCTAAGATTTAATTTCTCTCGTTGAGTTTAGGGTAGATAGGTAGGAAAACGCATTATCATCCAAACATTTATGTACATACATTTTGAAACATTTCTTACGATAAATTAGTCGGAAATTAAAGGCCTAAATTTATGAAATATGGCTGCAGGGCAAGATCGAGATGTTTTTATATGGAATCATTTTTTTAAATGATATTTATCCTTACTCTATTATTACCTAGGAAGTTCATTAATTTTGGCTTTATTTGTTTTAATGTGAAAAGCAAAATTAAACACATGTACTGAGTCTTGCCATGAACGTTGCGGCGATTTAAAGTTAAAACTAATAATTATAGGAGTCAGTAGCAATTTTTGTAAGAAGGAAACACTTGCTATTATAACGTGAACATGAATCTTTGAAAGTTTTAATTCCTCCTTCACTATCTTGGAGCCCTCTGGTGTTTGATTTCAAAGTCATAAGCTTGGAGTCGCTCTATCCATCTCGCCACTTGCCCCTCATGGGTTTTTAAACTGCAAAAGCCATTTAAGCGCTGCATGGTCAGTGCGCAGGATAAATTTCTGCCCGTAGAGATATTTGTAGAAATGCTTGCTTGAGTTTACAATGGCAAGTAGCTCTTTCCTTGTGCTTTGCTAAAATAAGCTACTGGCACTTCTTGACCATCCTCTTCCTGTGAAAACACTGCACCAACACCTACATTGCTGGCACCCGTATCCAATATAAAAGTTTTTCCCAGCTTTGGATAGTGCAGCACTGGAGTTCTACGGAGGTGTTGCTTCAAATTTGCAAAACTCTCGTTACATTTATCTGACCATATGAACGGTTTTCCTTTTTCTGTAAGTTGATGTAGGCGATTCGTAAAAGGTTTTGCTGATATAGCACAGCAAAACCTTTTACGAATCGCCTGTAGTAGGTAGCTAAACCAAGAAAACTCCGTAATTGATGTTTGTCCATCGGAACCGGCCAATTTTTGACAGCTGCTATCTTCTCTGGATCAGTTTTTACTCCTTGTGATGAAACTATGTGCCCCAAATATTTTACTTCATTTTTGAATAGAGCGCATTTATTCGTACTGAGCTTCAGTTTCGCATCTCTCAGTATTTGAAGTACGTCCCGTAAGTTGTTTTTATTCTCCTCGAATGTCCTTCCGATTACTATTATGTCATCTAAGTAGACGACAAGACATGTTAATCCTCGTAAAACACATGCCATGAATCCTTCGAATGTGGCTGGAGCATTACATAATCCAAATGGCATAACTTTGAATTGCCATAAGCCAGTTCAAACTGAGAAAGCAGTTTTGTCTCGGTGCTCGGGATGTATTTCCACTTGCCAGTAACCGCTCTTCAAATCCAATGTGGAAAACCATTGCGCTCCGGAAAGGGTGTCCAATGTGTCATCAATCCTTGGTAACGGATAGCTATCCTTTCTGGTTACGTTATTTAGTTGGCGGTAGTCTACACAGAATCGAGTGCTGGCATCCTTTTTTCTGACCAAAACAACTGGCGATGTCCAAGGGCTGTTAGATTCCTCAATTATGTCTTGTTCCTTCATGGAGTTTATCATATCTACAACTTCTGGTTGTTTGGCTAATGGTAGTCTTCGTGGTGTCTGCCGAATGGGCCTAGAATCTCCTGTATCGATCCGATGCTGGGCAAGATCTGTTTTGCCCAAATCATCATCATTCATTGCAAATAATTCCGAAAATTCATCGATCACCTCTTTGGCATCGTTGTATTGCTGTTTACTTAAGGCACTCGATGAAAGAAGTTTCTAAACCTGTTGAGTAGTAGCTGGTATAGGTATTGCCTCCTTAATATTACTATCCAAATTAACAATCTGATAAACGGGTTCACAATTTCCAATTATAGCACCTTCTTTTAGTTATACCTCATTTTCGGATGTGTTGAGGACTCTGACTGGAATTAATGTTGCGCCTCCTGACTTCGATGTCACTTTTGTAGGGTTAGGCTCCACCAGATAGAATCGGTAGGTCCCGATGTCATCATTTCTATGTTGCCATATTTGAGGATTCGTTCTCCGACGTCCAGATCTATTTTATATGTGGTCATGAAATCTACTCCAAGAATGCATTCATCCATGATGTCTGACACGAGGAAAGTGTGAGGAAATAGTAGTTCGCCTAGTTGAACATCCAAAGTTATTTCTCCAAAAACTTGTGCTGCTGCTCCAGTTAATGTTCTTAGTAAATATTTGGTGGTGTTGTGAAGCCACTTGTTTGGCGAGAACTGCTCTAATAATTGATCTCGAAGCCCCAGTGTCGATAGTGATTGAGCAGCCATTTTTCCCTACATTTCCTTATATAACGAGACTGCTATTATTTCTCTGCATCTGGGCTATTTGAATGATGACTTCGGGGCTGCCGATTCTACCAACCAACTTCTGCCCCCGAAAGTCAGTATTTATATGTTGCTCAACAGGAGAGCTGATGCGACTAGTCGCTGTTTGATTTCTAGTTTCTCCACGAATAGCTTGCTCCCTGGCTCCACATCTTTGGCATAATTTTCTGTTATCCTCTTCTTGTGATTCCATTCGTCGGCGTTTTCTGCAGTCCCTTTGGAGGTGTCCGGGTCTATTACATTTCCAGCATCGGAGAATATCACGTGACGGAGTGTTCTCTAATGACTGCATTTTGTTGGAAGTAAATTCCTCCACCGAAATTCCTCTCACTCGTACTGCACTCCGAGAAGCTTGTCGAGCAGATTCGTATGCTAATGCATTGGCTAGCGCTTCTGCTGTTGACTTCTTTCCTGCTAGCCTTAGTGCTTGTTGTAAATTTTTATCTGCAATAGCGTTCACAAATGCTTATGTTGCCACCTCATTAAGGAATTCCGCATTGACGCTAGAGTATGAAAGATAAGCTAATCTTTCCACATCAGCCTGCAGTTGTTGTAGTTGTGTTACATGCCTTAGGGTTTTCATGTGGAATGTAGATTGATGAAGAGAATGGACAAAAAGTCAGACAATGTATTGAACGAACGAAGCAAGCACACGATTGCGCTCCACTTGTATATTATAATAAAGTATCATAATGATAGAATAATAACCGAGTTATTATTTAATCGTAGTTACATAACATGGTGGCAGCGGTGCTGGTTTTTCTTTAATAAAATACGGATTTTGTTTCATTCTTTTTTTTGGAAAAATTATATAAGTGCAGAATGACAAAAAAAAAACAACCCAAAATCAGCAATAACAATGGCGGCGCAATCATTTACATTTTGTCCAGAGGAATGGCCTCGTTGGAAGCGTCGTTTCGAAAGGTTTCGATTAGCCTCGGGTTTATCTAACAAACCTGATGACGAGCAGGTCAATACGTTAATATATTTAATGGGGCAACAAGGCGATGAAATCTTCCTTTCTCTGTAACTGAAGGATGAAGAAAAGGAGATATATGCACCTGTAATAAAGGCATTCGAAGACCATTTCATCATAAAACATAATGTCATATATGAACGCGCTAAATTCAACTCTAGAAATCAACTAGAACAGAAAGCGTTGGCGACTTTATAACTTCGCTGTATGCATTATCTGAAATCTGTTATTACAGTACATTACGAGACGAGAAGATTCTTGATAGGCTAGTGGTCGGCGTTCGAGATAAACTTATTTCGGAGAAATTACAGCTGGAGCCCAACCTAACACTAGAAAGAGCAATACAAACAGTAAGGCAAAGGGATGCAGTTCACAGGCAACAGCAGGAACTTCTTGGACAAACCGGCGCTGTACACAATCTACACACAGAGAAAAGGAGAGTAAAAGGGAAAACTAACGACAGTTTTAGGAACAGATCAACGGTAAAAAACAAACACAAACAAGTCGCAACGAGAAAAAAGATTAACATAAAACATGTATGGGGTGTGGTAGTACTATATGGCATAAGCGTTTACTGTGTCCAGCTCAAGGTAAGCAATGCAATACATGTAAAAAGTAGAACCATTTTACTCGAGTATGCATGGCAGCAGTCAATAGTAAAAATTCTTCTCTGCATGCAATTAATTTAGAATTAGACTCATTTGTAGGAAGTGTGTCTGATGGAAAAACAAAACCCAAATGGATTGTAAATGTAAATGTCAATCGAATACCAATCAAATTCGTAGTTGACACAAGGGCACCAATTAACGTTTTACCACATACAGTTTATTGCGAAAATTTTAGAGACATTAAATTGCAAAAAGCAGACTGATCCCTTACGGGACCTACAGGTGAATTACTTCCAGTTGTGGAAAATTTAATGCAGTATTACAATATAAAGGTGAAATTCGAAAAACTTCAATATACGTAGTAAACATTTTAAAAACGCCACTTATAGGCTTAAATTCAAACGAGGCTCTTAATATTATTTCTCGATTTAATAAAATAGAACAAGAGATAATAGAAAACAGTGTGCAAATTGAGCAAGAGTTTCCTGAACTTTTTAGTGGTCTTAATTGCCTCCCAGGCGAATACACAATTAAATTAAAAGATGATGCTAAACAATTTGCAGTGCATTCCGCACGCAGAGTACCCATTCCATTTATGGAAAAATTACGTGAAAAATTAGATGGAATGGTACAATCTAATGTAATAAAACCTGTTGCCAACAGAATGGTGTGGACCAGTGGTAATCGTAAATAAACCAAATAATGATATTCAGATCTGTGTAGATTTGACAAAATTGAATACCAGCGTCGAAAGAGAGCTGTATCCAATTCCTGTTACTGAACATTCACTTGCGCAATTAACAGGAGCGAAGATTTTTTCGAAGCTTGATGCAAATTCAGGTTTCTGGCAAATAAAACAAGCTCCGAAATGCCAAAGACTAACAACTTTTTTAACTCCATTTGGTCGATTTTGTTTTAAAAGGCTGCCATTCGGAATTACTTCTGCGCCTGAACACTTTCAACGGAAAATGCAACAAATCCTGAACAAAGTTCCTGCAGTTATCTGTCATATGGATGACATCCTAGTGCACGGTACAACTCGTGAGGATCACGACATAAGACTTAGAGCAATATTAAATCGTTTAAAATTAGCGGGAATAAGGAGCGTTATTTTCCTAGGACATTGTGTTAATCAAAATGGTATCAGTCAGATGAAAACAAGGTAAAGGCAATAAGGAACTTTTCTCAGCCTTCAAATGTGACAGAACTGAGAAGGTTTCTAGGATTAGTAATCTATTTAGGCAAGTTCGTTCCACATTTATATACTATACTTAACCCATTAAACGATCTTTTACGCAGCAATACGGAATATATATGGATTGACAATCAGAGAATAGCTTTTGAAAAGGTGAAACAAGTACTAATTTCGTCTCCAGTATTGACAATATTTGACTCGAAACGGTATACTTCAGTTTCCGCGGACGGTTCTTCATATGGCATTGGAGCCGTCCTGCAACTTTGTACTTTGTCAGAAAGTGAAAAGAGGTTTGCACAAATAGAAAAAGAGGCACTTGTAATCACATGGGCATGCGAGCGATTTAGAGATTATTTGATCGGTCTCCAGTTTGTTATGGAAACAGACCACAAGCCACTGATCCCAATATTTACAACAAAAAACCTGAATGATCTAACTCAACGATTACAGAGGTTAAAATGCGAATGATGAGATTCGCTTTCGACATTAGATATACACCAGGGAAGCAACTGGTTGCAGCTGATGCCCTTTCACGGGAACCACTCAAACTAGCAGATGAAACTAACTTAGAGGAAGATATTAATGTATATGTCATGAGGGTTATGTCAGAAATCGCCGGATCGAACGAAAAGTTGCTAGAAATTCAAGATTCTCGGGAAAAAGACGAACATTTTCAAACAGTCATGAAATATACCATGCAAGGTTGGCCTGCGAAATCTTCGGTTCCATTACAAATACGGGAATATTGGAATGATCGATAAACTTTTTAATTAACGACGGACTTCTCATGTACGGATCAAGGATTGACATCCCAAAAGGCCTTCGTCAGGATATTCTTGAACGAATACACACTGGATAGTTAGGTATCGTCAAGTGTCGAGCTAGAGCCAGAGCTTCAGTCTGGTGGCCAAGCTGCTCAAAGGAGATAGAAGATTATATCCACAAATGCCATATTTGTACAAAGAAACGTCTGACTCGTCATGAACCCCTGATTTCGTCTAAAATACCTGAATACCCGTGGGAAGCTGTGAGTACAGATTTGTTTTTAATAGGATACAAACAGTTTCTCATCGTGGCAGATTACTACTCTCGATATCCTGAAATAGCATCTTTGGAAAATCAGTCAAGTATATGTGTTATAAATCATTTAAAATCAATCTTCGCGCGACATGGATTTCCGGAAATCGTACGTAGTGATAACGGACCACAATATGCATCATCTGAGTTTCGACGTTTTTTCATCTCAATGGAAATTTAACCATGTCACATCAAGCTCGAGATATCCACAAAGTAATGGATTTATAGAATCGATGGTAAAAACTATTAAGGCTCAGCTGAAGGAAAACAGAGACACATATCTGGCAATAATGGAATATCGAGCAACACCCTTTGCAGACGGATATAGTTCAGCTGAACTTCTAATGGGAAGGCGTATAAGAACGCTGTTGCCTGTCGCCAGATCACAGCTGCAGCCTAAAAGTGTCAACATGGATAAACGCCAAATTACGGAAGCACAGCAGAAGGCCAAACAATCAACGAATTATAATCGACACAATGCAGCATATTCAAAACCCCAATTTTACCCAGGAGACATAGTAGTTCGCGATCTAAAAACATGGGGCACTATTACATCACAAGGACTAACACCAAGCATAGCATAGTTAATACAACCAGAGGTACGCTAAAAAGAAACTCTTTCCATCTGACAAAATCTGGTGCAGAAACTATACTATATGATGAACCGACCGAAGTTTCTAATCCTCATCTTTCATCAAAACGAGAAAATGAATTTACTTCATGTCATGAAGATATTTTGCCAGCGAAAACAGAAATCTCAAATGAAATAGAGAAGACAAGTTCAACATTATCGCATAACGATGCTGAAACCGTTATGAATAATTTGACTGAGATACAGCCATATGTATCAAGAACTGGATGTATAATACGCCATCCATCTCGTTTTTAAAATTAGAGAAACACCCAAAATGTAATGATATATATATATATTTTCTTTTAGTCTCTGCACAAATAATGTAAATTTGAATTACTGACATGTTATGTTAAATTTAAACTTTAAAAGGGGGATGTGTTCTATGCCTAAGGGTTTTCATATGGAATGTGGATTGATGAAGAGAATGGACAAAACGTCAGATAATGTATTGTACGAACGATGCAAGCACACGATTGCGCTCCACTTGTATATTATAATAAAGTATCATAATCATAGAATAATAACCGAGTTATTATTTAATCGTAGTTACATAACAGTAGTGATTCGCCATGTTTCTGAATCCTGTTGCGTAACTGCAGGGGATATACTTGCTGCATGTGTTCATCTCCATAACGTAATTCTATCGCATGTACTAATGAAGTATAATCACGTTGCCTTTCAATCGATATAGTTTGTAATAGCTCTGACGCGGGACCTCGAAGTGCTAATACCAGAGCTGTTGCTTTGCCTGCATCATTCCAATCATTTACTTCGCAAGCTGCCTCGAATTGTCTCTTGAAAATAAGCCACGAACTTTGTCTATCAAATATTGGAGGTTTCATTCTGCCTGCACCGAAACAAACAGGTTCCTAGACAATTCTGCAAAGATCTCTTTTGTTCATTCTAAACATGCTTGCAGAGAATTCCTTTGATCCTCATTAGCTTTCTTCTGTCCATCTAAACGGGATTCAAGAGAATTCTTCTGTTCCTTCAAGAAAGATTGCTTTTGTTCCTCAAGAGCATCCTTTTGTTCCTCCAAGAAAGATTGCTTTTGTTCCTCAAGAGCATTCTTTTGTTCCTCCAAGAGAGATTGCTTTTGTTCCTCAAGAGCATTCTTCATCTGCAGGGCTGAAAACTCCATTTTGGTCATTAAGGTACATAAAACCTATTCTATGTTCATCGCAGGCTCTTCTTCAGCTTCTTCTTTAAAAACAAATGTCTCAGGATTCTTTTCTTCCTCTAAAGCCGGTCCCACATAATGTGTGCATTCGTCAAATATTTGCAAGGCTTGTCTAAGTCGCTCGACTAGAACAATCTTTAGACTAGTCGTTTGCAATGACCTCTTCCCCAACTCCACTTTCAATTCCTGTATGCGAAGCTCAGTAGTTACGCTATGACAGTACCAGACCACTTTTTCCATACAAAAAGCGTCCGGATAATTCTAACTATTTTGGTGGTTCTGGACCAGAGTTTTTATCTATAACTCTCACCCACAGATGGCTCCACCATCGCTAGGTGGGTTGAGTCCATACTAAATGCTGGTTTGTATCTTGATTCTACTGGTTTATATCTTGGATGTACAATTGGGTCTTTGCTTACTGGTCAATGTCTTGAATGCACCATTGAGCCTTGACTGGCTAACGTCTTGGATACACCATTGAGTCTTGATTTGCTTATGTCTTGGATGTGTCATTTGGTCTTGACTGCGCCCTATCGGCATTAGCCGGTACTACCAGCATGCTCCGGTTCTACAGTTTTCTTGGACAGATATGTGATGAGCCTAAATGTAGGCTTTTTTATTATGATTTTTCTTGAGCGCGTAAATGTACGTTTTTGGTTTTGAACTAATATTAGTAATAATTACAGTTAACACTAGGAAATTTTTGTTCATGCCAATGGATTCTATATGGTTGGGGTGGAGCACTTTGGGGGATAAAATTTTCATCAGAAATCCTCTACGAGCTCTGGTTTTCGAGATATTAGCGATTTTACCTTTTCAGATATAGTTAATATTATTAATAATTCAAGCTACCTAGGGTAGTTTTGTTCATGCCAATAGATTCTAGAAAGTCTTAGTGGGGAAGGGGGATCAGGCGAAGCTGGTCGGGGGAATGTAGATAGATATGTTCACTTAGATAAGTAATGGAAATTAGTAAATGCCGAATTTTCCTCTTCAGGTGTAATGCTTCTAATTTGATTCCTTGCATAAACAAATTCGCACAGTCTAGTAAAGTAAGCAAATGCGCAGTCGCATAATGTAAACAAATTCACACAGCAGCCGAGTAAAGTATACAAATTGAGCGATTTATGAAATATTCCTAATTTCTTTAGCAGAAAACAACAACAACAACAACAAACTGTAGGATGTGATGGGATCACGCCGGCTTGGGATGTTAAGAAATATGAAGTAATAGAAATTAAATTTTCGATGTAGATGTGCGTGTGTGTGTGTGTATTGAAAAGTCTTAGGTTTTATGAAAAATTGCTTTTTATTTTAAATACAATTTACAAATTTAAAGCTTTGATGAGCTATGATATCAATGTGGGATTATACTAATATAGTATGATATCTTGACTTAGATGAGTAGTTTAAGTTGTATGGGTACAGTAAAAGACCTTTCATCAAAATTTTGGTGCTAAGGTGTAATGGTATGATGAGTGTTGCCCCACGAAATCTTTCTAGAGGAACTTGTTAGCCTAGCCTAAAAGTGGTTTGAGCAGCCACATCTGAAAAAATTACATATTATCATTAGCTTGAGAGTGGGTTAATTAAAAGCATTAACGAGCTATCATATTAATGTAGGATGATATGCCGACTTAGATGAGTAATATAAATTAGTAAAATTTTCGGTGACCAGGTGTAATGAACTTGAAATATAATATAACTTCTTGCGTAAACAAATACATTCAAATAAAATAAACAAATCGATTTATGTTTTTTTGTGTCTAGGGCTGGTGAGCATAGGAAGGTAGCAGAGTTATTTACGCTGATATCATAGTTCGCATGAAGCTGATAAGCATATGATAATTTGATCTTCATATACTATTAGATTGAGCACATATTTTCTAACCATTACGTTGAGCGTGGGTTTAATTAAAAGTTTTGATGAAAGAAGGTGGTGTTATGATGTTAATGTAGTATGATATATGATATGTTGTCTTAGATGAGTAGTGGAAGTTATCAGCAATATCGCTTCATATTTATCTCTCTAAACCAATATCCGAATGAATAGTGTTGTATTAAGGAAGAAAAAATTGATAATTCTTCAAGCCTATAGTGGAGACCGTGGTGGAGGTTGAGAGTGGGTACTGTAAGTTGTGTATATATTAATTGTGTTGTATATTAATCTAGTAGGATATGAAAGCTTTAGTAAAGAGCGTGGAAGAGGATAGTGTTAATTGTTTAAATCTTAAAGTTTAAACTCTTTATAACCTTCAAGCAGGTACTTTTTTTCTTTAAATTGGCTCGGTGGCTAGATAAGAACGTGTTAACTTCATCTTTATAATATAATCTTGCGGTGGGCATAGGAAGGTAGCAGAGTTTTTTATAAATCAAGGAATTACGCTGTTATGAGATTTAATTGACTTCTATATCTAAAAAATAGTTCACGTGAAGCTGATAAGAATATGATAATTTTATCTTCATATTATTGGGACAGGCACATAGTTTTCTTATCATTAGATTGAGGGTGGGTTTATTTAAAAGCTTTGTGTGAAAGAAGGCTGTGTTATAAATGACTATCAGAACCAGCTTAACACAAGCTCGCTGCATGGACACGTTTAATAAATAAACGGTCAACGCTACATGCGTTTCATCACTTAGTCGGTGTTAGTATGTTACACTAAACATAGACCAAACACCAGATAAAATGACATGCAATGCAACATAGAACAAAAATACAAAAATCTAAATTAAATCTAACTAAAAAGATTAAATATTATATAGACGTTTTTTTAAGACATGCTTCGAGTCGTCCACAACAAAATGCTCAGCCAAATTATTAACAGCAGTGCACATGCGGTTAATAGGTTCATACTTGCCAAAGTTGGACCTTGACGAATTGACATGCAAGAGAGGTAGCCTTCTTAAATTGTGCCTATTATCACGGAAAGAGATTTTGTCAAGTAACAACGGAGAATCAACATTCGCGTTTAAGAGTTGGTGAACAAAAGTTACATCGGCAACCATGCGACGTTTCTCAAGTGAGTGCATATTCAAAAGCTGCAAACGGTCCTCATAGGGTGGAAGAATCAATGTATTATTCCAGGGTAGGTGCCTGAGAGAAAATCGTAAAAACTTTCTCTGAACAGACTCGATGCGCTCGATGTGTGTACCGTAAAAAGGAGACCAGACCTGGCTAGCGTATTCAAGAAGGGGTCTCACAAAGCAAGTGTATAAACGCAATGTTATAGTAGGATTCGAAAACTCTTGGGACCAACGTTTTATAAAACCCAGCATAGAACTACTCTTTGATACCATGCTATGATACTAATGTAGTATGATATGTTGTCTGAGGTGAGTAGTGGAGTTGATTGACTCCTATATCTAAAAAATAGTTCACATGAAGCTGATAATTTTATCTTCATATTATTGGGACAGGCACATTGTTTTTAAGAAAACAATGTGCTTGTCCCAAAAATATGAAGATGTATAATATGTTGTCTGAGGTGAGTAGTGGACGTTGCATGGGAACTGTGAGTAAGCAGTAAAAACCTAATCAGCAATCTCGCTGGATATTTGATAATTCTCCAAGTCCAAAGTGAAGATCGTGGTGGGGGGTTGAGAGTAGGTACTCTAAGTTATGTATTAAGTTAAAAGTTTTGATGAATGGTATTTGGTATTTATCTCCTCGAAATGGTGTTGTATGAGTATCAGGAAGGTCGAAAAAAAGTTGAGAATGCTTCAAGTTCAATAGTGAAGACCGCGATGTTGAGGGTGGGTATTTGGAATGATATAATTCTATTAGGATATGGGAGTATTATTTATTCACCTTTAAATCTTACCATGTCTGAAAAAATTACATAATATGATTAAGAAAGCTTCATGATAAATATCAAAAGTGATACCAATGGATTACATAAGGAAAGTAGGTTCACTTCATCTGCAAACAACAAATTTGGTTGAAAGCGACACACGGTGTGAGCAGTAATCATTCTTGCTTCAATTATCACTATTAAGCGATGTGTGCCGCAGAAATTATATTATGTCTAGTCTAAAATATGTATTGTAAATAAAAATTGTATTATGATTATAATGCCATTTATTGAAATAATTTGTTTTAATTGTATTATAGCTTAAGTCTAAAGTCGTTTTTCTTTAGTTCAGCAAAACCAAGATTTCATAGATATAGATTGATCCTTATAATGATTATTATTTTATCTTTAGAAAGTTCGTTGTGCACCATTTTCACAAATAACATCTCTCCGTCTTTACTTGTTGCGATCTTTGTTGGAATATCCTGATTTGTCGACTTGTTGGTAGGGGATAGTCGACTCGTTTTTGGATGAAAAACTTTCTTCGTTATTTCTGGAAAGCATCGATTTCATAGATGTAGACTGAGCCTTATATGAATATTCTTTACTCCTTCCGTCCGTAGACTTTAGAAGGTTTGTAGTGTCCTTAGAACTCATGTTCAAATTATTGTGGAATTAGCTTACCAAGAAACAGTGATCTGTTTGGGTAAAGAGCAAAATATCAATTAAAAAAACAAGTTATGAAACTAATATTTATATATATTTGACACATGGTCTTGGAGTCAGTAATTTGTTCTTGACCTCTGACGTCGCCTTAACCTCTCTTGGGTTCATTTGGATGATGATGAGTAGTGCAAGTTGTATGGGAGATTATAATTAGCTGTGACTAAAATTTAAAGAAGAAGATTTCTGGTAACAGTATGTTCCATACATAATCTTACAGGTGGAAGAAAATTTTATAAGCATGTGGCACTAAACCTTATATAAATTCATATGTGCACAAACCGAGCTATAGATTTTTGTTCTAGATGAAAGCACATTCTATTAGATCGGAAAATAAATATCAGCAAAATGAAAGGCTATAAGATTTCCGTGGCAGTATGTTCCATACAAAATCTAACATACAGAAGAAAATTTTATTAGAATCTGGTAACAGTATGATCCAAACAAAATCCAAGATTTTGTGCATTTCCTCATGAGTAAGCCTTATATAAATCCACATGTTCAACATATAAAATTGGGATGTAAACATCTGTTAAAAAATTAGTTAGAGTATATAGTGATTATAAAGAAAAATTCATATCTCCAAAACGAAGCCGAGAACCATTTTCTAAAGTCTGTTCTATGAGAAAGCTCATAAAGCATCTAAAAATAGATAGTGATAAACAAAGTTTTATAAAAATTTGGTAACAGAAATTCTCTACAAAATTTTCTAGTTAGCAGGCAATTTTAGAAGAATCTGATATTTTCTATACAAAATCTAAAAGGGTAAAGTAAATTGCATGAGAATTTAGTTAGTGTCTTCCCGAATGTTAGGCTGTTAAGATGGATATTGAGGTGTTCTTAAGAGAATATAATAACATTTTACTCGATTAGCATAAGAAACAAATTCAAGAATGCAATAACTTTTTAAAATTATATGAAAATATTGAAAAATTCGAATCAAAATTTGGTGAGCACTATATAAGCTGCCCTTGGTCAAGGGATGATTCAACGGATAGACCAGATACTTGTGAATGTTGTGGTGTTGCTGGATGCCTAAAACAAGGTGGGAAGCTATATAAATTCTACCAAACATTGACAAAAACGTAATTGCGAGGCATGCCTTAAGAAGTGCGATTTAACTTAGCACTAGTAATTCTCACTTTGTATACTTAGAGAGCTCATAAAGGATCATGGAAACTAACACTGTAGGCAGATGTTGATTTCAACGACAGATTCATCAAACAGAGGAAATTTTGATTACATACAGCTCTGTACCATAAGATTATAAGAATTAATACTTTACTATACTATACTTTACTATACTATACTTATACTACATTAGTTTCACACAAAGCTTTTAAATTAACCCACCCTCAACTTAATGGTAAGAAAACAATGTGCCTGTCCCAATAATATGAAGATAAAATTATCATATGCTTATCAGCTTCATGTGAACTATTTTTTAGATATAGGAGTCAATCAGCTCTCATAACAGCGTAACTCCTTGATTTATAAAAAACTCTGCTACCTTTCTATGCCCACCACAAGATTATATTATAAAGATGAAGTTAACACGTTCTTATCTAGCCACCGAGCCAAATTAAAGAAAAAAAAGTGCCTGCTTGGAGGTTATAAAGAGTTTAAACCTTAAGATTTAAACAAATGACACTATCCGCTTCCACGCTCTTCACTAAAGCTTTCATATCCTACTAGATTAATATACAACACAATTAATATATACACAACTTACAGTACCCACTCTCAACTTCCACCACGGTCTTCACTATAGGCTTGAAGAATTATCAATTTTTTCTTCCTTCATATAACACTATTCATTCGAATAATGCTTTAGAGAGATAAATATGAAGCGATATTGCTGATAACTTCCACTACTCATCTAAGACAACATATCATATATCATACTAAATTAATATCATAACACCACCTTCTTTCATCAAAACTTTTAATTAAACCCACGCTCAACGTAATGGTTAGAAAATATGTGCTCAATCTAATAGTATATGAAGATAAAATTATCATATTCTTATCAGCTTCATGTGAACTATGATATCAGCGTAAATAACTCTGCTACTGATATCAGCGTAAATAACTCTGCTACCTTCCTATGCTCACCAGCCCTAGACACAAAAAACCATAAATCGATTTGCTTATTTTATTTGAATGTATTTGTTTACGCAAGAAGTTATATTATATTTCAAGTTCATTACACCTGGTCACCGAAAATTTTACTAATATATGTTACTCATCTAAGTCGGCATATCATCCTACATTAATATGATAGCTCGTTAATGCTTTTAATTAACCCACTCTCAAGCTAATGATATGTAATTTTTTCAAGATGTGGCTGCTCAAACCACATTCAAGCTAGGCTAACAAGTTCTTCTAGAAAGATTTCGTGTGGCAACACTGGTCATACCATTACACCTTAGCACCAACAATTTGATGAAAGGTCTTTTACTGTACCCCATACAACTTAAACTACCTACTCATCTAAGTCAAGATATCATACTATATTAGTATCATCCCACATTGATATCATAGCTCATCAAAGCTTTAAATTTATCCCACACAAATAGAAATTTTATTTAAAATAAAAAACAATTTTTCATAAAACCTAAGACTTTTGGAACACACACACACACACACACACACACACACACACACACACACACACACACACACACACACACACACACACACACACACACACACACACACACACACACACACACACACACACACACACACACACACACACACACACACGCACACGCACACAAAAACACACGCACACACACACACACACACACACACACACACACACACACACACACACACACAGACACACACACACACACACACACACACACACACACACACACACACACACACACACACACACACACACACACACACACACACACACACACACACACACACACACACACACACACACACACACATACATACATACATACACACACACACACACACACACACACACACACACACACACCACACACACACACACACACACACACACACACACACACACACACACACACACACACACACACACACACACACACACACACACACACACACACACACACACACACACACACACACACACACACACACACACACACACACACACATACACACACACACACATACACACACAAACACTCACACACGCACACACACACTAACAGCGAAAATTCAATTTCTATTACTTCATATTTCTTAACATCCCAAGCCGGCGTGATCCCATCACATCCATCCTACAGTTTGTTGTTGTTGCTGTTGTTTTCTGCTAAAGAAATTAGGAATCTTTCAAAAATCGCTCAATTTGTATACTTTACTCGGCTGCTGTGTGAATTTGTTTACATTATGCGACTGCGAATTTGTTTACTTTACTGGACTGTGTGAATTTGTTTATACAAGGAATCAAATTAGAAGCATTACACCTGAAGAGGAAAACTCAGCATTTACTAATTTCCATTACTTATCTAAGTGAACATATCTACCTACATTCACCTCGACCAGCTTCGTCTGGTCCTCCTTCCCCACTAAGCCCTTCTAGAATCTTCTAGAATGTATTGGGATAAACAAAATTATCCTAGATAGCTTGAATTATTAATAATATTAACTATATCTGAAAAGGTAAAATCGCTAATATCTCGAAAACCAGAGCTCGTAGAGGATTTCTGATGAAAATTTTATCCCCCAAGAGCTCCACCCCCCAACCATATAGAATCCATTGGCATGAACAAAAATTTCCTAGCGTTAACTTTAATTATTACTAATATTAGTTCAAAACCAAAAGTGTACATTTAGGCGCTCAAGAAAAATCATAATAAAAAAGCCTATATTTAGGCTCATCACATATCTATCCAAGAAAACTGTAGAACCGGAGCATGCTGGTAGTACCGGCTAATGCCGCTAGGGCGCAGTCAAGACCAAATGACACATCCAAGACGTAAGCAGTCAAGACTCAATGGTGTATCCAAGACGTTAGCCAGTCAAGACTCAATGGTGCATTCAAGACATTAACCAGTAAGCCAAGACTCAATGGTGTATCCAAGACATAAACCAGTACAACCAAGACACAAACCAGCATTTAGTATTGACTCAACCCACCTAGCGATGGTGGAGCCATCTGTGGGTGAGCGTTCTAGATTAAAACTCTAGTCCAGAACCACCAAAATAGTTGGAATTAACTGGACCCTTTTTGTATGGAAAATGTGTTCTGGTACTGTCATAGCGTAACTACTAAGCTCCTCTAATTTGTGTCCCCATTCTTGCGTCTTTTGTAATTCACTCATAGTTTAATATAAAATTATCTTTCGGAATTTTCACACACGATATCACAAAATTAATCACTCTTTGAATTTCAAAGTCAAATTCCACCCCTTTCTCAAGAATTTATTTTACTTCTGACACCAGTTGTTACGAGCGTGGCCTTATTTCGTTATTTAAAACACAATATTTCGGATATAATTCAAAAGTTCTTTCTTTATTTAAATTTACTGTTTACTCTCACAAATTAACAAATAATTATCAAATAAACTCTTTATAGTTATCGCTAGTACTGTACTTCTAATTATCGCAATCCAAATAGTTTACTTCGTTCACTTCACTGTCTGAAATAAGACTGCCTCCTGGATGTGAGAAGCGCCGTATTTATACTCAACGAATTATCCTAGAACCTTCCTGAATATTCCGTTCTCCGAACCCAAAGTTACTGGGATGTCACTAACCTAAAGATGTCTTTATTTCCAACAGATGTCGCTTGTGTCACTTTGTAGCGCATAACAATATTTATCCGCTAAATGAACACAATATCGGGCTTTCCCTAGGTTTTCCTAAGGTTTCCGTCTGGGTTCGGAAAGCGTAATCCCCCGAATATAATACAAGTCATGAATTCGCCGAAGGCACTGACACATTAAAATGCCTTAACGTGCCGGGTACAGCATGCAGTAAGTGCTCACTCTCGCTGCTTTGTATACTCTTATTGGAGGAAAAACTTAAATTTCATATTAAACAGGTCCTAAAGTCCAAAACTGTCGCTCCCACAGCAAACTAAAGTTAAAACAAATTGCAGCCAAATAGCTTTTTTCTAATAGTTTTAAAATATATAGCATGTAGAACAAATTCACAGAAATTATAGCGTTTGAACAAAATACAAGCAACTTTTATATGAAAAACTTCTTCAGTAAGACAAGGCAAGAAGACTGTGGATGTCGCCTGCTGACCGGCCCCGCTGCTCTCTTTTTTCGACTTTGTTCATGGCTTGTATCTTGCGGGGGTTATGCCTAAAGCCATCCGATAAGAAATTTTGCATTTTTAAAATGGCCGATCCATTTCCTTTGGGCCAACCCAGACGAGAGCTTTTTAGGGAGGGAAGGAATTTGGCTTAGACGTACCATTGTTCCTTCGCGTAATTCTTTATATGATTACCGAAATTAATTGTGTGCGTGTTCAATTAAGTCACAGTTTTTGATATAAACAATAACACACTGATGATTGATGATTATTAAATTATTATATTATCACCTCAAATCGCAAATAAACATCTGTACAGCCGCCCGATGAGAAATTTCAGATATCGCAGTTTCAAAGTGTATTATGGTCGTAGCGTACTGCATGTAGCAGTATGCTACACTGAGACTAGAAGCATCATGTATGCCCGGGCTACTGTCGTGCCGAGACCCGAAAAACAGATAAGAAGAAGAAGAGTCGAAAAAGGTGAAGTGCGAATTAAACATAATAATCGTAGTCCATAGTTTGGTAGAAAGAACAAACCAACAAGTATGAGGGTAACGCCAATGAAATAGTTAGTGGAATCAAGTCTTAAATTTGGCTTCTGCTGAGGCTAAAGGTATTTCATCACCGCAGAAAAATGTGTGAGAGGATAGTAACCCCTGCTTAAAAAGGGACACTGAAACAACTTGCTACCCTCAGTTTCGAATGCGTGGATGGGGCAAGGCAGCAGAAGGTTCAACACCTATGACCTTCATGTAAGTATGGGTAAGTAGTGTAAAGGTCCCTCCTGAATGGATGTGTGCGACGGCCTTTGTTTGGTTAGGCACGAAACATTTTTCTGGTCACAGCGGCTGGTTTTTCGTGGAACCACCCAACACTCTCCGCCAATAGCCGAGGCGAGCTAGCGTGCCGCCCTGTACCTCAACACTGTCCACCGAGTGATCTGTCAGCTCATGCTAGCAGTCTGGACTTCACGTCCGATGTCTATCACTCTACATACTACATGGCCGGCTTGCTGTAGTATTGGTATGCTGCCTGTACTCCCGATCGATACTTGGCATTTCGGAATTTTTCCTCCCTCCGAATACTTCTCGCCCGTAAAAAGTGCCAATATCCTCCCCTGTGTGGGCTATAGCTTTCAGTAGCATTGTATGCTGCTCGTGCTGTACATACGAACGCACATACAGAATATAGCAAATTACAAAAATCTAAAGAAAAACGTGTATGCGAGGAGCTTTCTTGAATGAAACTTATATATGTGTGTAGAATATTGTTGTCACAAATTAATTTATTAAATATAAAAAAATAACAAAAAAGAACTTTAACAAATTTACTCCCTTCGAATGAGAGGTCAATCGCTGGATTGATTAATTTTGAAATTTTTTAGAAGAAAGTTGCATTCACCACCATATTCTTAAAATTACCATTTTCTATCTGATTTCACTTTACAATCAGTATCAAAAATCGGAATACTCCAAGGTTGTGTTATTGGGCCAGAATTTTTTATTTTAATAGTAGGGATCGATTGGGCACTCGAATTTGTTGAAATTCATAAATAAGATTGTCGAAAGGTCTGTTGACCTGTTAAGTAATAAGTACTAGATAACTACGATTTTTTCGATCTTAACTCCTTAAACATACACATTACATAGTCTATCTCTGTTCTGAGCAACATTCCTACATTTCTCTTCCCATGTTGGTACAATTCCAGCAATTGGTGTCATGTGGTTTTATTGAAGAGAAGTTGCCATGCATCGACACTGAAATGTGGGCCAGTTTCTTTCGTTTCGTCTTGATTCGTCGACAATATTTGCGCCAACGAACAGTAGATCGTTTCTCTTTCTTATTGAGGTCCAAATTCGGGTGTATAATTCCTATGAGCTCCGCCACTGATGAGAAGATACGGTCTCGCACTGCATTGTAATTTCGTAGACGCGTGTGGTAGGGTATCAGTGAATATAAAAGAGGCTCACGCCCACTCGTCATACCAGAACTTGGTGGCCGTTTCAAGATCGAAATAATAGGAGACCAGACTTCCTGCTCAGCAACAGTCAGATAGATTGTTAATATCACTAGAGCCACTGAATGATATCAACCGAGAGTCTATGGTTCGTCTGAGTCCGCTGATTGCGCAGACTGTCTTCCTTGTTCAACGATCGAACTGGCGTGCTCGCAGCTGTTGTCATTCGAGAACGTTGGAATTGGCCGAGAAAAGGTGTTGCGATTCCCCACCCCTCTTTCGGTTTTCTGTAAACAGTGTCTACAGCTTGGCTTAAGGACACTTTTGCATCCGCATCCAGAGTAGAACACTTGTTGTCTCTCTTGCAAGCAGTCTTGATATAAATGCGCTTGTTGATCACAATTCCAATAAATTGCTGGTCTATTCGAGATAACTGACACTTCATTTATGCTGTTATCAGATTCAGGTAATATCGGTAAGTCAGGGTAAAAATTATGACAGTCTTCGATCTCAGTCAGTCGCTGATGTCGATAAGGGTTCAGGCTACTAGCAGTTGCAATCCGCAATTGCGTAGCTTGATTTTGTGTGACGAGGTATCTCAGCTGCCCAATGGTATTTGTCGGGTGCAGACAGATCTTGCTCTGAATCTCCGGCAACAGGTTAGCCTTAACTATTTCCAGGAACTCACTATCTGGCTTTGAAGTCTGTAGTTGATTACGCAACTGGACTAGATTCTGATGGTACATCGCAAAGGATTCGCCAGGTTTTTGTCTACGGGACATTACCTGAACTCGCACCTTCAAATCATCTTTGGGAACTCCCTATTCAGATGGAAGGCTTGTCTTGATATACTCCCACGTAGGCGTGGAGTTCTGTCGGAGCAATGACCAGTACCATTTCATGGCAGGATCTGCAAGCAACGTGCTCATGTTTCGAACAAGGAGATCAAAATCTCCTTCGAGAGCGGAGTAGGTGAGTGCCTCAAGTCGGAAAACAAATTCATCTACTGACAGTTTGGAACTGTCTCCCCTATACGAAATAAATTTTCCATCTACGTATAAGACTACCTGATCACCGTGACCCTGAATTACGTTGAGGTCTATCATTCTGGTAAGCTTGGACCTGAAGATTGTTATTAGGCCTAGGTTCTTGTGACCTATATGGTCTTTGTTGTACTATAGGCGCACCCATAGGTGGTTGTGGTCGAGTAGTATCTACGGGGAAATGGGTGCAATAGGAGCTGGCTGATTAAGATGGTGGTTAAAAATTTCATCTCTCAGAATACTCATACCCTTTGTGATTTCTTCTCGTATTAGGTCCTGTATCTGAATTCGAAGACCACCCATCAACGCTTCTCAAGCTAATAGGCCCTGACCATGGGTAGTAGGTGCTGGACTATTCATCCTCAAATTCGGATGCGAAAAAGTTGCTGAATGTAGATTTTGTACATTGGGAGACAAAGATCCACGATTTGGCTGTGGACTCGTTAGTGGGGGCAGATTAAATGCTGGCGCGGACTGTCGCATCTCTTGATTTCCAGACTTCGTAAGAGTCTTTTTCGGAACGGCGCCTGTATAGACTGTGAAGTCATACTGTGTGAGACGACACCCACAAATCGGACAATTTGAATGTGCACCTCACCTATCCACGTACGTAAACACGTCTTGTTGAACACATGTCCGCAGATGGTCTCAACTGGTTTTCTCTTGACGGACCAGTCTCCATCCTGACAGATGGTGCACTGTTCAGGCAACTTTGTTGGAATGTCCGTGGCGGGAGGTGGCGTTCGCATGGTACCCATTGTTAAAAATTCGCAAGATCAGACGAAAGTCCGGGATGGTCAGAGTCAAGGTAACCGAATCTTACTGATTCGGGAATGTTAGAACTTTTTTTTTCAACAGGGAACTGATGTTAACATAAAATATAATATGCAACTTTAGTGTTGCCACTGAATCAAAAGCAAAAATCCAATGTAAGAATCAGTCTATAGAGCCACACCATACCATTCTAACATGGATTTAAAAAAGAAAAGATATTTGCGTGTACTTCCATGATGGATAGACTTTTCATTAAAAAAAATCGTCGAAGCCGTACTGAAGGTCGATGCTGAAAGCCGAAGTCGCTAAACCGAACTAGCTAAGAAAAGAATCCAAAAGGGACGGAAACACTGTTCTACAGTCTTGAAATATTACGATTCTAAGCTCTAAAAGAAAATAAAAAAGATCTTAAACTCCCATGAGCTCACTCAAATTACGGCATATTAAAAAAGTTTTCTCCCTCTCTCTCCAAGTGCTTACTCTTCAAGACGAAGGTCTCCCAGGTCCACTCTCCAAAAATTTCAGATCAAAAACTAAAGCAAGGGCAAGTGATGTGGATGTGTGTATGAAAAATTGTTTGCATTCTCTACGAATTATGTTAGAACCTTCCTGAATATTCCGTTTTCCAAACCCAAAGTTTGCTAAGATCTCACTAACCTAAAGTTGTTACCATTTCCAACAGATGTCGCTTGTGTCACTTTGTCGCTCGTAACAATATAGATGATATTGTGCCGGAATCGTGGTGGATACGCTCAATTAGCAGAAGCTGGCGTTTATAAGGACTAGCCAGAGCACGCTCATATTCGTGACAGTGAAATTGAACACAAATAAAACTGGTGAGTCGTACTGGAGATGCTCATCGAACCGTTAAAGTCATGAAAAAGAGCTGTGCTGGATATGCGCACCTCATTTCTAGGATATTGATCTTTGCAAGCAAAATGGATATACATGTATATACAGATGAGTCTAAACTTGGACTCAAATTTGGCGGAGCCGTGCTGGATAGCTCATATATGATGTGATTTCTTTGTAAGCACTGGATAAGCCGTATATGCAATATATATACTGTTACGAGCGTGGCCCTAGTTCGTTATTTAAAAGACAATATTTCAGATATCATTAACAAGTTCTTGTTTTATTTAACTTCACTGTTATTTTATTTTATTTATTTTTTATTAGTCCATAATAAAGCTTTTAGCAACCAAGTTTACATCACTTAACTCTTAAATTTAAAAATATAATCTTAGGTTGATATATAATTCGAAATTCTAATTCTTTTAGACCAAAAAACAATTAAAATACATACATTTTAATAAATTCAGATAAATTCAGATAAAAATTTAAGCACTTCTCTTTTATATACATTTAAATTGTTCTCACTCTTAATTGCGTATGGAAGAGTTTAATCCTTTGTACATTAATCTATTTTGAGTAGTACTCCTGTTACATGTTGCCTGTCTGAAGTCATCATTTCTTCGTAGATTATAACCAAGTTCTCATACAAGTGTTCAGGTAACAATTTCTTAACATCCCAAGCCGGCGTGATCCCATCACATCCATCCTACAGTTTGTTGTTGTTGCTGTTGTTTTCTGCTAAAGAAATTAGGAATCTTTCAAAAATCGCTCAATTTGTATACTTTACTCGGCTGCTGTGTGAATTTGTTTACATTATGCGACTGCGAATTTGTTTACTTTACTGGACTGTGTGAATTTGTTTATACAAGGAATCAAATTAGAAGCATTACACCTGAAGAGGAAAACTCAGCATTTACTAATTTCCATTACTTATCTAAGTGAACATATCTACCTACATTCACCTCGACCAGCTTCGTCTGATCCTCCTTCCCCACTAAGCCCTTCTAGAATCTTCTAGAATGTATTGGGATAAACAAAATTATCCTAGATAGCTTGAATTATTAATAATATTAACTATATCTGAAAAGGTAAAATCGCTAATATCTCGAAAACCAGAGCTCGTAGAGGATTTCTGATGAAAATTTTATCCCCCAAGAGCTCCACCCCAACCATATAGAATCCATTGGCATGAACAAAAATTTCCTAGCGTTAACTTTAATTATTACTAATATTAGTTCAAAACCAAAAGTGTACATTTAGGCGCTCAAGAAAAATCATAATAAAAAAGCCTATATTTAGGCTCATCACATATCTATCCAAGAAAACTGTAGAACCGGAGCATGCTGGTAGTACCGGCTAATGCCGCTAGGGCGCAGTCAAGACCAAATGACACATCCAAGACGTAAGCAAGTCAAGACTCAATGGTGTATCCAAGACGTTAGCCAGTCAAGACTCAATGGTGCATTCAAGACATTAACCAGTAAGCCAAGACTCAATGGTGTATCCAAGACATAAACCAGTACAACCAAGACACAAACCAGCATTTAGTATTGACTCAACCCACCTAGCGATGGTGGAGCCATCTGTGGGTGAGCGTTCTAGATTAAAACTCTAGTCCAGAACCACCAAAATAGTTGGAATTAACTGGACCCTTTTTGTATGGAAAATGTGTTCTGGTACTGTCATAGCGTAACTACTAAGCTCCTCTAATTTGTGTCCCATTCTTGCGTCTTTTGTAATTCACTCATAGTTTAATATAAAATTATCTTTCGGAATTTTCACACACGATATCACAAAATTAATCACTCTTTGAATTTCAAAGTCAAATTCCACCCCTTTTCTCAAGAATTTATTTTACTTCTGACACCAGTTGTTACGAGCGTGGCCTTATTTCGTTATTTAAAACACAATATTTCGGATATAATTCAAAAGTTCTTTCTTTATTTAAATTTACTGTTTACTCTCACAAATTAACAAATAATTATCAAATAAACTCTTTATAGTTATCGCTAGTACTGTACTTCTAATTATCGCAATCCAAATAGTTTACTTCGTTCACTTCACTGTCTGAAATAAGACTGCCTCCTGGATGTGAGAAGCGCCGTATTTATACTCAACGAATTATCCTAGAACCTTCCTGAATATTCCGTTCTCCGAACCCAAAGTTTACTGGGATGTCACTAACCTAAAGATGTCTTTATTTCCAACAGATGTCGCTTGTGTCACTTTGTAGCGCATAACAATATTTATCCGCTAAATGAACACAATATCGGGCTTTCCCTAGGTTTTCCTAAGGTTTCCGTCTGGGTTCGGAAAGCGTAATCCCCCGGAATATAATACAAGTCATGAATTCGCCGAAGGCACTGACACATTAAAATGCCTTAACGTGCCGGGTACAGCATGCAGTAAGTGCTCACTCTCGCTGCTTTGTATACTCTTATTGGAGGAAAAACTTAAATTTCATATTAAACAGGTCCTAAAGTCCAAAACTGTCGCTCCCACAGCAAACTAAAGTTAAAACAAATTGCAGCCAAATAGCTTTTTTCTAATAGTTTTAAAATATATAGCATGTAGAACAAATTCACAGAAATTATAGCGTTTGAACAAAATACAAGCAACTTTTATATGAAAAACTTCTTCAGTAAGACAAGGCAAGAAGACTGTGGATGTCGCCTGCTGACCGGCCCGCTGCTCTCTTTTTTCGACTTTGTTCATGGCTTGTATCTTGCGGGGGTTATGCCTAAAGCCATCCGATAAGAAATTTTGCATTTTTAAAATGGCCGATCCATTTCCTTTGGGCCAACCCAGACGAGAGCTTTTTAGGGAGGGAAGGAATTTGGCTTAGACGTACCATTGTTCCTTCGCGTAATTCTTTATATGATTACCGAAATTAATTGTGTGCGTGTTCAATTAAGTCACAGTTTTTGATATAAACAATAACACACTGATGATTGATGATTATTAAATTATTATATTATCACCTCAAATCGCAAATAAACATCTGTACAGCCGCCCGATGAGAAATTTCAGATATCGCAGTTTCAAAGTGTATTATGGTCGTAGCGTACTGCATGTAGCAGTATGCTACACTGAGACTAGAAGCATCATGTATGCCCGGGCTACTGTCGTGCCGAGACCCGAAAAACAGATAAGAAGAAGAAGAGTCGAAAAAGGTGAAGTGCGAATTAAACATAATAATCGTAGTCCATAGTTTGGTAGAAAGAACAAACCAACAAGTATGAGGGTAACGCCAATGAAATAGTTAGTGGAATCAAGTCTTAAATTTGGCTTCTGCTGAGGCTAAAGGTATTTCATCACCGCAGAAAAATGTGTGAGAGGATAGTAACCCCTGCTTAAAAAGGGACACTGAAACAACTTGCTACCCTCAGTTTCGAATGCGTGGATGGGGCAAGGCAGCAGAAGGTTCAACACCTATGACCTTCATGTAAGTATGGGTAAGTAGTGTAAAGGTCCCTCCTGAATGGATGTGTGCGACGGCCTTTGTTTGGTTAGGCACGAAACATTTTTCTGGTCACAGCGGCTGGTTTTTCGTGGAACCACCCAACACTCTCCGCCAATAGCCGAGGCGAGCTAGCGTGCCGCCCTGTACCTCAACACTGTCCACCGAGTGATCTGTCAGCTCATGCTAGCAGTCTGGACTTCACGTCCGATGTCTATCACTCTACATACTACATGGCCGGCTTGCTGTAGTATTGGTATGCTGCCTGTACTCCCGATCGATACTTGGCATTTCGGAATTTTTCCTCCCTCCGAATACTTCTCGCCCGTAAAAAGTGCCAATATCCTCCCCTGTGTGGGCTATAGCTTTCAGTAGCATTGTATGCTGCTCGTGCTGTACATACGAACGCACATACAGAATATAGCAAATTACAAAAATCTAAAGAAAAACGTGTATGCGAGGAGCTTTCTTGAATGAAACTTATATATGTGTGTAGAATATTGTTGTCACAAATTAATTTATTAAATATAAAAAAATAACAAAAAAGAACTTTAACAAATTTACTCCCTTCGAATGAGAGGTCAATCGCTGGATTGATTAATTTTGAAATTTTTTAGAAGAAAGTTGCATTCACCACCATATTCTTAAAATTACCATTTTCTATCTGATTTCACTTTACAATCAGTATCAAAAATCGGAATACTCCAAGGTTGTGTTATTGGGCCAGAATTTTTTATTTTAATAGTAGGGATCGATTGGGCACTCGAATTTGTTGAAATTCATAAATAAGATTGTCGAAAGGTCTGTTGACCTGTTAAGTAATAAGTACTAGATAACTACGATTTTTTCGATCTTAACTCCTTAAACATACACATTACATAGTCTATCTCTGTTCTGAGCAACATTCCTACATTTCTCTTCCCATGTTGGTACAATTCCAGCAATTGGTGTCATGTGGTTTTATTGAAGAGAAGTTGCCATGCATCGACACTGAAATGTGGGCCAGTTTCTTTCGTTTCGTCTTGATTCGTCGACAATATTTGCGCCAACGAACAGTAGATCGTTTCTCTTTCTTATTGAGGTCCAAATTCGGGTGCATAATTCCTATGAGCTCCGCCACTGATGAGAAGATACGGTCTCGCACTGCATTGTAATTTCGTAGACGCGTGTGGTAGGGTATCAGTGAATATAAAAGAGGCTCACGCCCACTCGTCATACCAGAGCTTGGTGGCCGTTTCAAGATCGAAATAATAGGAGACCAGACTTCCTGCTCAGCAACAGTCAGATAGATTGTTAATATCACTAGAGCCACTGAATGATATCAACCGAGAGTCTATGGTTCGTCTGAGTCCGCTGATTGCGCAGACTGTCTTCCTTGTTCAACGATCGAACTGGCGTGCTCGCAGCTGTTGTCATTCGAGAACGTTGGAATTGGCCGAGAAAAGGTGTTGCGATTCCCCACCCCTCTTTCGGTTTTCTGTAAACAGTGTCTACAGCTTGGCTTAAGGACACTTTTGCATCCGCATCCAGAGTAGAACACTTGTTGTCTCTCTTGCAAGCAGTCTTGATATAAATGCGCTTGTTGATCACAATTCCAATAAATTGCTGGTCTATTCGAGATAACTGACACTTCATTTATGCTGTTATCAGATTCAGGTAATATCGGTAAGTCAGGGTAAAAATTATGACAGTCTTCGATCTCAGTCAGTCGCTGATGTCGATAAGGGTTCAGGCTACTAGCAGTTGCAATCCGCAATTGCGTAGCTTGATTTTGTGTGACGAGGTATCTCAGCTGCCCAATGGTATTTGTCGGGTGCAGACAGATCTTGCTCTGAATCTCCGGCAACAGGTTAGCCTTAACTATTTCCAGGAACTCACTATCTGGCTTTGAAGTCTGTAGTTGATTACGCAACTGGACTAGATTCTGATGGTACATCGCAAAGGATTCGCCAGGTTTTTGTCTACGGGACATTACCTGAACTCGCACCTTCAAATCATCTTTGGGAACTCCCTATTCAGATGGAAGGCTTGTCTTGATATACTCCCACGTAGGCGTGGAGTTCTGTCGGAGCAATGACCAGTACCATTTCATGGCAGGATCTGCAAGCAACGTGCTCATGTTTCGAACAAGGAGATCAAAATCTCCTTCGAGAGCGGAGTAGGTGAGTGCCTCAAGTCGGAAAACAAATTCATCTACTGACAGTTTGGAACTGTCTCCCCTATACGAAATAAATTTTCCATCTACGTATAAGACTACCTGATCGCCGTGACCCTGAATTACGTTGAGGTCTATCATTCTGGTAAGCTTGGACCTGAAGATTGTTATTAGGCCTAGGTTCTTGTGACCTATATGGTCTTTGTTGTACTATAGGCGCACCCATAGGTGGTTGTGGTCGAGTAGTATCTACGGGGAAATGGGTGCAATAGGAGCTGGCTGATTAAGATGGTGGTTAAAAATTTCATCTCTCAGAATACTCATACCCTTTGTGATTTCTTCTCGTATTAGGTCCTGTATCTGAATTCGAAGACCACCCATCAACGCTTCTCAAGCTAATAGGCCCTGACCATGGGTAGTAGGTGCTGGACTATTCATCCTCAAATTCGGATGCGAAAAAGTTGCTGAATGTAGATTTTGTACATTGGGAGACAAAGATCCACGATTTGGCTGTGGACTCGTTAGTGGGGGCAGATTAAATGCTGGCGCGGACTGTCGCATCTCTTGATTTCCAGACTTCGTAAGAGTCTTTTTCGGAACGGCGCCTGTATAGACTGTGAAGTCATACTGTGTGAGACGACACCCACAAATCGGACAATTTGACTGTGCACCTCACCTATCCACGTACGTAAACACGTCTTGTTGAACACATGTCCGCAGATGGTCTCAACTGGTTTTCTCTTGACGGACCAGTCTCCATCCTGACAGATGGTGCACTGTTCAGGCAACTTTGTTGGAATGTCCGTGGCGGGAGGTGGCGTTCGCATGGTACCCATTGTTAAAAATTCGCAAGATCAGACGAAAGTCCGGGATGGTCAGAGTCAAGGTAACCGAATCTTACTGATTCGGGAATGTTAGAACTTTTTTTTTCAACAGGGAACTGATGTTAACATAAAATATAATATGCAACTTTAGTGTTGCCACTGAATCAAAAGCAAAAATCCAATGTAAGAATCAGTCTATAGAGCCACACCATACCATTCTAACATGGATTTAAAAAAGAAAAGATATTTGCGTGTACTTCCATGATGGATAGACTTTTCATTAAAAAAAATCGTCGAAGCCGTACTGAAGGTCGTTGCTGAAAGCCGAAGTCGCTAAACCGAACTAGCTAAGAAAAGAATCCAAAAGGGACGGAAACACTGTTCTACAGTCTTGAAATATTACGATTCTAAGCTCTAAAAGAAAATAAAAAAGATCTTAAACTCCCATGAGCTCACTCAAATTACGGCATATTAAAAAAGTTTTCTCCCTCTCTCTCCAAGTGCTTACTCTTCAAGACGAAGGTCTCCCAGGTCCACTCTCCAAAAATTTCAGATCAAAAACTAAAGCAAGGGCAAGTGATGTGGATGTGTGTATGAAAAATTGTTTGCATTCTCTACGAATTATGTTAGAACCTTCCTGAATATTCCGTTTTCCAAACCCAAAGTTTGCTAAGATCTCACTAACCTAAAGTTGTTACCATTTCCAACAGATGTCGCTTGTGTCACTTTGTCGCTCGTAACAATATAGATGATATTGTGCCGGAATCGTGGTGGATACGCTCAATTAGCAGAAGCTGGCGTTTATAAGGACTAGCCAGAGCACGCTCATATTCGTGACAGTGAAATTGAACACAAATAAAACTGGTGAGTCGTACTGGAGATGCTCATCGAACCGTTAAAGTCATGAAAAAGAGCTGTGCTGGATATGCGCACCTCATTTCTAGGATATTGATCTTTGCAAGCAAAATGGATATACATGTATATACAGATGAGTCTAAACTTGGACTCAAATTTGGCGGAGCCGTGCTGGATAGCTCAGATATGATGTGATTTCTTTGTAAGCACTGGATAAGCCGTATATGCAATATATATACTGTTACGAGCGTGGCCCTAGTTCGTTATTTAAAAGACAATATTTCAGATATCATTAACAAGTTCTTGTTTTATTTAACTTCACTGTTATTTTATTTTATTTATTTTTTATTAGTCCATAATAAAGCTTTTAGCAACCAAGTTTACATCACTTAACTCTTAAATTTAAAAATATAACCTTAGGTTGATATATAATTCGAAATTCTAATTCTTTTAGACCAAAAAACAATTAAAATACATACATTTTAATAAATTCAGATAAATTCAGATAAAAAGAGATATATATGTACATAAGTTCACTGCACCTTACTGACTACAAATTTAAGCACTTCTCTTTTATATACATTTAAATTATTCTCACTCTTAATTGCGTATGGAAGAGTTTAATCCTTTGTACATTAATCTATTTTGAGTACTACTCCTGTTACATGTTGCCTGTCTGAAGTCATCATTTCTTCGTAGATTATAACCAAGTTCTTATACAAGTGTTCAGGTAACATTTTTTTTCATTTTAAAAATAAAAATCATTGCATTTACACAGAGCCTTTGCTTCACATTTAACCAACTCAAAATTTCTAGCATATCCTTAATAGGGGTGCGCAAATTACACTTTTAAATAGATCGCATGGCTTTATTTTGTATTTTGTAACTTCTGCAGCCTGTCCTTTATCTCCTCAGATGTCGTGTGCAAAAGCGTTGCGCAATATGTGAAATGCGGCAGTACAGGTGCCTTATAAAGCCTTATTGCATTATTTGTACTTAACATTTTCCTGATTCTGCGCAAGAATACAATCTTCTTTGCAATTTTCGCACATACATAATTCGCATGGTCTCTGAGTTTCAGCTTAGAATCATTTAACACCCCAAGATATTTAATGCAATTTACACGTTCAATTACTTCAGCATCTAATCTTATAGAAAAATCAGCATTTATATTAAATGTCATAACCTTTGTTTTGGTCGTATTCACCTTCAATTTATTACCTTTTAACCATGTATCCAGCAAAACTAGGTCTTCGTTCATTTCACGTACAATTCTACCGATATTTCTTCCACTAATATATACATATAAGAGTATCATCTGCGAATAAGGCAATTTTGCACGATTTCAAAATCCCATTGATATCATTAATATATAGCAGAAACAAGGTTACTCCTAAAATAGAGCCTTGAGGAACACTCAATGATTCTGATAACATGCCATTTATCTTTGTTCTTTGAGTCCTTCCGGACAAATATGAACGAAACCAATCCAATTCCACGTTTCTAATCCTATATATCCATAGCTTCTTCAGCAGTATATCTCGGTCAAGCGTTTCAAATGCACGTTTCAAATCCAAAAACACAGCTATCATAGCGTTTGCACTGTCTATCTCGCGTTCCATTCAAATATAAGCCAATTTAAAGCAGTCTCACATGAATGTTTATTAATGAATCCCGACTGCTCCTCTATAATCAATTTCTTTCCTTCAATATATTCCATTAATTGTTCAGCAATAAAACGTTCAAATATTTTTTCATAAAAAGGAAGCATATTTATAGGTCTAACTTCATCGCATTTGATTGTATTATCCACCTTCGCTACTGGTACTATTATCAATTCGTTCCAGGTAGTAGGAAATGTACCCATGGCAATTGACAAGTTAAATATTTTCATTAATATTGGGTCCAGAATTTCAATTGAATTATAGATTATATCCGGTGTGAGACCACTTAGATCTTTCTTCTTTTTGCACCTTCTTATAACGTTCAAAATCTGTTGGCAGGTGCAGTATCACATTGTAAATCTGAATGGTACAGGTAAGCAATTAATTGTGCACTACATCCTAGAAATAGATCTGTTAATCTCCTTAATACTTTCCACAAAATAATCGGTTTGCTATAAGTAAGGGATCGTCAATATACTCCTGTCCAATGATATCTCATCTGACTTAGTATTTTTCAATATTAGCCTTTCAATAGTTTTCCACAAACCTTTCTGATCACCTGCATTAGCCTCAATTTGGTTCTCAACATATTTGTTTTTCTGCTTATGAACTTCTTTCTTAAAAGCATTCCTCAGTACTTGTATTTTTTGTCTTCTCTTTCTGTCCAAATCCTGAGAATACCAACTATTTATATTATCTCTTACTGCGCTATTAACTCTCATTTGTTCTTATGATAATTTTAATTTGTGTTCAAACAACGCTGATAGTTCATTAATATTGTACAGAAGGTAAAAATTATCTAATCCTAATGCGTTTAACAACACCTCAAATTTTTCACTGCTATATTTCACAAAACTTATAGTTTTTTCTTCAAAATTTTCTTTGCTATTAACTTCCACAACTATCCTAAACGTCTCATGGTCTGATACTTTGTATCCTCCATCTATAGTTACTGCTAAATTACTCACATGTATTCCAGTTAAAACATAGTCCAATAGCGTACTAGAATGATTTGTTATACGAGTTGGTTGCTCCACTTATTGCTTCAAATTTAAGTCATTTATAAGACTTCTAATTCCAACGCTGCTTTGGCCGCCAACAGCCAATCTATGTTAAAATCACCAGCTATCAGAATGTTACTATCATTTTCCAAAAGCTGCTCACTCCAATCCAAGAAATACAACATTTACAAACAATTATCAAATCAAGACTTTAGTTATCGCTAGTACTGTACGTCTAATTATCGCAATCGTTCACTTCACTGTCTGAAATAATACGCGCCCCTGGAATATTCCGTTCTCCGAACCCAAAATATACTAGGATGTCACTACCTAAAGTTGTTTCCATTTCCAACAGATGTCGCTTGCATCAGTTTGTAGCGCGTAACAATATGTACATATATTATTAATGACAATTTGGCGGGGCCGCGCTGGATAGCTCAAATATGATATTATTCCTTTGTAAGCACTGGATAAGCCGTATATGCAATATACCTATATATGGATATGGTTAATAAAAATTTGGCGGGGCCGTCTGGATAGTTTAAATATGATGTTATTCCTTTGTAAGCACTGGATAAGCCGTATATGCAATAAATATATAAAAATTTGGCGGGGCCGTGCTGGATAGCTCAAATATTTAAGAATTGTCAAAATTTTTCGGAGCCGTGCTAATTTCAGACGAGTAAAACTTTTAACAAAATCCCTTTTTCTAGCACTAGTCCATGATTCTCTACCCGCAGATCCTTTTGTTTTCCATGTTTATCATTTGTATCCCCTTTATTTTCCGTGATTTCTTTTTGTTTTTCCTCCCAAGCGAAAACTTTCACAAATCTCTTTCGAGACACTTCTCGTTCTTCTTCTTTCTTGTCAGCGAACTCCTCTGTGTCAATTAGGTGGCGGGTGCTGCTCCGTGTGTCTTCGACCACAACAATCTGTATTGTCAGCTATTCGAGCTTATCTTCAAGACGATCACCGAAAATGGGATCGCAATCTCTCCAGTATTGCTGGTGCTCTTCGCAGTACTCTCCATGAGTCTATAGGAATGGATCCGTTTCATGCACTGTTTGGCTATCGCATGATCTTACACGGATCAACCTATCCAGTTCTTAAAAGCTTGAATATCTGCAAGATGGAGACATTTTTGCTATGCCTACTGCTGATCGTTTACATTCTCGTCACGAGAATATTTACAACACTCGTTGTAAGAGAGTAAATTTCGTTCCTGGTCAAGAAGCTTTTCGGCGAAATTAATATGGTTGCCAGTTTTAATGCGAAATGGGCAAAGAAATTTTCCAAGGGCCGCTTACGGAGACGTATCGGTGCGAGTCTGTATGAGGTGAAGGATTTGCAAGGAAATCTCATAGCTACTTTTCATGCTAAGGACTTACGACAATGATTCGGTAAGTTTGGTCAATTGAGGAATTCTATAATATTATTTCCTTTTTTTTATTCAATACAATAGTGTTTTCTACTTAGAAACATTAGTTCTTCATATAAACTCCATAAGTTTCAAATGCTTTGATTTGCTATCATATCTAGGATAATAAATTCGTAAGTCGGTACTGTAAGATCATCGCCTTGTATTTTAAGTCTCTGCACTTACTAGTGTGATGGAAATATTATTTTACCAATTCGTAGCGCTGGCCCTTCTGGGTTATCCTTAAATGAGTGTTTTGCTTTCCTGTTCCTGCCGTATTTATGATTCAGTAGAGTGATGATGGTTTTCTGTTGGAATCAGTGAGTCATGATCAATTGGAGTGATATCTTGATATCTGCATTCTGTCCGTTTTGTATTCGGTTTCCCTTACCATGTTTACATGCAGGGTTGAACCCTAGTTCAACTCGGGTTCAACTCCATGTATAAGCGGTTCGAGTTGAAATTAGATCGACTCGACTTGTCGACTCGACCACGCTTGGCTGGTCGAGTCGAATTGGTGTCCTATAAACGCGGATTGAGTAGTCGAGTTGGCAGCTTACAGTTGGGATTTATTTTATTCATTCTTTACTCGAAAGTTTTGGTATATTGTGTATTTATTGTGAGTTTATTTTGTTTATTTAAACAAAATTTATAACTTTTATAACTTCATTACAAAAATACCATAAATAATGTTATGTTTAATTGCCACTTCAACTATAGTTCTCAACTCAATATCTCAACCCTGCGTGCTCAAAAACATGAGTCGAAACCTCAACTCAATCTCGACTCGATCTTTCAATTCTGCATGTAAACATGGTTCCTGTCGTCGAGTAGCTCTTAGCCAGAGAACCCGCTTTGTAATAAAACATCTTTCGCAAAAACGTAGTTGAAGACTAGTCGCGCCTTACATTTAAACGTGGCCTTAGCCTTGGCTTAGAAATCACGTGCGGTCATTGATGGCTCTAGTCGTAATGAAATAAGCCGTATGTTACCGGGCGTCCTACTTACTCGCGTGAGTATTGTCAGTTTTAAAGAAAGGAATGGGTGACTCAATATAGGAAGATGAAATCCGATTAGAAGAATGGAAAAAATTGTGTAAAAAGTACGCAGAGCTGAATGAGAGTTGTGACAGTAAAAAGTAAAACGTTGGTCGTGAGATTTTGATCCAAAGGGAAAATAACAGTTCGGTTCCTGAAAAAAAATTTGAATTTTTGTTTGTTTTAAATAAATAAAAAAATTAATATAAAAATGGAAAAAGTTTAGCCATTATTCTAATAATTAGAAAGTGATGAAAAAGTCATGTAGAATGGTTATAACCATAAAGAACAAGTTTATTAATTAATGACGAAAAATGGTTGCTGATTTTGTTTGAGGACAATTTTCTTTTTTTTAGCTAAGATTAATGGAAAATGATAGAGGCGATATCGGAAGGATGCAGATAAGTTCATATTTATATCTAATGGAGAATAGTTGATTCTAGATCAGGAGGAGATCATTGACGAACGCCATTTTGTGAAAAATAATATTTCTACCTAAAGCGTAGTACCATTGTGTATATATTATATTGTGGTCGCAACTTCACTTCAGGGCTGTTGAGTCATCTTCTCACTCGCGGCGCTGCAGTAAATAACTCAAACTTCACAGCAGGGATTCATATCAAAAACGCAAGACTTTTATATTGTGCTTAGAATAAAAGCTATAAAAGTTTTATGAAAAAAAAAGAAGTGTAGAACCACATGCTATTTACAAATGCCAAAATCAGAGCCAGCATAACTCATCAAGCAGGGCGCGGTAGGCCTGCCCAGTGCCCATGCGTGATGCGTCGCATGGGCTGCGGCGTAGTAGACAACTCCTCTTACATTGGAGTAAGAGACGCAAATGCAATGTTTTGGTAATGGTCTGCCTCTGCATTCATTGCATGTCCTTTTTCCATCTAGCGATAGGCATTTGTTTTCCGAGACATTTTTCTTAGAATTTGGATTGTTTGGTTGCTTGCTTGCCGCTTGGCAAACGGAGAAGATAAAGATTTGAGAATTTTTTCCTGCGAAATTTTTTATTTTTAGTTTATTATGATTGCAGTGTTGCACATTCGATTTGTTTTTATAGTTTTTAGGTGACTGCGAGTGCGTGGGGAAAGTTAAGCAATTGTGACTGAATGACTCCTATGATTTCAATAATTTGTTATAATGTTTCATTATTAGATTTATCAATTATATAATTGTTTGGCTGTCCTCTAAAATATTTTTGTCCGACTTAAAATATGGTTTCCCTAAGCGCATCAGAATTATCTCAGGGTTACCGAAATTACCGAATAAAAGCGAAATTTTAACTAGTTTAAGTCGCTGCCTATGCCGTCTTTGGCGAAAATAGCTATCGGGAAAAAGCATAAAAAAACCAAAGCTCGGGAACAAAAAAAGAAAACAGGCACATTTTACTAATTAGAAAAATGTGCGTTTTATTACAGCGTTTGCTACAAATTCACCGGTCGCGATCTTTAACAAGACTGATCTGAGAGACTTTATTTTCTACAGTCTTTTCTTCAAATTGGTTCGCTGCTTATCCAGCACGGTATGGAAAATGAGTGGGGAAGTTGGCTAACGTTTGCGTTATAATTTTAAAGAATAAATTCGTCAGAAAAACAGATATTGCCATTTAAATGGAACATCAGATTCAAATTCCGTTTTCTCCCATCCTTCTTTTCTCCCATTCTTTCTTCGTTAAAGAGGAGGTGAATGTGATTAATTAATATTTCTTTTTTAATAATTGAAGACGAATTCTTCCCCGCTCACAAAGAGGATTGGATGAACTTGTTGTATACGTAAAATATACCCAAATGGGGCATAAATAAATAAATATATTCACACTCAAGCAAATCTTGCGACTTTCATAACCCAGACGTATGATTTGCTTGAGCGTGTGAAGCGGTCTTTACACTCCATAATCAATGGCATCCCAATTCTAGTCAACATAATTTATTCATTACATTCCATCCATCCATTCCTCCCGTGTAGTCGGCCATCCTTTCTATCCATCCATTAATTTTAACAAGTAAAAACGCTAGAATTGGTCTAACAATAACACCAATTCTTATGATACCCTAGAGGAATGCCCGTATTTAATTTGGTATATACACCCATCAGCGCAACTGTGATTTTTGAAGTGGTTTTTCGCATATATTTCTAGAACGGTTCGTCGGAAAGTAAAAATGACTATGACCAATTTCATAGGATACGTAAGAAAACTAAATTTGTCCTGTTTAGCCCAGTTTTAAAATGTTATTGACTATTTTTATGAAAACGCCATGTACAAAATTTCAACTGTTGTTAAAATGTTGTGGTCCATTCCAGCATGTTCCATCAACCATATAAAACTTATACACTCTGCTCAATATACACAGTATACACAGTATACGTGTATACGTAAAAACCCTTCAGTTAAGTAAACGCGTTCTCAAGTTATTGTACGGACGGACAGACAGGACAGATGAAAATACAAAAATAAAAATAACTTTTAATATTATGTGTGGGTGTCCAATCCATTTTGCTCTACCATCATTATTTCTATGCCCTACAAACTGAATGATAAACTTAAACTATAACTACAATAGCCGTAAAGACGTTACGGATTTCAACGAGACTGTAGTTTAATTACGAAAACTTGTCATTTTTATCACATTCCGTAAGAGGTATTATCTTCACATTTAATGTTTTCAATTTTTCGTAAGTAAACCTTAGTCTCGTTGAAATCAGCAACGTCTCTACGACTATTGTAGTCGAGCCATTAGTATACCCCATGATTCAACATCTAGATTCTGGGATAAAAAATGATTTTAAGATTCTGACGTCAAACCCAAATCCAAAACTAGTCAATAAAGTCCTACAACCAAATCAGAATGATTTATTTAAATTAACATAACGGAAGACAAATCAAAATCAAGTCGTAAAATATGCACACTATAATTATAGCCATTTTGTTCTCAATAATATTATAAAATAATTTAGAAACTTATGATATTTGAAGAATAGAGAGGTGATCATTATGCATTCGCCACCGAGGTATATATATATGCAACCACCAAATATGTTACGTCATCAAAGCTTTAAAGAAACTCAACTAACGTATAAAAGTTGTATAACAAAGCTCAATATTCACAATGGCCATCTAGCGTGGAAGTGACTACTTATATATATATATATATACAACGGTAGTACGCTGTTCAAGCGAAAATTTCGTTTCCTATACAAAATCTATGTAAAAAAAAAATGTGGGCGAAAAGAGCCACGGAAAGTTCGGTTTGAGATCTCGGCAATTAGTACGCTGTTCGAAAGAAAAAAACAATGTTTAGGTCGTGGAATGCAGATGGCGCTAATATGAAGTGGAGACATTTTCTGCAGCGATTTGAATATCCAGAAATTTATTTCGCACGGAAAAGTTGACAGATTGATTATTGATAACATTTGATGTTTGGCGCTCTGGCACATATATTTAATTTGTGTTTTTAAGTGTATTACTTCAGTCAGTTTAATAATGTTATTTAATTTGTGATTCTACAATAGAAAAAGGAAAAATTAAGTAAACTAGTAAAGAAAATCCCTGGATGAAATGTTTGAGTAATTTAATTATATTTTTGTACTGACTTGTTTTGATTAAATATAATACCATGTGTGTTATGTTACAGTTTCTGAATAAGGAAAAGAAAAGAAAAATTAATTATTAAAACTCGATTAAATATATATTCTGAAATGAAGGAAAAATAATAAGAATTAAAATGGATTTTTCGTTCATATTTTATATTGCTGAAAGAGAAAAGGTAATAGGTATCTATATATTTGTTTTTTTTTAAATGTGTGTATAATTTTTTATTTGAACTAAAGAGAAACATGAGATAAGCATTAGATGGCTGCGGGACAAAATTTTATATTAAATCCAATATTTCATATAAAAGAAAGTATATGGTATGGATTGGATAAATTAAGAGTGTTAAAATTTATATGCTATATATACATATATCTAAAGGTAAATCATTGTTGATGAAAATATTTTTGGTACCGGTGAAAATAAGATAGAATTGTGTTTGATTTGTGAAAAAGAAGAGGATAAATTCAAAAACGGCAACTGATATTATATACTAGTAATAGTTAATGGAATTTAAATAGTTGTTCATTTTTTTTTTTTAGACGGATTGATTTTTTTTAATAAATTACAAAGTAATGAAGAATTTATGGCTTGATAGAGAAATGAAAGAGATAATTAATATTCGATTTACTGAATTGAAGGAAGAGATGAATAGAAAAAAAAAACTATCAATGTATATATTGTTGCGAGCGCGGCCTTTGGTTCGTTATTTAAAACACAATATTAAATATAAAAGTTCTTTATTTTCGCTTTTCACTTATAAAATTCACAAACCTTCAATTAATCAACTCAACTTTAATTATCGCTAATACTGTACTTTCAATTATCGCAATCCAATTAGATCTCTTTCGCCTCTTTATTACTTTCACTTGTTAACAAAATGCAATGTCTAAGACAAGACTCTTTTTCTGTCGGTGTGTTATATTTATACCCTAGAAATTCTCCAGATTCCTCTGGAGTGTTCTATTCCAGAATCTTGACTATTCTATTCCTGAACCTTCCCGAAGTTGTTTACTCACCATTTCCAGTAGATGTCATCACTTGTCGCTTTCTGTTACCCGTAACACTGCCCCCTTCATAAAATTGTTCGTCTCGAACAACAGGTGGTCCAGGGTCCTGATGCTCGTAGTATTGACACAAGCGGTCCAAATGAACAATTTTACGCTTGCGTCTTGTGCCACGCTGAATCCTGTAAACAACATCATTTATTCTAGTTACTACTGAATACGGTTCCTCCCAATGTTGTTGAGATTTTGGAGAACATCCCATACGTCAGTTCGGATTGTACAGCCAAACAAGATCACCTTCATTGAATCCTGCTGAATTGGCACGTAAGTCATAGCGGGTCCTCATCCCATTGGCATTTACTGCTAATTTTGCTCTCACAGCTTGTTGTACATCAGCTCTCCTTTCCAATGTGGTTCTGACATTACACTTATACATTTCCTTTCTGCTTCTACGTAGCGGCACTTTGTAAGAGGCACACATAGTGCATCTGCGATACCACCTCTCCACCTCCTCTCGCATATGTAGCCAATAAAACTTTTTAGAAATTGTTTTATTTACTCTCTAATATTTCCCAGATATTCCACGATGCATTTTTACCTAGAATATGGTTTTTCTATGTCTGGTTTTCAAGCAAGAAAAGGCTATATGTTCCGACGCAGAACAATTAATATAAAAAAGTAAACTTACATACCACTACAAATTCCCGCGACGAATAAAATTTTTGGCCCTTCAGGGCTCCCTTGATGTAGTTCCAAACTACAACAAGAACCTACAAATAAACAAAAGATTCAATCACTAAAAAGGAAAACAAACAAATTACAAGAATTTTACCATAAAAAGGAATCTTTCCTGAAACTACTGGAATCCAACTACAGATCGCCACAGCACTCCTCCAAATTATTTATATTCTAAAAAAGGGAAATAAATAAACAAATTAGTATTCAAATACTAATACAAAAAAGGCAAATAGAAGAACTCACCCAAATATCCACGATGACAGCACAGCATCTACATCTCTACCACTAACATCTGACGAACGTCAGTATAGTTAGATGTATAGAGTTCTCATTCGTTCTCAGCTGTAATACGCACAGCTGAAGCATAATACATGCAACGCCATGCAATTTTTTTCTGAGTCCCCATTTACTCTGTACATTTCCAGAGTATATATAAAGCGGGGGCTCGAGCTAGAAATCATTGCGTTTTTGGCAGTCTTCCGAGACAGATCAGAGGATTTGAATCTGACTAAGTTAAGGAAATCTTTGGGCGTTTCGAACCCACTACATAAATTATTGCAAATTCAATAATTTATCACCACGAAAGGCGGATCAGCAGTATTGACGCTGAAAAAGTCATTATTAATTAAACTTCTTTTATTTTTTCAGCTCATTTTACCCCGGAAGGTTAATTAAATTCCGGCAAAAATTTACATGGGCAGCAGTGAAGCCTATTAAATTATTTATATACTTTAATTGGCAAGAAAACTAATAGTATTTTATTTTTACAGAATAAAAACATCATCTGCTGCGACATTTTATTTGCATTTTTTGTTGGAATTATTTCGTTTGAATTATCATTTATTATTTTGTATTTATTATCTCGTGTGAATTATCATTTATTATTTTGTATTTATTATTTCGTTTGAATTATTATTTGTTTTATTTGAGTACGATTTTTTTTTGGTTGAATTATTAGTTTATATTTTCAATATTATTATTTTAATTGAATTTTATTTGAGTTGAATTATCATTTTTGTTTACAAAATTTTTTTATGATTAATAAAGGTGTTATATACTCTTACCTTTCCAAACTGCTTTCGCTTCAATAATACTCCCTTCGTTTATAATGTTGACCTTTATTTTATGTTCCTTTACACTACACAAACTTGCTTTTTTAATTCTAGATTTCAACTGATAAAACCTTTTTCAAGATTCCTTTTTTTTCTATTTCACAAATTAAACTTTTTTTTATCTTCAACTTAATTTGGTGTCACAAATAAAACCGTTTTCGAATTTCAATGTACTTTGATGTTATCTCAACCGAAACCGCAGCGACCAAGTTCAAAACAAAACCGACCCGTTTACTTCTAGAAACTCGACCGTCAAAATGCCGTTTATTCAAATTTTTTCTCTAGTTCCACTCGATTTCATTTTATAAATTCAATTGCCAAATTTTTTCCGAATTCCCCTCGATTTCGTTTTATAAATTTAATTCCCAACCGCCGTTTTTTAAGTCCCAAATCCAACTCGGCTCTTGATCACTTTTGTCGCGATCAAGAGCCTTCGTTCAGGGTAAAAAATGCATAGTTGCATTTTCACCCTGAGAAAATTTTCATTTATTCTGGGCTTGATTAAACAAGTCCAGAATATTTTTCGTTGGACGGAGGCTTGAAATTTGATGCTTTTATAAACATCAGCCACCGTCACGATGCCGCGCGCGTATACATACAATGTACTTTCGCGACGCGCTCTTCTTGTCGCGAAAGCTTTTTTGTGATATGTATGTACGTTCGTACATACATATTGAAATTTTCACGACAAATCGTACTGAAGGTACGATTTGTCTTTTGCTTTATTTATTTTTTTTTTTAAAGTAAATATTTCTACTGGCAAATTTTGCTGAAGGCAAAATTTGCCATGGGAATAGTTTTATTTTAATTTATGGAATGTGAAGAAAATTGCTGACGCAATTTTCTTCACTGATTAAATAGATAAGCTAACCATGTTTTAGGCATGGTTAGCTTATGTGAAAATTTATAATTTGGAATATTTTATTGAATTGAATTTGAAGAACTTATTCAATTTTTTTAATATTTTTCAAATTTTAGGGTTTTCTATGTGAGTTTTAGGAACTGATTTGCTTTCTTCAAATGTTTTTGAAGGTAAGCTAATCATGTTCAACATGTATGTATACTTGTAAAATCATCCCCTTTCTATACTTTTTCAGGGTATAATTTACGTACATAACAAAGGTTTGACTAAATCAAAACATCAGTCTTCTCAGTTATCAACCCGGCACCTCTCCCTGATTTCGCTTAGACCTGTATAGGCCTAAACATTGGTCCTTCGAGCCGGATAGACTGAGATAGCAATATGTCAAACGTCAAACCACTTATTCAACTCCAAGCAGCTCTTAGCAACAAGCTAGAAAAAGCCGCCATTAATCATGGTAAAGCTGGTGAGAGCCGACGTACTCAGACCTATTACCAAAATAGAATCAAGGCCATAACAGGGATCTGGGCACGATTCTCCGAGACTGATGATCTCATCAACCAATCCAATACCCCAGAAGCAGCTGCCTACGCTCCCGGCACTCTCTACGAGACAACAATAGAAGGGTATATTGATCTGCTTTCACAACTCCAAGAACAGAAAGAACTCTTCGGAGAAAATTCAACCACAGAGACTCAATCTCAAAGTACGTCACAAAATCTACCAACCGTAGCAGTAGAGCCCCCTAAGTCAGATCTCAAACTTCCAACAATTTCAATTCCAACATTCTACGGTACATACCGATCATGGAGATCTTTTCATGATATCTTCAAGTCTTTAATACATAGAGACTTGCACCTATCCAAAGTCCAAAAACTGCGCTATTTAAAAACCTGCTTAGCAGGTGAAGCAGAAAGACTGCTCCGTCAATTTGACATAACTGAAGGGAATTACCAAAAAGCATGGGATTTCCTAGTCAAGCGTTACGACACCAAACGCATATTAGTAAATACCCAGCTGAAAGCACTTTTAAATCAGCCTCCAATAAAAAACGAAACTGCTCAAGCGCTCAAAGATTTATGCAATCAAACCGAAGAGAGTCTTCACGAATTGCGAGCTCTCGATATATTCACCGAGAATTGGGACGCAATTCTCGTTTACCTCCTTGTGCAAAAACTCCCCGCTGAGATACACTATCAGTGGGAGCAAAAACAAAGCAGCAAAACTACGATTCCTACATATTCGGAACACCTAAAATTTTTGGAATCTCGTTTTCGAACTCTAGAGTCTTTACAAGAATGCAAAACAGCAAGAGAGTTACCATATTTAGAATCACATCGCCGTACGATTGATTCACGCGCAGACCACAGGCGGACAATGCCAAATACTCAGAAAAGGGCATTTTCATTTCTGAATGACCCACGCTCATGTATAAAGTGTAAACAGCATCACACACTATTCCATTGCACATCATTCCGAAAATTGCCCCCAACTGATAAAATAAAATTTGTCCAGCAACACAAATTGTGCAAAAATTGCCTTGCTAATGGACACAATACTGCCAATTGCCCAAGCCAAAAGACATGCTTACAGTGTCAAAAAAGACACAACACGCTCCTTCACATAGACACCCAAGCTAAACCAAGCAACGACAAAGGAAACAACACTTTTCATAAAAAGGCTGAAACGAAGCCTGATAAATCTGCTGGCAGCACTGAATCAGCCCCAGAAACATTCTGTTCAACAAATGTCAAACGCGCATTGCTGTCAACCGCACTCATCAAAGTGGAAAGTCTAACAGGACAAACCCAAATCTTGAGAGCACTGATCGACTCAGGCTCTCCAGTCTCCTTCATAACCGAGGCAGCAAGCAAACGTCTAAAACTACCTCAAAAATCTACAAATGTAGAAATTACAGGGCTGGGTAAAACACATACAGCATATTCAAATGCGCAAGTATCATTTAAATTAAAATCATTGCACACAACTTTCGAAACCGAAATAAATGCACTCATATTAAGAAAAATCACCGATTTTGTGCCAGCCAATAGAGTAAATGTCAAAAACATTTTTTATCTACAAAAGCTACAATTAGCTGACCCTAAGTTCCACACCCCAGGAACAATCGACGTTTTGCTAGGAGCAGACATGTACGCTCAAATCATCGAAAGTGGCGTCATCAAAGGAGCAGTTGGAGAACCTACAGCCCAACACACACAATTGGGGTGGATTTTAATGGGAGAGTTAAAAGGCAATACGCAAAACGCTTCAATTAAAACACTTACTGCTCAAATGGAACCCGATAATAAATTAGAGCAACAATTAAAGAATTTCTGGGAAATAGAAGAAATACCCCGAAACGTATCTCATCCAGAAGGCGAGTTGTGCGAGAAATTATATGTAGAAACACTTAGACGCTCAAGATATGGCCAAGAAGTAAATTTACCATTCAAATCACCTGAAGGGCCAGAGCTTGGTCAAACTAGGAATATTGCTATAAGACAATTTCTCCAGCTAGAAAAACGATTTAGCAAAAATCCCGAATTACAAGTCCAATATCAAAATTGCATCCGCGAATATATTCAATTAGGCCACATGAAAGAAATACAAACATCACAAGTAGAAAGAGAGAAAAAAGATCTAAACAAAATCGATTACTACTATATCTCTCATCACGCTGTCATGAAGGAAAGTTCCACTACTAAACTAAGAGTCGTTTTCAATGCATCTGCCAGGTCAACCAACGGAAAATCATTAAACGAACAAATGTTAGTGGGACCAACTATCCAACCAACACTATGGGCAATCATTCTAAAATGGCGGCTATACAAAATTGCCTTTACAGCTAACATTGAGAAAATGTATCGGATGATTCAGATGCACCCAATTCACACGGAATACCAACGCATCGTGTGGAGAGATACACCAAAGGAACCCATAAAAGACTACAAACTCACTACCTCAGCACCATACCTTGCCATTCGCATGTTGTTTCAGCTGTCAAGAGATGAACAAGATGAGTTCCCACTCGCAGCCCAAAGTTTGAAAACTGACTTTTACGTCGGCGATCTCTTGACAGGAGCTCATGACATCACCACAGGGCTACGATTACAAAGGGAGCTTATTGGCATTTTAAGCAAAGGCCGATTTAACTTGAGGAAATGGACAGCAAACTACCCAGAATTGCTGGAAAGCGTCCCATCAGAATTCAGAGAAGTAAATTCCATATTAAATCTGTCAGAGAGCGACACAATAAAAACTCCCGGTCTCCAATGGCATCCAGCCACAGATGAATTTAGCTTCAAAGTGACAGCCCCATCACCACACACTGACTGCACAAAGCGAATTATTTTATCAGAAACCGCGTCACTTTTCGACCCACTTGGATGGTTGGCACCAATAGTCATCATTGCCAAAATCTTCATTCAAAACCTCTGGCTAACTAAATATTCATGGGACGAAGCGTTACCAGAATCCATTACAAATAAACGGAATCAGTTCAGGGAAAGCTTAACCCACATAAGTTTAATTCGTATACCGCGATGGATACATTTTTCACGAAATGCAAAGGCCATCAAAATACACGGATTTTGCGACTCTTCAGGGAAAGGCTATGCCGGTGTAGTATATATAGGGGTCGTCAATAAAGATGATTCTATCACAACTCATTTATTTACTTCCAAAACTAGAGTCGCCCCAACAAAATCCATTACTCTACCAAGACTTGAACTATGTGGAGCTGTTCTCCTGTCTCGATTAACAAAACAAATGCAAACAGATATAAACTTCAAAGACAGCTCTACATTTACATGGTCAGACTCAGAAATAACTCTCTCCTGGATTCAAAAACAACCAAATTGTTGGAAAACATTTGTCGCCAACAGAGTGGCTGAAATACAAGAAACCATACATCCAAGGCAATGGCGATTTGTCCCATCTAAATTTAATCCAGCAGACTGCGCCTCTAGAGGACTCTATCCTAAGGAAATCATTGATTTCAATCTGTGGTGGAACGGACCAAAATGGTTACAACAACCAGAAGAATTTTGGCCAAAACAACCTACCATCGACAAGCACCCTGAGCTTGAAAATCGAATGGTCAAAGTAATGACTTGCACCAATGGTCAGGTTGGATGGCTCACAAAATTCTCTTCCTTTCCTAAACTAATAAGAATCATTGCATATTGTAAACGATTCTACATAAACTGTAATCCTCAAATTCCGTCCCTAGGTACCAAGTACCTAACATACCCAGAGCTTCAGGCAGCCGAAAATACGATTATATCAATCGTTCAAAAATTGTCCTTTCCCACAGAATTCCAGTGTCTACAAAACAAGAAACCTATTCCCAAAACCAGCCGCATCCTTGCCTTCAACCCGTTCATGGATGAAAATCAGTTCATCAGAGTTGGTGGCAGACTTGAAAAATCCATCTTAACATACGACCAGAAACATCCTATAATTCTGCCAAATAATCATCACGTTTGCCACATCCTAATACATCACATCCATCGTTATACTTTACACGGACCAACCCAGATAATTCTCAATCTACTTCGGAACAAATATTGGCTACTAAATGCTCGAAATACGATCCGACATCAGATTCGCACTTGTATTCCATGCTTTAAAATTAACCCAAAGGCATCTAAACAGATCATGGGAAACCACCCACCACAACGATTGACGCCATCATTAACATTTGAGCACACCGGAGTTGACTATGCTGGTCCTTTAGACATTAAAACGTCAAAACTTCGATCTATATTCATATGCATGGCCACTAAAGCCATACATATCGAAGTAGTATCAGAATTGACAACAGCAGCTTTTATCGCCGCGTTGAACCGCTTCATAAGCAGACGAGGAATGTGTTCGCATCTATATTCCGATTGTGGAACTAATTTTGTAGGCGCAAACAGGGAAATATCTAATAACATTACTAAAATTATGAAGACTCTGCCAGAAGATATTTCACAAGACATAGATTTGACAGGTGTCACTTGGCATTTTAAACCACCAGCAACACCACACTTCGGAGGATTATGGGAAGCCGGCGTCAAGTCTATTAAATCCCATATGAAGAAAACTCTTCAAAATATCATGTTAACGTTCGAAGAATTATCAACTGTCATTTGTCAGATCGAAGCTTGCGTCAATTCTAGACCACTAACCCCCATATCGAATGACCCAAACGATTATAATATATTAACTCCAGGTTATTTCTTAACAGGCAGAAATATAAAAGCACTCCCAGAGCCATCTTTAGGAGAAAACATTTCATCACTAAAACGTTGGCAATACGTACAATGTTTGTCTGAGCAATTTTGGAAACAGTGGTCCAAAGAATATCTCGATAATTTACAAACTCGAACAAAATGGCAGACTCCAGAAAATAATCTCAACCTCAATGTTTTGGTTCTCATTCAAGACCTTCGATATCCATCAACAAAATGGCCGACGGGTCGTATAATAGAAATTAACCCCGGCACTGACAACAAAGTCAGAGTGGCCACTGTAAAAACTCCCACCAATCAGATAACTCGTCCCATCACTAAATTGTACAAACTTTCCATGATTATAACAATCAGTAAAACTGACAGTCAGCAAACTAACCGTCAGGAAAAACTACAATTAAACTGCCTATCAGTACTAGAAAAAACTATCCATACAAGCAGTTATAAGAACTTAACATCATCAGTATACTAACCATATAAATTCATAGCAATTTGCTACTGCAGCAATTTGACATCATCCGTGTGCTGCACCATGTAACATAGCAGCAATTTGCTACAGTAAATAGATTTCTTCAAGCTATTTCACTAAAATAATTTTGTTGCTTCACATGTATGTAATTCTTCGTGCACAAAAAATAAAAAAAATTTTCCAAATGATAATAAAATAAAAGACAAGGCATAATTCACCAGTTAATCAAAAACCACAACCATACATTAAAAACACTGCCATACCGACACTAAATGAAAGGCAACTTCATTACGAAGGCATTTGACATAAAGTTACGCGCTAAATCACCCGAAAAGTACCGGCAGTGCCTTGTAGATATTTTTTTAAAAAACAAGCAATTTCTTTCGATGGATTCACTACCAAGCCTTGAAGATTGTCTGTGGATTGATGATATCCCAGATTTAGAACCGACACCAATAACGGAAAAACTTAGGCAGCCTCAATCACCGCAAAGGTTAAAGGCTTTTCAGCCTCCTTTTGAAGCCGTACCAGTGGCAGAAAGGATAAAACAATTTATCAAAGGTCCAGGAATTAGAATTTCGACCAAGCCACAAAGACCTCCGACTGGTTCAAAACGAAAAAATTTAATCGAAGGCCCTATAAATAAACGGGTAAAGGCCATGGAACTTATTGAAAGTTGCAGTACTTCAGCTCCGCCAAAGGAAGCAATAGTTGAAGGTTGTAGTACTCCAGCTCCACCAAAGAAAGCAACAATAGAAGTTTCCAGTACTCCAGCACTACCAAAGGAGACAATACCTTCGTCAGCATGTCAGCCTCAAGCGCGGCAAGCTACTGGATATATACTAAACAAACCCCATCGAATATGTTGATTGATCAAATCAAAGGTCAACCTATTCCTTGGATTAGAGTTATGGCAGCCAAAAAGGGATTCGGTCTTCCAACAGACGGAGGAGACACCTTAAGGTTTACAAAGCTGGCGAATGGAAAAATCAAGGTTAAACTGCAAAATAAAAAGCGTGAGTTTTTCTTTTTAATCATTTATTTTAAATTTTTAATATAACCCACCTTTTTTGGGCGGGAAGATGTTCCGACGCAGAACAATTAATATAAAAAAGTAAACTTACATACCACTACAAATTCCCGCGACGAATAAAATTCTTGGCCATTCAGGGCTCCCTTGATGTAGTTCCAAACTACAACAAGAACCTACAAATAAACAAAAGATTCAATCACTAAAAAGGTAAACAAACAAATTACAAGAATTTTACCATAAAAAGAAATCTTACCTGAAACTACTGGAATCCAACTACAGATCGCCACAGCACTCCTCCAAATTATTTATATTCTAAAAAAGGGAAATAAATAAACAAATTAGTATTCAAATACTAATACAAAAAAGGCAAATAGAAGAACTCACCCAAATATCCACGATGACAGCACAGCATCTACATCTCTACCACTAACATCTGACGAACGTCAGTATAGTTAGATGTATAGAGTTCTCATTCGTTCTCAGCTGTAATACGCACAGCTGAAGCATAATACATGCAACGCCATGCAATTTTTTTCTGAGTCCCCATTTACTCTGTACATTTCCAGAGTATATATAAAGCGGGGGCTCGAGCTAGAAATCATTGCGTTTTTGGCAGTCTTCCGAGACAGATCAGAGGATTTGAATCTGACTAAGTTAAGGAAATCTTTGGGCGTTTCGAACCCACTACATAAATTATTGCAAATTCAATAATTTATCACCACGAAAGGCGGATCAGCAGTATTGACGCTGAAAAAGTCATTATTAATTAAACTTCTTTTATTTTTCAGCTCATTTTACCCCGGAAGGTTAATTAAATTCCGGCAAAAATTTACATGGGCAGCAGTGAAGCCTATTAAATTATTTATATACTTTAATTGGCAAGAAAACTAATAGTATTTTATTTTTACAGAATAAAAACATCATCTGCTGCGACATTTTATTTGCATTTTTTGTTGGAATTATTTCGTTTGAATTATCATTTATTATTTTGTATTTATTATCTCGTGTGAATTATCATTTATTATTTTGTATTTATTATTTCGTTTGAATTATTATTTGTTTTATTTGAGTACGATTTTTTTTTGGTTGAATTATTAGTTTATATTTTCAATATTATTATTTTAATTGAATTTTATTTGAGTTGAATTATCATTTTTGTTTACAAAATTTTTTTATGATTAATAAAGGTGTTATATACTCTTACCTTTCCAAACTGCTTTCGCTTCAATAATACTCCCTTCGTTTATAATGTTGACCTTTATTTTATGTTCCTTTACACTACACAAACTTGCTTTTTTAATTCTAGATTTCAACTGATAAAACCTTTTTCAAGATTCCTTTTTTTTCTATTTCACAAATTAAACTTTTTTTTATCTTCAACTTAATTTGGTGTCACAAATAAAACCGTTTTCGAATTTCAATGTACTTTGATGTTATCTCAACCGAAACCGCAGCGACCAAGTTCAAAACAAAACCGACCCATTTACTTCTAGAAACTCGACCGTCAAAATGCCGTTTATCCAAATTTTTTCTCTAGTTCCACTCGATTTCATTTTATAAATTCAATTGCCAAATTTTTTCCGAATTCCCCTCGATTTCGTTTTATAAATTTAATTCCCAACCGCCGTTTTTTAAGTCCCAAATCCAACTCGGCTCTTGATCACTTTTGTCGCGATCAAGAGCCTTCGTTCAGGGTAAAAAATGCATAGTTGCATTTTCACCCTGAGGAAATTTTCATTTATTCTGGGCTTGATTAAACAAGTCCAGAATATTTTTCGTTGGACGGAGGCTTGAAATTTGATGCTTTTATAAACATCAGCCACCGTCACGATGCCGCGCGCGTATACATACAATGTACTTTCGCGACGCGCTCTTCTTGTCGCGAAAGCTTTTTTGTGATATGTATGTACGTTCGTACATACATATTGAAATTTTCACGACAAATCGTACTGAAGGTACGATTTGTCTTTTGCTTTATTTATTTTTTTTTTTAAAGTAAATATTTCTACTGGCAAATTTTGCTGAAGGCAAAATTTGCCATGGGAATAGTTTTATTTTAATTTATGGAATGTGAAGAAAATTGCTGACGCAATTTTCTTCACTGATTAAATAGATAAGCTAACCATGTTTTAGGCATGGTTAGCTTATGTGAAAATTTATAATTTGGAATATTTTATTGAATTGAATTTGAAGAACTTATTCAATTTTTTTAATATTTTTCAAATTTTAGGGTTTTCTATGTGAGTTTTAGGAACTGATTTGCTTTCTTCAAATGTTTTTGAAGGTAAGCTAATCATGTTCAACATGTATGTATACTTGTAAAATCATCCCGTTTCTATACTTTTTCAGGGTATAATTTACGTACATAACAATCCTTCCCCGTGAGAAAAAGAGAATTATTCTTTGAAGAGGAATAATTCTCAGGGGAAGTTGTTGTGGGTGTTATTTTGGCGTCTTATCTGAGGTATCCGATTACTGCATATTTCATAGTTTGATTCTGTATTGGAAATGTGCTGAATGGATATTTTGTTGTAGTTGGATTCTTTCAAGATTGTCGTGATTTTGCTTCAAATGGATCATTGGCGTCTGATATTCAGAAGTGTCGGCCTCGTACTATTTTACCCGCGAAATTACAGTTAAAAAAAATTTCTTTTTTTTTTTAAAAATGTTGTTCACTGCTACCATTGGCAATACACCGTACAAGTGTCCACCGGGTCTCACTAGCGTGGCTAATCTTATATACGTGGTCCATGTGATGCCCAACTGGCGCGGACCCGTTCGACTAGTCCTGCATAGAACCGGCCGGCCGCCCTTCACCATGTTGGGGGTGGACGCCGTTGCTGGAAAGATGTATTGGGTGGACCTGCCATTATACCCTCACCAGGGTCAAGCCTGGGTTGGCGTTGGTAAGTTTTGTGTACGCGTTTTCAGTAGCCTATTTATTTTAACTTTGTGTTTTGTTCTTAGGTGCCACATTTCATATTACTGGGCGGCACGGACTGTGCGCGTGTTGTTACCCGGTCTTCAATGACCCGCTGACGGCCATTATACGCCGGGTCATGGCCACCACCCCCCCCCCCCCTCCAGGATCAACTGGGCCAGCCAAGGATGAGTAGGCTTGGCACCTTTTCCATTGTATTTTTCTTCTACTCTTTCTTTTATACAAGAAAAATTAATAAAATAAAATAAATAAAAAAATGGTTCATCCCTACTTCAGGTGTTATTATTTCTTTCCATTTTCCTCTCTTGTATTTTTTTTTCTTGTTGTTTTGTTAGTGATGTGGTCGGGGAGCTTGTTTTTAATTGGTTATTCGGGGTGGCGACAACAGGCAAAGAACGAGTCGAAAGATTCTGGAATGGCTTTACTCGCTGACGTTTGATTCCGGACTGTTTATATTTATAGCCTACCACGTTGAAGATGAATTATGACTTTCATTTGGTCAATTCCTGTTATAATGAATTGTTGTTGCAAACTGTTTTATGTACCTTTTCTCTTAGGCTTTAGTTCACTTTGCATGATCCAATGTTCTCGCGTTTCGGAAATTTTCGAAGGGATATTTTTGATTCTAAAAAAAATTTTCTTTTCTTTTTGTTTTGTTCTAATTCGTTTTTCGACTTGGGTTTTTTGTTTCTTTAACTATTAGTTTAGAGTAATTTAAGTATATTCCCCTCTTTATTTGCTTTATTGGGGTGTTAGTATTGAACTAGGTCGGCTCGGCTAGGCTTTACATTTTGTTTTTGTTTTGAAAAGTTCTTGCCTTGATTTTTGTTATAGCATGCTCTTCAAATAATGTAATTATTTATTTAATTAATTTAATTAATTATAATTTAATTATGTAGCTGTTTTTTTTTTTTTTTACTTTTGAGAAATGTTAATGTTTATTTTTAATATTTTCTTTTCCTAACCTATTTAAGACTTATTTGTTTTTCTGATGGTAGCCTGGTAGGATATAATCTAATTATTTATTGTTTTTGTTTTGAAAGGTTTTGCCTTTACCCTTTTTATAGCATGTTCTTCTAATAATGTAATTATTTATTTAATTAATTTAATTAATTATAATTTAATTATGCAGTTACTCTTTACTTCTACCTTTGGGAAATGTTAATACTAATTTTTAGTACCTTTGAGCATATTTGCTACGTACCTTACTCTATTTTTATAAATCTCCAATTCTAATGTTACTTTATTTTTATATATTTTATATTTTTTTTTGTGTATATTTCTGTAGTACATAACCTATTTCGGCCTTACTGCCTGTCCTGCATGTTCTTTATACATTGTTTTGTTTTTTTTTGTTTATTTAACCATTTTTAGTTTGGTTTGCTTAATCTTTATTTTCTTTATTTCTATTACAGTTCATTTTGTTCTTGGTTAGTTTTAATACAATTTTGTGTTTTTTTTTGTGTTAAATCGTTACATATACATAGGTTGTTATATACATGCATAGATTTTCTTTGAATGCTTTACCAGGTCTACCTTTCCTATAAATTCTACTTTGATTAAGTGGCTCATGTTGACAGTATCAGTGTTCCATTTTCTTTTTTTTTTCTTTTTTTTTTTTTTTTAAACGATTTGGACTGATTTTGTTTTGGAGAGGCTTCTGGCTCGCCTTAAACTGGGTTGGGGAGCAGGAGTTCGCTCTTCTAAAGGAATTCCCTCTGATGAAATTTCGGGGTTACCTTGTGGTTGATTTCTCTGTTGTCTCATCTTGATGACAACAGGGTTAAGATATTTTACTGCCACAGCGATCATTATGGCCAGAACTAGTAGGCTCGTAAATGATAGAGAAGTTGTGGACAGGATATGGGAGTTTTTACTTGATATCTTTTCTTGGTATTTTATAATTTTGTTTTGGATTTCTTCCAGCGAATGGGTGTCGGTATAAATTGATTTATGGATATTGTCTCCCGTTAAGATTTCGATTTTCCCCAGACTGTGGTTTTGAGTTCCTTGTAAAATTTCAGTCAGGTTTACGTTGAGTAGAGAGTGGTTGAGCTCAGGAAACTGATTCGGCTGGATAATTTTTAGTGGAAATTTACTCTGACCTTCGTATTTAAGCACTTTGTCACCTATTTGAACTTGACATGTTTGCGTTATCTCTAATATCCCTTGTCCTTCCAGTTTCGAGATCACAAAGTGATCTGGACATGTGATGTGTAGCACCGTGGAGGTGATAAAAGAAAATAGCCACGTATTGGGCTTACTTAATTTGATCAGCATGTCTTTTTGTGGGATTTGTACTCTGGTCTTGCATTTGGGCACTTCACTTAGAGGGTTGTATAGCAATTTAATGGCACATTCGTTGGACGTTGCCGCTTTGATTATAGGCGTGTTCAGCCGGCCTACATACGTGTTTTCTTCCAAATTACTTGTTATTTTTTTGAAATTTTTCATGTCATCGCCTCTTAATAAGAGAAATTCCTGAGTTTTTTCGCTATTGGCTATGTATGAATAACCAGGGTCTGGAATTAATGAGTAATTTGCTGACTTGGATACAGGATAGCATTGAATCTGTTGTAGCCTCATTTTTGGCAGATTAAAAATTGGGAGAGTAATTCTCACCACCAATTTATTCTGCATAAGGAGCGACTGAGCTCCTGCTGTCTGATATAGGACAGATAGACAATTTTGGTCATTTGGGCAATTCGAGGCCGTCTTGCGGTATATCTCCAACAGATTTTTGGGAGACATTAGGAGTGGATGAATATGATTGGTTTTACTAGCCATTATTATATCCAGGAGGGCTTGTTGTCGATATTCAACTTCGATGATTTGGAGCAATAAGCTTGATATAATCTCTTGTCTCAATTGCCTCCTAGTTAAATCATCGGCCACATGGTGGAGATCGTTTATCTGGTGTGCTATTTTTTGTTGTCTGTCTATTAACATTGCCAGCGGTTTTTGAATCTTTTCCAAGGTAGTTTTTACCACACTGATTTGTTGTTTCTCTAGCTCGGCTAGGGCTTGTGTATTCGATTCAAGTTCTTCTAACCTGCTGTAAATTTCTTTTTCGTTGTTGCTGTCCATAGTTCCAAACAAATAGTGCATGGCATTGCCTATTCCATCAAATAGTGATCTGGCCTTGCGTTTTCCTGGTACTAGTTCCCTAATAGTTTCCGTGCGCTTTCGTACGCTGTCTATAATAGCGTGTATGTGTAGTTGCTGCACGTTACAGAGATCTTCTGGGTTTGTTATATTTATGCAGAGTTTATGCACTAAGTGCTCTGCATATTCTGCTAGCTTTATCTGTGCATCTAGTTCTTCCAAGTCTATCTCGGTGAGGACATTCCAGGTGTCATGATATACCATCAGATTTCCTAGGTCCTCGAAAAATATACCCGAGCCATTTAGCTGGGTTATTACATAAGGTTTGTCAGCGGTTGCTCCAGTTGTGTACTGGATGAAGAGGACAACTATGATGAATTTTAGCGCCATTTCTGTGGACAATTCAGGAGAAGAAAACAATCCTTTAAGCATACTTGTACGTACATTGTGCCGATTTAAACTGGGCAGTGGAGTGACTCCACCGCAAATGTTTATGGGGAGGTATTGAAATGAGGTTTAATGGACACTATAGTGGGAATTTCAAGTCAACCTGGTTCATTTTTGTTTGATATATTTTTATTCGAAATATGGTTTCAAACGGTTATTATGTACCGTTACCGTTCGCTTACCAATTTTGATTGTGGTATTCACATCACTTGGTATTGCGATTACCTGATAAGGTCCTACCCAAATTTGGGAAAGCTTATGTTTTCTGCTTTCATTCTTGATGAGGACCTTGTCTCCTACATGGAAAGTTAGGGGCCGTACTGTCTTATCGTAGTACCCCTTTGAGCGCTGTTTACTTGCCAATAAGTTCTTTCTTGCCGTGGCATATGATTTTTGGAGCTTATACTTCAGTATATGATAGTAGCTCTCATGATTGTAAACGGGTTCGGGATCCCGTTTTAAATTTGATGGGACATCCGCTGTGAAGCCGTATAGGCAGTCCATTGGGGTAAGTTTAGTACCCTCGTGTACACTATTGTTATACACGAATGCAGCGGTTCGTAGGTATTGGTCCCATGTTTTGGGATTTTCATCTACGATTGTTCGCAGGTATTCAATCAGTGGCCTGTGGGCACGCTCTAGTGCTCCGTTAGACTGTGGGTGGTATGCCGAAGTCTGTAACTTCTTTACCTTTAGAAGCTTACATACTCTTTTGAATAATTCACTCAGGAAATTTGTTCCCTGATCGGTGAGTATTCTTTTGGGTATGCGATAGCGCGTAACGATTTCATCAAAGAAAACTTGCGCTACTGTGACTGCTTCTGCATTAGGTATTGCATACCAGTCGACAAATTTTGTTAAATTATCTTGGAAGGTCAAGATATATTTGTTACCTGATGTGGTCTCTTCTAATGGACCTACAATATCGAGGTAAACTTTGTCGAACGGTTGCTCTGCGATGTCCGTGATAACCATTGGCATTTTATATTGTGGAGATGCTTTCATCGTCTGGCACTTTGGCCATTTTTTAATGTATTTTTTAATATCGCTAAGCATGTGTCTCCACCAATACTTGCGTCTTATGCGTTTGTAAGTTTTTATGACACCTTGATGGCCACCAAATGGAGAATCGTGATAATCTTTTAAGATTGTTCGGATTTCCGTAGCGTTCGTGATAACTTCGGGTGTCTTGCCAGTACTTACTTTTTGCTCAGGCGATGCTGGGTTTAGTGTTTCCGGCTCAGGGTGTTGAATTTCGTTTTGGTCCGCTTTCGTGTGCTCTTCTGTCTCCACACTGGAGCTATTTAATGTCTCTTGAGCCTTTTGCTTCTGAGCTCGAGTCACGACGAAACAATGAGCGGATTTCTTCTTTCTCTTATTATTTGTGGAATTGTTTTCCTCCACATCTGAGTCCATCGTGTGGTGGACTAGGGCTTCTACCGTTAAGGTATTGCCTAAACTGTCTTCTTTTAATGCTTGAGGGATGCGACTTAGTGCATCGGCATTAGTGTTGTACTTCCCTGGTTTATATTCGATGTTGTAATCGAATTCAGATAATTTGTGGTGAAATCTCACCAAACGGGAAGTAGGGTCTTTCACATTGAAGACACCTTTGAGCGGTTTATGGTCAGTATAGACCGTGAATTTCCGGCCTTGAAGATAGCACCTGAAATTCTTGGTAGCCCAGACAATAGCCAATAACTCTTTCTCTATAGTAGAGTAATTTCTTTCGGCTTTGTTTAATGTGCGGCTTGCATAGGCAATGGGCTGGTCCTTTCCGACTTCTCCTTGAGAAAGAACAGCCCCTAGAGCCTCGTTACTTGCGTCTGTAGTGAGATTAAAAGATTTCGAAAAATCTGGGTAAATTAAAAGTGGTGGAGAAATTAAAGCATTTTTTATGCTTTGGAATGCTTCTTGGCATTTCTCTGTCCAAGTGAATTTTACATCCTTTCGGAGTAAATTTGTGATTGGACGTACAATTTTGGAGAAGTCTGGGATGAATTTCCTGTAGTAATTGGCAAGTCCTAAAAATGACTGGACTTGCCTTACTGTTCTTGGAACAGGAAATGTTTGGACGCAGGCCGTCTTACTTGGGTCTGGTAGGGCTCCTTCGCTAGAACATTTATGTCCTAGGTAAACAACTTCTCTTCGTAGAAACTGGCACTTTTCTGGCTGCAGTTTTAAGTTGTTTTCTCTCAACTTATTGAAGACTTTCCTCAACTTTTCGTTGTGGTCGTTTAAATTTTTACCATAGATGACAATGTCATCTAGGTAGACAAAACATTCGAGGCCTTGTAGGCCTGTTAGGACGAAATTCATTAGGCGTTGAAATGTGGCGGGGGGCTCCTTTGAGCCCGAATGGCATACGCTTGAACTCGTAGTGCCCATAACTTGTGCTGAAAGCAGTTTTATGTCGATCTTTTTTGTCGACAAGGACTTGGTGATAGCCGTTGGCCAAATCGAGTGTGGTGAAATACCTTGCGTGACCTAGTTGGTCGAGAATATCCTCGATTCGGGGTAGCGGGAATGCATCTCCAATTGTCTTTTCGTTTAATTTACGAAAATCGACAACGACGCGCCACCTTTTTTCACCGTCAGGTCCCGCTTTCTTGGGGACAACTAGTAGAGGTGAATTCCAAGGGCTCTTACTAGACTGGACTATCCCGCTGTCTAGCATTTCTTTTAGCTGCTCGTTAATGACTTTCCGCTGTGTTTCAGGTAAGCGGTACATTTTTTGATTGATTGGTGCTTGATCTTGCACCAATGGAATATTATGCGTTATCGCATTTGTATAGGTGAGTTTGTCACCTTTGAGGAAGAAGATATCGTTATACTCTTCGCAGAGTTCTGATATCGAAATTTTTTCTTCCGCGGTTAAATTAGGGTCTAGGCTGAGTTCTTGCTCTAACCTAGAAATACGCGGATATTGTTTTGGGTCGTCCGGAGTCTCATTATCCGGGTATAGATATCGTACATGTTGTAATATTGCCGTTTTGTCGGCTGAACCTTGGTTTGACTTATTCTTCCTTTTAGGTTTTTGACCTGTAAATAGATGAGGATTTTGCGATTGCTTTTGAGGCTGTATTTCGTTGCTCTTAATAATTGACAGGGTATTTGCTTCCTGCCTTGTTGACGGCTGAGTTTGGTACACCTGTGTGGTCTTTGCCTTAGGTTGTGTGGGATACTCATGCGCGTCAATGCTACTGCTTTTTGACCATGTAGAATTTTTTGTGTTGTGTGACGGTGGAGTAATATGCACCTTTAATATAGGCTTTAGCGACTCGCTACCGTTTTTATATGGCCGTTGTTTGTTTAAGAGTGATTTATGCCTCGGGATTTTGGACGGAAGAGTTATATGCACCTTTTTGGCAGGCTTTAGACACTCAGCTCCGTCTCTTGTGTTGTTTGATATTGCCTCTAAATTTGGTAGTGGAATGTGTGTTCTTTTGTGGTCTTTTGTGTGTGTTAATGGGACTATGATGTAGTCGTTTATTGGAAATAGCTGTAACTTTAAGCTATGTATGACTACTTGATGACTGTTAGCGTTGAGAATACTGACCAGCACTAATTCTTCTCCAGATGACAGCAAACTGTTTGCCAAGAAGACTCCATCGCTTATCTCTTGTGATAAACAGAGCATTTCTTCTTGAGTTTGTAACGGGACTGGGGCAACAATTTGAGAGCGCGCAGGTATGCAGATTGGTTTTTTAAGGGTAACCAATTGCCGCCTGATTTCATCGGTCTCTTGTTCGCCCAGACAGCCTTTTTCACATTCCTTGGGCTCTTTTGGAGCTTGACAGCCAGCTTTTCTCGTTTGAGAAGCCTTGAAGACACTGCAGGTGGATAGTTCAGCCTGTTTAGACTCTACCTCTTCTGCAAGTGTTCTTACTTCGACTGCTTTTTCAGAATGTGGCTTGTCCGTTTCAAACTCTAATGGCAAAGCAAATTCGTCTGGATTAGTTTCCGTGCGAGGAAACCTTAGTGCCTTATTAGGACCCTCAACGTTACAGTTTTTTGCTAGGAAATCATTTCCTAGAAGTCCATCATCGGAAAGGCCAGGCAAGTTCTTTACGACTTGAAACTTGCAGGGAATTTTGTTTTTGAAAACGAAGTTTCCCTGGCAATTTCCCAGCGTCTTTCCGGTACCAAATGGGGTCTGAAGTGTACATGCCTCATTGTGGTTAATTTCTTTGAGATCTTTTAATGACCTTTTCTTTATTATACTAACCTCAGCGCCTGTGTCTACTACTAGTTTAGCTTGGCCGTTCAGGCCTATGTCTAAGGGTAGTTTTACTGTAGCGACACTGGAATCGGGCTGCTGAGGGGACCCTATTTTATTAGACGGGAGATTTATAGTCGAGCCGGGGAGTTTTGGGTCGACTGTACGTCGTTTCCCTGACTCCGGGCCTCCCATTTACGTTTTTGTTGGCAGTTATTTACTGCATGTCCAGAACGACCACAAAATTCACACTTTTTTCTTACGTTATATACTCTGGAATTGTTATTGGAATTCTGCGGCTCTCTAGGGCGTTGATTCGATGGTCCACCATTGTTGTGTGGTCTCTGGAAACTATTATTGTTTTTTCTGCAGTCACGCACGTCATGGTTATACATTTTACAGTTCACACAATAAGGCGTATTTTTCCTTTTGAGGCAATCAGCATATGTGTGGCCTCTTAGATTACAAAAACTACAACTGATTTTATTTAAATAATTATTTTTATTTGGTACATTATAATTTTTATTAGGAGATCTTGGCTCCTGTTTGATGTATGCTGTGCCGGCCTGTGTGAACTGTGAAGTTGGTATGTGACTGCTTGGGTTAATGGGCATATTGTTTTGCCGGGGATCCTGTGGGTAGGATATGATGCCAGGATTATATACGCTTTGATTTACTAGGGTACTACTTTGAGTTAATGGTGCGTTATTTGGTACACTGGTACTGGCATAATTTGGCAATGTATTCTGCATCATATTTGTTTGGAATTGTCCTGGAGGTTGCAGGAACAGAGCACTTTGCTGGAGACGATCCATGTCAAGTGCTCTTTGTACGAGGTCATCCACCGTGCCGTCTGTCATGGTCAGAAGGTATTGGCACATATACGGGTTATTGACGCCTGTTTTTAGTGCGTTTTTCGCGAAGTCTTCTAGCTGTGTTTTCACAGCGGGGGCTGCTGTAGCGCCATATTTGGACTCTGCTGCTTCATTACAGAGTGCCAGCATTTGTTTCACTCGTGCCGTGAAGGCTGTGAGGTTTTCCAAAGGATACTGCCTTGTAGTAATTAATTTATTTACCAGTTCCTGATAAGTTTCCCTAGGCAGGTATGTACGATTTAGCCGTTCTTCTACCTCTTTGAAAGTAGTAGGCATATTTGCGGCAAACAGCTGGTAAGCTTCGCCTCGAAGTCTGGTGGGGAAGATTTGCAAAAATGCCGATAGTTCCTCCACCGAAATGCACTGGATTACCTGCCTGCAGCATCCTAGGAAAGTTTGGAGCTCCAGGCTCAATTTTGGGTGCTGCTCTCCCGAGAATAGGGGAACGAGCTGGGCAGTTAACTTGGCGATTTTCGCGTAATCTGCCATGTTTATATTGGGGATTCTGAAGCTTAAGTTTGATACTTTTGGGGAGCTAGTTTCTTCTATGCTGGTTTCCAAAAGGGAGTCGCCCAGCCAATTCAATAGGATTTCACTCACGGTGGAATCACTGACACTGTCTTCAATGGCACCTTCTCTTAATTCTACACTATTATTTGTAATTTCTGTTTCGAGAGAGTGCGAGAGTTCCCCAAACTGCTTTAAGCTTTCTTTAAATTTTTCCGTACTTTCTTTGAATTGCGCGATTTGCTCAAGACGCCGTTCACGGGTCTTTTTGAGCTGTTTATCGATAGAATCGCACTGTATAACAGAAAGTTCGGAGGAGTCTCGCACTTTCCCCTCTAGATATTTTAAATAATTTTCTAAGTTTAAATTAGAAGGTCTTACTTGTGGGGGACCTGTAAGGATTGTCCCACTCCTTAATGTTACTCCTGGTGCTGTTGAACTTGTTGGGGGTGTTTGATTAGCACCCTCTGTTGCAGATGTTTCTCCCTCGTTGCCTCCTTCGTACCGGGACGGATCTTCCTGTGCGTCGCCCGGTGAGGAAGATTGTTGTGGAGTTGGTGGAATTGGTGAGATTTCCGGCGGCGTCTCCTGGTGGGAGCTTTCCTCGCTCATGGACCACCGTATGTAGAATTTGCAGCTAGGGGGGCTTCTGCCGTCTTAATTCCCTTGGTTCAAATTGAGAGGGGGCTTATTGCCTTCTTCGAGGTCCCTCTCAATTCAGGATCGCTGGTTTTTGTGATTGAAGTTCTTTTGCTGCCGGGGGGGGGCCCGTGGCCTTCTTAAATTCCCCTGGATAAAAGCTGAAAGGGGGGCGCGTTGCCTACTTCGAAGTCCCTTTCAGCTCCGGATCGCAGATTGTCGGTTGAGGATTCTTCCTTCAAGTTTCGCTTTGAAATTTTCGGCTGTGGACGTCTTATGTTCCTGGGCTGGGATGAAGCCCGCTATTGTCCCACGTTGGCACTTTGTGCTTTGATGAGGGGGTGGCTGCGTGTTTTTCAAACAGAGGCAGTTAAAGCTGTCCGACCCCGAGCGTTGGGAGCCGACTAGATCGAAATACTCCTGAAGCCAGACTCAACTTCAGGCGAAGGGTAGGGTGTCTTGCCCAGTATTCGATTTCGTCCTCAACTCCTTTTGATTCGTAGGATAGAGGGTTTTCGAGCACTTATACTTTTGTTTTTTGTAAAGTAGGCTTCCTCTATCCTACCGGCTGCGCCAATTTTGTTATATACTCTTACCTTTCCAAACTGCTTTCGCTTCAATAATACTCCCTTCGTTTATAATGTTGACCTTTATTTTATGTTCCTTTACACTACACAAACTTGCTTTTTTAATTCTAGATTTCAACTGATAAAACCTTTTTCAAGATTCCTTTTTTTTCTATTTCACAAATTAAACTTTTTTTATCTTCAACTTAATTTGGTGTCACAAATAAAACCGTTTTCGAATTTCAATGTACTTTGATGTTATCTCAACCGAAACCGCAGCGACCAAGTTCAAAACAAAACCGACCCGTTTACTTCTAGAAACTCGACCGTCAAAATGCCGTTTATCCAAATTTTTTCTCTAGTTCCACTCGATTTCATTTTATAAATTCAATTGCCAAATTTTTTCCGAATTCCCCTCGATTTCGTTTTATAAATTTAATTCCCAACCGCCGTTTTTTAAGTCCCAAATCCAACTCGGCTCTTGACCACTTTTGTCGCGATCAAGAGCCTTCGTTCAGGGTAAAAAATGCATAGTTGCATTTTCACCCTGAGAAAATTTTCATTTATTCTGGGCTTGATTAAACAAGTCCAGAATATTTTTCGTTGGACGGAGGCTTGAAATTTGATGCTTTTATAAACATCAGCCACCGTCACGATGCCGCGCGCGTATACATACAATGTACTTTCGCGACGCGCTCTTCTTGTCGCGAAAGCTTTTTTGTGATATGTATGTACGTTCGTACATACATATTGAAATTTTCACGACAAATCGTACTGAAGGTACGATTTGTCTTTTGCTTTATTTTTTTTTTTTTAAAGTAAATATTTCTACTGGCAAATTTTGCTGAAGGCAAAATTTGCCATGGGAATAGTTTTATTTTAATTTATGGAATGTGAAGAAAATTGCTGACGCAATTTTCTTCACTGATTAAATAGATAAGCTAACCATGTTTTAGGCATGGTTAGCTTATGTGAAAATTTATAATTTGGAATATTTTATTGAATTGAATTTGAAGAACTTATTCAATTTTTTTAATATTTTTCAAATTTTAGGGTTTTCTATGTGAGTTTTAGGAACTGATTTGCTTTCTTCAAATGTTTTTGAAGGTAAGCTAATCATGTTCAACATGTATGTATACTTGTAAAATCATCCCCTTTCTATACTTTTTCAGGGTATAATTTACGTACATAACAAAGGTTTGACTAAATCAAAACATCAGTCTTCTCAGTTATCAACCCGGCACCTCTCCCTGATTTCGCTTAGACCTGTATAGGCCTAAACACAATATGCCCGGATCTTCTCGTTGCGCTGTTTGCAAGTTCTCGATGTCCCAAACTTATGATGGTTCCACAGTTACCAACTGTATTGTAGCTTACATTCAGACTCTTATGGACGTTTTACAAAAGCTTCTGAATTTCCATGGATACGTCCTTTTCTGTGTTGAATCGCAAGGCCATAAGGTTGGAGTCTAGTTTCTCTAAGAATAGCTTGCTCTCTATCTCGCCAACATGGATATTACAATCCGTGCATCGAAGAATACTACGTGAGGGGTGCACAGTGATAACTGCAATCTGCTGCATGTCTGTTGCCCAGCTCGATATCTTTGCAATTCCACTCTCCTCTCTTCTTCTAGAGATTCGACTCGTCGGCGTTTTCTGCAGTCCTTTTGAAGGTGCCCTGTTCTATTATAATTCCAACTTCGAAGGAGACCACGTGAAGGTGAGCTCTATGGGGGTTCTGGCGCACTTTTTCCGTACAAAAAGTGTCCGGAAAATTTCAACTATTTTGGTGGTTCTGGACTGGGTTCTGGGCAGGGTTGGCAATGTTTAAAACATTGTTTAAAACACTCGAAAAAATACACACCTGTTTAACACACGTTTTAAAATATTGTGTTTTAAAAACGTTTAAAACATATATAAGAAACATTGAGTTTTACTTCATTTTAATTTACTCACAAATCACAATTTATAATTTTTGTACTTTTTAAATCTTTTTATTAGCAATATTATAATTTTGAGGTAAATTGTAAATTGTGATGGCAACTCTGAATTTTGAATTCAGAGAATCTCCTAGACTTGGGCTGATCTGGCTAGCGGGGATTACCCCAACCATCTACAATAAGTGAATGAATAAGGTATATTCTACTGTAGGTAAATGGGAAAGGGATGAAGATAGTTCGCTCCGCTTGTACTGCGGTATTTTTTTGCTTTTTGTTAATTGTTAGATTGCTCAGTGACTCAGTGTGTACTAGATTGTAGTGACTAGTGCTGAGTGCATCTACAACAAGGTGGGGTGGTGGAAAAATACTTAGGTTGAAGTGCAAGTATTCCGGGAAGGACTTAGTAGGGTTAATCGCCCGTATGAGGGCACATCTGGCAATGTGTTCAGATTATGAGACTAAAAATTCAGGTGCATCGACTTCGACAACAAGAATCCAAATCCACAGTGATTCAAGTGAGGATGGTAAGTAAATAACTTTTAATTGTTTATTGTGTTTGTGAAAACTATGTAGATATCGATTAATTAAAGAATACTTATATTATAACTACCTTCCAAACGCAATGTATCGGTGTATATCTGTCTCTTAGTGACTAGTCTACCTAGTGAATTTATATTTCGAGAGCCACTGATCAGTCCGACATGCTTTGCTTTTGTTTATATTTACTTAAGTATATAATATATTGTGATGTAAGTATATCGTTGAAATATACCCATAGACAGGTGCGTGCAAGTAAATCGTAATTGAGTTTGAATGTGTCCGGTATTTATTTTTTGCGTAGTTAGCATTAGTTTGTGGCCCGTGTGGTTCCCGTGGTTGTCATCAAGGCGACTAAGGGATTGCACCAGGGACGGGCAGCAGCGTTAGCCTGTGTATATTACAGCGTTCACCTGCCTGCCAAGCGTGGTGTCGGGGACATTAAAAGTAAGGTAAAAAAAATTATAAAGTACTTCAAGTATCATCATTTTCCCGGAGCAAAATACAGGGAAGTCGGTGGAAAGGCGCTTATACTACCTTAAGATGTGCGCTGGAATACATTAGCAGACTGTCTCCAGTCATATGTCAGTAATTGGCATTGTCTTGTTAAAGTATGCAGCGAGCACAGGGCTATAATAGACATGACAATCGTAAGGAATATTCAAGATATTGAGCTAAAAGAAAATGCTGAGAACTATCTTGGAAAACTTAAAAAAATATCAATTGCTTTTGATCTTGTGCAGAAAGAAATGTACATCCTAAGCGATTGTACACATACATGGAAGGGCCTTCTCTCATCGGACTGGTTGCTAGAAGAAGCCAACAATCTAAAAGCAAGATTTGATGCTGCAATGACACCTGCACATTTCGCCGCTCATATATTAGACCCCAAATATAAAGGTGAAGGACTATCAGAAGAGGAAGACACAACGGGTATGGAGTTCATAGATTTAAGCCGTCCGCAGGCGATGAAAGATGTCCCCGCGTACCGTGCAATGAGTTATCCATTTAAGGAATACATGTGTAAGGAAGATCTTTTAAAAAAAACTCATGTGTCCGTGTGGTGGAGCTCGATGGGGAGTAAAATATATCCGGAGATGATAGAACTTACAAATCAGTTATATACAGCCACTGCCTCTTCCGCCGGAATTGAAAGATTATTTTCTACTTTTGGGTTGGTGCACTCTAAATTACGCAACCGACTTGGCACCGAGAAAGCAGCAAAATTGGTTACAATAATGAGGGCGCTCAATCCAGGCAAACGATCATCATACGTGGACGAGGAGAACGTCGAGGACTGAACAGTTTTATCATTATCTATCATACTCATACAATATACAATATACAAATAATACGTAATGAATATGATAGGTAGGTAAAATCAGGTACTCCTATGTTTATGACAGGTCAGGCAAGGTTGATTGATTATGATATTGTTTTTTGTTTGTTGGTGTATTGTAGAATGGTAAAGATTACTATTAATTATTAATAGAGATATTGTGTGAGTAGTATAAGTACTGTTTTTGTTCGGGTTATTGTTTCACAATAAAAAAAACTTCTTTCTTTCTTTATCATTTGTCTTAATTTCTACCTTCCCCTTACCCCAATCACAAAACAATTCAATTATTAAAAGTTTTTAAAACAATGTTTAAAACATGTTCAAAGCAAATCAATTGAAACATTTATGAAAAATTGATTTAAAACATGTTTTTTATTTTTTTTGTTTCAAACTTGATGTTTTGTTTTTTTAAAAAAAAACCGTTTTTTTCCAACTCTGGTGGTTCTGCTTCACGGGGTTCCGTCTAGTGGTCTACGTCACAGGGCCTGCCTGGGGGAATTCCTTTCCTGTCGTCTGGCTGACCCGATGACGCATCAACTGGTGGTGGTGGCCCCCGTAAGCTGTTCAAGCTCTTGTCTTAGATGATTTTTTTAAATAAAATAATGTTTGATTTTTGCTGGAATCGAACCGAGAACGCTTCGTTTTGTAAAATCCGACGCGCTCTACCATGAGACCATGGAAGTGTTGTGCAAATATTCTTTAAAGTTGCTATATATGGGTAGACTTCTGGTTTTTAATAAAATAATGTTGGATTTTTGCTGGAATCGAACCGAGAGCGCCTGGTTTTGTAAAATCCGATGCGCTCTACCATTAGACCATGGAGGTGTTGTGCGAATATTCTTTAAAGTTGCTATATATGAGTAGACTTGTGGACCAGAGTTTTTTAATTAGAACTCTCACCCGCAGATGGTGCCACCGTCGCTAGGTAGACTAAACGTGGGGTTGTGTCTTGACTGTACTGGTTTATGCCTTGAATGAACCATTGGGTCTTGACTGGTTTATGCCTTGAATGCACCATTGAGTCCTAACTGGCTTATGTCTTGGATACACCATTGAGCCTTGACTAGCTTATGTCTTGGATGTGTCGTTTGGTCTTGACTGCACCCTAACGGCATTAGCTGATACTACCAGCATGCTCCGGTACTATGGTTTTCTTGGATGTGTGGTACGGTTCTCTTGGATATGTGAAGTTCTTTGCTTCACTTTTGCCCACACGTGCCAGCATGCTACGGTTTTCTGTGCCCACACGTAGCAGCATGCTACGTTTTTTTTTTGGATGTGTGGTGCGCCTAAATGTAAGCTTTTGTTGTTCTCAAGTGTTGCGCCTAAATGTAGGCTTTGGTTTTAAATTAATATTATAATTAAAGTTAATAGTAGGAAATATTTGTTCATGCCAATGGATTCTAGATGGGTGGTATGTGTACATTTGTTCAAACAATTAGCTAATTGGCAATTATATAATTACTAATTGGCAATTAGCAGTTTGGTTGGTATTTAGCTAATTGGAAATTAGCACCTTCATTGGAAATTAGCTAAGGGGTGTAATTTGATACCACACTTCCTGTAGGCAGCCAAAAGTTTTATTGTTCCAAGAATTTTACCGATCGAAACGTTTCATTGGAATGTATACAAATTTTCACATTTTCTTGTATGTAAACAATCTCATTTGCAAATTCGGCCAGCAGAATAAAGTAATCAAATTAATTTGAATGATTTTTTTCTGTTTATCGTGTAATTCGATATCATCTCAGCCTGTAAGCAAATTCGTTGGAATTCATCCTGTGCAATGATTATTTTAGCAGCAGGATCATTCATGTTTACAAACCGTTTCTATAAAAGCCCAAGCAAACTCTTGGGGAGCATCAGTCAGTTTTAGTGAGTCTCCGTGATAGTACATAAAAAATAAAAATGATAACCGCGCTAGTAAATAAAAGTTTTTCAGTAATTAAAAACTTGCGGAAGGATGTGTTGAAGTGTTTAACAAATTCAGAGAATAAAGACTATATTGTTAAAAAGTGCAACAGAAACATACATAAATTTCAAGTTGCATTTCGGAAGTGCAATAAGAGTGCTATGAAACGACATTTCGAAAGCTGTCTCGAGCAAATTAAATCATTGAGAGCACTATTGAGAACTACCCGTCGAGGTGGAGGAATCACTCGCGTAAGAAGAAGTGATTTTGTAAAGTGGGAGGAAATAAAAACAGCGTTCGCAGACAGAATTCGACAAGGTGTTATTGCAAATTTAAAACATATCAAGCCGAAGCTATTTATGCAAGACGCTGCCAAATTATTTACGCGTCGTGTTAAAAATACCTTAAAATATTATTTTAATATTAAAGTCTCTACAACGTTTTGCGTTGAATTTGTTAAAGAAACTGGTGAAAATGAAACTATAAAAGACATTAAATATTTCCAAGCGAGAACTGCTCCAATTAGTGCAGATGATAATTTAGAGGAGTGGTTTTGTACTGCCCGTAGTCAGAGCGTACATGCAAAAATTAATAGTGTGGTGGGAATAAATCTCCTAATCTAGTCGCAACCCAGAATAAGAAAAATTTATTTCAATTGTCAACCAAACAAAGTGTTAGACTGTTAATAAAAATTCACAACACTAGGAAATACCACTAAGAAAAAATTATCAAGTCACTCACTCCACTACCAAACTGAAAAAAAATATCGAGTCAAGTTAAATTGCTGTTTATATAGCCATGGTTTGCACACGGCACCAAAGAACGGTAGTCAAAGGCGCATGGCAACAATAATTGGCATAGTTACTATAACCTAGCATACAACAATAACCCAGCATAGCAACTGCAAGTCATCATGTGTTTATACAGTGTTACCATTTTAGTCATTGCTGCTATCAAGCTGTTTTTTTGCTAAATATCTTTAAAAGTAATTTAAACTAATTTATATTGATTTCAATCAATATGGTATAAAATGACTTCCGCTTTGTTAAATATACTTACTTGCAACGAAAACAAATTAATTTGTACAGTATATGCTACTAGAATTTTAATCAAATAAGATTGCGAATCATATTTACTTACTCGAACTTGATTCATAGTAATAGGGAAATTTGATTGATCCATGGAATTGTGTTAGATTCGATGTTTCTAGTGCAATGTAGATGGCACTATTTCGTTCCACTACGTACTTTTCTTCTATTTTATCTTAAAGTGTGTTTCATTTCTCTAAGTTGTCAACATTGTGTGATATAGTTATATTGACGTGACAGCTGACATGGGAAAATTTTACATCTGCCTGTTTACATCATGGAACCTTTGGAGATTAATTAGGTAATAAATTTATAATTTTAATAAATTCAATGATTCTTTGTGGTTTTTTTTTGTTGTTGCAGAGGTGCTGGCTCCGCAAAGAAGATCTCTAGCAGTCCCCGCTCTGCCAGAGAATCATGCTTCTGTTTTGGAACAGGTTTAAATCAAAAATTTTGGATCCAATACACACTCAGCTGCAAGAATTCCAGGAAAAAGACAGTGGCTGAGAACTGCACTCAATAATACATCTAGGAGTACACATCAACAAGTTTGAACAGCTCCGAGGATCTTCGTATATACCTCTACCAAAGGATATTGCATCAAAAAAAGCTTGCATTAATTTGAAAAATAATGATGAAGCATGCTTCGTCTGGGCCGAAACATCAGCGCTATATCCTACAACTGTCAGCTTCGATAGGACCTCATCATACCCACATTGTTCAACGGTACCTAATTTAAATGGGATAACATTTCCCATGACACTTAAGCAAATAACGCAATTTAAAGACCAGAACGAGATATCAGTAAACGTATTCATCCTAGAGAAAGAGCGTTTCTACACCACAGTTCCAGTTAGACTTACGAAACACAGGATGGAGCGACATGTAAATCTACTTATGATACAGGATGACTATGATAGTACAAAGGATGAAGATCATATGGATAGCGATGATGATGATGATGACGGTAGATATCATTTCTGCTGGATTAAAGATCTTTCCAGACTCATATCGACACAAACTTCAAAACAGAAAGTATATATGCGACAGATGTTTGCTCTACTTTTACTCTGAAGAAAAATTAGCATCACACACTCCCGAATGCGAGAAGCAAAATGATTGTAGGGTTATGTTTCCATCAGAGGAAAAGAAATGGTTGGAATTTAAGAATTATAACGATAAGAATCCAGTCCCGTTTTGTGTGTATACCGATCTTGAGTCAATATTGAAGCCGATTAAGGGAACGATCAAAATACACAGCGAATCCAGGAACATGAAGTTCATAGCATAGGGTTCTATTTCCACTGCAAACATGATGCTAAGCTCTCATATTACAGAGCATATCAAGGCAAGAATTGCCAACAATGGTTTGCATTAGATTTGCAAAAAATTGCATCCATAGCTGTACAGGAAAAGCTGAACATCAGGCCAATGCAACCATTGACTAAAGAGGAACGGCGTTCACATATGGAAAATACTTGCTGCCATATATGTCAAAAAATGTTTGAAGTTGATGAGAAACGAGTTCGGGATCGTTGCCACTTAACAGGAAAATATCGAGGACCAGCGCATAATGCATGCAATCTCATGTATCAAGATTGCTCCATAGTTCCAGTAATTTTTCATAATTTATCCGGATATGATGCCGACTTCATTATTAATGATATAGCTACATCTTTCCCAGGAAAAGTTGATCTCTTACCAATAAACAAGGAAAGATATATCTCGTTCACCAAGCACATGGAAGGCAGCCATATAAAATTCAGATTCATCGATTCCTTCCGTTTTATGGCAGAATCTTTAAATAAGCTATCATCATTGCTGCCAATGGATAAATTTAACACTACAAGATCAGTATGGCAGGGATTGGATGACGACACTATCAAACTTCTTACGCGCAAAGGTGTCTTCCCATATGATTTTATTGATGACTGGGATAAATTGGATTTCCAGAACTTGCCAACACAGGAAGCGTTCTACAATAAACTAACTGACAGTGCTATATCTCCTGAGGACTACAATCATGCTGAAGAGGTCTGGCAAAAATTTGAAATACAAACACTTGGTGAATATTCAGATCTATACCTTAAGACTGATGTTCTCCTATTGGCCGATGTGTTTGAGAACTTTCGAGAAGTGTGCATGAAGACGTACAATTTAGATCCAGCACATTATTACACCATGCCAGGACTAACATGGGATGCTATGCTAAAATACATTAATGTGAAATTAGAGCTGATAACCGACGTAGATATACTGCTATTCATAGAGAGAGGCATTCGAGGTGGTATAAGTCAATGTTCGAACAGATATAGTAAAGCAAATAATAAATATATGGATGATTTTAAGCCTGAGGAGAAAGAGAAATACTTGATGTATTATGATGTGAATAAGCTTTATGGATGGGCCATGTCACAGCATTTACCAACCGGAGGATTCAAATGGGTTGATGATCCCAATAGTAGCGTTTCCGAAATTCCTGATAATTCTCCAACTGGATACATATTCGAAGTCGACTTGGATTATCCTCAACATCCACATGATAAGCATAAGGACTTACCGTTCTGTTCTGAGCATGCAGCACCACTTGGAGCAAAATTAGTAAAGCTTTTGACAACATTGCATCCAAAAACTAAATATATTATACACTACCGAAATTTGAAGCAATGCTTATCACATGGACTCATCTTGAAAAAAGTGCACTAGGTTCTTCAACTCGACCAATCAGCTTGGCTTAAACCATATATTGACTTAAATACTACCAAACGGATGCAGGCTACAAGCGATCATGAGAAGGACAGCTATAAAAAGATGAATAATGCAGCTTTTGGTAAGACCATGGAAAATGTGCGCAAGTATAGCGATATCAAGCTTTGAAGCTTTGAAGGTCGCTATGGTGCAAAAGCTCGGATTGCGGCACCCAACTTCCACAGTGCAACGATGTTTGATGAGAATTTAGTTGCTGTGGAATTAAGGCGACTCAAAATCTTATTCAATAAGCCTCTCTATATTGGAATGGCAGTTATGGAAATTTCAAAGATATGCCTCTACGATTTCCATTACAGTTTTATGCAGCGTCAATTTGGAGATATATGTAAAGTCATGTATACAGATACAGATTCTCTAATATATAAACTTGAACAGAAAAATGCATATGAGTTCATGGCTGAAAATATAAACAAATTTGATACCAGTGATTACCCAGAAGATAACTAGTTCGATTTACCGCTCATGAATAAAAAGATTGCTGGTCTAATGAAGGATGAGCTTAATGGGAAAATCATGAGCGAATTTGTAGGCTTGCGCTCGAAAATGTACAGTCTGCGTATAAACGATGGTAAAACTGTAAAGAAAGCAAAAGGAGTAAAGACTAATGTACTCCAGAGGCATATCAATTTCGAAGACTACGTCGAATGTTTGAATAACAAGCGAGTATTAACTACTAATCAGAGCTCCATACGATCGCATAACCATAACGTCTACACGGTCAACCAAAAGAAGATTGTATTGAGTCCATATGATAACAAGCGGTATATTATGAGTGGTACGATGGATACTCTACCATGGGGACACCGCTCTATTCAATCAGAACAGCAAGGAGCAGACGCAGAAAACATATAATCTAAGGCTAGTCTAAGTATGTATTGTAAATAAAAATTGTATTATAGCTAAAATACCATTTAATGAAATAGTTTGTTTTAATTGTAGGTATTATAGTATAAGATATACATTATTGTAAAATAAAAAAAGTGTTATTACAGTTATAGGGAAACCGATTAAAGGAATTGAATGATACACTAAGAATTAAATGTTAATATTTTTCAATTTATAATAAATCAATAATGATATTTTATATATGGTATTCTTTTTATTCAATTTCCCTACTAAGTCCAGAGCTCCCGAATAATACTTGCCCACTACAGCGAGCTCCTAATCGGGCGGTTGAGCATTTTACGCAGAATATTAGGACGGCTTGAGAAAAAACATTTACACGTGGGCTCGACCTTGACACCCGGCATCACCTTTGAAACCGTAAGGGCGTCTGACCCTTGACCTTCATCCGGAAGTGTATTATATATATGTGTATAATCAAGCACATTACAGGGAACTCCGATTTGGCTGATGATGAGGATTCCGTCTGTCGATCAGACCAGTTTAAAAAGCTGTTAATCTGTTATCTGGCTTATTGAAAAGCTGTTAAGCTGTTATCAGACCTATTCGAAAACCTGTTATCAGACCTGTTCGAAAAGTTGTTTAGCTGTTATCAGACCTGTTCGAAAAGCTATTTAGCTGTTATTAGACCTGTTTAAAAGCTGTTAAGCTGTTATCAGAGCTGTTTAAAAAGCTGTTAAGCTGTTATTTAACCTGTTTAAAAGCTGTTAAGCTGTTATCAGACCTGTTCGAAAAGCTGTTTAGCTGTTGTCTGACCTGTTTAAAAGCTGTTAAGCAGTTATCAGACCTGCTTTGAAAAGCAATATGGAATCCCCTGTGATGTGCTTGATTATACACTTATATATAATACACTTCCGGATGAAGGTCAAGGGTCAGACGCCCTTCCGGTATCAAAGGTGGTGCCGGGGGTCCAGGTCGAGCCCACGTGTAAATGTTTTTTCTCAAGCCGTCCTAACATTCTGGGTAAAACGCTCAACCGCCCGATTAGGAGCTCGCTGTAGTGGGCAAATATTATTCGGGAGCTCTGGACTTAGTAGGGAAATTGAATAAAAAGAATACCATATATAAAATATCATTATAGATTTATTATAAATTGAACAATATTAACATTTAATTCTTAGTGTATCATTCAATTCCTTTATTCGGTTTCCCTATAACTGTAATAACACTTTCTTTATTTGACAATAATGTATATCTTGTTAATAGTATATATATATATATATATACCTTCAATTAAAACAAACTATTTCATTAAATGGTATTTTAGCTATAATACAATTTTTATTTACAATACATATCTTAGACTAGCCTTAGATTATATGTTTTCTGCGTCTGCTCCATGCTGTTCTGATTGAATAGAGTAATGTCCCCATGGTAGAGTATCCGTTGTCCCACTCATAATATACCGCTTGTTATCATATGGATTCAATGCAATCTTCTTTTGGTTGACCGTGTAGACGTTATGGTTACGCGATCATATGGAGCTCTGATTAGTAGTTAATACTCGGTTATTATTCAAACATTCGACGTAGTCTTCGAAATTGATATGCCTCTGGAGTACATTAGTCTTTACTCCTTTTGCTTTCTTTACAGTTTTACCATCGTTTATACGCAGACTGTACATTTTCGAGCGCAAGCCTACAAATTCGCTCATGATTTTCCCATTAAGCGCATCCTTCATTAGACCAGGAATCTTTTTATTCATGAGCGAACTGGTTATCTTCTGGGTAACCACTTGTATCAAATTTGTTTATATTTGCAGCCATGAACTCATATGCATTTTTCTCTTCAAGTTCAATAAATAAAAAGATTACTCTTTTGGACTTTTTACCGGGTTAAACTTAATTTTGTTCAAGAAAGAATTTTTTGGGATTCTCCGGTATATAGCAAAAGCTAAAAAATGTTCTAATTTGTTATTTCATCACACAACTCATTAATTTTTGGTGACAAGTTTCAAGTCTTGGTTTGACTCATCAACAGGTCCCAAATAGCGAAATTGGGTGATTTCAAAAACAAATGAAAAAATGAAAAAAAGAAGAAAGAAATGAAAAGTTGGAGAAAAATAGAAAAAAACAATTTGTTTTTATTTATTAAAAAAATGTAAAACTTTTTTTAAAGAAGCAGATTCATTCGAAGCGAATCGAACCTGTATACGCCACGCAGTGGGCTGAAAAGGAAGAAGAAGCGTTTCGTGTCAGCAGAAAACCTTCCACTCATCGGTGCAGCTTGGTTTTCTGCCTGCTGCAGACGCTTGAAAATAGATCAAACTGATCTCTTCTCATATAAACTCAGAATAAATTCTGGGTGTGAATTATATGAGGAAAAAACACTCCTATACGAGCCCAGGAGGAAAAATAAATAAAAAGATTACTCTTTTGGACTTTTTACCGGGTTAAACTTAATTTTCTTCAAGAAAGAATTTTTTGGGATTCTCCGGTATATAGCAAAAGCTAAAAAATGTTCTAATTTGTTATTTCATCACACAACTCATTAATTTTTGGTGACAAGTTTCAAGTCTTGGTTTGACTCATCAACAGGTCCCAAATAGCGAAATTGGGTGATTTGAAAAACAAATGAAAAATGAAAAAAAGAAGAAAGAAAATTAATTAAAAAAAATTATATTGAATCCAAGAATCCATTTCCATGAGCAAAAATATACGCTAATATCTCGAAAACCAAAGCCCATAGAGGATTTCTGATGAAAATTTCATTACCCCCCTCCCTATCTTTATTATCCCCCTCACATACCACCCATCTAGAATCCATTGGCATGAACAAATATTTCCTACTATTAACTTTAATTATAATATTAATTTAAAACCAAAGCCTACATTTAGGCGCAACACTTGGAAACAACAAAAGCTTACATTTAGGCGCACCACACATTAAAAAAAAACCGTAGCATGCTGCGACTTGTGGGCACAGAAAACCGTAGCATGCTGCCACGTGTGGGCAAAAGTGATGCAAAAACTTCCCATAACCGTAGCATGCTGCCACGTGTGGGCAAAAGTGAAGCAAAAAACTTCACATATCCAAGAGAACCGTACCACACATCCAAGAAAGCCGTAGTACCGGAGCATGCTGGTAGTATCAGCTAATGCCATTAGGGTGCAGTCAAGACCAAAAGATACATCCAAGACATAAGCCAGTCAAGGCTCAATGGTGTATCCAAGACATTAGCCAGTCAGGACTCAATGGTGCATTCAAGACATAAACCAGTCAAGACCCAATGGTGCATTCAAGGCATAAACCAGTACAGTCAAGACACAACCTCACATTTAGTCTACCTAGCGACGGTGGCGCCATCTGCGGGTGAGAGTTCTAATTAAAAAACTCTGGTCCAGAAGCCTACCCATAGGTATATAGCAACTTTAAAGAATATTCGCACAACACCTCCATGGTCTCATGGTAGAGCGCATCGGAACTTACAAAACCAAGCGTTCTCGGTTCGATTCCAGCAGAAATCCAACATTATTTTATTACAAACCGTCTACCCATATATAGCAACATTAAAGAATATTCGCACAACACCTCCATGGTCTCATGGTAAAGCGCAACCGATTTTACAAAACCATGCGTTCTCGGTTCGATTCCAGCAAAAATCCAACATTATTTTATTTAAAACAATCATCTAAGACAAGAGCTTGAACAGCTTACGCCCAGTTGATGCGTCATCTCCTGGTCAGCCAGACGACAGGAAAGGAATTCCCCCAGGCAGGCCCCTGTGACGTAGACCACTAGACGGAATCCCCCAGTGACCCAGACCCAGTCCGGAACCACCAAAATAGTTGGAATTTTCCGGACACTTTTTGTATGGGAAAAGTGCGCCAGAACCCCCATAGCGTAACTACTCAAGTACATTCTTCCCCTGAAATTTATCTTACTCGTACTGCACTCCGTGAAGCTTGTCTGGCGGATTCATATGCTAGTGCTTCTTCTGTTTCTTTCCTGCTAGCCTTAAAGCTTGTTGTAAACCATGATTTGCAATAGCGTTCACAAATGCCTCCGTCGGCCGTCCGTCCGCGTTAATCTTTCCACATCACCCTGCAGTTGTTGTAGTGATTCGCCATGTTTCTGAATCCTGTGGTGTAACTTTAAGCGATATACTTGCTCCATGGGTTCACCTCCGTAACGTAATTCTTTCGCCTGTACTAATGAAGTGTAATCACGTTGCTTTTCAATCGGTACAGTTTGTAAGAGCTCTGACACAGGACGTCGAAGTGTTAAGACCAGAGCTGTAGCTTTGTCTTCATCATTCCATCCATTAACTCTGCAGCTGTCTCGAATTGTCTCTTGATGGTATGCCATGAATTCTGTCCAAATTAGAAAAGCTGATTGCAAATTGGAGGAAATTAATCAGCATCAGCATATAATTTGAAGAGCGAAATTAAAAATCACGTGCCCTCATCCTCAACATGGTCCTTCAAAGCCGGATTTTATCGAAGGTGCACTTAATCAGTAATTTAAAAAAAGAAAAAAAAAGAAGAACAATAGAATCATATGTGTGCTAATTAAACTATTGGGACAGCGCTAGATTATTATCTTTCTTAAATCATTGAAAGAATAAGTGAACAATATATGATCTAAAATTTGTACATTGAGTAACGGGCGTATAATTAAATACGACCGTGCACATAGCGATAGATATTTATCAATTGCAATAAGCATTTAGTACCCCCGTGCTCGGTATTATCAAGAATAATTTTGAGTGAATTGATTCAATTTTGCGAATTTAATTTGAGGCAATGTCCGATAAAAAATCTTTAATTCAAAAACAGGGCCGTTGCAAGGGATGTCTCACTCGCTTAAAAACGTTCACAGATAGCATATCTGACAGTACTTCACGAGAAGAAATCACAACGCGCCTTGAAAGTCTTGAAGAAACATGGAAGTAATTTTGTTCAATCGAAGATTCTCTTTTATTAATTGACGGTCAGGAATCAGAAATAGAAGAGAACGAAATACGGTATTACCACATAAAGTCGTTGTTGCTACGTGCTCTAAGACAACAAACAGATAGAGTACCAGTACCTCAAGAAACCAGTGATCTCAATTCTACGATGAACAGTTTCTTGATTCAGCAGCAATCTTTATTTCTAAACCTTGACCGATCGCAAAATAATGTGAGTACTGCACGCCTTCCGAAACTGAATATACCTACTTTTTCCGGAGATTATAAAGAGTGGCCTTCTTTCAAAGACCTTTTTGAAGCATCAATAAACACAAATGAGTCTTTATGTGGAGCGGTCAAGTTTCAATATTTGAAGGGGTTAGTAAAGGGTAACCCTGCAGCCCTTATCCGCCATTTACCTATTACGGACGCTAGTTATGATGAGGCCTAGGAAAAACTCAAAAAACGTTTCGACTAACCAGCCCACATAGCCACGTCGTTTATAAAAACCTTCATGGAGCAATTTGTTATCAATAATATCTCAGCGAAGACATTACGAAACTTGTGTGACACCAGCGATGAAGTCATACGCGGGTTGAAGGCTTTAGGCAGTGATGTAGTTGGATGAGATCCCTGGTTAATTTATATCATTCTTGCTAAAGTTGATACAGAAAGCAGAGAGCTCTGGTCGCAAGAAATAGCTGAGAAGAGCTTTCCAACCTTTGAAGAATTTCTCACGTTTCTCAACAAGCGATGTGACGCCTTAGAAACTACAAGCATTATCACGAAAAGGGCATTGACCTCCGTTAAAGCATTACATACTTCATTATCAACCAAGTGCTCGACATGCCCAAGATCGCTGATCATCCTTTGTATCAGTGTCCAGAATTTAAAACTGACACCGTAGATGCTCGGAAATCCTTTGTTATAGGGAAGGTGCTCTGTTTCAAATGCCTCAATGCCTCTCACTCAGTCAGAAATTGTCATTCAAAGCTACAATGCAACCGATGCAAGGGAAAGCATCATTGTTTATTACATAACTCCCAGTATTTGCCACCAAGTACAACTCGGCAATCAACCTATAACACTTCAATCAACCATCAAAACTCTACCAACCCAGACGCTTCAATCAACATTGTATCATTACGAAATAGCTTCCTTTAACACACTTGCCTGGGAAAATAAGGTGTGTAAATTAGCATGCAGTTCTCCTGCGGTTGCTGCTCTACCCACAGCAACATGCAACATAAAGAATGTTGATGGACAATTGAAATCGTGTCGAATAATTTTGGACTCCGGTTCTCAAATATCCGTAATTTCAGAAAGCGAGACTGTCAGTGAGCGGACTGTCTTCTATTGGATTGGGCATTACTAGAGGAAAGGTAATTTTAGAAGCTTTTCCACGATGGGAAGGTGTAAAGGGTGTAAAGATAGTAGCGTATATAATGGGAAATTTAACCTCGTATGTTCCCCCAAAATCATCAATTACAGAGTGGAGCGATCAAATATGCAACATTCCACTGGCAGATCCTGATTTAGACAAATCATCCAGTATTGACATAATTTTCGGCGCTGATAAAGTTTTCGAAGTCTTACGTGAAGGCAAATTGTATGACAAGTGCAGATTGCTCACGAGACGATTTTTGGATGGATATCTGCTGGCGCCCTCCATAGTAAGGAAACCTCTGTTGTTAATATGACGTCCACTCTCCTTGCGGACTTAGACAGAACATTGCAATCCTTCTGGAAAACAGATGAACTGGGTTTGGAAAAAGTTACATTAAGCGAGGAAGAAACTGAAGCCGAAAATCACTTCAAGTCAACACATTATCGTGAAGCAAATGGACGGTATGTTGTTTCACTTCCCTGGCGACCAAAGCAACATATACTTGGAAATTCCAAAAGAAACGCTACTATTCGACTTCAATCGGTTGAACGGCGCTTCTCTAAGGATATCAACTACAGAAATGAGTGTATAACTTTTATGCGGGAATATGAGGAACTAGGTCACATGGAACTAATACCTGAAAGTGAAGTACACATACCCGAAGAGAGTTGTTTCTATTTTCCACACCATGCAGTCTTCAAGAATGAACCAAATCCAAAAATCTGAGTTGTATTTGATGGCTCTTGCAAGACCAGTCTGGGAATTTCATTGAATGACAACTTGATGGTTGGTCCTACCCTCCAACGAGACTTAACATCCATCTTACTCAGATTCCGGAAACATAAAATTGCATTGTCAGCCGATGTGCAAAAAATGTATCGACAGGTATTAATCACTCCACCAGATAGAAATTTTCAACGGATCCTATGGAGAGAAAAATCATCGCTTCCCATTAAACACTATCGCTTGAAGACTGTAACCTATGGAACTTCCTCGGCTTCTTTCTTTGCCACAAGAGTGTTATACTAAATAGGTGAAACGAAGAAAGCAATTTGGCCTGAAGCGTCCTCAATTATCCAAAATGATTTTCATGTGGATGACTTACTATCCGGAGCTGACTCTATTGCAGCTGCTATACAACTCAAAGGACAGTTAACCAATATCCTCAAGGAAGGTTGCTTTCCATTGACCAAGTGGCGGTCTAATTCACTAAAAGTTTTAAAGACTTTAGAAGGTTCAGCCACTGAGTCGCTTCATTTAAATGATAATACAGGATTATCCAAAGTCTTAGGCATTCAATGGAATCCAGTTGAAGATACATTTTCGTTCAAAATATCAGAATGTTCTTCAAACCCAAACACCAAGAGAAAAATTCTTTCTGAATCATCAAGGCTCTTTGATCCTCTAGGATGGTTAGCCCCGGTGATAGTAACCATAAAAATAATATTTCAGCAACTTTGGATTGAAAAATATGAGTGGGATGAAATTCTACCGGATAAAAGAATTCAACAGTGGAAGATCCTGAAAGCAGGTTTACCAATTATAGAAAAAATCAGTATCCCTCGACAAATTTATTCCTCTGATAAAAATCTGCAGCTACATGTTTTCTCAGATGCGTCAGAGCTGGCGTATGCAGCTGTAATTTACTGCAGCAGCAAATGTCAGAATGAGCAACACTGTGTGCAACTGCTAGCAGCAAAGACTAGAGTATCACCCCTGAAACAAATATCGCTTCCGAGATTGGATCTTTGTGCTGTTTTACTTCTCACTCGCCTGATGAAAATGGTCACGGAATCGCTTTCGTTAGTAAACTTTACAGTTTACGCCTGGACTGATTCAACAATTGTGCTAGCTTGGCTTTCTGACATTCCACGACGATGGACATCATTCGTGGGGAATAGAGCAGCGGAAATTTTGGAATGTATTCCGAAGCACGATTGGAGAGACGTTTCTTCACACGACAACCAGGCAGATTGTGCTTCACGTGGCATCTTACCAACCATCTTATCTAATTTTTCACTGTGGTGGAAAGGACCCACATGGTTGTCTCTAGACGAACATATTTGGCCACTTCTTGTACCACCTGAAGATGTAAATGGCGTCCAAAGGGAAAAACGAAAACAAAAAATCTTATTGCATCTTCAAACGGTTCCAAATAATACCCTCAACAGTCTATCTAACGATTGTTCTTCATATCAAAGGATGGTACGTATAATTGCGTACTGCCTAAGGTTCATTTCTAACACAAGAAAACCAGTTAAAGAAAGAAGGCTCGATTTTTTAGTCGCAAATGAAGTGAATCGTTCAAGAATAATATTCTTTAAATGGCTCCAAAAGGAGTCCTTCGCAAAGGAAATTGAGAAATTAAAATCAAATCAACTTCAGAATGCAGACTGCGATTTCAATACTCGTCATCCAATCATCTTGCCAAAGGATCACAGGATGACAGTTTTACTTGACGAGATATTCATCGAACATATCTGCACCCTGGGCCCTCGCTTCTCATAAATGCTATCAGGCGAAATTACTGGATACCAGGAATCCGGAATATTGGACGAAAGATATTCCGAGAATGCGTAATTTGTTTTAGGCAACGTGCCACAATGACGCCTCAATTGATGGGAAGTTTGCCTAAAGCTCGTGTCACCATATCACGTCCGTTCTCCCAAGTAGGCATAGACTATGCAGGTCCCATTACATTGAGTACTATAACCGGACGAGGGTCGAAAACTATGAAGGGATATATTGCACTTTTGTTTGTTTCGCAACCAAGGCTCTACATTTAGAATTGGTCAGCAGTCTGAGCAGTGAAACGTTTGTTGCAGCCTTGCGCCGATTTGTGTCCCGTCGGGGTGTCCCGAAAGACATTTACAGCGACAATGGCACTAATTTTGTTGGTGGACGAAAATATCTAAATGATCTACATCAATTAGCGTTAGCTTGTAATTCAGATGAACTAATTGCATTCTTTCTTTCACAGCATAATATTACGTGGCATTTTATTCCTCCAGGCGCCCCCACTTTGGGGGGCTTTGGGAGGCTGCGGTACGCTCCGTAAAATGGCATCTAAAAAGAGTCGTTGGAGAAACACTTCTGGGTTTTGAGGAAATGACAACATTGTTGACGCAAATTGAGGCCATTTTAAACTCTCGTCCGATATGCGCACTGTCTTCTGATGCTGATGACTTCAATGTATTGACGCCTGCTCACTTTTTGTTGGGAGAAGCCTTGACTAATCTCCCAGAAGAAAATATGTCTGAGAGAAAAACGTCTCATTTGGGTCGATGGCAGCAAATACAGGCGATGATGCAAGGGTTTTGGAAACGGTCGCGTCTAGACTACCTTCCGTCACTTCAAGAGCGGCAGAAATGGAACAAGACGGAAGGCTGCGTAAAGGTGAATGATCTGGTCGTATTGCGAGATGACAATTTACCACCCACAAGATGGCTTATGGGCAGGATTATAGAAGTTTTTCTAGGGAAGGACGATATCGTACGAGTAGTTTTGGTTAAAACGCAACGAGGAACGATCAAGAGAGCGATTAACAGAAACTTCAAGATTCCCATTGGTTAAGAACCATAGTTCTTAACGGCGGGAGGATGTTCAGGCTTTACACCCATCTACATCATAACAGTTTTATCAGTTAATGAATTCGTTGTATTTATGTACATATGTATAGCTTGATGTCGATATAAATATTGTCAAATTAGTTTATTATGTTAAATTCCTAAAACTATCCGAACTACTTTTCTTGCTAGATAGAATAATTTCATACTTTATTTTTATTAGTAACCGTAGCAATCCTTTGTTCTCGTTTTTGTTTGCTAAATAAAAATTGTCATATATTGTACATTCCTATCAGTGACTTCTAGTTGAAAAGTTGCAAAATAAAGTTGAAGTTAAGTTGATTGGTTGTTTTATAAAGGTGCCTACATCTCAAAGTTCCTTAGTGTTGGAATCATTTACCCTCTAGTAGGAATTGTGCTTTTTTTCACGAGCGGAAGTAAGTAAAGCAAACCAAATCAGCCAATAGAAAAGCTGATTGCAAATTGGAGGAAATTAATCAGCATCAGCATATAATTTGAAGAGCGAAATTATAAATCACGAGCCCTCATCCTCAACAAAATGAAATATTTAGTTTCAATGTAATAGTTTTTTAAAATGGGTTTTCTTTAATGTAACATATCATATTTCCTTTAGATTTATAAATAGCTTTAAATTGATTTTGAATAGATAAATTATGAATAGTTAGAGAATGACGAAATAACTTAAAAACATAAACAGTTATAGATAATTTTGAAGGGTAGCATTGAGCTTAAAAATAAATAAATTATGAATTAGCAAAAATGTTTTTTTGTAATAATAACTGTCTTTGGGTTCTTCGAAACCATATTTGAATAAATATACTGATGAACAAGTAAAAAAGCTAGAATTGGTCTAAGACCAATTCTTATGATACCCTAGATGAATGCAAAATATAAAATTTCGTATTGTAACCCTTCTGTGCAAGTTTGATTTTGAAGTGGTTTTTCGCATATATTTCTTAAATGGTTTGTCGGACAGAAAAAACAATTATAACCAATTTTATAGGATTTCGTATTCTGAAGAAGTTTTTAGTACAATAAAAATGTCTAGGACTGATCGTTTTCAAAGTATATGTAAAAAACCAAAATTTTTATATGGCAACACCAAGAAGAGGTCACCCGATTTAGTCCATTTTTGAAATTTTATTTACTATTACTATGAAGACACAATGTACCCAATTTCAGCTCTCTATATCGATGCGTTCTCAGGCAGTGTTCAAATATATAATGGAAAACGAAAGTTTTGTATGGTAACCCCACGAAGGAGTTTCCCGATTTGTCTCATTTTCGAACTTAATTTTACTTTTTTTTTAAAGTCCGTGTACAAAATTTCAGCTTTCTAAGTATACGCGTTCTTCAGTTATCGTGCGCACGGACCGACGGACGGACGGACATGCAAAAATCAAAAGAACTTTTAATATTATGCGTGGGTGTCCAATCCATTTTACTCTACCATCATTATTTCGAGGTGTTACACAAACGGAATGACAAACTTAGTATACCCTATAGATTTCATCTAGGGTATGAAAAGTACCAAAATTTTTTCGATGAATTAAAAAAATTATTAGAAACGTTCAAGAAAAATCTACATAGAACAATTTTCTTAGAAAAATACGCTGTAGCCAAGAAAATCAAAAAAGGTTTCGATCTAATACTATTAACCCAAAAAGGAAAACATGCAGACGAACTCCAAAGCAAGTTTAACACGAAATTCATAGAGCTAAAGACGATACTAGAGGAGAAAACAAACGAAACTCTTAACAGCACGGAAGATTCAGAATCTGAGGAAGCAAATTTAGACTCAAACACTGTACGAAAGGAAGTCACAATGGGCACGAATAACTTTGATCTCGCTGTAGCAATAAAAATATTGCCGGAATTCCGAGGCAACACAAAAGATCTATGAAATTTTCTAAGTCTCGTAGACATGTACGGAGAAACGCTAAAGACTGAAGCGCAGCCACAACTCATTGAATTCGTATGGTTAGCGCGTCTAAGCGAAAAAGTCAGAAACAAGATGTCCGCAGTTGCCAAACCGACATCTTTAACAAATCTAAAAAGAGTTCTGACAGAAGCTTTCAAAACAAAAGACACCTCACAAAACTTATTAAATTGCAAACAACAGAACATGAAAGTCCAGGACTTCTCACACAAAATTCTAGAGATAGTCGCGGACCTGAACAAAGCCCAAATAAACGAAATAGGTGAGGAACACAGAGAGGTAATCTGTAAACTGAACCACAGAATCGGATTAAATACTTTTCAAAATGGGCTGAAAGATTCACTAAAACCAACTATCCTAGCCGCACAACCAAAAACACTAAACGACGCGATAAGTCTCGCAAATCAGATTGAACATCCTCTAACAACAACAATAATTTTTAGTTTCAATATAAATCTCCATAACCGGCAAAATGGAAGTAATATCCGAATGACAGACTACACAGATTACAGCAATCGAAATATCAATGCCAATAGTTAATAGAAACAATAATAACACGATCCAAAACAGAAACGATCATTGGCATAACAGAGTGAATATGAATAACAGCTACAGTAACAGCCAAAGAAATAGCCAGAATAGAAATAATGATTGGCATAATAGATATCAAAACTACAGAGGAAGAAATTTTTCCAGAAACCCCTGACAAAACCAACAAAGACGGATAAATTTTCTACACGAGACGAGCAATTCGCAAAGTCCGGGACGAAGACAGCACGAAACAGAATAAGACGAAATTTAAAGATATACAACATCACAAGTTGTACAACAAATTACATAACGCTGACGGATAAGCGCACAAACACCAAATTGAACTTCCTCATTGACTCTGGAGCAGACATCTCAATTTGTAAAATAAATTCATTAAAGCATGAAATAAACAGGAGTGACCAGTGTAAAGCAGCTGGGATAACAAATAATGAAATGCACTCCTTGGGCGCAGCTAAATTGCAGTTAGCGTATGAGGAACACGTCATAGAACACAGGTTTCTCATAGTGGATTCACAAACCCCGATCACCACACATGGGATATTAGGAAGAGATTTCCTAATAAATATCTATGCAAAATAGATTATGAAACCTTCACAATAACTGCAAATTTAAATAATGACGATGTTACAATACCCATGATAAACAGATTCAAAGATGAAATTACTATACCAGCAAGGACAGAGATTATCCAAGCAATAACACTCGACATAACAGAAGATAGCATAGTCTGCGGTGAAGAACTGATAGAAGGAATATTTCTGATAAACCAGGGAAAAGATAAAACTGTTAGACGATTTAACAAATTGTTGAAAGAACTAAAGTTGTTGTGACTCAGGTGCCCAATGCCTCGAATCACAACTATAAGGTCATATTGATGTATTGACCTATGTATCACTGTTTGAACCTGAAAACATAAAATTCTTAAAACAAAATCTACTTCATATATTCCATTCTCATTTAAAATTCATTCCCTTATTGTAATAAAATGCAATTAAGCATAAATTGCATTTGTAGAGTAATTAAAGAAAACCTTTTAAAGTAAAATAGTTTATTCAATTATCTAGTCATCAATTTATAAAAGATCTGACAAAATTTGTACATTGTATTCTGTTTATATAGAAACGGTCTGGAATACGATTTCTGCGGTATGGTGGGGATGACTGGCAACCATTTGCTTCCTGCGTAGCGAAGGGAAATCCAGTGGCGTGCTACACATTCCACTCACACGATATGCATACTTACCTACATACAGTGTCTTTTTACTTTTTTCCGCATGTACACTCTATATACGTACAGTACTTAGTTTTTCCAATCTAATTGTATGTACATAAATACATACTGTTACGCGCCACAAAGTGATACAAGCGATATCTGTTGGAAATGGAAACAACTTTAGGTTACTGACATCCTAGTAAACTATAGGTTCGGAGAACGGAATATTCAGGAAGGTCGGGATGAACCTTCTATACCATCCCACCATACCTAGTAGGCGTCGGGCTTGCCGAACAGTTTTAGGTGACGGATAGTCAACTATAGCTGAGATCTTGTCTGGGTCAGTCCTAATTCCTCCTTTCCCGACAATGAAACCAAAGTCTGGTGACAGAATTAATAAATCGTCTAGATAGACGAGAACGTTATCACGAAGATCGAAAGGAATGACTTTATCCATGAGGCGGCACATCGTTTGTGGAGCCTTGCATAGGCCGAATGGCATCACCGTGTACTGATAGAGAGGATGACCGGGTACTGTAAAAGCGGTCTTCTCTCTGGAATCAGCGTCTAGTGGGATCTGCCAGAAGACGTCTTTCAGGTCCAGGCTCGTAATGTAGTTTGCCGGAGGAAGTCCACTCAGAAGTGCGTCTATCTGTGGAAGCTGATAGGCATCCTTCTTCGTAATAGAGTTGACCTTCCTGGCGTCAAAACAAAACCGGACCTTTTCAGGCTTCCGTACCAAAACAACTGGAGAGCTCCACGGACTCTGGTTCTCCTCTATCGCATCCAGCGATAGCATTCGCTCTAATTCGGCATCCATCAAACTTTGTACTGCCGGCGAAATCGGATAAAAATGCTGTTTTATCGGGGCGGCGTCATTCGTTTCAATCTTGTGAGTGACCAACGATGTTTCCCAAGGCCTAAAGAGGCGAAAGAGGGGAAAAGCTGTTTTGTACCTTCTAAGCGTTGTTGATCGAGACTAGAAAGAATATGGCAGTCGGTGTCAGAGATAGCTATTACACTTGGATTCACTTCTGCGTCTATACCCAGGACATCTGGAGCCAACCCAAATAGACGCCAGAAGTCTATTCCCAGATATAGTGCCTGTGTGAGCCCAGGAACCACGTAAAAACGCACGTTTTGGGTCTTACCACGGAAAGTGACATCCAAGTTCACATGACCATGCACAGTTGTCATGGCACCATTTGCTACTTGGACCTGTGTCCGATATTTCTTCCATTCGACATCTGCTTCCGCAAGCTTCTCTAGAGCTCCCTGGCCTAGAATACTGACAGTGGCGCCACTATCAAGTAATCCAGTCTCAGCTCGCCCGAGCAGCTTTACTTCGGCGTACGGTCGAATGTCGCCTGGCATCGACACGGAAATCTGTGCCAGTTTTTTCTCTCTAGTCTCATCCGTCGACAGTATTCCCGCCAACGAACGGTTGATCGTTTCTTTTTTGGTCCAATATCCAGGTCAGGAAACATTATTTCGGCTAACTCCGCCACTGAGGAGAAGATTCGCTCTCTTGCTGCTTTATATTTCCGCAGCCGCGTATGAGACGGCGTCAGCGGATGTAAAACTGGCTCACGCCCATTCGTCATAACAGAGCTTGGTGGCCGTTTTAAAACAGTAATGGCAGGAGGCCAAATCTCCTGCTCAGTAACTTTGTCAGCTAAAAGTGCTGTCGGTATTAACGGGATATCGGAAATTAAAGACTCTTCAATTGAAGTGTCTAACAACGTCATGGGCTCTCCAGAAGTGGAAATGGGAGCTTGAAGATCTGCGGAGAAGTCTATTAAGTTCTTCGTCTCTATCCTTGAAGTATTCATACTATCAGGTTTTTTACTGATATCATTAGAATCACTGAATGATATCAGCGGAGAAGTCACGGATTCGTCAGGGTCTGCTAATGGAGCGGACCTTCCTCCTTCTTCAAAGCTTGAACTGGAGTGTTCGTTGCCGTTGTCGCTCGCGACGTTGATGATGGTCGGAAAGAGGTGGTTGTATTCCCGACCCGTCTCTCGTTTTTCTGTGCACAGTGTCGACAGTTGGGCTTAAAAATGTTCTTGCGCCCGCATCCGTAGCAGAACACGCGTCCTGTAATTGTGCCAAGCCGAGCGTGTCAGGAGTATCGGTCCGTCCAGACGTTGCTAAGTACTAATTACTAGTCAGCTTAAATTCAGGTAATCAAATATTTTCGTGTTGCATTCAATGCTAATAGCTGAACGCTAACCATATAGACTTCGCAAAACTTAGTTCAAAAATGCTGTTAAACACGAATATTATTGCAGCAAGCTTCTACTTATTAGAGTATTGAAATTTTATTTGTTAATTGAAATAGAAATTCGAAGTTCTCAAAAGAAGACGCGCGTTTCTCGCGCCATGCCAGTATTGATGGCATCATATCCATTACAGCTTTCATTGCGTTTGTTGTATTCAATGCTCTTCATATAGAATTCGTCTTTCTGCTTCAGTTAATTTGGAGCCTGGTTGTTCTGGTTTATTTAATTTACTTGATTTAAAATTTCTTCCGTTCCCCGATTCAATACTATCTTCGCTGTAATTACTACTGCATTCTAAGAAATCTCTTGAATTTATTTTTTGAGTAACTGCTTCGCCTGTGATTACTGTGGTAACTCGCAACGTCATTATTTAGATCGCAATTTTGTGGATTTTGTGAGAATGTGTCTGTATCTTTATCAACAATAGAATGATGCTCTTCTACGATAACTCTTTTACTTACAGATGACCGTCCATTCTCGCTAACGCTAACATATTAAGTTTTTAGACAAAAATATTTGCGAAAAGGGTTTGTTGTTAACTTATTTACTGGATCTTGCACCTTTTCCCTTTAAGCCTTGTTTTTATTATGCGAATCCCGAAAAGGGTTTGTATTTCCTCGTAAATCCACGTGCAGTAATCGATTCTCTCTATTTTGTACAGTAAATTCTTGCTTGACGTATAAATTTTGGAAAGATAATTTTTCAAATCAGTATCCGGTTCGAAATGTACAGACATTAATTTACATAATCTTGCTTGAGAAGAATTTTTCTGCAGGGCACTTGGGAGCACTGAGGCTAGTTATTACCACTCGTAGGAAATTTAGAAAAGCCTTAGTTTCAGGTTAAACAATAGACATATAGATTTCCTCTTCCTCCGCCTGTACCTTGAAGAGGTTAAATAAATTCGCTACACTTCCAAAATTGACTTCATCAAACCTTTAATACGATTCCCTGGAAGAAAATGGAAAACTATTTGTTGTCTCTTCTTATTTTATTTTATTTTTTTATCACCACCCTTTGGAAATTTCTAAAATATTTTATATCTCTGATTTGGCCTAGCGGAATTTATGCGAAAATATTACCTTTTCTTGGCTGGATGACTGAGAGAATTTTCGATAATAACGAATTCCTTCAGGATGTATTTCACTCGCGCACTTCTTTCGAGAAAATAAGACAGATTAAGATGTCTTCTTCTTCCTTTCTGTCACGTCAACATGGCACCTGAGCGTGAGGAAATGCATTTCTCTCGGTCGGGTGCGTTCAGTATGCGGTTTACTTTAACGTCGGCGAACATGCTTCAGTATTTTCAATGTAGCATATTGCTATATGCAATACGCTACGACCATAACATCGTTTTCGAAGAAGAGCCAGCTTTTAAGTACTTTAATGAGCAAAATGGAAGCCCGTTTTGATGAACAAAAGAATTCTCTTCAGGAACAAAAGAAATCTTTCCAGGAACAAAGGAATTCTTTCCGAACAAACAAATTCTCTCGAGGAACACAAGAAATCTATGGAAAGCCGTTTGGACGAACAAAATAATTCTCTCCAGGAACAAAAGAATTCTATGGAATCCCGTTTAGATGAGCAGAAGAATGCTTTGGATGAACAAAGAATTCTATGGAATCCCGTTTAGATGAACAGAAAAAATCACTGGAAACGCGTTTGAATGAACAAAAGAGTTCTCTGGAGAATTGTCTAGAAACTCGCTTAGAGGAACAAAAGAATTTCCTGAAAAACTCGTTAGACGAACAAAATTTAAGAACTGAAGGAATCGAGCAGGAAGTGGCCGAAGTTCAACAAAAAGTCACCGAAAAGCTTGATAATTTCAAATCAGATTTGGAGAAGATGCAGCATCGACAACCACGGCACGAAGGAATTGAAATATCCAATGCAGGCAGAAGGAAACCTCCAATATTTGATGGACAAAATTGGTGGCATATTTTCAAGAGACAATTCGAGGCTGCTTCCGAATTAAACGGATGGAATGATGCAGACAAAGCTACAGCTCTGGTATTAGCACTTCGAACTTCTGCATCAGAGCTATTACAAACTATACAGATAGAAAGGCAACGTAATTATACTTCATTAGTACATGCGATAGAGTTACGTTATAGAGATGAACATATCATCAGAAGAGGAGGACAGAACAAAATGCCAAAGATGTCGAGCCAGGGAGAGACTAGAAATCAAACAGCGACTAATCGCATCAGCTCCCTGTTCAGGAGTCGGAAAACATGTAAAAACCTACTTCGGGTGGCAGAAGTTGTTTGAAGTTGGTTGGTAGAGTCGACAGCCCCGAAGTCATCATTCAGATAGCCCAGTTGCATGGAAATAATAGCAGTCTTGTTATATATGGAAGTGTAGGAAAAAATGACTGCGTTGTCACTATCGACACTGGAGCTTCGAGATCAATTATTAGAGCGGATCTTGTCAAGAACAAATGGCTTTCCAATACCTTCAAATATTTACTAAGAACAGCAACTGGAGCAGCAGCACAAGTTTTTGGAGAAATAACTTTGGATATTCAACTAGGCGAACTACTTTTTCCTCACACTTTCCTAGTTTCAGACACAATGCATTCTTGGAGTAGACTTTATGACCTCATATAAAATAAAGTTAGATGTCGGAGAACGAATACTCAAATATGGCAACATAGAAATTCCTGTGATACTATGATGAGGAACAGATTATCCTGCAAAAATAAGGACGATGGTCAGTGAGAATATTACTCTCTCTGCATTCTCGGAGACGATAGTATGGACAAAGCTTACTGATGACATCGGTACCTGCCGATTCTATTTGGTGGAACCTAACCCTGCAAAAGTTACATCGAACATCATTGCAGGTAAGACTTTAGTTAAAGCAGAAGGTGCAACATTAATTCCAGTCAGAGAGCTCAACACATCCGAAAATGAGGTACAATTAAAAGAAAGTGCTATAATTGGAAAATGTGAACCCGTTTATCAAATTGTTAATTTGAATAATGGTAGTAATATTAAGGAAGCAATACCTATATCAACTACAACTCAACAGGTTCAGAAACTTCTTTCATCTACTGCCTTAAGTGAACAGCAATACAACGATGCCAAATAGGTGATCGATGAATTTTCGGAATTATTTGCAACCCTGGACTAGAAGAGTGGTTACTGGCAAGTGGAAATACATCCCGAGGACTGAGAGAAAACTGCTTTCTCAGTTCAGAGGGGCTTATGGCAATTCAGAGTTATGCCATTTGGATTATGTAGTGCTCCAGCCACATTCGAACGACTCATGGAGTGTGTTTTACGAGGATTAACATGGAAAACAGGTCTGGTCTACTTAGATGACATAATAGTAATCGGAAGGACATTCAAGGAACATAAAAATAACTTACGGGACGTACTTCAAAGACTGAGATATGCGAAACTGAAGCTCAGTACGAATAAATGCGCTCTATTTAAAAATGAAGTAAAATATTTGGGGCACATAGTTTCATCTCAAGGAGTAAGAACTGATCCAGAGAAGATAGCAGCTGTTAAAAATTGGCCAGTTCCAAAGGAAAAACATCAATTAAGGAGTTTTCTTGGATTAGCTACCTACTACAGGCGATTCGAAAAAGGTTTTGCAGATATAGCAAGGAGCCTACATCAACTTACAGAAAAAGGAAAACCGTTCATTTGGTCAGATAAATGTAACGAGAGTTTTGCAAATTTGAAGCAACACTTTTGTGGAACTCCAGTGCCAGCAATGTAGGTATTGGTGCAGTGCTTTCACAGGAGGAGAATGGTCAAGAAGTGCCAGTAGCTTATTTTAGCAAAGCACTTTCAAAATCAGGGAGAGATTATTGTGCTACAAGGAAAGAGCTACTTGCCATTGTAAACTTAACCAGGCATTTCCATAAATGTCACTACGGGCAGAAATTTATCCTCCGCACTGACCATGCAGCGCTTAAATGGCTTTTGCAGTATAAGAACTTTAAGGGGCAAGTAGCGAGACGGACAGAGCGACTCCAAGCTTATGACTTTGAAATCCAACACCGTAGAGGACGCCCTTTAACGACGTCCATGCAAAGTTGAATACAAACATTGCGTTCGGGTGGGAGAAAAAGAAACAAGGGCAACTGTCCAGCTGATAACGGTGGAACCATCGACAGGCTGGGACAACGTGAGCTTGCGAACAGCACAACGAGAAGACCCCGACATATCACCCATTCTCGCTTGGAAAGAAGACATGGAAAGACCACAATGGAAGGATATTTCGGAGAGGAGTGAGAAACTGAAGAGCTACTGGGCTCATTGGAATTCTCTTGAAGTTGAATGTGTTATATTAAAACGCAAGTGGGAATCAAATAACGGCGAGTCATTCCGAATGCAGATAGTCGTGCCAGCATCCAAGGTCAAAGATGTTCTAGAAAAAATGCACAGTGGATCATCTGGAGGACATTTGGTGGTGAATAAAACCGCTTCCAAAATACGTGATAGATTTTATTGGTTAAATATGCGAGGGGATGTTGAGGAATGGTGCCGCAGACGCATTATATGTGATTCATGCAAAGGACCACCACGCAGAAGCAGAGGAGAAATGCAGAAGAATAACGTAGGAGCCCCATTTGAGAGGATAGCCATAGATATCGCTGGACCTTTTCCAGAAACGAATAACGGTAACCGTTACATATTAGTTGCTGTTGACTATTTCAGTAAATGGTTTGAAGCTTATGCAATCCCTAATCAAGAGGCAACCACAGTGGCGGAACAAATAATAATGAATTGGTCAGTATATTTGGTGTGCCTCACGAACTTCATTCAGACCAAGGACAGAACTTCGAATCACTGACTTTCCAAGAGATGTGTAAATTGCTGGGAATAAGAAAAGCCAGAACAGCTCCTCTGCATCCACAATCAGATGGCATGGTAGAGCCCTTCAACACAACATTGGTCGAGCATCTAAAGAAAGTAGTCGACTGTCATCAACGCGATTGGGATCGACATATTCCCGTGTTCCTAATTGCCTATCGATCAGCTGTTCACAACACGACCGGACAAACTCCAGCAAAGGTCATATTCGCAAAGGTGATGTGTTTTACCTAGCGACCTCAAGTTTAGTAAACCCAGAGGTGAACAAATGTTACCAGACGATTATGTATCGGAACTTAGACAACGATTAGCTGATGTACATGAGGCCACGAGAGCAAAATTAGCATTATATACTAATCGGATGAAGACCTGCTATGACTTACGTGCTAATTCCGCCGGATTTAATGAAGGTGACCTTGTTTGGCTGTACAACCCGAAACGACGTAAGGGCCGTTGTTGTCCAAAATTACAAAAACACTGGGAAGGACCGTATTCAGTAGTGACTAGAATTAATGACGTAGTATACAAGATTCAGCGGGGCACAAAAGGAAAGCGGAAAATCGTTCACCTGGATCGTTTGTGTAAATACTACGAGCATCAAGACCATGGATCACATGTTGTTCGGAACGAACAATTTTAAGAAGGGGCAGTGTTACGCGCCACAAAGTGATGCAAGCTACATCTATTGGAAATGGAAACAACTTTAGGTTAGTGACATCCTAGTAAACTATGGTTTCGGAGAACGGAATATTCAGGAAAGTTCTAGGATAATTTGAAGAGTATAAATACGGCGCCACTCGAATCCAGGAGTCGATTCTTATTTCAGACAGTGAAGTGAATGAAGTAAACTATTAGGATTGTGATAATTAGAAGTACGGTAGTAGCGATAACTACAAAAAGTTGGTTTGATAATTATGTGTGAATTTGTGAGAGTAAACGGTAAAGTTAAATAAAGAAAGAACTTTTGGATTATATCTGAAATATTGTGTTTTAAATAACGAACTAAGACCACGCTCGTAACAATACAATTATCACAATTATTCGCGCCGTCTTAAAGTTATATTTCAAGACGGGCGCACAAGTGCATATCGGATTACAGTTTTGCATTGATGCATATAGCTTGCATCAAAACTTTTTCACGTACCTTTTTTCAACGTCGTGAGAAAGCAGAAAAACAAAAAAAAAAGGTTTCTGAAGTAATTGTGGGTACCTGGGTGCAATTTGCCCAAACCTCGGGGAGTCGTTTTTACACCCGTCGGAAAGTCTCCTCGCGGAGTGAAATATAGAGAAAATCAACTTAAAATAAACGCAACAGTAAAAATTGTTCAATGTGAAAATCAAAAGAGGATCTTATCGATAAGAAAAAGAAAATTAATTATAAAGCCATTTCTATATCAAGACAATTATGAATACAAAGTGATTTCAAGAAACCTAAAAAGC